>JAYRBT010000177.1:16081129-16179323 GCA_036023395.1 Myiotriccus ornatus
AGTCTTTCTGCTGTGCCTTCTGCAACCGGACTTGTCTATCTCGCATTGGCCTTTTTAGCCATCAGCGCGCTTGTAGCCAGCGTGGGTAGAGCGCAAGCGTGGGTAGAGCCCTCCTAGAATCTTCGTTCGCGAAGCCTAGCCATGATATGATAAAACCAGAGCGATGCCACCACTGTCCTTGTAACGTACTGGACCTATGTGGAGTACTGGGCAGTATAACTTATTCTGAAGAGGAAATTCTAAAGCATGCTGTAGCCTGGTGACTTGAGCTAGTTTGTCTCAGGTGGTTATGCAGCACAATTTTCATTTTTTCTACCAGCTAATACTGGGAGCAAATCATAGAAAGTTAGGGATTAGAGACACCTATTTGGTCCCCAGATCCTGGAGCAAGATCATCTCAAGGGCCTTGCAGTAATGGGGACTCTGGAATCTCTTCCTGTGCTTAAGAACCAAACACACACCCCTGTGCAAGCAAAATAATACTAACCCAGTTTGTTTCTTGCTTAATTCAAGTCCCTTTGTGATGGACAAAGTAGGAGGAACAGTTTGTTTCCTTTCTCTTTACAGCAGTGTTCTAAATTCTTGGAAGGTGTTATCTTGTTTTCTTCCCTCAGTTTTTGCATCTGCGAGATAAAAAATATTCTTCTTGGTGCTCTCTGGGCTCCAGCTAATTCTACATCTATCTTCAACTAGGATGCCACGGGCTGGGCATGGTGCTTCAGATGAGGCCTGATAGATGCTGAGAATTGCTCTCTGTCTTGTGGATGCAGCATATTTGTACAGCTCAGTCTCACTGCCTTTTATCAACAGTATGATGCTGATTTCTTCAGCCTTCAGTTCATTGTAACTTTTTCCTTTCAACATTTGTGATCTGTTCAATCCTGATACAGGTATACTTGATTACACCTAACTGTATAATCTAGGGCACTTAGAAAAAAATTAAACGATTCTTCTATTTTTTAAGCTGTTTTTCTATAACTGTTAAATTATTTAAAATGAAAAATCAGCTTGACAAACATAGTCTTTAGACATTTTAGCCATTCAAATAAGAATAATGTACTCAGGCCAGAGTTCCATGGGGCCCTGCCAATTGCTTCTGTCTTTTTAGATAGTGAATATTTAATCTTTATATTTGTCTAGTGTGCAGTTTTCCCATTATCCTAAAATAGTTTCACCTAGGCCACTAGTGACAGTCATTTCAACATCCATTGATTAAAATGATTTTCATGTGATTTATTACTCGAGTCAGTGTTGATTTGCTCACAGACAGTAAATGATCAACAATTATCAGAAGTAATTTTTGCTTTGTGTGGTAGATTCACCCCTCTGGTCCAGACATTAAGCTGTGCAGCTGTTTGGTTCACAGCTATCAGGGAATGGGGAGGGTGAACAGAAAGGGGAGGAAAACAGTCTTGTCTGAGACAGTCCAATCCTGTGATTTATGCAGGGCAGCTTGCCCAGAACTGGACTGCTGGAGGATATTTTTCTCTGCAGCATTGGAGCGTGACTTGTTTGCCTGTTTTTAACCTACTACAAGGAAAATAAACCTTTTAACCACTAATTGTGTGTCCCTTTCCACATGTGTAAGTTTTAACTTGATACTGGGGGGAGGAAGAAAAAAAGCAAAATAGTCTGAGTATTTGTTGTTTAGGGCTTCTTGTTCAGTTGCCTTGTGCTGTGAGGGTAGTGCTGAATACTTGAGCGATAGTCACAGCAGGGCTGGTGAGAAGGAGGGAATAGATCTGAAGCTGCTTTCAGGCTGTTTAGAAGAAGAGCAGCTCACCAATAAAGTACAGCTTTCTACAAGATCTATTCTTGCACGTGCAGGGAGAAGTTCAGGTATTTTATAAAACCTCCTCCTTGAGTTTTTGCTGCTTTTCCTTAGAGGGCTCCAAGATTTTGTCAAAGGTGCATTGGGGAGATTTTACACCTCCAGACTCTTGTTTGGCTGCAGGCAGTTTCCTCTGGGCTTCCTGCTAAGTGGCTTTGGTGGCGGATTCACATTGTTCCTCACTGATGACTCAGAGAAACAGGAAAGAGATCCCCTGGTGAACAAAAAGCGCAAGCACCAAACAGGTGCCTGTATTCTGGGGTAGCAGAGGACAAACCACCTCATTCTGGACTTTTTCCTAAGATTCTTATCTGCAAGTATGAGACTCAAGAGGAATGGTTCATACACGCTGAACGGGTAAGAAGGAGCCTGCATCCTCTTTTGAATCTTCATCACTGAAAGCACGTGAAAACGGAAGCCTTTATTTTCCTTTCTAGTAACAGGGTACATGAAATAATGGCTGTGTCTTTTGTCTCAAAAAGAGCAGAGGATCACAGCATATGAAATACACAGCTTATTTAGCTTGTTTTCTTCTGCATTTTGCTAGATTTGCTTTTATGGCGTGTGCGTTTGGTGGGGGCTGGTTAGAGTTGTCTGTATGTTAAAATGAGGTGGATCTGCTCAGTAAAATCATGAAAACATTAGGAACTGTGTGATTCTCAAAGAGGTGCCTGGGGTAGTGATCCTAAGCATTTGCCAGCTTTTGGTACGAACAAGAGCTAAACTCGTTAAATGTGATGCTCCCCGACATGGAATACAAATTAAATTTAGTCAGTATAAAAAATTAGTTTAAGTAGTTTCAAGTAGTAAAAATAGTAAAAACTAGTCTGAGTTACTTTACTAGCTTTGTGGTTTTAAAAATGTAGATTTTCTTTCTCTCTGCTGTTGAATCTTCTCAGCAATAGAGAATATACCATTAGTGAAAAGAAGATAACTACCTCGATATTCCTTGTTTTAGGAATCTTCTTGTAATAATTGAAAACTGAAAAATTTTCAGGTGAAGGGTTTTTTTTTTTATAATTGCATTTGATTTTTGCTAAAGCAGATTCTTGTGTGTCTTAATTGATATAAGTTTTATTTCTTAGCACAGCATACCTGATCTGAAGAGGATTTGTACTTCCACAGCTCAGTGCTAACTGTTTATTTGAGCTTGGCAGGTGCTTGACAATTAAAGGCAGTTGTTAGTCTTGGAGTGTCACTTTACTTTGGTGCTGCTTTTAACCTTCATAAGTAATGAGTAAGCACTGTGCTAAGTGCCTCATGGGGCAGTTGCCTTAGTGCTCTGTTCCTGAAAAGCCCGGGTGTATTTCAGAGTCCAGCTGCAGACTCACCCCACAGTGCCCAAGTGCTTTATCTGTGCCATGGACCATGGGCTTGACTGGCAGTTTCTGCCCAGGAGAGGCTGAGAGCCCTGCAAGGGGATCAGGCTGGGAATACTTGGGCAGTGTTGTTTACCTGGACTGTGCTGGTCTGCACAATGCTTCCTGGACGGGTCCTTTGCTTTGCCAAGATGTGTTTGAAACTGATTTAAAAAAAAATTCTAAAATTTTATTTGGATTAGGTTTTCTTAATGTCAGAGTAGATGGGCCTAACATCTTCCTGTCTTCCTGGCATATCCTTAATGCTTTTTTTTTCTTTTATATCTGTAATGAAAATTCCACTAGCTGACTGCATACAAGATCAAACGTAATGGGAAGTTACTATCTTAGAGTATCTGGTTTTAAACTTTGACATGAATTTGTCCCCCAATGGGATTTAGTTTGTAGTAGATAGAGGCTAAGAATATATTAAGAAGTGGTGCTGAAAAGCAAAAGGTAATGGATATTGCTTGTGTTAAAGGAATTTAGATTTTAGTTACAAGAAGCACAATCTTTAATTGATTTGAGGTTTATTAAAAATGAATGCATGGTATAGAACTTCAGGGAAATACGTTGTGCGAGATCACCCTGTGCATCTGTTCTGCCTTGTTCTAACTTGCAAGGTGCTGCATAATCATTTTAAGGAATTTAACTTGTTGTGGCCCAGTGAGTACCTGGCATTACATTTTACAGCAAGGAATTAACTGGAAGTGTTGTATTACAGTGAGTAAAACCAGTGGCACCCAAATGCTTGCATGAAAAAGAAGCTTCAGCTGTGAGTTTGTGGGAGACTCCAATATTATCTGATTCTAACATGCTGATGTGCTTTGCTTTATTAAACAACAGATGCTGAGGAGTGAATTTATCTAATTAAAGAAATTCCTTTTATGTTTATCTCTTGCCTAGATGGTTTAATAATGCAAGGTAATGGGAAAAGAGCTTCAAGTGTGTTTTCCTGTTTAGCCTAAACTTTTGCCATGTCAGCAGAACGCCTTGTTTTGATCTTTAGGGGGTTTTGTTTGGGACAGCATGTTCCACTTGTCAGGTGGAGCAGCACCCTGTTGTGCAGGTCACTTGAGGAGAGGGGAGCTCATTGGGGTGGAATGTTGCAGGGCAAATGCTGCATCAGGTACCTGCATATGGAGGGGACATAGCGTGGGATTCCTCCTTACAGTGTAGTGCATGAAAGCTTTGAGCTTCTCTTATGTAAAATAACAAAAAAAAAACCCCAAACAAACACACAAACCCACACAAAAACAAACAAGAAAACAGGGGTTTGTTTGTACAGCCAAACTCTAGGGTACAGGCTTTATGTGAGGACCCTTACGTCTTTTGCTCACTTGTCAGTAATTCTGTCTTTGACATCTTGTGGTACTCCCCAAAACTTCAGATATTTGATCCAACTTTCAGCAAAATCTTGATTCTTGCTTTTAGTTTTGCTTGTAAAGAAGGAACTGTAGCAAAAGTCATCACAATAATTAGGTTTTTTCTCTGTGTGTGTTGGTCAGGCCCTGATTGCACTTGTAAACCCATGAAGGAGGAGGAGAAGACTGCAAGGGGAGCTAAGATACTTGAAAATATTTTCAAAACTAATACCAGCAAAAAGCTCCCCCTCCCTTGCCTTTCTGCTGTTCCATTGCACCTCAGTTGATAGTCATGTAAGAACTGTACAAACATGAACTGCAAACACAACTAAAATCCAGAATTTCACTTAGAAACAGTGATTTATCGCTATTCTTTGAGCAGGTCACTCTGGACATGGGTATGTTCACTCTTGCTTTTTGAAGTGGGTAATGGTTACATATGTTTGTGGAGACAGAGGGATTTGGTGCTGAGATTCGTCAGAGGACACTGAGTTAGAAGACCCACCCTACCTTCCTGAGATTGAGAGCAGAAGTCTTACCTGCCAGCATCTCTTTGACAGTGTTGTTAAGTCAGCTTTGCTGTTGTGTGCTAACCTGCAGTGTGCTGATTATATTTCTTTGCATTGCAAAGTTTCTTTTTATAAATGATTTCTTTTGAAGGTCATCCTAGCTTGGGAGATATTCCTTTGTTTGCTTGGTTCTGTGTTGTGACACCATGGCAGTGAAAAATGCACTGGCACTGTAATCATTTCAGCATAATTTTTTTTCTCTTTGCAGTTGCTATTTTTTCTCTTCCTTTTGTCCATTTACCATTTGGAATTAGTGACAGTATAAGTCTTTGCAGGCCGGCAGGGTGTCAAATAACAAATATTGTTTATTACACATCTATTTCCTCTTTTTCTCCTAATGACTTAAGTTTAAGGAAGGGTGTAAATCCAAGCCTGAATTTCACAAGATATGACCTCAACGCACCCGAAGCAAATATGCAGCTTGAACTTTGGTGGTGTGATCTAAACTTCCTGTGCCTTTTGGAATCATAAGATATAGGCCTACGCATTCCTAAAACCTTTGCAGTGATGCAGACAGAACCATGCCCTTCTGGTGTACCTTCACGGTAGCCATGCCCTCTGCAGGAAAGCTCTGCTGCAGTGGTAAGTAGGTTGTGAATTGCAGAAGTGAAGACCTCCACTGGACAGATGGGACCTTGCTGACCTTCCTTCAAACATCATAGGATATAGTGACAAACAGTCTACTGGGTAAAATTGCATTGGGTTTTCCAAAGACCCTAGTCAGAGAAACACATGATTCTCTTCTGCTTGTTGTGGCAATTTTGACAAGGCCATGCAGCCTACACTTGGTCTGCAATGTTTTCTAAACCAGTGCAGGTTTAACACTAGACAACTGTCTGAAGATGGCTGTTTAAGCAATAATCTCTGTGACTCCTGCATAGTGGCCATCCCAAACCCCCATGGGACAAGTAAGTAGCACAAACTACAATGTTTAAGTGTTAGTTAAAGAATTTTTATCCTCTCAGCATTGCCCTACTTGACTGCACTGCTGAATAACTGTTGTGTGGCACGTTTTCCTGGGACATTTTTAAGTGCCAAAGGAATGCAGCTAGATGGTGCACTCAGAAATGTGGCAGGGGTGAAAGCTTTGAAAATGCAGTGTTTGCAGCTCAGCATCTCAGTGCCTTTGCTGCTGAAGAACACTTGCTCAATTTTCTTGAAAAGTTTGTGTTTAACTTGTGACATTGGTGTTTCACCTGAGAGTTGGAATAGTTTGACATTTCCCTTCTCCTGCTCAGTGCAGCCTTGGGCCCTTCTGCAAATGCTCTTTGAGTTCTGCTGCATTAGTCTTGGTTCTGTGTGTACACAAAAGTGATTATGTATAATCACAGTCAGAACTAACCCATGCCTTGAAACAAATTCAAGTTGGACGGGGACAAAATACTTAGGAATATCCTAATGATTAATGGATGCTCAACTGACTCTGATAAAATATTGTTGGCCCCAAGATGTTTCCTCTTCTCCAAGCCACTGCTTTAAACTAATGACTTTTGATTTTGAGCCAAGCACTGAAATTGAAAAAGAATTTATTTTTCTTGTGTGCTTCTGTCTTGTGCTGACGCAAAGCAAGCCGAGGAGAAAAAGTAGTATATCTTATGTTTGTTTTGCCCAAAAAAGTAGAAATCGGAAAGAGCATAGTAAGCCTGCCTCAGAAGGCTTTTTTTATTGTCTCATTGCAACTGCAGGAAAAATAGCTTTGAAGGATGTGACAAACGATTTATGAAAGCCGGTTGAAATAGCTCATCTGGCAGACAGAGGTAATATGAACACCCAAATATCTTATCTGAGGAGAAGCAGCTGTTAGAACTGCTTTACAGTCCTCCCAAATTACCACACTTTCTGTCATGAAAAAAAAGGGGAAATCTAAGGGTAGCAATACGGACTGTTATCCTTGGAAAGCACAGCACAGATTTATCAGATTAGGGCCAAAAATGTAGATAATCCACTTCAGTTTTTGTTGGACTGGGAATCCAGTTTTGGAGAACCGTCTTTAGAATGCTTTATGGTATCAGAAAATGTAAGCTAAGATGCAAAATGCCAGCACTGCTGGCTGACCTCTGCCTCACTGGAGGTATCTCAGTACTTTCTTGGTCAGCTGTAGCCATCCCTCTGCTCATTTGTAACTTAGTTACATGTTCACTCTTCCACTTTCTGAAGTTTCTTTCATGTACTTCAGTTACAAAGTGAGGTGGCTTCTCACACGTCATTAAAATGGCCTTATTTTGTTCTTTTTTTGGAGGAGGAGGGTTACTGCAGTGTGTGCAGGGATGATATTTCAGTAGTATTTGGGTGAAGACTGAGATCTGAGGCTGCTCTAACTGCTGGGTGTGTACAGAGGGAGAACAGTGCCCAAGGACAAACAAAATGTGGCAAATGCATTCATTCTGTACACAGCAGAAGTTTCCTTTCTAAAATACTTTCTTCAGGTCTCCCACTCCACTCCCCTGCATCCCGTATTTACATCTGATTACTGCACAGTGACGTGGCCGAATTATTGGGACAGGATTTTAGTCCAGCATCATTTCACACATGCAGAAAGGGCTGCTGGCTCTTTTCTGAGCACTGCTGTTCCTCTCTGCTGTGGATGTTGATTACTGCAGGTCCTGGCTGCTGTACTCTTCCCCGTGCTCTGCCTGAGAAGTATTGTTTTCACTTTATTGTTGGCTCTCCTGTAGGAACTATGGAGAGGTGTATGGACCCATCAGAAGTTGGAGGAGAGTGACAGTGAACACAAGGGTCTGTCTCCACCTTCAGAAATGTTGTTTCTTTTATAGGGGGTTGTGGGTATTGGTTCTTTTTAAGCTATGTAAAGTAGTCAGGCTGAGAAAGCTGGGTCTGTTCAGCCTGGAGAAGAGAAGGTTGTGTGGAGACCTCATAGCAAACTTCCAGTATCTGAAGGGGGACTACAGGGAAGCTGGAGAGGGATTCTTCATCAGGAACTGTAGTGATAGGACAAGGAGTAATGGGTTCAAACTGAAAGAGGGGAAATTTAGGTTAGGTATTAGGAAGAAATTCTCTACTGTAAGGCACTGGAACAGAGAAGTTGTGGATGACCCATCCCTGGAAATGTTCAAGGCCAGGTTGGATGGATCTCTAAGTGACCTGGTCTAGTGAAAGAAGGGTGGAACTAGACGATCTTTAAGGTCCCTTCCAAGCCAAACCATTCTATGATTCTGCTGCCCTTTATATTCAGCGTAGCTGTTCACGTAGCATTTGTCCTTCAACACAAGATTTATGATCTCACATGTTTTCTTTGAAACTTTTTTTGTATGTGTGAACATTCAAAAGTAATTTAGGCATTTTTATATTCATTAACAATGTATGTGTAAAGGCTTAAACTGTAAGCCTTATATGGGGAAAGTATTATAAATGTAATGTTTCTAAATAGGAGATTTCATTAGAACTTGCACTGTGAGTCATCGTTGTTATATTAATAGAGCTGTTCCCAAATATGGATTTGGAACTGGGCCTTCTTCATGGTGAATGCTGCAGATGACTTACAGAAAATAAGTATTTACATTAAATATCAAATTTTGGGGAGGTAACCTCTTGGTCAGCCAGTTACACAGATCAGTGGAGCACATAGTATAGAATAATTTTGTAATGTAATTCTGAAACTGCAGTACTTTACGTCAGATGATATTTTAGTCAGAAAAGTCTTTTTTTGGTTTTAATGTGAAAAAGTAATTAAGAAGTAAGACTCAGGCTGCACAGAGTTATGTGCATTTTAATACATACTCCTAAAACTGGCCTGATCAGTTAGTCTCCCACCCTTTGGAAATACTTAAAGGACAACCTATAGGAATATATATGCATTCTCATAGCTTATCTACGTGTAGCTAACAGTAACTCTTCACAGATATTTTATTAGTCTCTACCGGAAGCAAAGATTTAATTCAGAACTCCAGGCTGTGCTGTTGCAGGTCTTGTGTGTGCATATTCTTCTCTTCCATTTTTTTTTCCTAATCTTTTATTCTTCCCACCAGAGCCTATATACTTACTTACTGGTATGTCTCACCACTTGATATAAAACAGTGTTGTGGCACAAATTTGAGAAAATTGTCATCCTTGCTCTTACACAGAACCTTGGGTGGTGATAAGTGCTCCTTATAAGATTTGAGTATTACAAAGATGTTGTTTCATGAATGATCTGGGGCCAGAAAAGGGAACAGCAAAACACTTCAGAGGTTTAACTGTTTGGAGTTGTTTGTTGGTTTTTTTTTTGGCACCTTCTCTGCCAACTCTCTCCTTCCTCTCTCTCTCCTTCCCTCCCTCCTAGTAAATTGCTTTGTGGAGTGGGTAGTGTGGCCAGGGCTTATAATGAAGGTTGTATATACAGGGTAAGAAGTGCCCACTAAAAGTAGCCATATAATTTTATTTGTTTTACAACTGAACTATTAACAGCCCAATTTATAGCTCATTAATAATAACTAGGGGCAGTAAATTAATTGTCGACTTTTACACCAGTTATTCAGTAGCTTGATATGCAATGGAAAGTTTATTTCTTCTTCTTCCCCTTAAGATGCTCTGAGGCCTAGAGCTTTTTAATGGGCTCTTACTGTGAAAGCATACTGATTAAATGTATTAAATGTAGCCATTTAAAAAGCATTTTTTCAGTGAATTTAGCCTTTCAATTGAAATAGAATGGGAGCATGTTTTCTTCTCACTGTCAAACTATACCTACAATAATGATTATGCAAATTGAAGTTTCCTTCCGCATAGATGTCTTGAGGGAACTCTTGACTATGGTCCGCTCTAAAGCTAAGAAAGGAAAAAGCAAGACCTGTTAGTGATTTTTTAAAATCTTTAATTCCCAAACCTCTGTCTTGCCAACAATGCAGCATAACACCATCACTTTGCTCAGTGCCACTAGCTCAGCTAGAAGAAAATGTGAGTTCTTCGATTTATTGTGTGGGAGAGAACAGCAATGCCCATGGATGTTAAAGATAAGGAAGCATCGTGTGTTGACCGGGAAGATGCCTGTGCTGAACGTGAGGTAGCTGGCAGCACCACGATGACTCTGCGTGCCTGGTTTATTGGCTTTGGAGCTTTATTCCATGGCAGTCATGCATTTACATTACTCAAAAGTGTTGAACATATTGCTTTTGAAGACAAGGCTTTGCTTTCCCAGTCAGTTTTAATTACGGGTGTATTCTAGATACAGTAACAAGGCAGTTTTCTGAGAGGAATTTAATAATTTTTTCATTATAATTTGATTTAATGGAGCTTGTTTAGAGGATTTTTGTAATGAGTGATTACTCACAGAACACTCTGAAGAGCAATTACATTGCCTACATATTTAAATATTTTTATGGGGTTAAATGCTTTTTTTAATATGCTCAAGACACTGCACTTAAGATTATTAAAAAAAATCTTTTTTTTTCCCAAGCTCTAAAAGACTGTTCAGTATGACCTTGACAAGCACAAGTTAAGATTGCTATGCAGGAACTGAAAGAAATCAGATTTTTTGCAGGTTCATTTCATTTTTTCACCAAAAAAATTCTTTTCACAGTGGTTGGAATATGACTTTTGAAGAGAGATTGCTTCCTGTCCAGATTAGCGCTCTAATACTAAGCAATGTGGATGTTAGGTGTTTTCTGTGAAGGTGGATAACGTGTGATGCAATCAAGCTATTTTAGGACTTTTTTTGGGGGTAGCTCATAAGAAGCAGTGTCAAACCATCATCTCATGATTCTTTTTAGTGAAAAACCTCCCTGCTGTTCATGCTAATTCTCTTCCTGTTACTCGTTTTTAGTATGTGCTCCTGGAGTACGTACCATCAACAAGATCCGTCCTGTCGGACATACAAGTCAGTTACCAAGTGACGTCCTAGAAAGGCCACATACATTTCTCTCCTAATGAATTTTTTTCCCCCATGAGGTAAAAACAATAACATTACTAGCTTTTGGTTTCTGAAGTGGAGGTGTAGAACTTTTCCTGTGCTCTGGGGAGCTATATTCTGCAGTTGAAACGGTATAGTCTCATTTATAAAACATGGATAAAAATGTCTAGCCACTTTATAAGGCGTTTAAGAACGGATTACCTTGTAGAGATATTGAAAAAGACTTATTTATTTGCACTAGTTACATTTATGTGAAGGTAAATAAAGTCTGTGCAACCACCTGAAAACTCAGGTAAAAATAACTGATTTTTACATTTATGAGTAAGTCTGCATGAAATATAAATACATTTAAAAACAGCAGCAGCAGAGTGAGTAAACATTAGTAAGCCCAGCCATCCTGTCGCTTACCTTAGAATAATTACTGGTCTGCATTTGAAGAACAAATCCTAATGTTGCCAAACTCCACCTTTTTCCTGCCCAGTCTGTATGTGGGAGAGTCTTTATAAGAAACTGTTTCCTGTTTCCCAGACAAGGGAGGGGAAAAACGTGTTTTCTCCTTGTTCTGAAAAACAAAAGACAGGCAGTGACTGTGTGCCCACACCAGCTGCCAGCCCAAGGAGAGCCTGTGGAGAGCTCGGGCCTCCAGAGAGGTCCTTGGCTCAGCCCTGGTGAAACAACCTCGCGTTTCACAGCCAGTCCCATCGGGATTTACCTGCAGAGCTGTGTCAGAGGCAGAAACTGGCCGTTGTCTTCTGCCTTTCCTTGCAGGATTTTTTCCCAAATCACACTGCTGTAAAGTCAACTCCACTGCTACAAATTAGAAAAATAAATTTTACTTTCATAGAGGTGACTTCGACCAAGTCAAGAGTTCATGTCTTCTCTTTATGCTCTCCTTTTTAAGAAAAAACCTGTACTTTTGCTCTTTGTTGGAGAACTTTGTAGTCAATAACATAGTGTGTGACCAATAGTGGAATTACAGAGCAAAGTAGTAGTGTATTAAGAGAAGTCCTTTGAATAACAGCTCTCCTAAAAATGGTTCAGAACTAAAAGTAGGGTTTGGGGGTTCTCAGAACACGGTTTAGAATTATCAGTTCCCTTTTCTCTGTTATGCTCCGGAAAGGAGTTAACGTTGTGTGTAAGTTTGCTGCTTTTGCTCTGTCCATCAGCACATACTCCAACTACAGGAATTCCAAAGAACATTTGGTGGGAGGGACAGTGTCTCTCACTGTTTTGGAGAAATTAAGTGGACTGAATAAATAAATTGAGCTTTTGATATTTTTATGTGTATTGAAAAATCTAGATAGATTAATAAGGTTCCAACTTGGCTACCATGGCACTCTCAATAAGAAATAGAAAGTATGAATTTCCACTTCTGTATGCACAGAATAGTTTATCAATAGTAACTCTAATAGTAAATATGATAAATATAAATAGTAAATCTACTCTATAGCATAAGTAACTATGGTAATGATGAGGCAGTTTCTGTGTTACAAACTATTTTGCAATAGAGGTTAAGTATTTTCATTGTCATGTTCTTGAAAAAAAGTTGTAATTTGTCTTCTCCCCCGTAAGTAAATATTGGAATATGACAATGCAGTTTCAAAACAGACAAGTCTCTGATGATTCAAAAAATATTTATAAATGAAGTGTTTAAGAGCATACTTCATCTCCTACTTAGGAATGTAATTCCCTGTTTGTCCCAAATACACACTTCAAGCTTCATAAGCTTCAAGATTCAGACATGATGCTCAGGCTTGATTTTCTTTATTGTTACTGTGTAGAGTGATCCTTCAAAGGGTGGCCAGAAAACTGCATATCTGTGAGGAGATTGTCTTTTGATGGTATTCAGCCACGGTGAGCTGTTTTCTCAGACAGTTGTCTGACATGTGAATGTGTGTCACCAAAAGATGCCCTCAAGGGGCTTCAAAAGATCCTATTTGTATTTTGTGTTGGTAGACTACTGAAGAACATTGTTAAGAGACCTTTATTTGTTGACTGCTTAAGAACTATTTAAATATTAGTTTACTCTAAATGGGCTTTTAGAAATTAAATAATTTCACTCAAAAGTTTTAGAGTATGAGAATATCAATGTGGCTTTGTTTCTTTCTATCCAGACAGCCTATTTTTGAACAGCATTGCAGCTTTTGGTTTATTTAATATTTGTATGCGCACAGAGCAGATGTTTGTTGCCTTCATGGAAATGGAAGGCTGTTTGTGAAGGGTTACACAAGTAGAACAAATGCCAAGCTGCTGAGCTGTTTCTCATTGCCAGTCTGTTTCTCTTAAGCAACAATCTGCTAATAGAAGTTGTGGTACAAAAGCAGATGTCTACAGTACAGGAGGACAATCTGGCTTCCTTTGTTGCATGGTTAAGAGTGCATGGGCTTTCAGGTTTTGTTGGAAGCTGATTATCTGGAATTAGAAATGTAGCAGTAAATGAAGCCCCAAAGAAGGTAAACTGCAGCTTTCACTTTTAGTAAAGGTGTAACATGTTGAAGTTGGGAAATCTCTGCAAGTTCTGACTTGCATAATGGCAGTCTGTTAAGCCTTGGGATTCTCCTCCATCAACCAACCCAATGATCCTTGAGTATATGGAGTGCGTTTATGGAGAGGGTGAAAGTGGGTCATGTTTTTCAGCGAGCTCAGTTCTGAGTTCTGTACGTTAAAAGTAGCATTGTTGAAGTGAGATGAAGGACAGTATTGAAAGAATCAGACAGCACAATTTATTTTGGGGTCTTTCATTGCTGCTCTCTTAGTATGTTCCTTGTAAAGGATGGGAGAAGGCATTTGCTCTTTCTGAGTATAAGAGGGGAGAATAAGGAAGGCATTGGAGACAGCGGGCAGTAAAGTGGAACTGAGTGGCTTTCCCCACTAATGGTCATATTAGCAGATGATAAGATGTACTCATTCAAGTTTTAGGCTGTATCATGTTCCCTGCTCCTTTCCACATGGTGCCTTGGGTCAGATAATTTGGCTCGAATCAATAACTGCTCTTTGCTCAAGGGTATTCAAGGATTACAGTGGAAGCAACACAATGATAAGGAGCTAATTTTATGTGGAAGAGGACATAATGTTTTTGCCATGTGCTCTCCATTTGTTTCTTACAACCTAATTTTGAATGACTGTGTTGTGGCTTCCCTCTCCATGGTTGGGGGTGGGAAAGTGAAAAAAAAAAAAAGGATTACAAGAAAAACAAGTTTCTTCTTTTTTTTTTCTCCTTGAGGTTTTTAATCAAAGGTAGCACAATCCATGTGGGATGAAATGATCCTAGTTGTTACTAAGCTGATTAAATATTTATAACACAAGGGTTATATTATATTTATATCTCTTCTGTCTGGATAATGTAAGTAAATTAATGATTTAATAGATTTTCTTTCCTTGCTGAAATAACGAGAACTAGCATTCTTTCTGTTGACTTGGGATGCAAATATTATCTGAATTTCTAAATGTTAGAAACCTGAACGTTCTAACCTTGCAACAGATCTTTTAATTTGTTGGGAAATGGAGATCCCGATGAAGTTTTGTATTCATCCCTACAAAGATTTTAGGACTGTTCCAGATCTTTTGAGCAGTCATGCTTGCCCTGTCTTGAGTAGGCACTTGGATACCTTCTAAATTAGAAAGGTAGAAAAGACCTGCAGTATTTAAAGACAGGAAAAGAATTCTAATAATTAGGCATAAAGAGATTTTTTTTTTTTTTAGTTATTCATGAGGTCAAGAGATAAATATAATATCTAACTAATGAAGTTTAAAGAAGGGGGAAGAAGGAAGCTATAATCTAACAGAAAAAGGATGACAATCATAATTGGAAACATAAATAGATGTTAAAACGAGGAGATTTGAAATATTCAAAGGATGTGCACTTGAACAATGGACGTGATCTGCCGTTGAAACGGCAAATGATGGAGCAAAAGAACTGATTTTTCTTCCTTGTCAGATACTCGAGTTGAAACCAAATGCGTCTCTGGAAAGTGTGCTTTAGGCTGATTAAGCTTTGGGTTCACTACAGCAGGAACTAGATGGAAGGCAGATGAGAGCTGAAGGCTGGTTCTGACCCAAGAGCCTACCGCTCTGGTTGCTGTGGTGTACTGGCACATAGCGTTTCCAAGCATCTGGGGCTGGTAGCTCATTCTGTGGCCTGCACCTAATTGCTTCTGCTTCCCCAAGGGCCCCTGGAAAGGAGCTCTGGACAAGGGCAGCCACCCTGCCTTGGCTGCTTTCTTCTGTGGGCTCCTGAGCAGGAGGTAGGTGGCTGCATCATTCCCTGCACGTGCAGTGCCTTTGATTTGTGCAATCCCAGTAAATCAGGCTTTTCAGGGAAGTGTTGGGTAGGTTCTGTGGTGTACGAGCCTGGCATGCCACTGGAGGAAATGTATGAATCATTGGGTGCAAAAGTTGGGTGTTACCCATGTACATCTTGTCTCTGCTCCACATGTCTTCTGGCATTGTTGGTTGGGGTATGAAGAAGGTTTTTGAGAGTACACCTGCACTGGAAGAAAGTCAGGTGTAATTATTGGCAAAATGTGTTTATTTTACCAGTATAGCTTGTTTTACTTGGACAGCTCAGAGGCTTGGGTGAGGGGTGACTTGTAAAATGTTTGTGCAAAGCACAGGTTTCCTCGGAGTTGCTGTGTCTGCAGTGGCAGCTGCTCCTTGCTGTGTGCTGTACTTGTGTAGGCAAAATATTTTGGCTCAAAAAAGCACTTGTTTTTATTGTGAAATAGTTAGGATATGTAAGCTATAAAAATAGTCATGGGGACTATTTGTTTTATTTACAAGGCTAAAACAGATGAACTCAACTCCGAGACGGGGTGCGCAATGCTGATTGTACCTACCTGGCAGATCTTGTGAATTTTATGCTGCGATAAGTCTTGCATATTTTGTCTTGTCTTTAAAACTACTGTCCCTCAACAAACCACTATTGGTGAAGACAAAGCAATAGTCATATGAGGTGAAAGATAAGAGGAGCTGTACATAACCTGTTGCTAACATCTGATTCCATGCCAAGTCATTCCTTCTCCAACTGGCTGTTTAAAAGGTAAAGTTTTATCTGATGAGGCTTGTTTCCTGAAGGACTTTCTGAATCCTTGGACACTGAAGCATAGTTTCTTGTCCCTTTTCTTTTGGTATAGGAAGCAAACATCTTTGTTTAGTGCCCCTTCCCCCCCTCCTCCATTAGGGACACCAGAAGGATCTGATGGGCTGCAGTGCTTGGGGATGGTGAGGGGCCTGGCATTACAGAGCAGTGTCTGTCACTGCCCAGCAGACTGATTAGCAGGGTGTCAGTCCTCAGTGGTGTTATTTCTGTCCGTTGTACATTTTGATATGCACCCAAATTGTGATGGATATGGATATTGACTTCAATTAGGTGGATTTTTACCAGTTTCTCTATAAATTTAGTCATAGGGAAAAAACAAGCAAAAAGATACTTCATACAAGAGTTGGTAGTCAGCAGGTGTACAAGCACTATCGCCGTGGTTAGGTTCCAAATCTGCATGAACACTTGCATATGCAAACAAAGCAAAGCCTAATTTGTGGAATATTTTATTGCTTTCAGAAACAGCAACAGCGATGAGTTTTGAACGTTGTATCATTAAAAGCAACAAGTGTACTGTTTTATGGTAAAAGAATTATTTTCAAAGTTTACATTTACTTGGCCATTTTTTCATTGTATAAACGTGGAGCATGTATTGGGAAGAAAATTAAGATTTTCTTCTACCCTGTACAGTTAAAACACCATGCCCTCATCTTCTCTCCTTCCTGGTCCCCTAAAAAAACTTTTTCATACTGATGATGATTCTCAAGGAGGTGAAGCTCCAACCTTTCAATATTCACACAGTCACATAGATTCTTTTGACTGTTCACTTTTATATACAAAAACCTGGTTGGTCTGGGAAGACTGAAATTTGATCCTTTTAGGGTTTTTTTTTTTTTTCTTTAGTACTGAGCATGTAAGAGAGCAACTAGGAGCAGAATCTGTATTCTGTGTTCTACTACCCTCCAGCCCAAGAAATAAAAAACTGAATTCTGAGGTAAAATCGGATACTTGAATATGGAGTGCAAAATAAATGCACCAAGGTTAGCTTTTTGAGTGCTTAATTCTTGGCTGTTAGGTGTCTTAAGATGTGGTTACCCTGAGTTGGCTGACTCTTTGACAAAGATGTCTAAAATTAAAATTATATAAGGCTGCACCTGTTCAGAGGAATTTTGCATGGCTCGTACTTCTGGCCAGCATATGGAAGAGTTTGTATGGTTTTGATGATAATTCCTATTATCTGCTATGTTTTGTTTCTGGTGCTTCTCGTTAGTGTGTGTGAACTAGAAATACATCCTATTTCTCCTTCCATGAGATGTCCACCTATTCATTTCATAGTAACAGGAGAAAGTCCTTGACACTCTTTCCTTTTCAATGCACATTTAGAAGCGAATTCTTTTACTGAAGCTTAAGGATATTTTCTTTACTGATATTTTAAGGATATTTTTTTTAATCAGCATGCCACTACATAAAGTTGAGGCAACAGTGGTGAAGACAAGAGCAGAAAAATACTAAATTTTCTTCTTCAGCTTTCTTTACTACCTGTTTCATAATGCTAATAAAAAAAAAAAAGCTACTGAAATGAAAAATAACTGTTCCTTTACTAAAGTAAAAACAATGAAAAGATTGATGGTGCAGCCCAAGTGTGGGTGTGGATGTGTTTACGTAATATGGGAAAAATTTTCTAACAAACTAAGAATAGTGGTTAAATGTTTGTCCTCTTGGTAGTATCCTAGTCATGATGCAATTCTCAGCAAAATGCACTATAATTAAACAGAGGAGTTGCTATTTGCATAGTGGAACACAATGTATTTTCCCCAGTTTCAAAGAATTTTTAGAGCAGAACGCTGAAAAGAAAAGGTTCACGTACTGGGTATTGGAGGACATTTCCTTGGTGCACGTAACGTACCTTCAAAGTGTAGAAGTAGCTCATGATGCAGGGTGAATACATATTCTAGTATTCACTTTCACCTCCCCAGTGAGAAGTGTAGAAAAATGTGAAAATAATTCAGGTACTGTGTTATCACTGAATTTAGAGTAAATTTTGAGATATAAATTTTTATTATATGCATGTGTGTGTATATATATGTATAATCTTGCTGTAGAGAGGGGCTCAATCTCATTTGCATCTCAGAGAAAGTAGTGGCAGAGTGGGACTTCTGAGGAAGTCTGGAGTTATCCTTCCCCTCTTCTGTTACCACATAACATTTTCTGTCCTTTGGCCCTTGCCTGCCTGTGCATCCTTGCAGTAACACTGCAGCTTCAGTGCCTCTTCCCAGCCATGAAGCAATTTTCATCAAGCATTTGAAAAAGATGTCTTTGCCACATTCGTGGTAATGGTATTTCTCAATAGCTAAGTAGGAATTATGACAGTTTGACATCGTTACCCACTGATCCTAGTCACAGTATGTATTGATATGGACAAAGTCCTGAAACCAAGTAGTTCAGGAATAGTATGCTAAACAAGGCATGCAAAATGTAGATTATAGTAATTTCTTTGGTTTTGGCTGTGGAATTGGGGTAGAGACTAATTTAGCAAAGTTCATGCAGAACAGTCTTCGTAGACATTTTATAGACACAGTAGTGACCTTTCCTCAGTTTCTATCAGGGCCTTAACTGTGAATTTTTTGTGCCAGAGAGCAGGCAAGGCTAATTTTCTTACTGCATTACTGCATTACTAAAACATGACCAATGACAATCTTGTCTAACCAGAACAGCAAAGCTCTTCTGTCAGCCAGAGCTTTTGTTTCCTAGTAAATAAACATGCATTCAAGAGTTGCAATGGACTCTGGGAGAAAAGGTGTAAATGTAGCCATAGAACAAATTCTAGGCAAAATGGAGGTTTTAAGCAAGACAGCATCAGAAAGGCCTCATATACAGCAGTGTTGCTCAGTGGCAGATGTGTGCTTCACAGTGTTATTTTTAAACCCATGTCTTTCTCCATGATTGGCTTACACTCAGGGCTCTTCCATTGTACATTCTAACTTTTCGCTTGACCAGATGAGATTTGGATTATTTTCCTATATTTTATGGTGTTTCTTCCTCAAGATGTAATTTGTGACTGCCTCTTAATCAGAGTTTACAGCAGTGCAAACATTTCACAGTAAAGTGATAATCTAGCCATAATTTGGAAGGCAATTTCTGTTATAAGTAGACCTTCTCATGACCTGTGTAGGATTCCAGGAGGGACTTTAAAAAAAAAACTACCTTCAAATATTCTGAGCCTAAAAAGGAAAATTCTGATGGTTTGAGATAATTCAAGTTTTTATGGCTTGTTATTATCTTTGTATAAAGAAGTGATGTTTTTCATAAATTTTTCTCTTTTAGGTGTTTTTTTTTATGTGTATTTTTTACTAGTACCATGATTTCCCTCAGTGACTTAACTTGCTTTTGAAAAACTGTTATTTGGAAAGAATGAATGTGGCACAAACACAACAATCCTGTGTACACAAGCTTTTTTTAATCCACCAGTTCCTTATTAAACTAGGCCAGTGCGCTTCCAGAATATATTAGTGCAGAGCCCTGAAAAGAAACGTATGGTAGTCTTAACCTTAAATTGTATTATCCTGCCACTCTTTGTCCAAATCTGTCCTGAATTTGTAGGAGAGGGTTGATCTCACCATCATATGATCATGTTGGGTTATGTAGGATGCTGGAAGTTTTTTATACCATCCAAGTATTCAAATCAAAAGGGTAAGTGAATGCACTGAATCCATTTACTTCACCAGAAAATCAGAGCATGAAAACTGGCTGGATTTTGTAAGAAGTTTTGGGAAAATGACAAGCAGGTTACTCATGCTGTGCAGCCCTGTGTGGCTGTGCCTGCATAAGTGTGTATATCCCACATGCAGCAGGGCTCTCACTCAGGCAAGACTGGCAGGCACAGCAAGGACCCGAGACCGTGCTGCTGTGAGAGTATTGTGGGTTCTTGAATGCAAGATTTTGGATATATCCAAGTGCAAGAATTGTCCTATAGAACTTACAAAAAAATTTTTTTCCAGTAAATTTGCAAAGCTCTCATTTAATATACTGAATAAGAAGTTTTAATTATTTTCAAAAGGCTTGAAATACTTAATCAAAAGTACATCAGGTTTGAGGGTTCCTCCAAGGCAAGACCTTCATGCTTTTACTTCCACGACTGTTTTGAAATCCAACTGTGTAACTTCAGCAGAGGTGAGTCCCGGTAACAAACACCTTGTTAGTGTCTGTCTGAAGCCCAGTGTCCACGTCCAGCACATGCCTTGGCACGCACACTGACCAAACAGGTTTTACTGCAGAGCTGGGAAGTGCCCCTCCTCTGGGCTGAGCTGCCCCAATGCAAACGCTACTTATACTTACTCATTTGCTGAACGCCTGATGGAAAGTTTTTTATCTGTATAATAAATTTGAACTATTTCAGGTTATAAGTTAGGTACTTCATGGCATTGTTTATGTGGCAAAATCTGTGTTGGCCTCCTGTTGCTCTGATCTGTACTGGGCTTGAGTGGTATTAAGAAATCAAGTTAGCTTGGATGCAGCATCTGTGTGCTGAGTTGTATGTGGAATGCAAATGTGCACTCGTTTGGGTGTGAATCAAGTTAATTTTGTGACTTCTGGATTTTGTGGTCCTGCTCTTCAGAAGTAGTAGCTAAGAAGTTATTCTGTAAGTGCCAGGAATTACAATGAATAGTTTCTCGTTACATAATGTAAACTCTGTGTGTTATATTTTGTAATGCATGCCTGGAGAAAAATCTCATAAAATAAATTTCATGCTTATTTCCTGAATTGTTTCTCCCTGGTGCTGTCATCTAAATGTGACATTACCAGATAAAATCATTTGCTATACTGAAATGAAACCATTCTTAGCACCAAAAAGGAGGGAAACTTGTATTTCCTTAGTGTTTCTCCATCTGTCTGGGAAAGCTCTGCAAGTTCACTCCCAGCATCTCCCTTTTTTTCTTCTGTCCTTTCCCACTCAAGTGTAGATAGTCCTGTCCAATGACAGTGCTGACACAGATACCCTCCTTTCCTGTGCTGATAACACCTTTGACTCCTTAGCCTAGAGTTTTGTTCCAATTTGCAATTAGGGTTTTATTTTCCATGCCATATTTAACTAAGTCTGTGAAAACAGTAGTCCTGTTGTAAAACTTACAGGGAGAATTCTGTATATATGTAGCAAGTAGCTCTGAATATGTTAAACAATCCCTGGGGAGAACTTCTTAGCCAAGTTTTACCTCTTTATATGAAGCTTGAGGTCCAGTGTATTTGGGAGAGGGAAAGAAAATAACAGGAGTCTTTCATTTTAGCTTTTCTGTATCAAATACATAGGGCACTAATGCTTCCCTGGAGTGTAGCCTAGTTAAACTTTAAAATTAGGGCAAGAAACCAAAAAAAGGAATGTTAAAATGTTAGATGGAATTGTCACTTGTGTTATCTCTGGGAAGGAAGTAACAGCAGCTGCAATGGTATCAATTCAGCATCTCAGTCTTTACAGTGTGCTGTATGCACGCCAAGCAGCCTATCAGCAGGTACTCTGCTTAATAAGAATCCTTCCTTTGACTTAGTTGGTGAGATACAGGTGTTGAAAGACATCTTTCTGGACACTCAGAATGATAAATGCTTAGCTTCACTGGCACACCTTCACTTGCTGGTGTTTTCTTCTTCTCATTTTCCCCATTGGAAGAAAAAAGGGATTTTACCTTCTCTGAGATGGATATTGCATGTCGCTTGAGCCCCAGTGTCACCCAGAGCTATTATAAGGCTTTTTCTCAGCTAACTTTTGTCTCTATGGAAGATGGTTATATGAGGACGTTAGATTTGAGTTGTTTATTTTCAAATATTTTGACTCAGAATTTTACTTGCCACAAACTCACCTGGAACAGCTGCTCAGGAAGCAAGTGTCCTTACAGTGTATGTTTTGCAGAGAGCTTCTGTCATTTGAAGTGGGCTGACTCAGGAGGACTGACTGAAATGCAGGTGATAAAAATGAACTCTTCTCTATTTCAAATCACTCTTCCATGTAGAGACTGAGTGTGACCATCCCATCCTTTATTAATAGAGCTTGGATCCTAGTTCAGTGCTGGTGGAGTTGAGCTGCTGCTGTTGCTACTTCCTTCAACACATTCACGTTCTTCAGCTCTGTTCCATACACACTTGGTGAACCTGGATTAACTTGACATTTGGGATTTCTGAAAAATAGATGCACATACACACATCAGAAATACAGTGCCTTTGAGATCACGATCTCTGTTCGGTACATATGGTGGCATTCACTTTTCTCTTCCTTTGCTCTTTTTTTTTTTTATGATATTTGATGAACCCTTAGTTCTTCTCATTTTGGGCATCCTTTCTAAAAAGCCTTAATATAAATATAACTTTGTTGAGTTCCTGGTGGAGCTTTACTGATATTTTGAGCTAATTTGCTGTTCTTGCTGCTGTTGATTGTTTCTCATGTTATGGATGAGGTGAGAATATCGTTTACCATTTTTTGCTTTCTTCCTGTTGTAGAAAAAAACACCTCATAGTTATTGATGAAGCCAAAGTTGCTTGCAGGGTAGACACTGATTTGTCATTGTTACCAGAATTTTCAATAAAGCAGCAAACGTAGGCACCTGGTCACTTACAAATGTGCTGCTCTTAAGCTCAGTCTTTTATAAACAAACTTTCTGCAGTGTGTGTGACCACTTTGCTAAGGCTTCTGTCACAACACTGTTTGTGGCCAGGAAGACCTATTTCTCCTGCTGTTATCTCAAGAGTGGAGCTTAACACATATCTTTGAAATCTTCTATTTCCCTCTTCACTATGACCACCTCCAAACTGCTTTTTGAGACTGAGACAACTTGTCTTCAGCCTGTCTTCTGTCCAAAATCCATGCATTTACTGTCGATACAAAGCAGATCTACTCGTGCCATCTGCTTCTGTGTGAGGATGACAAAATGGAGAGGAAATTTAATCTCAGTATAAATACAGTTTAGAGTCAAGCCAGAGGATAAAATATTCTCGTTGCTGGTTTTCAGTGGTTCCAGAGACCTGGGGGTATGCTGTGAGGTAACTGGAAAGGGTACTTGGCTAGGTGGTAGCAGGACACTAAAGTCAAACAAAAGGGCTAATGAGATTGCAAGAGGGAAATGTTATATGTCAGGCAGGGAGGGACACACAATAAACTTTAGCTTAATTTAAAACAGAACTTGACAGTGTGATGCAAGACTTCATTTCTGTACATATAAATGCTGAATTGTACCTTAATCAAAATAATGGTTATGATTTTTTTTTCTTTTCTGTGACGTTGTTTGCTTGTCTGGGTTGAATACAACTTGCTTTCTTTGCCAAACCTCTGGGTACTAGTATATATCCCTGTGGTGGCTGCTTTACACATACTTTTTATGGAACAGTAAAAGAAGCAAGTAAGTATGTAATTGTAAACTGCTGCTTATAACAGCATTATAAATACAAAGCATTATTCATAAAATTTATAAACATCACTCCTTGGCTTGGTAGTTGGGATCAACGTAGAAAGCTTTCCATGAGTGTACTGTAAGCATATATAGTCATGTGTAAGTGGGTGCTCTTCCCAGTGCACTGTAGTGCCCTTCCTGTGTGCCACTGGTGATGTTACTGTTTTGCTGACATGTCTGCGGGTCCAGCACACGTCATGAAGCTTGTTGGTAGGTCCATTCACAGATATTTCTGTTAATGTTTCAGTGATGATTTCAATACACAAATCTGATCCTTCAAGGCTGTCTGGAGGGTAAGGCATATTCTAGAAGCAGTTTGCCGCTGCTGGAGCAACTTGGACTGAGATTGGCTCCAACTGTTGGTACGTGCAGAGGATGTAGAGAAAACAAGTGAAAAAGAAGCTTCCAATGGTTGTAAATAAGCAGGGTTTCACATGGCTGAAAGACACACCCTTAAGGAATTGCAGATATGCATCCTTCAGAATATGCATAGGTAGAGATCAGACCAGCAGCTGTGTTCAAATAAACACATTGTTTGTAGATGGAATACTGCTTTTTCTCCATGAAGCAGCTCTCAAGTAAACCCATTTGTGTCTGCAGATGTGCTGTAAATCGTGTTGAAGTGTGAGAATCTGTACTGCATGTGTGTTTGAAATTATTTGTGTTGATTCCATATAAATAAAGTATGTGTGCTTAAGCTGTGCTTCCTATAATAACCTGTTTGATTTTTATTATTATGAAGCATTTAAAATTGACTTTGAGATGCTGAGTTTTCCCACAACTTGCATAAAATCCTGTACTACAAGTGAACTATAGCATGCAGTTGACCCAAAAAGGGGATACTGCTTGAGTAGAGGAAAACTGATAGATGGAGGAAAGGCTGGAAATGGTGCCACGGAGACGTGTGGTTGAGGAAAGGGAAAGATAAAGCATTAGGTTGATGTGGAATCTAGCAGAATAGAGAAACAGGCCATTTATTTGCATCAAAGTAAAAAGATACCAGGTTTGAAAATTGTATTTCAGTTGGTCTGTCAGTTTTAACAGCAGAGCATCAGTTCCTAGCCTGTATGAGATCACAGAACCTCTGTCTCTGAATAGTGACTGTTTAGCAGTCAGAGTCATGGAGAGGCCAGCTTTCCTAGTACAACTGTAATACCACAGAGCTGTATTTATTTTGGTTTCACCCCTGGATTTTTCTTTAATTTACTTTGAATAGGCAGACTTTTATTAAAACTTAAGCTTCTTTATATCACAGGCTTGTTGTTTTTAAGGTGGTTCTTCAACAAACAAAATTCCCTCTGTGCGGATTTCCCTGGTGAATGAAGCAAGGGCAGCTGCCCTCTTGGCAGGTGCCTTTCCTCCATTTGCCAGGATTCTTGCTTTTTAATGTTGCCATCACAAGTCTCTGTTACTCGGGGAAAGGGTTGAGCGAGCATCAGATTTTTCACGGGTTGGATAATCTTCTGTATGAAGTGCCGGGATGCAGCACGGAAAGCTGAGCTGTGTTCAGCTGCAGGCTTCCTGTGTGCTATCAGCGAAGTCATTACAACTCCGTCTTAAGTGGTTTGCTTGGAGAGTGGGAATAAAAATACCTCCTGCTTTACAAGGGTGTGAAGGCCTAACTTGGACATGCAACTAAAAGTGCATAGCTGACAAACACCACTGTCCCAAGTAGGGACTGAGTAGTGACACATTATTCCTCCAGGTTGCATCATGTGGCTGTGGTTTCTTGGGTTTGTGCAAACAGCAGCCACATTCCCAACTGCTTTGAGCAAGTGATGCTGGGTTGGTGACGGCAGCAATGTCATTGTTTGTGCTGAGTTTAATTCAACAAGCCTGTTGGCCTTCTGTTTACGGGGGAAGATGCCTGTTCAGTAAAGGAACTGAAGCGCTTGGCTGTACCTGTTTGGGGAATGGCCCCTTCTGACTGCAGCCTGCGTTGCAGGTGTACGTAAAATGGCAAACCCGCTGATTTCTCTGAGATGTCGTGGGTTGGGTTTTAGCCTGTCAGAATAAGTGATGTCCTCAGGGCTTTGTGTTCTAGGTGACATTATACCACACCTGTCACATTTTTTGTTGTGATGGCTCTAAATGCTACATCAGCAAGCTGTGGGCACAGATGCCTGTCCAAAAGCGGTGTGAAGTGGTGGTTATGTGCGGTGGCTAAGCAGCTGGACATACAGGGCCTTTCTAAGGTATGTTAGGAAAATTCATGGCAAAGTGGTTTCTCTGGGTAAAACTGCTGGTGTGTCACAACGGGCCTTGTGTTTGGGGATGCTGCTTAATCCCTCGTCCTCTGAGAACCATTATCCCAAGTGCCTACTTGTAACTCTGGTCACAATGGCAAGACAGCTCTTGCTGTTTATGGTTTTATTCTTCTTCACCCTTCCTCTGTTTAAGCCTCTCTGATAAAGGTCTTGATGTGCTGACCTGCACTAAGTAAAACTGCTCCTGGCAGACCATCTGTAGCTCTGCTCTTGGGTTAGCCCATGCCCTTGCATGTCGCAGAGTCCTGAGGGCAGTGCAAAGCCTTGCTCACAAAAGGCATCATTATTCCCGTTTCTCACTGGGAGTCCAGCCTGGCCCCATTACGGACGGGGCTTTTACTGCAGACACAGAACAGCAGCGCGCCTGCCCCGTGTCCTGCTAAGTCAAGCACCGTCCTACTTTGCCTCGCTCGCTCTCCGGCTGCCAAAAGAAGGGGCAGAGGATTGACTGGTGGTGCTGCTTGTGCCCGGGGCGCTGCCTGCCCCCTGTCCCAGCCCCAGCGGGGTTGTGTAAGGCGGCCGGGCCCCGCAGCCTCGGCGGAGCGCGGGGGTCCCTGGCCGGGCCGGTTCAGGGCAGCGCCGGCCGGGCCGGGCCGGGCCGGGGCGGGGCGGAGGAGCGGCGGCCCCGCCCGCCCCCTGCGCCATTGGCGGCTCCCCGGCGGGGCCGGGCCGGGCGGGGGCGGCTCCTGCCCGGGGACAGCGGCGGGGAGCCCGGGCCGAGCCGTGTGCCCCGCTCCGCTCCGCTCGGCCGTACCATGGTCGGGGATCACTGCAGCCTCCCCGGTGAACGGCCCGTGCTCGCCCAGAGTCCCAAACCCGGACTAAGCTGCAAGATGGTCCTGCAGGCGGTGGGCAAAGTGCTGCGGTAAGGACGGCGGCGCCGGGCGGGCGGGCAGGGCAGGGCGGCTGCCCACGGGGCATCCCGGAAGGCAGGGGAGATGGAGCTCCAGTGAAAACTCCGTCCGAGGCGCCGGCGCTGCTCAGTCCCTCTCATGTTGGAGGAGGGAGGCTGCTTTTGGCTCCCTCTGGATCCTGTGTAGCGATCGGGAGGGTGGAAGTTGGGACTGTAGTAGGTGCTTGGGGAGGAACATTTGTTCACCCTTAGCACTGCAGTCAAGTTTTGTTTGTGCTTTCATGAGAAATGAATTTCCAGGACGTAAGCAGGGAGTGAAGGTCCTGGGTTGCCTGAATAAGGAGTCCGACCAAGATGCTGCATGTGCTTTGGCAAGTTTTCTACAGAAATGTTGTGAGATGAGGGGAAAAAATTGCTCATGTAGCTCAAAAGGACTTGTGTGAGCACTGAGACGTGCATGACTACTGAGACCAAAACCAGACTCTTTGGCAAAGGATATGCGGTAATATGATTCGGAGGAGTTCTGACCCGTTCTGGTTGGCAGGGAAAAACGTCACCACAAATATTAGGATTAGCAGCCTTGTTCTTCAACAGCTGCGGCTTTTTATTTTGGTTAAGTTTGTACAGATATTTTTGGAGGGATCTGTGAGGAATGGCAGCGCTGCTTCAAAAAGGAGCCTTGTTCCTCCAGCGTTCTCCCCGTTTCCTACTGTCTGTTGCCAATTGTTAAATGTTTGTCAACAGAAACATTATCCCTCTCTTCCTCCCTTGACTCACATCTCTCCCCGAGCGACTTTAGGGGAGCAGTTTATTAAAGCAGAATGTTCTGCTCACGAAGCGGCTGAGCTCTGACTGAGACTTCAGCTAGAGGAGTTCACTGGGCTTGAAGCAGACTTGGTGAGAACAGCTGCTTAGATTTGCTCTTAAAGAAGTCCTCTATTGCAGTTCTTTTTTTTGTTCATGTTAAAAATATTTTCCTGTAGAAAACATTAGTTTAAGGAATTCAAGTCTCTCTTTCAGCTTTTTAACAAGTGTAATGTCCCTTCTTTGCATTTTTGGGGGCTGTTGTGTCTATAATGGTGTTACACAGCTGGTCATATCATAAAATCCTTTGGCCAGTGGCTTGCTATTCATGCTGTGAACCTTTTGAAGTTTTTGGTAGCTGTTCTATTGGCAGCACTCCCAGATGTAAATAGATGGGTGTCTCTGTAGGGAAGAATTGCCAAACCTCCAAACCTTTTGTTCAGCATCTACAGCAGCTTATTTTAAAGAATAGGTAAGTTCCTGTGACTTAGCAGTAAAACATATATTTTTGATTTATGCAGTGCACACGTTTGAAAAAATGTAACTTACCCTTATCCTTTCTTCTCTTACTGGAGTACATGCAGAAATTGTGCTTAATTTTATTCTTTTTTATTCTCCTGATATTTATTTCCTACATGTACTATAAACCTTTTGCAAAAGCAGGAAAAAACTGTTGTCACACATGAAATGTTTTGGGCTGGGGAATGAATAGGATAACTTCATTTTGCTAAACTGTTACTAGATGGGGGTGATTACTATTTTATAGTATAGTGGGGGTTTTTTTATGTATCTTTTCATACTGGGTTATCTCCTTTTGCTCAGAGTTAGAGAGAAATGTGAAGTCACAAAAACTTTCTTTAGATGCCAGACTGGTTCTCTTGTTTCTCTTCTTGAATCTGCTTCAGATACCTTATCTAACCTTATGTGTGTTTCTTCATCTTAACTTTGTTCTGTAAAACGTGAGCTCATCCTAGTCTGCGAAGAGCACAGGTAGCTATGCTATCTCTCTAGCTAGGAGCCCAGATAAATCCCAAGTCCAATCAAAGTTTTCTTATTGCAGAAATTAGGTATTAGTACTTAAGGAAGTGTAAGCCCAGTCAGTGATGGTGAAAGAGGGAACCACATGGGACCTTATTTAGGCCAAAAATGGTGTCTGGCTGGTGACAGCTGTGGTGGGATTTCTCTGAACAGAGGCATCTGCAGCTGAGCTTTGTCCACATTATTGTTGGTAGATAAGAACAGAAACCTCAAAGACATGGTTGAATGCAGAGGTGCAATGCCACCCCAATGCAGAGTGACCCTAGATAATACTACGTTGTAGTCATAAGAAGTTAAATGAGATGTATCCCGTATTACTGTAATGGTTTGCCATCTCTTTCAGAGTAGGACAAATGGTTATCGAATACCACTTTTAAGCTTGGCCACCTGAAACTCTGCTGATTGAGTTTTCTGTGGTCTGTACAGAGGATGAATCCATGCTCAACTCTGCATGAAGTGATTTTTCTTTTGTTGATGAGGCCATCATCAGTGCCTTGGTGATGAGATCAAAGAATATCTTCCTTGTGTGTAGCTTGGTGTTATGAACAGCCCACTGCATTTTAGGCTCTTTTCTCAGGCCTGACTGGGAACTGTCATCATCACAGTTCCCTTCCAACCCTCCATAGCCTGCCAAGGAATTGTAGAAATTCATAATGGACAAGGGATATAGTGCCTGTCTTCACTCCAAATTGTCTCTATTGCTGTCTCTCTCCTGGTTGTGAATTATAAAGCTCAGTTCTTCCTGTACAGTACTTAATCAGTTTGATACCCTGCATAGCAGATTTGTTGTATGTTATTTACGTGAGTTGTGTGCAGTTACAACTAACTCACTTGAAGGTTTTAATGTGCAAGTTGTTTTCATTAGTTAGTAGGTCCAAGGCCTCCTGGCTGCCAGATAGTGTGTGTTTCACACACTGGTAATAACAGCTGCCAAAGGAGGAATCAGTATGTGGAAGAAACAAGGAGGGAAGTGTGAGGAAGCAGAAAGACTTCATGAGAGGCAGTAGCAGCCCTGAGAACCTGAGAAGAGTTTAAAAAAGCATAGGGAAAGACAACTGAACCAGAAAGGGGGGAAAAAATGTAACAAAAGCAACAGATGTGTTCTCAGTCTTTCTAATTAATGTTTTATGAATGTTACTGTTTGGTTTATTGCTCGTTTAAATTATTAGTGATTCAGCTATGAAGAACTCTGGAGATGCTTGTATCTTTCATCATATGGGTTAGTAAACTGTTTTACACTTCAGGGATAGGATCAAGGCTACTCACTTGTAATGATTAAAAAAATTATAACACCATTAGAAGAGTGTCATCTCCCCTTTAAATTAATCATAGCATAGCTGAGAAGAAGTTATGTGTATTCCTTAGCACAGTGTTTAATTAGGGCTTTCATTTCACTTATGTTTTTGGAATATGTTAATGTCATTTTTTCTCTCTCATGTAATGAATTGTGCAATTATGTAGCCCATGGTTAGAGAGGAAATAAAGCTAAAATGGATGCAGTTTTTCTGGGTTTTGTTATTTTGATTTCTGTGAGTTTCTGGTTCTGGAGAGAGGTAGAAGGAGACAGGGAAAAGATGTCAAAATTTGGAATATTATTCTCTTTTTTATCATTATTTCATTAATTGTTCAAGTTTTTTGTGGCATCACAGATTCCTGTTAGCTTCCTTGCAGAGGTGTGTGTTTTAGGGGCCTCAAGCAGTACAAGTGCCAGGAGGACTCAGGTTCCTGAGAACTGTCCCCTTTGGTTCCAGCAGATAACAGAGCCAGCCATAAGCATTTTTCGGAGCTGCCTGCTGATGATTTCAGGACACAGTGTTCAGTGCCTGTTCCAGTGCTTCGGTCCTGGTTCAGGCGCTCAGCACCTTTGCTGTGCCCTGGCACTTTGGGTCCTGTGCAGGCAATTTTCAGAGACTGTTCCTCATACAGCTTCGTACTCAGTGCGTTTTCTTTTAAGTCTTCAGTGAAACCGAGTCCCTCTGGGATAGTTGACTAATAATCAGTGATACGGTGGCAGGAAAGAGGAATGGTGCGGGCTACAGAGTTGTGATGTCATTGTGTAATGTCTTTTGATAAATTACAGTGTGGTTTATATGTACACACAGTCCCGGATGAATGTAGGAATAGATAAGTTAAACCTCCCCTTTCTCATAAGAGACTCCCTTTTTACAGCAGTGTGCAGGGATTGATTTGGATACCAACCAAAACAACCAACCCAACCCCTCTCTTTTTGGGTAGGTGTGCCATTTGGCATTACTAATAAAGTGGAATTTTTAGATGTGCTTTTTGAGAGTGTAGTAATTTGTCTTCAGTGATAGTGTGATAATGATTGCTTCAGACAGATAAATTAGCAAGTTTCAGTTGGCATTCTGGATGCTGCTATGTATTTTTATATCCAGCACGTAAAATTTTTTGAAAAGTTAAATTCCTTCTCTATTCCTCAAATAATTAATAGAAAGATCAGAAAGAAAACAGGTTAATTTTGATATTGTATTCTGGGGCTTTTTTTATCATGCAAAGTTGTCTTAAATGCATTTATGAACCAGGACATAGGTGGATAGGAGCAGAGGGTGTTTGATGTGGCTGCTTCCTCTTTGCTGCCTTGACTCTCATGGCTCAAGAAAGCTGTTGCCCATGATGCTTGTGTGTATCGACAGGACCAAAGCAAATATTTAAAAAATCGATCCTGTTTTATACTAATTGAGGTAGAAACATTTTTCAGTAATTTAGTCCGGTTCACAGTATTAGAAAGTAATTAGAAGAGCCTTGTTTAGCTAATCTGATTAATGGGGAAGCCTGGGGACAGGCAGAAGAGAAGGGAGGGAGGACAGTGTGCAGGGAAAGGAGCTTATAGGCAAAATGCTCTTCAGAACCATGTTGACTATTTTTATCCTGTTCTTTTTCTTTCTTCCTCCCACAACTTTCCATTGTACCAAAATAGTTCAAAATGTTTATGGTTCAGGGCAACTGACATCACTAGTCGTGCTGTGTCTTGCTGAATATTTCTGTAGCAGGAGCTGATTCCTCATTCAGTGATGGCCTTTTGGGACACTCAACTGCTCGAAAAGGATTGATGACCCTACGGGGCAGTGACATCTTGTGCTTTGGCAAGCTGTGACCGTGCAGGAGGGACTCTGTTGTAGGTTTTCTGTCTGTGAGATTGCTCTTTGACATGAGTGTCCTTTTCTCAGGACAGAGCAGGTTGCAGGAGGCAGGCCTGGGTGGCATTGCCAGCCTGGTGGACTCATCAGGTTGGGATGTGCCTGCTGGAGAGGTGGCTCTCCCTGCTTGTGCAGGCAAGTGTTCCCCAGCATATGCAGGTAGCGATGTCTCTTCTGGTTGTAGCTACAGAATTCGTAGTGCTCTGCTTGAAGTTCAGCCCCACTGGGAGCTGTTGGATACTTCTGAAAAAGCCCAGCTGAGGCTCTTGCTGTAGCTCAGGACATCGAGCTGTGCTCTGGAAAGATGCTTTATCTCTCTGGCAGTCCAGCGAGCCATGCACTCCTCCATTGCTTTTGGGTAGTTGTCAGTCTGCTGACTTGTATTTGCTGTGGGAGTGTCATGACCCTGGTGCGTTTATGAAGGTTAGTGAACCATGTACAGTGTATTAACTTAATGAAGAAGTTGGTGTCTTTCTTCAGAGGTATTTACAACACTGAGTTGTATTTTGGTTACATGTTCTACATCCTGTGAAGCGACAGCCAGAGGGAGAGGACTGCTTAAATTCTTCTCTGTGTTGAAATAACCCTCTAAGTTGTCTCCAGAGCTAGTATAGGAAAGGCCCCAGCCCAAGGTTTAATAGCATTTTCGTCTGGTTTAGGGGCAAAAGTATGCTTCTTTTTTTTTCCTGAAGATGCCTCCTAGACACTTTACAAAGAATAAGGTTGATTGTAATCTCAAACTTCTGAAATTATTCACCCTTCTTTTATCTTGCTTCCTTGGTATGCATCTGTTTTGTTATAGTATTTGTTCCAGATTTTAGCTGCTTGTTTCAGCCTGGAAGATTATTTCAGTTTATATATGAGCAAAGTATGAGCGTGCAACATTCATCCTTCTGGGAGTTGCCTACAATTTCTGGTTTGTCTCTTGTTTCCTGTGTTGCAATAGCCCATGTTTCTGCTGCTGCTCTTTACGGAGAAAGTATCTATTTCACACAATTTCTATCCACTGTTCTCTGGTATCTCAAACCGTCTGTGCAGCGAAAGGCCTTTTACCAGGTAGGTTTGTAGGAGAAAAATATTCCTCTTGTAGAAGAGCCTTTTTCTCTTGCCATTCTTAATGATCTTTTTTGAAGAGTTGTGGTGTTGGGAATGTGATCTCCCACCATTTGTTGTCCTGTCTATAAGATGGCTAAGACAAAATGTATCCATTCTTCTATCATACATCTTTCTCTGTGACTACACCAAAATCGAGTTTGTTAAAGCATTCTCTTGTTAAGGGGGATTTTCTAATCCTTTTCTTCATCCCTGGTGCTGTGTGGCTCTACAGAATTTTAACTAAGACTGCAGCAGATTGCTGTCAGAGAAGAGATGTTGCATTTCTTTTAATTGCTGCCAGCACCTTGTCTCTGGAAAGAGAAGGGGATAGGATGTATGGATTAACCCTTCCTTCCAACTTTCTGAAGAAAAAAAACCCACTTCTTGGAGGGAACGGAGTCCATTAACACCAAAGTTGTGTTGTTTGAGCTTGTCAGAAAATGCTGCTCTGTTAATTTTCCAAGTTCTTTTCCGTCTGATACCAAAATAAAGTTTAGAAGTGCTTTTGCTCAGACAGCAGGGACTGGTGGTAGCAGATGCTTCCCAGGTGAAAGGAATATTGTGGATGTCTGTGTGATTCCTTTTATTTTTGAAAAAGGAAGAGTCAGCAGTGAATGCACCTGTCCTCAGAAAGGCAGATAGTCACAAAATATTAAAACTCTTAGCTTAATATCTGGAAAAAAAAAAAAAAAGGTAGTCCTGGCACACCATACAAAGTACACAGAGTTAATGAAGAAAGAAGGCTTGGATTTCTTCATTGGTGATTTATGTTACTTCACACAGAGGTGAGATGACATTAGGTGCACCTTGGTACCTCCGCTCACACTCAAGGCACCCAGTCCATGCATCCCAGGCTCAAAATACCAGAGCCTTACAGGGGTAAGTGCTGACCATCAGCAGGATGCATTTGGCATGACAGGGAAAAGGAAAACTGAGATGAAAGAGACTTTGCTGATTCTTTGTTATACAAAATCTTCACTTTTGAAGAAACTGCCATATTTATTCAGAACAAACCTATGCAGGAAAAGATAAAGCCTGGTGTCTTGAGACCACCATCTGTGTGGGACAGAAAGCAAGCTGTTTTGTGTCTCGGTTGAAGTACTTATTTTTCTGTTGTTTTGCAGCATGCAAAGATTTTTTTCATGCCCAGGTGTGTCATTCAAGTCCTTAAATTTTTTAATCCACACATTTTATTAGTAGTTGAGCTCACTGTTGTTAAGTGATTTCAGTTACAAGCTTTATGAGAGGAATTAATACTGATTTTTGAAGTAGAGACTTAAATATTTAGAATTAACTGGATTGGCCAACAACAACAGTAAACTCTTCTGAGAGAGACTTCTTCACTGGTTGGGTACTGTCTTTCATTTCTTCTTAGTGAAGCTGGTAAGCACAGGAACAGTATGGCTACATCCCTGCAAAACCATCAGGAACTGCTGGATGCTGCCATGAATTGAAATGGGGCGTCTCTGGTGATGAGCGGCTGGGTTTGAAGAGAGCCGGCTGGTCAGAACCATTCCTTGCTTTGAGGTGTGAAGTTGGGTTGCAAAAGCTTGTGCAAAAGCACAGCTTTGCATTGTGTTCTGGGGAATGTGTCCGTCCAGGCTTGTATGAACTTTATCAATTGCAAATCCACGTGAACAGCTAAAAGAGCCTGCTTGTCTTTTGCACATGCAGCCGAGGGAATGAAACAAATTCCGCACACAACTGTGTGCACCTAATTTTAATATTTATTTTTGTAAGTTACTAGTGTTTATTAGCCAATTTCTTGCTGTGCTTTCAGCATTTAATTAAAAGAATGAATTTGTATTTCAGGAGGTAACACTGTGAGTTTTAATATATCTGTGGGGTTTTTTTCCTGGTTGTTAGTGGAGCAGTGAGTGTCTGCAAAGGTGCTTTTACTTGCTTTTCAGTCTCCTGTGATGTATCCAGAAAAGTAATAAATTAGGGTTGGGAATCACTGCTGTCTCATAAGCTAATTAACAGTGAGCTAACTGTACCAGTAATTAAATTATTATCCACCCTACTATTTTTTTCAATCAGTCATTCAGATATTCTTTACTTTGGCCCCTGAATCTTTAGCATTTTTATTTTAAATAGTTTTTTTTTTCTTCCTCTGTTATACAGAAAGCAAAACTTCAATATGCAGTTTTCTAAGAAATTCTGAAACCATTGTGTGCCATTGATGACAAAACTGAACAGAGCATTGCATCATTCTGTCACAAAATTTTAAAAATTAACCACATGGTTACATTAGGGAATGCTTTGTACTCATCATTTTTTAATGAAAGGTACCTAATTAAGATAATGCTTTGATTACCCTGTGAGGAGGAGACACAGTTTATACTTTCCAACTATTGGTTTCAATTTTTAAGTTTAACAAGGTAGTTCATACTAAGACTGAAAGGCACTGTTTCTCATCATGGGATCTGATCTAAGGCATGCCAGGAGAGGTGGGACTTCCCTGAATCAACTTTGGTTTCAATTAAAATCAAAATATTAACAAAAGGGAAAAAAGAATCCATTTTTGATCTCTAAAGCTGCCGTTGAGAACTGACCTTGACCCATGGTCATTTCTAGTAAATAAATATCCTTCCTAATTGCATGGTGTAGTTAATTTAAAGTGTAAGAGATGAGTTTGTGAAGCTTGATACAGAGGATGAAAATTTCAGGTGGGACTGCTTCCTCACATTAGTATTTCGTTGCCCAACCTGTCCAATAACTGATGACCGGGTAGGTAATTGAATTCCCCATAGCTGTGTCTCAGTGCAACAAGACGCACGTGTGTGTTGGTACATGGGCTTTAAAAGTGAGCTGACAGGTGCAGGCATGCGAAATTGCTGATGAATAGTGAAAACAAGTTGAATTTTTCCCTGTATTATATATCTAATTGAGTTTATGTTCTGTACTGAAGCTCCTGCAAAGAAGGCCAAGGTGTTTGAAGTAGCTATGTTTTTACCTGTGTTTCCACGTACACTCTAGTCATGGTGTGCCCCAGCACCTTCCTGTCCTATTAAACCGCATTTTTTTAGACTTAAAGCAGACAATGTTTTATATGAAGGATTCAGCTGTTGAAGTCTTGTCTGCTGTGTGATTACATATAGATGTCATTTTCCAAGGTAGAACTGTAGTAGGAAGTCAGGTGACGAATTTATTTTCACTCTCTTCCCAACATAAATAGCTAACTTATCCTTTCAATGCAAGACACTTTTTGTGCCTAAATAGTTGTAATTTGCCCAGTCCTGTCGGAAGTAAAGATGATGGTCCTTTACTGTTCCTTGCCTCTGGGGAGCCGAGGAGAGAGGCAACTGCGACTGAGCTCAGCTGCAAGCTGGCGTGTTGCACCATGTTGGGAAATATTTATCTATTGAGAGTACAGACTCTGGGTGAGTATTCCCATTAACTGTTTGGGGAATGTCATGCAGTCCATGTTGCCTTCTTTCAGACTGTACAGGGTAACTGTGAAATACATCTTTAAACATTTTTGTAGACTTGTAAAAGTCGAGAATTTTAAAATTCTGTACATTAGACATTTTATGTACCCGTCTTTCTAAACAAAGTGTGCAGGTAAGGTTCTGAACTCGACCTGCATACCTAATGTATTTTCTTTGTTGCAGGTTTTCTTTAGGCTACAGCCCTTAAAACTAGTAAGAGTTGTCAGATAATTTGTTGTTGTTGTTGTTGTACAAGGAGAGCTTGCAAGGCAAAAAGGCAATGAGGAAAACTGAAATGCTTTTTTACAAAGACAAACCTGTCTGTACCCTGGTACTCTCTGAACAGAGCAGACTGTCTGCGTTTGTATATCTTGGGCTATATAGCAAGAAGTGTGATTGCTGAAGCCAGGTTGCCATGGTGAAATAATTCCCAGCAATTAAAGCACAGTTCTATCCTGAAAAGCAACTCTGTGCAAGCTACGTTGTGAAATCCCACATTTACAAGGCCATGAGGTTTCCAAATCCAGTTTGCTTGGTTTAGAAATAAAAAGATAGCTTTGCAGTCTGCCAGCTCTACCGACTTCATCAGGGTTGGAAGATAACAGTGTCTGCAGTGATTTATGTGCTCTGTTGGTGAACTCCCTCCCCGCAAAGGTGGACCACAGTGTACTGTGTGTGCTCGTCTAGAGAGATAACGGGGCTGCATCAGAATAGCCAGGAGGAGCAGTTGCTGCCAAAACTTGAATTTAATGACGTAGAAGTCAAAATAACTCTGGTGTTCAAATAGGAGAATAGAGGATATTAGATAAATCCCTGCTTAAATTAGTAAACATGTCTGAAAAGACACAGGGAATGGATATGTGAATTGAGAATATTTGGTGGTTTTATTACAGAATTTCACATTTTCTTTCCATTTGCAGAGTCTAAAAGCCTTAAAAGAGAGACAAAAACTTTTTTTGTCAATTTAAGTTTTTCCTTGTTCTTTGCAAGCAGTGTTTCTGTCTTCCAGAATTTCTAACAGTCTGTTGAAAAATCACTGCTCTGAATATAATAATAAACCTGACAGATCTCTGTCTTCCCTGAGTGAAAAGAGTGGTAAAACCTGCCCCAAAACTTAATTGCTCTCAAATCTTGGTGCATATCACTTGTTCTCAAGGCTCTGCATTGTGGGTGACCTCCCCACTGCAGTGTATGTTAGAGAACCAGGCTGTCTGTCTCTCCTATTGTCTGCTCTCACTTGAGAGACAATTTTCTCCTTTCTCTGTATGTTTTAATTAAAGAAATTTAAGATATGCTACAGATCTCTGCCTTGGATTGAAATGTTTTCCATTATAGACAAAAAGCTCTCTCTGCTAACTTCAAAAGGTCCTTGGAGAACTAGCTGAGATGTAAACATTTACATATGCAGATAAATGTGGCCAGGTGGAATGAATCCTGGTACTACTGCGTAGCTGCAGTATGGGAGTATATTTAGCAGTGGAGGATGATGAGGTAGCACTTGTGTTGCTGGAATACTAATGGCATTTTTCCTTTGAGGGAGACAAGGATACAGGAGCATCTTTATCTTGGTGTTGTGTATGGGCCTAATGGATTTGGAGTGTTTGCCTGGGGACTAAAATGAGCTGCATGTTAACAAGACAAACCCCAGATCACAGAACTCCAGCCTGTATTTTCAGTGATGAATGGCTGGGAGGGGGAGAATATACTGTGAGACACCTTCTGAAGCAGGGATTTGCCTTCTTTCTGCTCAGTTTTGGCTTCCTTTGTCAGACAGAGTTTGCCAACTGGAGACCCAAAACCAACAAAAACAAAGCCAAGAACCACCATTCCATATCTGTCACAGGCTCAGGACTTGGGCATCTCTGACGCAGGGTTCTGCTTTGTGGTTTGTTCTAAGCATTGGATAAATTAGTTGTTGCAACACTTAATCTATGACCTACTGAATCTCTGTTACCACAGACCTTATTTGGCTCCACGCAGAGCTTTTGAAAATAAACTTTAGGAGAGATTTGACCTATTTCACAAATTACCAGAAATCTCAACTGTAGTAAGTTGCTTAGGAAAAGAATCTTGTTGAGGCTTGATGTTGGCACATCCTGGTTTGGGTATGTGAGGGTTTTTTGGCACCAAGGTAAAAGAGGACATTCCAAAATGAAGAACAACTGTGTATTTGCTTGGATAATTTTGTTTCTTCTAGTGAATTGTTTCTTTTAAATTACATCACTGGCTCCTAGAAATACATAATCTGTTTCTTTCCCACTGGACATCACTTCCTTGGTGTCCCACACAGCCCCTCCCAGGTGTGTTGTCTGGAGGGGAACCTGGAGAGTGCAAGGACTGTACAGTCCGAAGACCCTTCCCAAAGGCAGCCATAGAGGCTGGATACCTCCTTTCCACCGGGGGGAGGAGTTCTGGCAGGTATGCCCAGAGAAGAAAGGAAACTCTGGTCCAGGATGTTTTACCACAAGAATGCACCGTGCACATTTTTGTAGCATTAATTGAGCTGTTGCATGCCTGGCCTTGCCTCTGCAGCCATTCTTCCCAGAGCTGCATTGAGGAGAAGATGGGGGATCCTGAGCAGAAGAGAAGGAGCAGCAGCCATACCAGCAAACACCTGGGAGTTTCAGCAGTGTAATTAATGTGCCTCTGACAGACCACTATGAGCAAACATTGAGCTTGTGGTGGGAGGTGATGTGCAATGGAGGAGGGAAGGAGGGAGAGAAGTGGAATCATAGAATTGTTTGAGTTGGAAAAGACCCCTGAGATTGTCATATCCAACCATAAACACAGCATGGTCTAGTCCACCACTAAACCACATCCATACATCATAAATGCCTTCAGGGATAGGGTGCTTGATAACTCTTTTGGTGAAGAAATTTTTCCTAATATCCAGTCTAAACATTGAGGCCATTTCTTCTTGTCCTATCAGTTGTTACTTGGGAAAAGAGACTGACCCCTTCTTGCTATACAACCTCCTTTCAAGTAGTTGTAAAGAGTGATAAGGTGCCCTAAGGCTCCCTTTTCTCTTGACCAAACAACCCCAGCTCCCTCAGCTGTTCCTTGTAAGACTTATGTTCCAGATCATTCTCCAGTAGGTGGGTGGGAGTCCTACAAAAGGGAAGAGAAAGGCCTGATGTACCGGAGACATGGCAAATGCAGGTGCCCCATGTTCTCCTTGCTTTGCCAGCGGCACCAGCTGGAACTCACTTTGTCCCTACAGAATGTTTTGGGCTTTCTGTTGAGAAGCAGCACTATGAAATAATGTTATGGCACTTGTCATCCTTAACATGCCTGCCATGCCTTGGCACCGATTGTTTACAGCAGAGCATCCGGAGGCCAAGCAAAGATTCCCTTTTAAGGCCAAGAGCCTCTATGAGAATTGAGAAGAAAAAGTTTCCCTGGCATGTAGGGTACATTCTTCTTTCCTCCTCCTCTTGAATAAACTATTAGTAACTTTTAAAAACAGAACAAGAATGAAGAAGCAGGGCCAGAAATGCTGCCAAAGACATTTTATGCTGCCCAGCCCCCTTAGACCTGCACAGCAACCAAGCCCTGGAGCTAACCCAGGGCAGGAGAGGGGAAGGATGAAGCTGAGATCAGAGGAGTCTGTCAGAGACCTGGGGCAGGAGGATATCGGAATGGAGACTATCTTAAAAAGCTTAGTCCCCTTCCCCAGCCCTGGAGAAATGGGCTGTCCACAGCACTCTGTGAACAATTGTACTGTATGATGCACCAGGATTTGGACTTGCTTTCCAATACCTTGCACAGCTTCCCTTTCCATGCTGATGTTCTTTTCTTCCCCGATCCTGCACGTGGATGTGTACATCCAGGATTTGTGTTTTGTGTGTGCTGTCACATGGCAGATGAAGACTTAGCAGTGATCTGGGTTAAAACAGGACATGAGATTGCAGAAAAATCTCCACAGAGTTGCTAATCTTGTACAGTTTTAAAGAAAGAGCGGAAATACAAATATCATCTCTAGCTTTTTTCTCAAAGGAAGGGCAGCTCTACTGATGTTGAAATGAAGCCGTTACTCCCCTTTTCTTGCATGCTGTACAAATAAATAAAGGCACTGAATTACCAAGAAGGGATTTTAAGCTGCCTGGCACTTCTAAGTTTCCAGTTCTTGCTCTTAACTGAGGAGAAAAGACTGTGGGCTGCTGAGGTAGGAAACTGGACAGCCTTCAAGATTTTGTTCTTGACCTGTGAAAACTGGCATAACCTGCTTCTTCATTGTTCTTGTCACTAGGACTCATAAATTTTAGCTTATAAAACTGTTTCCTTCCTGCTATGAATGGGTTCAGGACTCCCATACTTACGCAGAACATTTCTAACCAGAAATTAACTGATAATTTCTTTCCAATAAAGGGCCACAGAAAAAAACCATAAAGGTAAAAAGTAAATCTGTGAATAGCTGACCTGATTTTCCTTACAAAGCTGTAGCCTTCTGCGGATGTCTGAAATCATTGCGTTTTTCCTTTCTGCAAAGGGAGTAGATTAGAGAGGGAGAGCTTGCATTTTAGAATTTTTTTACCTTAATGTGTTGTATTTTGTTACACTCACATCCTCTTTGACTCCTTATCCAAAGAAGGGAAGAGAAGCTAAAATGCAAATGTCCTGTATACTTTTAATTTTAAATTAAAAAACCCTTATTCACTGGAAAAATTAAAACAAAGTGTTCATAATAACTGTGTTGTGTCAACAACAAAGCGTTCTAAAAGGCACTGTTAAATTGCTGGCTTACTGCCCCTCTAATTTTGTCTTGTAAGAAGCCAACCCTCATCCTCAAATTACCAATAAAGTGGCTTTTGGCAGGAGTAATGATTCACTTTGTAACACTTCATCGGTGGAGGATATTTTAAAACACGGCACTTCAAAAAGAAAGAAGAAATTACAGGATGAAAAATGGAAGTCCCAGATAGTTTGATATATCTGGTAGTTCAGTGTGTAGAGGTACACCTGGAATATAATTAGTTGCGGTTGGAGACTGTAGTCTACGTAAAAGTTTTTTGTTGGAAATGCGATGTTTAATCACCAAACTTTTCCAGATTGTGAACTATACAAATTGTAAAGTGCAAGCCAGGTTACTTGAAAATAACCCCCAAACCTTCAGATGACTTTTAAAAATATAATTTAGTGACACATCTGTGAGCATTTTTGGTTTTGATCTTCATTAAAACAGATTTTTTTTCTTTTTGTGCCACTTCTGCATGCATTGCTGTGAACTGGGGGGTTTTGCTCTCCTCTGACCAACACTAGTGGAATATGTCACAGCAGGATTGTCAGCAGTCGAGACCTGCTTTCTCCTAAATTTCCTGGGGATTGCTAGGATTATAGTAGTTAACCTTGTGTGAGGAATACAGTTGCTAAATAACCCCCACAAAACCACACGAGGTTAATCACAAAATATGCATCTTTGTCCTTCAAGTTTCATGATCCGTGGTGGTTTTCATCATCACAGATCTGAAATGACTTTTCAGTTTTAACGTTTGCAAACAGGGAGACAAATTTGACATGTTAGGCCTGTCAGACCTGTTCTGTCAATTTTCAAATAGAAATCAGTGTGTTTAAGACTTTACTGGAACCCAAAACGAGTGAATGATCCTGAGGGCACATAGTCGTCAGAGTTTTGCCTGGAGCTCTGGTCATCACCACTGTAGGGGCTTTTTTAAAATAAACTTTTTAACTTTCTAAAGTTACTCTTGTTTCTGGTGCTAAAACCACTTTAATATGCCACACTGAAAAGAGAAAACTCACTGATTACATGTATTTCATGTAAAAAGAAAAAACAGCCACTCATCCTAAGGACAGTTAGTTAGGTATGAAGGTTAGTAGAGGCGAATCAAAGTATCATAATTTGTTTTTGAAGAGATTTCAATTTCAGATGCAGTGTAAGAAACCACACAGCTTGCTCGAGACAGCAAGAAATTATTATAGTTGTGCTGGATTCCTCTGGAAAAAAACAAATCCTGAATTGGTAGAGATAATTTAATATTGCATGATCAGTTCAGGGAAGTTTGGCATTTAAAATATTGCTAGCATTCCCTCTGTGTGATCAGTCTGGTAATAAATCAGATGTGCAGGACCAGAACTATGGATGCCTGGTACAATTCCAAAGTTATACATCAGGTTATGAGGCACATCCACATAGTGGTCATTGCATCTCTGATACTTCTTCAGCTAAACCAGATTGCTCCCCCTGTGCTTCTTTCCAAACAAACTGTGTTGGTTTATACTGAAGCACATTTCTAGCATTTGTACTATGAATAAACTTTGAACCTTACAGCTAGGTAAGGTTCAGCATTTCTGCTGTGAAATGGGAGTAATACTTCCTTCAAAATGGTTTTAAAACTGAACACCTGGATGGTGCTTTAAAGATGCTCCACAGTGCAAAGTTTTTTAAACTAAGAAACTGCTGAGCATCTGATCAAGAAGGAAATGAGAGAGAGATTAGAGGAGGACCTTTATTAACTGAGATGGGATAAGAAAAAAAGCTGGGAAATTGGCAGTTTTACTTGATCTTAACAAAGCAGTTAGACTAGGGATAAAAATCATCACAGACCACTGGGCCTGTCACTTGGTGTGAAGTGTCTTACACATCTCTTTCTCCAGACAAGCTTCCAGCTGATTTGTTTTCTAGCTGAACACAAGGCTGAGTGTGGAAGCCCTGCTAAGAGCATTAGTGACTGTACTGTCTTGGACTGGAGCCAGTTTGCTGAACCTTCTTCTAAGACTTCAAATGAGTGATCTCTCTTCTGCCATTTCCCATCACTTTTCCCTCTCTGAAACATATTCATGGGTGTGACTTGGCCTCTGGCATCATATTCAATTGAGTGCCTAAAACCAAAGACAGACCTATTCCGGGAGTTGTCTGAGGAATTGGTTTGTACTCTGGTTTGCCTGTCAGTAAAAACTGCGGAGTGCTGTCTCTCTGGATTCCTTAAAGATGTTTGTTTCCTTGGTAGTTAAGCACTGACAGGATTTGGTCTGTCCTCTTGACACACCACCAAACTGCTGCATAACAGCTATTCCTCCAACTGCTTTGGTGATACAATTGATCTGACATGGACATGTTAAGACAAATTAGCAGAATTCTCTTATATTTGAAGAAAGACCCGTGTAAACATGAATGAGGACTTGGGGTGCCTATAGCTGTGTTTTGAAAGGTACTGCTCTTTTTGTGGCCTTAGATCAAATTTAGTTATGTTTTCCCATAAACAAGCATCTACAGGGGATGGATTTTGGTGTTTCCTGAACAGAACTGTTGGTCGGGACACTTCAACGTTTTTCCTATTTGTGTACTTTAAACATAAAATGAAAAATTAAGGAAGGCATCTTGAATGCTCACAACAAAGCAAATAATGGATGCTTCACTTCGTGCCTTTGGAGTTGATTCCAGCTGGTGTTTTCTTACAAGTCTTTGAAAAAACAGTGAACTTAGAGGTAGGGGGTGAGCAGAGGGAAAGGAAGCTAACTCCTAAACTTTACACTATTTGGTAATTCTGGTAACTGTGAATGTATGAGCTTTGATTCATCTAGAATATGGAACTATTGTTTATCGATTCTTAATCGTGTGTAATTGTGTTTCTAAAACAGTGGGGTTTTTTACTGCTGTATGCAAGTTTGTAAAGGAAGTGCTTTAAGTGTGGGCTGGTATTGATAGTTTCAAAACTAAACCCACAGCTTTACAACCTCGAGTGAATATGACTCAACTAATTTGAGTAAGTCAGTATAAGGTAAGATCTGCTTAATTGAGGGGGGGTGCATGATCCAGTTCAAAATGATGTTTTTAAGGCTGGAGGGTTTTTTTAGTTTTTACTTACAGTATTGGTGCCATGTAGTGTCCCAGCTGCACTGCATGCAGAACACGAAAATCCTCTGGTGTAAACAATTTCTGTGGTCTTGCTTTAGCTCTCAGCAGCTGCAAAAGGTTAACAAGTTTGTGCTGGACATGGTGATGTGATTTTCAGGTTTCAGTGGTGTGAATAAACCCTTTGATAGCAGTGATTATGGGCATTTTTGCAGGTTCAGTGATGATACCTGTGAGTCAGGTTCTTTTAAAACCAAACGAAAGCTTTCGAAAGGGGTGGAGCATGGGATTCTTCAGAAGCTTCTGTTTGAAGTGCTCCAGTTCCAGAATAAGGCAGTTGTGGAAAGACTTACACAGTTTTATTGAAAAGACACAAAGTAGCTGTATGTACTAATCTAACAGAGAATTGACACTTGTGTGGAAATACTGGTTTTTGTAGAGGGATATAATGTACTGTTTGCATTAGCAAACTTGTGAACATATTTAATGTTGAATTTTTGTTTATTCTCATGAAATGGGGAGAAGATGCTGAAGTGTGGGTGAAGCACACACCACTCATTCCGATGTGATGGAAGGCTTGCCTCAGCCTCCAGTGTCTTGCTTCGTTCTGCGGTTTCCCTCCACAGCCTGGCTATGACAGACTGTCTTTGACCTCTTTGTCTCTCTCTTCCCTCCTCCACCTCCTCTCAGAAGACTGCTCTGAGCTGATGTGGCACAGCCCTAACCTGGGGCCCTTGGTTTAATTATCCTGAACTACAGCAAAGACAGAAACTCTATCCAAACTACTTCTCCCTGATAACTTCTTTCCCCGAGTGTGGTTAGTGCGGTTTGTCAAACCAGTCTCTGAAGTTGAAGGTATTTTCTGCATGACTGTTACTGGAACTATAATTTTCTTAAAAATGAAGTTATCCTTGAATGCCTGAATCCCATTCCCCCAAACCAAACCCAAAAACCACTAAATGTAGCAAATGCAAGGGTTTGAAGACAGGAATAGTTATCTGACAACCAGGAACTGTTATCTAACTGAGCATCCCCTTTGTATTGAGAGCTTTGTGCTGAGGAACAACTGACTTCACACGTCCTAAAACATCCCTTTTTAGAGCAGCTATGAGAATTAGTCCAGGTTACTTCACTAAATAAATGTAAGGGACAAATCTTGCAGGCTCCATTTAAATTGGAATGCACTGCTGTGGAAAAAGGAGATGTGCAGGAGTAGTTGAGCACTGAATTTCTCTTCACCAGTACTGGATTTAGTTTATTTTCATCCTGAATTTGTATTCTTTAAAAAGATGTTTTATGTCATAGGTGTCTTCTCTCTAACCATGAAACCCATGTATGTCATTAACATAAGGAAGGAAAGTGTGACCATCTGTTCCCTGCCAGAGACCTGCGGTGCTTTCTGAACATCTGTGTAAATGTATCGTGATGGTGTAACTGTATATTGTGCTGCTGTCACCAACCTTTCCTTGGTTTTTTCTTGATGATGGCCTTTCCAAAATCCTGAAGTCCCTCTACTCTTAATTTACTGGTTGGAGAGAAGTATGTCAAGACTCAGTACAAGTCCCAGACAGTAAATAGTGGCAGTGCTGGTGACCCAAGTTATGGCATTGCTTTCCTGTGAAAGGCGTATCTCAGTGTCTCTGTGCTGCGGCGTGGATGATGAGTCTCTCTGAAGATGGGTTTAATTAACAGATCAGCAAAAGTCAAGCCTGCGTGTATCTCAGACAAGAACACAGTTGGAAGATTATTGAAAGTGTGTTAAGACCCAGAATGTGAGGTTGGTTTCCTTTGGATAGGATCTAGATGAGTTTTGGCAGCAAACTTAATGCAGTTATCTGCAAAGGTGGGCTTGTCCTTAAAAAGCACTTTAACTGAGAAAGCCTGAGGTTAACAATGTCCTGGCACCTCCTCCTTATATTCACATGATAGTGCACAGCCAGTATTGCCTTACACTTGTCCCTCACCATTAAATAGATCTTACATCTCTGCTTAGGGATTTTTTAACTGTAGAAACACGTGGGTGTTTGACCACATAACCTGGAAGACCAGAGTGCTTGACCCATTGTCCTTCCTCTGAGGTCCTACTACTCCAGGACTGAGGTCCAGGTCCATTCCCTGGTCCAGGAATATGGGTTGGGTTGAGAGTCTTGCGTGAAGATGTTAAAAACAGATTGAGAGGAAGACTGGTGATTACAGCTAACACTTTACAAATGGGAGACAAAAAGTCACAATATGCTGTGGAGATAAATGCATTTTATGGAATGTTGTTTGTCTGCTTTTATAAATCCAAATGGAAGGTCATTTCATAACGCATTGGATTTTAAACAATTTTCAGAAAAACATGAACTTGGTTCTTTCTGTCTCAGGTCTCCCAGGAGTTGAGAAAACATGTGGTTTTGTGGTTATCAGTGCTTCTATCTGAAGTCACAGATGCTCACTTCAAGAAGGCTTCTGGTATCTCAGAGAACATAGGGCTGGAGAGCAAGGAATGCTGTAGCTTTGAGTGAGCAGCTCCAGGTTTTCCAGCTATCTTGCAGCAGCCTGCTTTTGCTGCCCCTCAGACTCCTGTTTTGCAGGAGACTGCTAACTGTAGGACTGCTAGCTGTGGTTTGCAACCTAAACTGGCAAAAGGGCAATGAAGAATGGAGCAGCTCAGTCTCAAGTTTCTTGATGCCATTAAAATTTTCATGTTACTTGAAAAAAGTGCCTGACCTCAAATACACTTTTAAAGAAATTATCTCATGCTTTGATTAAAAAAAAAAAAAAAGAGCTAAGGGGAGGGAATGCAGCGGAACAGTGTCAAGACAAATACAGGAGTTTGGATAACTGCTGTTTTCAGGTTTCTGTAGTTGTTCAACGGTAAAAGTAACCTTGCTGCTCTCTTTTTTAATCTTTTGCAGGAAGTCCAAGGGAAAGCCAAATGGTAAAAAGCCAGCACCTGAAGAGAAGAAACTTTACCTAGAGCCAGAATACACAAAATCCAGAATTACTGACTTCGAATTTAAGGAGCTAGTGATGTTACCACGAGAAATAGACCTCAACGAGTGGCTTGCCAGCAACAGTGAGTATTGTGTTCTTACAGCTCTGAGCTTGCTGTCCATGCTCGAGAAGGCATTCATTCACCCTTTTTACTGTTTTCAGTGCTTAGAGAGACTCTCAATGACTATTTATGCTTACTGTGTAATGCATGTCATTATACCTTGAATAGTAATTAAGCTGTCTCAGGTACAACCCAGCTGTGCTCAGCAGCATGGAAGCCTTGATTGCTTCCTCCTTCCACCTCCCTCACTGTGGCACCGAGGGCATTAAAGTTTTGGATGCTCTTTGGAGGGCCATCAAGATTTTCCTTGACTGTTTGCTAAACTGGCTGGTTCTGCATATTTCCAACTCAAGCTATTTGCCTTCCAGAAGCATTGTAAATATGGAAGTTTCTAAACACTAAACACTTGTATGTAAGGCAAGTCTTTTGGTTAGATTTCTCCCCACTCCTTCCAATCTTTGGTGGAATTACTGTGGATTTGAACAGTAGACAGACTGAAACTTAGAGACACGACTGACTACTGTGACTGAACGCTGTATCTGTGCATCTCAGTCCTGATTTACTGTACTTCCCAGTGCTTCCCCTGCCAGTCCTCACCTGCAACTATGGCCCTCTCTTGTTTATGTTTTCAACAGTAGGTGGTAGTAGCAAGAAACTACTTTAAACTGCACAATAAAATTGACAGAGACTCGTTAAGAAAAAGTGAGGTGCCCTGTGAGAAGTATTAAGATGTTAAATTATCTCAGGATATTTTTAAAAAGTAGATGTGTACTAGTTTTCACGATGTATAGTGAGAACTATTAATGCTGTTTTTTCTAGCCCCTATACATTTTGAGTCTGACTTCAAAAAAAACATGGCAATTTGTTTGCCTTCAGCTTACGTAGAATGTTCTACTGAAAAGGTGAGGCTGATGACGGAGACACTTTCCAGTCTTGCTGCTTTGTGAGTAATAAGAGCTGATGCATCATGGTGCTTTCATCTTAAATACAAACAAGAGCTTTCATTCTATGTACCTCTTTGTTTTGCAGTTCATCATTAGGCTCATTTAGCTAAATCATGTTTGAATCCATATGCAAGCTCAAGACTGAGGTCACATCACTTGCTCTGTTTAAATAATTGTCTGGAGGATAACCAGTGTTTGAAAGTATTTTACTTCTGAATTTATTTCCTTTGTTTATTTTTCAGCAACAACGTTCTTTCATCACATCAACTTACAGTATAGTACAATCTCAGAATTCTGTACAGGAGAGTCATGTCAGACCATGGCAGTGTGCAATACGTAAGTCAGTATTTACAATTACAAGGTTTCCATGTCTCCAGAGTTGCCTGGGGGAGGATATTGGTATTGAATGGCATTGGGCAAGTGTTTTACAGCAGGTCTGTACTTGGTGAGAATGTGTCAGCTGTGCATCCTCTTCTCTTCCCTCAGCAGTGAAGTGCAGTGGAAATCTGGTTTTACGGAGGACTAGAAGGATGAGAATCTTTGAGTGCTCTGAGCTGGTTTTATAAGGTCAGATCAGACAGGCAAATTACCATGTGTGTGCTTGGGGGAGAGGGGAACAAGGGTGTTAAGGAAACTTCCCTGTCCGACCATTCAGAAGCTGCTCTGACAGTAACTCTTGCACCACCTGAGCTGGGACTGAGGCCCCTTCGTAGCTACAGACCCCACACCCACACTGTCAGACCAGGTTTCCCACAGCAGAGTCTGAGACGTCCTGATCCTTAAAATAATTTAATCTTGGTGCAGTAGCTAAACAGAATAACAGTTCGACTTGGTGCCTCCGAGAAAGGACCCGAAACAAAGGAAACCCTGGGCTTTTATACCATCACAGTCTATGCATGAGAAAATCTGGGGTCTTCAGCAGAGTCATCAGCTCCCGCTGTGTCTCTAAGTGTCTGGTCCCCATGCTGGGCCACAGGTCCCCGTGCCCTTTGTTATGCAAAGGGTCGGCAATTCACGGGCCCTTGCATGGGGCTCCCACCACCCAGAGCTCAATCTGCAGCTGCACCGCGAGCTACCTGCACTGAATGTATTCTTCAACAAGGGCAGGACAGAACTGTCTGTACTGGTAGCAGTGCTGGGATTCCACAGGAGGCCAGGGAGAATAAGCGAATTGTGAAAACCTCAGAGGGTGCTTTTGATAGCTGGAATGCTGACAGAGCACCAGGCTGCTGACAGATAATCTCTAGCCTGACTGTGAGCCACCGTCTTTCTGCCCGAGCCCCTGGGCACAGAGGACTCAAGTGGCAGCTTTGCAAAGAGTAAGGAAAACGTTTTGCGTTGGCACTTTTCCACCTGTAGAATTTAGCAGACTTTTTTAACATTGACTAGCTATCTGTTATGAAAGGAAGCTTTGTAGTTTTACTGTACAATGTGAATATAAGGAAAAGTTAACACAAACTCCTGCTCTTGATGAGCACAGTCCAACATGATGGAATATGAGATCCAGTCGAGTATGAATAAGCCTGTTGTGTTGTGGGTTTTTTTTCCTCGAACACATGTTGATAGTCCTTCTCTTCCCTCCTCTTGCATTTCCTGGGGTTAATTTAATTGAGATGGATTTTAAAGCAGAAGACTGAGCAGTTAACGTTATAGTACATCAATCAAATATCTCAGGGAATGTATGCAACAGAACCAGAACTCTATATTGTAGCTCTGACAATCATTACATAGTTCTTAGAAAGAAATCCTTGCTTAATTCACTGGGCTGTCTTGTACACTTGAAATTAATATCAGGGGCTTTCTTTGAGAGCACTCTGAAAAATGCAAAGTGTACTGAGGATATTTTTGCATGTAAAAGTTGGAACGATAAGTGTCAGTAGAGAATTAAAGGCAATGCTAGGGACTTTGAAAGCAAGCTGGAACAGAAAGTAATAAATCTCTGCTGGACCCAGATTTTATCAAAAGGAGACAGAATGTCTCTAAATAAGAAATGGTGATCAGTAAGATGAGTGTTTTGTTAACTCTTGCTCCCAAGCTTTCTTATGTTTAAATTCCTGTTGTAGCACTGTCTGTCCATAGGACTGAATTTAACTGTTTACCATAGTATTGAATTTAACTGTTTATCCACTTGGCTGGTGGGAAATAGTGGTTAAAAGGATAGGGAACCTACATTAGTTTCACTCCATTCTGCTCTTTAACAAGAGTTCTCTGTAAGCAATTTGTGCTGCAGAATAAAGAGAGGAAGTGCCTGTAGGCGGCTCCAGCTGTAGTCTGTATTTTTAATGGTGAGGAATGATAGCAGAATGTTCCTGTCCCTGAAAAATTGTGCTATTTGGGAATAACAGGAAGCATGTCTACACTTGGGCAAAGCACTTGAAACGGTTTGTGTGTAGCTAAATCATAACAACTTCAATATCTTCCTGCACTTGGGGCAGGTGGCTGATTCATGTTTGCAAGCTGTAGGCTGCATATTGCTTTCTTCTGTCTAGTGCGTGGGTCTATGAAAAAAACCACCAAGGTGTGATCACCAAGCTACACACCTCAGTACAGTTCAGCTTTGAGAACCCTGTTCATAATTATGTTCTCCAAATCCTTGTCTTTACGTTCCGCCTTTCCTAGCTCTTCCCTTTTGGAAGAGATATGCCTAAATGGAACATGGAGAACGGCCTCACAGATGCTCATTTGTTCATATCCAATTATGAGTATGACAAAGCTGTATGTTGCTTCCCCACCCCTTTCTTCTTTTTAATTAGAAATCTTAGCCTAATGCAGTAAGGTAAGGATGTGCTTGTTCTGTTGGAGAAACACGAGTTGCTCTGGTTCACTGTGCCTCTGACCTGTCTCCCGTATGTAAAAAGTGCCACCAAACATTAGTGTCTGTTACTGGTTAACCTGATGGACACTCCAAACTTAAACCTTCTGTGGCCATGATCTATTTGTTCAGGTCCCTTGGAATAAAATAGCATCTAGCTACGTAAGATGGCCACAGAATTACAATACCTTGCAGTAAGGGTGCAGTTTGCCATTTTTTTTCCTGTGCTGATTTTGTAGGTAGTTCTGTTTGAAGGTCTGCATTCTGTTCCACTTTTATGTTTTCCCTGTCCAGTTCCTGAAGACGTGTTTTGGATCACACCATTCTGGTCATACTTAAGGAAGGCTTTTCGTATTTAAGACTGAGAAGTAACTATTGAGAACAGTTTGGTTGTCAAGTTACTTTACATTCAAATGCACTGCAAATGCCCAGTCCTAAATTTAAAGTATTTGCTGGCACTAGAAACACTGGTTGCAGTTAAATATTTGAGGTAAGGATTTAATATCTCAGAGAAGCTCCAGCCAACTGACAAACTGCAGACAGATGCAGCTTTCAGCCCTCTGTCAGATATGTTAGATAGCACAGCCATCTGCACACAGTGAGGAGGAGAATTTCTGCTTACGGTCACTAAGAGACATCTGACCAAAACTTAATCTCAGTATAGAACAGATGGAAGCCTTTACTGACAAGGTGGGATAATGCCAAGAGAAATACCATAGTGCCCAGTTATCTTTAAAATTTAATGAGGGTGGCACGAATGTAAGTTTGGGAATTATTTAATTTTGCTCATTAATATGATTATCACTTGTAAAGCAGGTACTAGATTTTTAACACAGTATTTACTATTTATATTTATTATGCTTTATAGCTTATTATTACACAAAGCAACTTTTAAACACCATGAGCTGTAAATTGGTTTTCTAGCTGACATTGCGGCAGAACTATTTCAAGTGCTGCAGTGAGTGTACCAACTAAAAACCAATATAAGTGCTCTTCATAAGGCCAAGACCGCAAAACCCCTGAGGCATCAAGGATGGATGCAAACTTCTAGGCAGCCCTCCTTTCAAGGTGTTGTTTTGGTCCACTGAAATCCCTTAATTGATAACCCTTCTCTCTCTTTTTTTTCTAATCTTAGTCTCCTTTCTCATCTCTACCTTGCCCTTAGTGTCTCTGCACGTGGACAGTAGTTCCTTCTAGAAATCTTAACTCAAACCTGCAAGTTTTGCTTTGTCTTATATTTAAGTTCCCCCAGCTGTATGGTTTTACATGGTGGTTCCTTTCTCTTTTCCCTCATCCAAAATGTTGCTTAGCCCCTCTCAAACCATGAAAGCTGTTCCAGCTGCTGACAAGCACTATATTCCTGACCTCGGCTTTCTACATAGCCTGTTTTTTGGTATTTATACCAGGACTGTATCTCCTTCCTTTCCAGGCAACATAATCTCCATAGTATTTGATCTTCCCTCTTTCCAGAAGCTTTTCTTCTTATATGCCAGTGTAACTTCTTGGTTTCTGTATGTAACTAACTGCCTTGGTTTCTGTGTTATCAACGTAAGTCCACAATGTTTTAGAGGAAAAGGGTTAAAATACATACATATATTAAGATGCAACATTGTTAATTTATATGTGTTATACTTTATTATTTGCATCATAGGCTTTTCTCTGTTAAACCCGTAGTCATTCTTCCCTGGGTCTTGGAATGGAGCTGCAAATTCCTTGTGCTCTCCATACTGGGGAAGTTTAAATCTGCCAGAAATTATATGGGAAATAAAATAATCAAAATCTGCATCATGTGAGCACCTTTTGAAAAGTGCCTTTAAGTCTCATCCTCTTGTCCTTTCTGCTTCCCATCCATTCCCTAATATGGGACTGTGCTGTCACAGTGCCAGTATTGGAATGCAGTTAGGCTTCTGTGCCCAGTTGAGCCTCAGCCCACTTCCTATCTTGTTAATGGAGATAACTCCAGCGTACCAGGTGCGAGATGTTCAGGGCATGTCAGGGGCTCCTCTCTTCCCCTAAGACCTGTGAAGTCTGTTCACAGCACCAAAAACACGATGAAGACACATGATTCTAATCAACAGGACAATCCTTGTAGTTATCTCCTTACTCTTAATGATTTCTCTTTTAAATTCCTATTTTGCATAATTAGCCTAATCTTCACGGAAAGGCAAAAAGGATATTCAGTGGGATGTTAGAGCAGATTTATTCGCTTATATTTTCACGTAAGTGAACTTGTACAGTTGCCAAACTGTTTCTTTTGACTAAGATCCAATTATCAACACTCGTTTTTGCACCTAAGGGCAACTCTCAACTATGCTTTCTATCTTGCAGTTGAGGGTTTCTGCAGCATGAGAGAATTGCTGAGGTACAGACAGGCCAGCCTGCTTCTGCTCTTGGCAACAAGCATTGTCTTAAGACCCAAAATAAGGCTGAGTTGCCTAGGAGTGTCTCACTCCAGCTTACTGCAAGACTAGACAAACGAGGTGGCTTGTGTGTTGGTGCACTACATTGTGTAATTCCTTATATGTGGATTGTACAGAGGAAGTAAGCAGTGATGAAAAACAAACACAGTCTATGCCTTAGGGCTCAAATGCCAGTTTTGATGCCTGACATAGCTCTAAAAAGAGCTTTTGACTTCTGCTGTTTTCACCTACTTTCTCACTTTTTTATGCAATTTTGCAGTCAATCCTTGCTCTTTCTAGTAAAGACAGTGACCAAGCACCACATACCGAAAATGAGTTGAAAGAAAAATTCTAAAACTTAAGTGTCTGCAGAACTAGTTTTCAGTTGCTTTTCCTCTCTTAACTTGAACTATCTACTTATTTCTGCTTATTTTCTACTTATTCCTCTTATTTTAATAGGCTTTGGGCATGAACAGTGTTATTATTGTCTTCACCTCACTATCCTCAGGTCCCTAAAGAATCTATTAGGGCAATGAAAACACACTGTAAACGAAAACTTTTTATTTGGTATTAACATTTTTCTTTGGTTGCCTCAGGACAGTTCTGCTGGTCAGTGCACATAAAACTTCACTTCCCAGGTGGCACATAGATCCTTCAAGTTCATTGCAGCTTAGTCCTGTTAGGCCTAAGGTAGCTAAACGTCACGCTGAAGTAGTATTTTGTCGAGGGCTACAAAGAGGTTTGTTCAGTGATTTGCGTGAGAAATGTTAGATCACAGATCATTAGCCAGCAGCAGCAGAGCTGGAGCTGAACAGACAGGCAAAAAGTAGTAGCCTGGCTTTATAGGCTCGTGGTGGGTGCGATGTTGATGCTCAAACCACTTCCATCCTTGCTTGCAGTCAGCAAACTCCACTCATGTTGTGTTCTGGCAAGACCAATGCAGTGGATTTCCTATCAGCCCTGTAATGATACAGGACTGTGCCTGAAGCTTAGACTGTTTGAAGAAATAGTTCATAAACTGGGACTCAACACATCTAGTGTGACATAGGCAAAAGAATACCAATTAAAAAGTGTTTTGCTAAATTCCTTATCTGTAAAACATTTCTCCCTGTCTAATCCAGTGGATATCTGCTCCTGGTAACAGTTAGAGGTACTTTAATTAACTCTGACTTTATAAAAAAGGAAACAAACCTTCAGTTATTTTGTAGCCTTCAGATTCTCCATCAGGTGAGGGATGGCTGGAATTAATCAAGATGATTATAGCTAACTGATTGAATAATGGTTGCTTTTGAAGGGCCAGGCAATATGCCATTGTCTCCTCTTCCGTAATATCCAACAGGAATATTCACTGGTGACAGAATCAAGTGTATATTCAGGTGTTTGGGGGGTGTGTTACTGTAACCAAAGGAGCAGAGTTCAAAGGCATGGTGGTAGGGATGTGCAGATGAGTCCTGAAAACTTTCCCCAAAATGGATTTTGGAACAAGAATTGGAGCACTTAAAATCGCTGCTGGTACTTGGGAGCTCCAGGTTGGAAAAGCCGGTGTTTTGGAGCCACCATCTGACCGTTTAATAATACTGCACTGACAGACTAATTTATGTTCTGTGATGTTAAGCATCAGAAGTTCACCAATTTATCACTATGCAGTGTTCTTGCCCTTTTAAAAATAGTTAATATAATGCTTTCCTGTACAATTATATAGGCTGTATGTCAACCCTCAGCCTGTCATGGATAGTGAATTATTGCTGCCTCATCAAAGCTCCTCTCCTTGGAGACTTGTTGGCAGGCTTTCTGTGCTTGGTACTGCCACATGCACTCTGGCCTAAACCCATAGGGAGAAACAAAATTGGCCAACAGAAATTCAAGGTCTTTGATTTAGAAAAGAAGTGAATCTGTTCTGTAGCAGCTGTGATATGTTTTGGCAATGTTGCAGCTGTTGCTTTACGTTATTTACACACTGACCTCTGAGAGGAGTGGAGCTGAGGAGCCAGAGTGTGATGCAGTAACACTGTCCCTTCTCTCCGCAGACAGTACTACTGGTATGATGAGCGGGGAAAGAAGATCAAGTGCACGGCTCCTCAGTACGTTGACTTCGTCATGAGTTCGGTGCAGAAACTAGTGACAGACGAGGACGTCTTTCCAACAAAATACGGTATGTCCACTTCCTGGAGGCCACAAGTAAAGTGAAAGTTGGCATTCAGCATATGTAGTCATACCAGACAGCTTTCTCACTTGCTTGTTTGATGATTTTGTTGTTGTTTTTTTCTTTGTGCGTTTCTTTTGTTGTTTTTCTTTAGAGGGAGATTTTAAGTTTGGTTCATTCTTACAGTAAAAAAGACTTGCGCTGTTGGTTCATGAACTGAGGTGAAAGTCTCACAAACCTGTCCCCTTGGTTTCTGTTTCATTATCCATCAGTACATCTTTCCCTTCAAGCATTTTGAGACCTTCTAGCCTGTGTTCATAGAGGATAAAATTCTGAAAACAGTCAGCATGTGTGTGTTCAATATAGCCTGCTGACAGCAAACTTGAACTCCGTTTCCATTAGACCCTCAATATGTTAAAGGGGAAATAAATTGGATTGCCAGGAATGCGGCTTGCCTTCCTTGCCCAAGGCTCTAAGGCCTTGTCTCTCAGAGAGTTTGCAGTCTCCTTTCCCTTACAAAGATTAAATAACAATGTGATTTCTAAGAGCTGAAAAGCAATAGGAAAGTAATTCTAACTCAAATTTGTAACCTAACAAGATTGCTACATGCAATGCCTTTGTTTAAGGGGAAGAAAATAGAAACCTGAAGTTATTTTTGGTTGGCCTAATCAGGACTAAAAGCAGCTGGCTTCTTGAGCCACTTCACCAGGTAATTGGGAAACTAAGACATTACAATATAGAAAATACTAAGCTAGCAGCCTTTGCTTACAAGCAGCCTGATCTGGAAAAAGGCAGTGTCTAGGGAGACTGTGCCTAGTAAGCCAGCTGCACTTGACTTTCTGTTTTTTTAATATACCCATTCAAGGGCAGCGAGGGCATTTCACACACATGATTGTCTATGAGGTCAAGGGGCACTTTAGACCAGTAATAGACTTTGTATTGTGCATCACAGGATGGCAGGTGTTGCTTTTTTGTTTGCCTCAGTTTCACTTTCAGTGTTACTAAAGTAGTTACGGTGCAGGGACAGTGCTCCAACACTTGCTCTAGGCAAGCACAGTTTCAGCTGCCCAGATAGAGGTGCCTGATAGAAGGCACCCAGTATTTCCTTCTATTTCTTTCCCATTCAATAGAATTTCAGCAATGAAATGAGGGAAGTCATTATGTAAAATGAGCCAAACAGCCACACACTACCAAGGCCAGTGTACCTTGGCTTCCATTTCAGGACCTGTGAATTGGTTTCCTGGGGAAAAATTTGCTACTCCTGGACGAACTAGATAAGGACCTAGAAGAATCTCTCGTTATTTCTACAGCCAGCAAAAAAAAATGTAGTGGTTTTAGAGAACAATTATACTTGCTTCGTGATCTTTGAACCCTTAGGGTTTAAAATTTAACTTCAAATGAAAATGCTTAATACCTCCTTAGATTCTTCCCCTGAATTCCTGTAAAAAGAAAGACAATAGGATGATAGAGGACCCTTTACTTGTCTGCTGTATATGGTGGGCTAGTTGCTCTTACCCACAGGTCAGCCCACCCAAATGCTGCTGAGGGGCTGATGGTAAGCAGGTGGTGCTATCATGGTGTTTCTCCATCTTCCTTTCAGGCAAGGAATTCCCAAACTCATTCGAGTCCCTAGTGAAGAAGATCTGCAAGTACCTGTTCCATGTTCTGGCCCATATCTACTCCTCACACTTTAAGGAGACTTTGGCACTGGAGCTGCACGGACATTTAAACACACTCTACACACACTTTATCCTATTCATCAGGGAGTTCAACCTCGTGGACCCTAAAGAGACCACCATCATGGATGACCTCACAGAGGTCCTCTGCAGCAGCAGCGGGAGCAGCAGTAACGGGAGCGGCAATGGGAGCAGCAACAGCGCAGGAGCACAGAACCACGTGAAAGAGAGATGAGCCCTCCTACAGGATCAAAACTAACATTAAAAACAATATTATCTATTCTGTGTGTATGTGTATGTATATGTTCAGATATACATACAGACATATACAGCGATGAAAGCTGAAAGCAATGATGCTGCCACCACAGGACGCGCAGTCGTACAGGACTGTACGGAGCTTTGGGTTAATGCGCCAACTGGCGAGAAGTTGCACCAATTTTATTTTATTTTCTGTCCACTCCTCCTTTTACCTATTCAGGTGGAAGATGAGTGCTGTTTTTAGAGAAGAGCCAAGCCTGAGAGTGGGGCCACTCTTCGATTTTTTGGTTGGGTTTTTTTTTCGTTTGGTTGGTTGGTTGGTTTTTTGTTTTTCTTTCTTTGGTCTTGAGTGCAAGCCCTTTGGTCTTTCTAGGCTGGTGGTCCTGCCATTTAAAAATATCTATTATACTATAAGAAATAACTTTTACTTCGAAGTGGCTTAAAATGCAGGTTTGTTTGGTTTGGTTTTTTTTTTTTTTTTTGGGGGGGGTGGGGTGGTTTTTTGGTTTGGTTTTAAATATACTGCCTCTTAACCCTGCCAAAAGCTCCCCCATTGAGTGCATCTTGCCCTTTGTTAGCTTGGAATGGGAAGAAACTCCTGGCTTGACTAGAGTAGCAACTAGGGGCTTGCTACGTGTTGACAGTGGGCATGATTCTCCAGTTGTCCCATCTATGTGGTCACAACATGTCAACGTGCAAGAGGATCCACAAGCCTTTCTGCTTATTGCTCCTACAGTATATATACTCTTTCCTCTGCTCCCCTGCCTCTTCTTTTCCTAGGCACACCTCTACAGGTAACAGGAGTAAGATCACTGCAGTCCAAAACCCATGTGCCAGAGCCACCACCATTTGCTTTCCATTGAACAGAGGCCCAGGGAGGGGGGGGAGAAGGGTGCATTGAGTCTGTCACCGCCTGTGCTAGAAAGATGGCTGTTGGCATAAAATTATATTGTTGGCTTATTTTAGTTCATCTGTTCTATAATAATAAAAACAAATCTATCAGCCACAAGCTTTGTTTTTGTGTTTGCAGCGTCAAAACTCAGCAGACTCCACCCCTGCAGCCTCCCTCTCACCACTGAATGCTCTTGGCTCTGCTCTCAGCCAGCTTTATAAATAAGGGGTTGTCTTCCACCCTGTAATCTTACATTTATAATGAATTCCTTGCTCTTTCTGGTAGCTGTGGGAACTACCTCCCCAGATAATCTGAAGATAAGCAACACTTGGAGAGAAGAAAGTTTCCTGTTTGTACATATATATCCATTCTGCAAATGCTGTGAGTTCCTGCATATCTTGGAGCAAATACTGTATTACAGCATCTCTGGATACAGTATTGTATCAGTATTGTATCTGGACAGTGATACCACTCTCTTTCCTTCACCTTTCCACTGAATTCTTGCAGTCAGCATCGGGAAATAGCCAAATTTTGTTTGAATTGTTTCTCTATCAAATCTGTGACAGGCTCTGAGAATTGTTTGTTACTGGTTTTGGTCATTATCCTGCGCTATGTCCAGGGTTATTATAACTGACCTGGCATGAATCCTAGAAGGTTTTCCTGAGTGAGGTCTGTAGCTGTAGTAAAAGTCAGTAGAGAGAAGGAAAGGAGAACAAGTACAAAGAAAAAAGTGAAAGAAAAGCACAACCAAAGGGTGAAATTAAAAAAAAAAAACAAAAACAAAAAGACATGAACAGGAAAGGAGAAATAAAAATAAAAAGCATAAGCAAGAAAAGAGTTTGTGAAATGTGCAAGAGCAACAACCCATAACAAATGTGCAAGTGAGAAAAAGAGCAATAAATCAAAAAAGTGAGCAAAAAGGCAAAGGAGAAGGAAATGGAGGAGGGAAGAGAGGGAGTGAAAACAGCCTAAAACTTTGTGATCCCAGTTTGTCCTGTGTTTGTCTCTGGACTGTGAGTACCTTCAAAATGTGCCAAAATCCCACTGACCTGCTTGGCTGGGTGCTGTTAACATAGGCTGCTTAAGAGCACTCCTTCCCCACCCTGTCTTCCTGCTACAGCCTCCATATCCAGACAAATATTCCCATTCAGTCTCCATTCATGCTGATATGAGCCTTTCCATTAAAATTCCCTACACCCGTCTGAAGGGAAAAACCAGAGGTCAGCATCAGCAGTCAGAGCAGTGCCATTAATAAGGCCCCTCTGTTACTTGCCCTGAGAGCACACAGTAGAATTCAAGGTAAGAAACCAATAGCAAGAACAACCCAAACCCAAGTAATATCTGGTAATTTATGATCTACCTGTACAAATGCATTTGCAGTCATCTTCTCTTAAAGAGCATTTAGAAGTAATATGCATTTGAGAAAGGCTTGACTTGACCAAGAGGCAGTTTAACCCTGAAAGACTGACCTCGCTACAACTCTTAATTTCCAGTCACAACACGGTGATCAAAAGCAAGAGTGACTATACCTTAGCTTCCCATAGGAGAACTGGCAGAACCTCATAGGAAGTCTGGGAACACAGGTGTTGGCACAAAGCAGCAAACCAGAGATTCATCTACCAGAGAACAATGAAGTACCACGTTACCTCTAGAAGAGCCCGCTGTTGTTTGTGGCAGCTGTCCCGAGTTTACTCTGCAGGCATTTGATATTCCTGGAAGCACATCTAGCAGGGTAATCACTTTACAGTTTACAAGCAGTTAACAAGAACACAAATAATGAATCCTATTTTAGTGTAGCCTATCTTGTTGGGTTTAGCAGTAGGAATAAGGAAAACACTGAAACAGTGCCAACACCAGTGTTCTTCTTGTCAGGAGTAAGCGTTACTGTAAAGCTCAGCCTCAAGGCATTGAGCATATTTCAGAGGTTACTGAATTACACTGTAGTAACATTAGATACAGAAGTTCCACTGAGCCTTCAAAGCTTGTCAGTGGCTTCCTGTGCTTGCAACATGTCACTGATGACACACCTTGTAAGCACTGAGCCTGAATTCCCCTATATCTAAAACACAGGCTTAGGTCTTCTAACACTCAGGAAATCATCATTTTGCTGCTTTAAGTGTGTTTTGTAAATTGTTCAAAGTGCTGTCAGAACAACAGAGACACCTTAATTATCCTACATTCAAGACGCCCCCCATAAAGATCATAAGATACCACACCATTATTTAAGGGTTGCTAAATAAGATACCCCAGAGAAATAGCCAAACACTGCCAGAAGACACATTTTTGAACTACCTACATGCACACACACACATACCTTCAAACATGCCTTTTGCAGGCCTTGTCAAACTCAGCTTTACACCTGCAATTTCAGAATCCCTAACCAATTTTTGGGCTTAAACCTATGGCAATGAGCACAAGCCATCACAGGGCTAAACTCTTTCACTTAAACTCAACAAATAGTCATATGTATGTTTTGTTGGATCACATTCCTGACATTTGGTGTTCTACACACATGAGAGATGTTCTGAAAGGCTGAGGCTGCATAAATTTACAGCAATAGGGTGAAATATCAAGCTGAAACTTCCCATTTTGTCATTATCCATAAGTCTGAGGCTGCAGTATCCTTAGGAAATCCAAGCATAAGTGCCTCTAAATAGGAAAAACAGAATTTCTTTATACATGCCATCTGGAATAAACACCAGCAGCAGATAAGCAAGCACCAAGGTCAGGAGCCTGTGTCTGTTACATGGGCTACCTCTGGCCATTCAGGGAATGGGACACTGGAACGGTGCCACCAAGTCTTTTGCCCAGAGAAACAGCCACCTGTAGCTTTAACCTCTGGGCAATGAACCTGATAGAGATTAGCAGACCAGCTTCAACCCTAACCCTAAGAAAGGTCCTGAGGTAGCAAGCTGTAAATTTCAGCCCAGCAAAATCAGAGCTATGCCCTTCTTCCTCGCCTGAGAATTGCAGAAAGTTGTCAAGTCTGAGATCCCATAGAACACATTCATTTTATATATGAGCAACAACCTTTTGACCAAGAAAGTTAAGAAACTCAACTAGAACACTTTGCTGACAAGAAGATCTGAGGAGAGAGAAAGGTATGTCCTGGCTCTGAGGTACCACCACTTCTGGCCAATCACATGCATACCAGGATGCTCCTGGAACTGACTGGGAGCTAAAGGTGCATGCTGCCAGGTAACAACTGCCTCCTGCACGTTAGCAGAAGACCGAAGGACTGCCACAGAAACAAACAATCCCATAAAAGAACAAGCCAGCTTTATGAAGCTTACTAAGCACGCTGATCTCATCAAAGCCACGCTTCATCAAACAAGCCTTTGCTCATATTCATTGTGTAGCTTGTCCCAGCCAATCCTTATCTCACCATTTCAGCTGCTCACAGAAAGACTCCATCTCAGAAATACTCTTCCATTATCTAAACTGCAGACCGAGAAATAAGTTGTTGTTTTATTCTGTTCAAACCTACCGAACAAATGAAACCAGCATTTGTGCATGTAGCAAAAATGGCAACACCAGGTGTTTTATACCTGGCTCTATTGCCTGGTTGCTGGCAGTAGTCACAGCACAGGTTCAGTAGGAATAAGTTATCCATGCTGCTGGCCAATGCCAGTGCCTGAATATAAGCCCAGTACCTGAAGGATTTCAAGATGACCACATCTTTACATAATACAGCTGCATGCAGTATAGCCAATTCCCAATGGAACCAATGATACAAAGTGAGGAAAACACCAAACAGCTGGCAAAAAAAAACCTCAGTGTGCTAATGGGGTCTCTATTCTTCTCATGGACAGAACTGTTTTGGTTGTGACAGCTGACATGAACAATAAGACTTTTCAAAGCTAGGTTAGCATGTGACTCGGAGAAAACAGAAATTGTTATGGCCAAGCACTCGGATGAGAGAACACTCAGAGAGCTTTGTCTAGCCAAGGGAAAAAAAAAGAAAAAAAAAAAACACCAAAAAACCCACACAACAACCAAACCAACAAACAAAAAAGGACCAGCTACACCTCTTTTTGTATTGTCCTCTGCTAATTCTTTTCATTTTATCTAAAAAGGAGGCATTAAAATACTGATGCTTTCCCATACACCAGTGCAGATAGTTACCATTCTTTCATGAAGTGGTTCAGGGTCCCTCACATAAACCTCCTCCTCCTTTTAATGGTCTTCAGGATAATTCAAAGGAAAGTAAAAAAAGCCTGCTAGACAGGCTTTGCACTCAGTGGAGACCAAACCTCTGCAACATCAGTGCAGATACAGAAAGGGCAAATGCCACCTCACAGAGGATCTCGGCTTCTGTGAAAACACTGCTTCAACTTGACATCAGTAAGGCTTAGAAGACACCTGCCCTGAAGCAAGTACTGCCCTCAAGGACTGCAAAAGGAAACCTAAACAAGGAAAACAAATTGGTCCCAGGCCCCAGGCACTAATTTAACCACCACACTAAACTTGTGGAGTAGTCCAGGGTTCCCCCAGAAGGGTTTTAATGCCGATGCACAAGGAGTTGCAGGTGAACCCTCAGTCTGATAAAGAAAAGAAAGGCTGCACAGCTCTCCAGCACCACATACTCATCCAACCCCCTAAGGCCACACAGCGGTCAGAGAGTTCTGTTTCTGCTGCTTTCTGCATGGACTGAATTCCTTGAATTCGTGGACTTTTACTTGAAAGCTCTAATTTCAAGCAGATGAAATTTCCTAAATTATTTTTTTGCACCCTCTTAATTGCACTTGACAAAGTATCAAACACAAAAACCTGATTTCCATAGGATTCATTCCCCAAATCATCTCAAGGAATATTCTTTCTGTTCCTAAGCACCAAAGCTTAGGTAGAAGAGCTGCCTCTCTCACATAAAGTCTGGTAGACAATGAAATAGCTATTAATACTGAAATTCATCCCACTTCTGTCTTGGCCAGCCTGAGTTTTTAATTTAGTTTTATTATAAGCTAATGCTGGAGCCTTTACTGGTTTTGTCATGACAGTATGTCTGATTTTGGATGACTTAACGCAAAGGATAATTTTACTCGGCAAGATGGAAATACATTAAAGTGCTCTGTAAGAAATCTGGGGACACTGTTATTGCATACAGCCAGAATACCTACATCTGCCTAGTTAAACAATTAATTTTTATAAATAAGGAGCGATTCTGCAATGGATGTGCAGCACAGAGATACAGGGTACGTTTGTATCCTCCCAGCCACAAACTCCTCACTGCACACCATGTTGGAAAGCCACACTTCAGACACGCTGCAGTAAACAACTGGAGATGCTCAGGGAACAATCAGTACCTGCTCTGCTCCAAGTCAGGCAGAGCCAAGTCTGAACTTCCTTGTCAAGTAGCTACTGGGTTCCCTGGCAAAGGGAACTGTGCTGGGCTGTGCATGCAGATGAGGCACCTCAAGCAGAGACACTGAAGAGGGAAGGGGCATTTTGCAGACCTTCATGAAAACACAGCCTGAGATCAGCTTCACTGCTCTTTGCTACTCATGGTCTCACTGACCTGTTTGTGCTCAGGGGCCAAGTCAGGACTGGAATGACCCGGATGCTGGTTTTCCGCTGGCAGCTGCATGGGAGCTGGTTTGACATCTTCACAGAGCCAGTCCTGCCACACATGGATGTTCACAGACCATTGTGGTGATCAGCTACCCTGGGATCACCTTCCTTCTGCCTTACACTGAATTTAGTAACAAGATGGCAACCCTGTGAATGAAGTTAATCTTGTGGCGTAACCACTACTTGACTGTGAAAGCACAACAAATACTCCATTCCATCAAGGAGTTTTGACTGGATTAGAAGCCCTCTGTGCTCCATTATAATCTCCCCAATGAAGGTAAACAGCAAAACTACATCTGGAGAAGAGAGATTAAAACCCCCATTATAAATGGGGGTTTAATTATCTGTTATTAATGGATTAACATTCATTTCTGATCCAGGTGCTCCTCAGATAAATAGCTCAGGTGGTTTATAAGAGCATTGCTTTACTTTGCAGTGAAAGAATTCTGGCCCAAGAAGTGAAAACACAGGCTCTTTTTAAAGCCAGGTGTATTTAAAATGAAGAAAGTTTACGCAAGACTCCACCTGCCTGTCCTTTTTTCTTCCCTACTCCAAACTTTTGAACTGCTGCCTGATTTCAAGCAACCTGCAAGACAGACAGAGTTTCCATTCAATTAGAAAGTTTTTACAGGAGACAACCAACAACTGAAAGGGGAGAAAGCACCTGTAAATGAAAACCTAAGTTTCCTGAGTATGGAAAAAATTGCCACCTGCACTTCTGTGTTACTAGATGCCAAAGAACCTGCACAAGAGCACATACTCATAAAAGTCCCCAAAGACAAAGGGACAGAGAGCTCAGAATCACCCACAAATCACAAGTGGTAAGAATTTAGCTTCCAAAAGGAGGGCATTTGTTTCACTGCTTGCACAGCTGGGACAGTCTGCATGATTCGGACTTTTTATGTAGTCTCTCAGTTGGCAGATACCACACTGGATCTTGGTGCTATACCATAAAAAAAAGACAAGAAATGCCAAAACATTTCTTTCATTATCAAAGATAGAAATACAGTCTTTGTATCTGAAAAGAGCTAGTCCAAAGAGATGTGCTGAGAAATGAAAGAACCTGTCTTTAGGGACAGGCTACTGAGCAGATTTGCACACCTGCTCACTGGAACATGCTGTTGCTAGGTTAAGATCTGGATTCAAGTTCCAGCCCAAGCCACAGAGTTCCTCTGAGAGAAGCGCTGAATTGATCTTCATCTCAGTTCCTGAATCTACATGAAGTGGACAACAGATACCTCTTTTCCTTCTCCTTGTCTATCACACCTACATGGAGAAAGCTGACCCTTGCTGCACTGTCAAAGAAGGTAACAGAACAGACTTGTAGCTTTCATGTGCTACTGGAACACACCTCGACAACATACCAAGGTATTTATCTGTCCAGACTCCTATAGCAGCTGGTTCTACTTGACCTTTTTCTTTGAGGATAAGATTATTTATGGTTCTTCCCCTCATGCAAACAGACTCTGATGTATAGCTGTGACCCTGTTACCCCAAGACTGAATGCTGTCATCTCTCTGCAAAGCCATGTAAAAGCTACACAGGCTAGAGAGAGGCATATCCACCCCTCTCTCTCCTTCTTTCCTTCTTTTGCACAGCACCACTGACAGCAGGCAAATGATTCAGCTTGTAGAAGTCTTTAGGAGGCAAAGAGAAAAGATAGTTGTCTTTGCTACTCGGTCCTCTCTGAGGAAGGGCCTGTGTTCTAGACATCACTCTTCTCCATGCCAGCTAATCACCAGAACAATGTACAGGGCCCAGCACAAAAGCACTGTAGCACAACTGCCTCACATCACCAGCTGCTCACATAGCATGTAATGGGTAACACCATATTCTGTCGCTCTACAGGATTTTTGCAAGCTACAAAAGTAATCTTGTTTCTCCACCCCTCTCTTGAGGAGAGTGGAGCATCAGCTGTCTCACTGCCATTGCCACATTAATTTGAATCACCTCAGTCTTTTCTAATGCATAAATCACAGACATTATTGTTCCTCTTTTAAATATCAAGCAGTATAAATACGATTCCTCCTTCCCTCAATGGTGATTTGTGTCTCAATTGCCTGAATTGACACACACTGTTGTGTCCCTGTTGGGGCAGTGGCTACAGAAAATTCTGCACTGCTACTTCCTAGGACAGGACCAGAAAGGCACACACAGTCTCCATGTGCTTATTAAAAGGATGGCCTAACCTGGTCTAAAACTGTGTTTGCCTCCTTTAAACCATCACCCTGGCTGATGCACTTCTCTGCTGCAAAGTGCAATGTGCTGTACGGACCCTGTGGAACGCAAGGAGTCTGAGGAACTTGTCTTCATGCTGATAAAAAGAGGCTGCAGAGACAGGCACTGTGTTCCTTCTGCACAGTGGGACTGAGGCCAAGCCAGAGCACAGCATGGCTTGGTTGGGGATTGCAGAGGCATGGCAAGATCTACACTCAAGCCCGAGTCTCTCCTTGTAATCATCCTCTTCTCCCTCAGTGACTCAGAGATGTCAGAGTTCAGGGCTTAGTTCAGGTACTACAAGCACTACAGTAACAGGGGATTTCCAGGGGATTTGAGGATTGCTTAGCTGTCTTCCCACAGAACAACAGGAAGAATTTAAGTCAGCACATAAAAATCTCAGCCACAGTACCTGAACTAACCATTAGAACCACTTTCTATAGGCATGGATGGCAAGGTGCTGCAGGTCCAAAGCTGTTGGAAATCCAAACAGTTCTTTCACATAATCTCGTATCTAAACAAGACCTGGTGTACCATCACCACCCTCAGTGACTCAGCTCTCAGGTGGGGGTACTGTGTGGTAAGTACACAGCTGCAGCACACAGCACTGTGCTGCAGGACAGTTTGTAGTCATGCCACCAAACCTAACGGTATCAGAGGAACCTTCATCAGACAGAGAACTTGCTAGTTCTCTCTTCACCCATGTCCCTCCCCGTTTGCTGCAAGGATAGAAACCTTATGTATGCCAGGACTTCACAGGGAACAAGAAGACCAGTAGCTGCTCAGACTTGTTGTAGATACACATGCCCATTCTGACCCATGCTGCCATTTGGTCTAGGATTCTTATTTTAAATTGTGTTAGAGTAATGTGAAAAGCTGTTAACAATTTACCCAGTCAAGGAGGAAGGCACCTCCAAGCCTGGGAGCATATCTGTGCTGCCTCAAATACACAGACCCTTCAGCTCCTGGGAACTCTGAAGTAGGAGTGAGAGAATCAGTTCTGCAGGGATACCTGAAGCTCCTAAGACAAGCTGCCTCTGGAACTGGATCCAGCTAAGCTGCATTAGCCTGGAGCTGTGCCAGCTAACAGAACTCAACCACTTCTCACATCCAAACCAGCTCAATTACAGCAAGCTCAGGCATCTCTAAGCAGAGTGTTGTTTCCAGCCTCTCAGCAGACACATCTGCACTCTCTGCCTTTGGCACCTCTGGGAAAGCAGCAAGCTGCCTGTTCCTACTGCACGAAAAGGAGATACCAGACTGACCACAAGGTTTACTATCAGACACTCTGCCTTGCCTCTCCATTGCTTAGTGCAGTGAAAATAAATAAGACATCACAGAATGGCCTGGGTTGGAAGGGACCTTAGAGATCATCTAGTTCCACCACCCTGCCATGGGCAGGGACACCTTCCACCAGGCTGTTCAGAGACTCATCCAACCTGGCCTTGAACACTGCCAGGGATGGGGCACCCACAGCTTCTCTAGGCAACCTCACCACCCTCACAGTACAGAATTTCTTTCAAGTATCTAATCTAAACCTGCCCTCTTTCAGTTTGAAGCCATTCCCCCTTGTCTTGTCACTACATGCTCCTGCAAACAGTCTCTTCTTTCCATCTTTCTCGTAGGCTCCCATCAGGTATTGGATATTTTGCAATATTTATTATTTTGGTAACAGCAGCATTTAAAGGCTGCATCAAGGCCAATGCCAAACATCATTTCTGGACTAAGTTGTAATCCTTCTGCTGATGGCCTTACAGAACAGCTGACAAGCTATTTGAAGGAGACAACATAGAGAGAAAGATGGTAGGATGAAGCAGCCTGGCCAGCCAGCAAGCTTATCAGTTTTAGGCAAAAAACAGCTCTCCCACATGCCTCTTCTACTGCACCTTCTGCATTGTCAAGTGTCACAGGATACATGCACTGCACACACTGTCACCAGAAACATAATGAGCACATTCTCTCTCTCTATGAGATGCAGAAACTCATGGGGCAGGCCCACCATCTCCATCCCCACAGCAGGACCTGCTGTCCAACAGGATTCATACTCCTCCAGGCCTATTTCTAGGGTGGCAGAGGAGCTGCTATACTATTCCCAGAAATTCCAGCACCCGACCACTCACACTGCTACTTGAGAGGATCACAGAATCCTAAAGGCTGGAAAAGACCTCTGAGATTATCCAATCCAACCATTAACCTAACACTGCCAGGTTTACCACTAAACCATGCCCCTAAAGCACCACATCTACACATCTTTTAAATTCCTCCAGGGATGGTGACTCCACCACTTCCCCGGGCAGTCTGTTCCAATGCCTGACAACCCTTTCTGTGAAGAAGTTTTTCCTAGTTTCCAATCTAAACCTCCCCTGGCACAACTTGAAGTTCTCACTTATGTTCTGCAGTGGGGCTGTTCAAACGCTTGTCCTCAGGGGATGACATAGGAGCATGATGCTTTCTGAAGGACCAGGTGAGAGGAAAACTGGGCAAGATCTCGCTTCTGTACTCCCACTTCGCTTTCTGTCAAACCAGACAAGATCTCAGTGTATGCCTGGTCAGCATTCCGAGGACTCTGTCAGCAATTGCTGAGTCATTATTAAGAAACCCAGAGAATCTGGTAAAGCAGATAAAATGCAGTATAATAGCAGAGGAAAAATCTGGGGAGGTGAATAACAATCTTGTGCTGGAAAGGCACTTACATATGTGACGTGACAATTTAGTATCAATGTCCAGAACCTAATGGAGCAGCAAACAGATCCCATTTTGGTCAGGCCTCCCCGCCATCGCAGTGCGGTCTCAGACTAAGCACTGACCCCTTCACCACTGACTCTGAGCACAGTCACTTACAGCAGCAAGCCCTAGCAAGCTAAACTAAATCTAAATTAGAAACAAGGAAATAGCAGCATTGACTTTTACCTCCTTCTTTGAATTCAATTCATAATTCAACCAACACAGGTCTCTGCCAAATGTGGCTTCTGGGGTCTTCCCACAGCTTGGTAACACCCAAGAATAGGGCTGCCAGCGCCTGGAACACCACCAGCTCTGATGTGAGGCAGACTCCAGGCTGCACAGAGTCCATTTTACAGCTGTAAGTTACAAACTATTTAGTCTCCCATACACACACACTTACGTTACACATTCAACACAAGGCAAGGGGCACGAAGGAAAGAGAGTTGTGCTTTCTCACATACCTGCTTTTACAGCAGAGAAAGAGGCATCCTGCTTTACTGCTCTTACTCAGCCCAGGTAATATTTCAGTCCCCTCTATAAAGTGCTGACAAAGCCATCACTGTTGTGTCATCCAAGCATCTGGCAAATAAACACCTTCACACTGATTGGTTAAGGTTGTAATTTGAATCTACTCTTGGATTCCCTATAGAACAAACTCCAGAAAAAAAAAAAAAAGATGAGGACTCTCACAAGCCACACCATGTACCACAGACAGACCCCTGTGCTGGGTCCAGGTGTCCTCTGCACAGGGTCATTCCAGGGACATTTCTGAGCTGCCTGGATGCAAGCTAAAGAATGTGCTTGAGTCTGACATGAAGTATAACAGCATCTGACTAGCTCACATTGAGAAGTCTCTTCAGGGACTCACACCAAACTGGCTGTGTTTCAGACAAAAGAGTTTCCTATTTAATGCCCAGATTCTGCCCAACTGCAGTAAATCAGGAATAGTCTAATGAAATTATCTACTTCTTATACCATACATTTAACAGTCATCCTCAAAGTTCTTTGAAAAGGAGGTGCTGCTGCCTTCCACAGTTTCTTTATCTCTGCAATGGTAAGAAAGGAGAGCTGCCCACTGCCACACAGCCAGTAAAAGCCAAAGCCAGGACACTGCAGTACCAGCACAGCCCTCTTCCCACCACCCTACTCTTTCCACCTCTGCAAAGAGGCCCTGCTGCAGAGAGATGTCACAGTCCCCCAAAACACTGGCCTAAAGCTCAGTAGATGGAGACCAGACTTTAGTCCCAAGTCCTTTTTTTAAACTCTTCTGTAAACACAAGCTCTACCTACTCTATGCCCACTTCTGCTCTCGTTGTGCAACTCGGTGCTAAAACTGAAGGCTCTTGGGCAGAGAGAAACAACTTCTTACACTGCATTTATGCACAAGAGTTTAGATCAGGAAATCCGATTAAATCTAAAACCTGATTTTACTTTAAGAAGAAGAACGTCCCACAGAGGAACTATCCAGAACAGACACTGCAATTTGAAGCCCCTTTCTCAGTGTGAACACTTTTCGAGAGTATATGAGACCTTACAGTAAACATAGCTGCTTTTTCCAACAGTTCTTCCTGGAACCTAAAATGCTTCCTATACCAAGGCTTGCTACTTCCCTAGACCAACCTGTTTTCCACATTATAAGGGCTGGATCAGTACTGCCTTGAGACCCAGGTACGTTCACACAAGAGAGAACACTCGGCAGAAGCACAAAAGCTGCAACAAAGAGCAGGTCAGCAAGAAGCTGAGGAGCAGAGAAATAAATTCCTCTCCTCTCCCCTGCAACTGTTTCTGGAACAGGCTGTACAGAGAGGTCGTGTAGTGTCCAGCTTGGAGGCACTGAGAACCCAACTGGAGAGAGCAATGAGCAGCCTGTTTCCAGCAGGTCCCTTCCACCCTCAGTTGCTGTGTGGTTCTGTGATCCATGCACAGACCTCTCTGCCCGGGCAAAGGTCCCTCACTAGACCAGCTAGAAACATCCACTCTGCAAGAAAACTCTTCCTTCTGCTAATGCTGTTGATGAAAGCCTGTCTTTCCTGACCTTGAAGCTGTGTTATCTACTTTGGCTGTGAGAAGGCGATAATAGCTCCTGACAATGGCAAGAGTCAGCCCTGAGCCGGTGGAACAGGAAATCCCATTTCTCAAGCCCTTCAAAGCCTGTCTGGCACAGTTTTCTCAGCAGCACTCAGTGAGATTATTGAACTAAAAATAACACACACAATAAATTGTGCATTTAGAAGAAGAAAGGACTTGCCCTCAATGTGGGTTTCCCTTCCACTTGTGGCCTCAAGTATCCCCAGACAGTTGAACTATTAGGGTTTTGTTCTCCAAATTAAGCAGGAGCTGCAGCTGTTGAAGTGGTTTTAAATAAAATAAGAAGATTAAAGGGTACAACAAAGAAATAAGACACTTTCCAGTTTTTAAACAAGTGTCTCTTTTCCCTCCCTGTTGTTTTCTATAATAAGAAACTGAGAGCTAAATCTCTTCCTTACCAAAACACTCTTGCCCTTCTATCACGAGCTCACATACAATTGGTTGTATACAGGTGAAATAAAGAAAAGGTAGGGGGGACCAGTCCTGCAGACTTCCATACAGTACATAATGCCTTGTGGGCATTCTGCTGCAGTGTTTAGGACAATGTCCAAGCCTGTTGGGTTAAATGCACTGTCTGAATCAGCAGGAAAGAAGGCATATCTTGTAACAGTAGGCACAGGATTAGGACTACCTAGAGGCCTTACACAGTTTTGCTGTCTTTACAAACACTGTCTTAGCCTATACCTAGCGAGAGCTATCAAAGCTCAGTCATTGGTATCAGATCACTTTCACTAAAGACAGCCTGACTACTGAGGAAATTTTCATGCATCGTTTGCAAGGCTTGGGCAATTTGCATTAGTGCTCTTCAACAAAACTAACTACTTTCTCAGCCCCCAGACTGTATGCTGACGTGTGGCAATGAGATCTACCCTCATGACTCTGGGCTCAGCTGTTCATTTGATGCGTACAAACAATCTATTGCTTATATAGCACATGTCAAGTCCTGGCTCAATTAGTAACTGTTCACCTAAAGCACAAATACGTTTTTCATGTATGCATCTATCTATACAAAGTTAACAGCCACTTGCACACAGACAAACAGAAAATACCAACTGAAGTATTACACACTTGCCTTGTCTTCAGTTTACATCTGGAAGGTCATACGCTGGACTGTTTTATCCAGAAGAAACAAGACAGATGAATTTTAAACCTAGTAACTTTTTTTGGTACTAAGTCCAAGGAGCTGGGCTCTATACAAGAATCAGAGAGCTGCAAAATTCATAATCTCAGCAAAATGAAAGGCAGGAGTCACAGCTCACAGCATCTCAACAGCCATCACCTGGTCTTGGGTTTGGATGAAGACAATAGCCCCCACCTGGCAGCAGAGATAATCCAACGACCTCAGTCACAGAGGCATACCAAAATCCCCTGCTACATTTACTAACTGCCTTCAGATTTAAACTACATAATAAGAAGGATATTTTGTGGACAACAGTTTAAATATAAACTCAATTCACTCAGAAGCACAGTCCCTCCTATGCACTACAGATGTAATACAACATCATGTAGCTATAGAGTCTGTGCTGTAACATGGCCAAACAAGAAGGCAGAATAAATGTGGTTAGGCCCTAAGCATTAGGTCTTTCACTTTTCAAACTTGTTATTCTCTTCTTACAGCTTTTGAAGACCGTCATTAGCAATACTGGGGATGCTAGCTGTGAATACTACACAAGACATGAAAAGATCATAGAAGTTTATGAACATTTCTGAAAACAGAACAGAGAGTGAAATAAAGCAGCAGCATACAGCTGCTGCCACACTGCTGTTAAATCCCGTTTCCCCTGTATTACACTCCAGCCCAGCACATTCTTTCACTTTCAGAGATGCAAATGATATACAGCTCGTTCCCACTTCTGGGTTTCCAGTGTTACAGAGACCAAATCCTGCAGCACTTGTGATTCTCCTCATCTTTCCATCTTTGTCAGCTTCTCCACTCCCCTCAGTTTTAGCAGACCAATGAATCCCCCAAAGACCTTACAAACACTGTAGCCTTTTCTGAGATAAGAGTGTATTTTGTATGAATAACATGCACAACATTCAAGTGATTGCACTCCTGTTCCCCTCTGCCTCTCCAGCACAAACACCTTTGGGACCTCCAGCACATCTATGTCCCTCCTACATGCACAGGGGATGCCATCTGTAGTGCAAGACTTCATTCCCTACCATTGCAGCAGGTGCTAACATGAATATCAAACCCCAGAGATACTGCCTGCCAAAACCACAACTTCCCAGGAACCGGTCTGCCCCAGCTCTGAGTCTGGCACCCTGCTGAGTCTTTACTGCAGCAGGGATGTTCTTGTCAGGCACATCTTCTGCCACTCCTGCCTCAAAAGCTTCAGAGCTGATCACATGTCTGTGGAAGGTGTCACAGGGCACAAAAAATCCTCACGACACCCCTGAACGGTGACAGCTACTGTGATGTGCTCCAGCACCCCTGATGCACCCACCCTTCTCCTACCCGTGCACGCGCCCTCCCTGCACACTGCTAGTTACAGGACTGCTGCCCACAGGCTTGGGAAACAACTCCCTGGGGATTAACTTCACCTGCACCTGGCGGAGATTGGCTACAGCCTGCAGCAGCGGCCACAGCCACGGGGAGGAAGTGGAGTAGCGAGTCCTCCTCTTGCTGTCACAGGGGCTGCAAAGGAACACCACACCATGCCCTGTGGGGTGGCAGCTGCCCAGGGCCTGCCTGTCAGGGCAGAGGCTTCCCAGCCCCACTCCCAGCCCTCACCTTACCTTGCAGGAGCATCTGCACAGCTGGGGCGGCACCACAGAACTTTCCAGAAGACCTCCTCCTGCCCTCCCTCCCACGAGGGCAGCACCCTCCCCTCACTGCCTCCATGGACAGGAGACTCAGCCTGGCTCAGCCAGAGCAGCTCTGCTGGGTGGACACCAGAGCAGACACGTCCAGAGGTGGCCAGGACGTGGTGAGTGCAGGGCCAGGACGTCTGCAGGGCCAGCGCTGCAGACCTGCCATGAGCCTGGACCTGCCAAGCTCTCCCCCAGCCGTGTGGGAAGCACTCCCTTCTCCCAGGCATGCACCAGACAGGTCAGAGCCCAGGAGGGGAACTGCCAGGTGTAGTTACAAATCCAGCATAAAGGAACACCCAAAAGCTGAGCGAGGTGTGACGAGCCAGCAGCCACACGGACTGACCAACCAACCAGCAACAACACCCCAGACCCACACAAGCCAGGGACGTACCTGATCAGCTTTTTCAAATGTATGTGACTGAGAGTGTTTCAGGCAGGGAGGGTGGAGAAATCCTTCCTATTGCTAAATCTGGAAGCAACGTGAGAAGCTCAGGTTAGAGATGAGAATAAGCACAAGCAGCAACAGTTTTTGGTACAGCGGTTTCCATCCAGACCATATCTAGGGGGGTGTCATTGCTCTGAAATTTGGATTAATCTTTCTCAACACGTTACTGTGGAACACCAGGCCTACGGGGTTAAGCTGTCCTTGCTCTTCACCTGTTCATGGCACGTCAGTGCTGTGCAGGTGGAGCACGCTGGGCACAGCACTACGGACCCTGGTGCTGAGAGGAGCCAGTGTTAGTTCCACGGCCAGGAGGACGATGCTGCCTTACCTCAGCTGCCATCTTCAGCTCCTTTGGTGTAGAAAGCCTTGACATGGGACTTACCGGGTCTGGCACTGGCGAGAAGTTTGTTTTCGTGGACATAAACTGGACACTCAACAGTTTGTATCTTTACTGAATGAATTTATTGGTTTTTGAACTAAAGTTGCTCACAGTTATTTAACAAGGGATACATCAGATTTTTTTGTCCATTTTAAACCATTAAATAATGTCAGTTTGTGTCTGTATATGTGTGTGTGCGCGCGTGTGTGTCTTCAAAGTACAAAATAGGAAGGATAACAAGAGGTATTGCTTTCATTTATTCTTATATCTTGTGTAAGTAATCCCCTTCCTGCTTGTACCACATGAGTTTTGATGATATAGGTATTTTTAAATTATTATTATTATTTTGTATTGAAATCCCAGCCTTTTGTAGAGGTACAATGTAACAGAAGCATCAAAATCTATACACAAGGGAAGAGAAAAGAGGGAAAAGAAGGACGGGGGTGATGGGAGGGGAGCTCGGAGGAGAAGTAGAGAGAGGGCAGAGGCAGGAAAGACAACGAAAGCAAAAGAGACTAATTTACAGCAATGTCATGCAATTAAAACTGCCCCCCTCTCCTGCACCCTTGCCTCCCCCCCTCCCCAGCCATCATCCCCTGGTGTTGACATGCACACAGCAATACGAGAGAGAAAAGTTTAAGAACAGGGAAAATAAATAAATAAATAAAGCAAAAAATTAAAATAAATCCCTCCCATTTGGGGAATGGGGAAATGGGGCAGAAGTCAAAGGTCTTTGCCCCAGTTGTGTCTTTAAAAATTCTTTTTAATCTTCAAACCTATGTACAAGTAAAACTGGTCCAAGAAGGGGAAAAATGATTAAAAAAACCAACAACGACAACAACAACAAAAAAGAACTCATCCAACATTATCATTAAAAAAAAATAATCTTGCGATACAACATACACCCATAGGAACCCAACGAGCAGCAATCGAAGGTCATAAAAGAGCTGAACACTAATGCTAAGCCTACATTCTTAAAATCTCAGTCAAGAAGTACTTCTCACTGTGTTTTGTCTTCCACGCGTAAAACCACGTTTTTTCTGTTTGTTTAACCTTTGAGCTTGGGCCAGAATAAGTTACACTTGGTCACATAAATCCTGAGGAGGAGGAAAAAAGGCAGCAATTCTTCTTTCTCAAAGTCACAAAATGAACACTTACAGGGTTTCTGCATCTTTTTTCCCCCTCCTCCCCAAAATAAATAAGAATCAATGTTGCCTCTACACAGTTATTAAACAGAAGATATATCTAACAGCTTATTTTTTTAAATATATATATATGTATATATAAATAACCAAGACCTAATAACGAAACACAAAAAAAAAAGGTCCCCATCCACCCAATCCCACCCCCCTCCCCTTCAAAAAAACAACCCAAAACCAACCAAAAACAAAACAAAAACTTTATAAAAATATCTTGCAGTAAATTTTAGAGTTTACAGTAGCTTCGTGATTAAGTCTCCCATTGCCCTGACTCCACCTTGTCTTGCTCTGATGAACTAAGTGCCAGTGATTTTGCACACACACACACACAGGAAAGAAAATCCAATATAAGTCTCTTCTCTTCTTCATCTTCTTTTTTTTTTCTTTTTTTTTTCTTTTTTCCTTTTTTTTTAAGAAAAAAACCACCCAAGCCAACAAATGAAACTGGTAACTTAAAGAAATAATAATACTGATATCAATGCAGCACTAGCAACACAACAATTGCCTCTAAATGCAGGGTGTGGTGGAGGATCCAGCTGGTTGAAGAAGGTCCCAGCACGGTGGCACAGTGGCAGGGAGTTGACAGGTGGGGAGGAAGGTGTCGAAGGAGGAGCAGCAGTAGCAGCAGCAGCAACTGTGCCTGGTGACGGGAGAGACAGTCCTTGGCAGAGTCTTGTCCCTCTTCTTTGCTACCAGAAGTTGCCTTTTCCCTAAGTTTTAATGTTTTGTTTGTATGTGTTTATTCATTGAACCCCCTCTCCCTCCTAAGTTTACTCCTTTCCCCTTCCAGCAGGTTAAAAACCAAAATGATACAGTATAAAAAAACCAATTATTTCGTATATATATGTATGTACGCATGTATATATAAATATACACACATACATACATGTATATATAAAAAAAGGGGGCAAAAGAAAAGGAAAAGGTGGTGGGGAGAAAAAAAAAGGTAAGAAAATCCCATGATGAAGCTCCCCAGTATTGTCTTGGTTCAACGCTTAGTTTTGAGTTGCTCCTGGCTGGTTTCTGATGAGAACGCGCTCTGGATTCATGGAACACTGTGCTCCCGCTACACCCGTCTCCTTCCCCACACCCTCCCTCTCCGGGCTGCGTTCACCTGCGTGGACAGAAGTTGCCAAGGGTAAAGATTTCACTCCAGCAACTTGCAACCTCCTTTGAGCCCAGACTGCAATCCCACAACTGAGCAGATCTCTCTTGTGGAGCACCAAAAAAGAAAAAGAGAGGGGGGAAAAAAAACCAGGCGTGCATTGGGGAGGTGTTTGGGGAGAAGTGGGGGAGAAGCCCACTTCCTGAAGGGAGAGGGGAGGCTGGGAACCTCAAACAGGACTGGTCCTTGGACAGTCTACATCGGTTGCCTTCCGTCAACAAGTGTCCGCAGAGCACAGAAGGTGAAGCCGTGGCTGACATGTTAACTTTTCGGGATAATTCCTGGTAGCAGAGCGGAAACAAGTGGTGTCGTCAGAAACACAGAGAGAGCATGAACAGAACAAGAAACAAAACAAAACAAAACGGAAAAAAAAAATAATAAAAAACCCAAAAAATCAGGAAGGAGAAAAAAAGCAAAACATTCAAAAATAGGGAGGAAAAAAAACAATTGAAAAAAACCACAACCCAAGATCTGGTGAACTGGGTTTGTCATCTGTGCTACCTTTTCTTTTCTTTCTTTTCATTCTTTCATTCGTTTGTTTTTGTGTTTGTTTCTGAGATATATATTATATATCATATATAAATATATATATGTATATATATACAGTCATTCCTTCATACAAAATTTGTCTATAGACAGTTTTTGTACTGTTGTGGCAAGGTATATACATCCTTCTAGTTTAGAGGCTAGCTTGCTAAGGAATATTCTTTCATTCTTTCTTGCTTTTTTCTTTTTGTTTTGTTTGTTTTTTTGTTTTGTTTTGTTTTTTTCCTAAGTTATTAAATTTTTTTATGTGTTTATTTAAGGTTGGTCTTGTAGGCCGACTGATGAGACCATCTTTGCCTTGTCTTTGCCAGCAGGGTACTTATTGTCTCCTCTAGACCCATAGTCATTAGAACCGGAATCGCTCCGCTTGCTGTTTGCGCTATGCTTGGTTGGCGTGCCGGGGGGATGGCTCACCTGCCCGTTCTTCTCGTCTGAAAAAAGTTGTTTAATTACGTCAAAGAAGTTACTCAATGGGCTGCCTGGGTACACAAAACAGAGGAGACAAAAAAAGAAAGAAAGAAAGAAAGAAAGAAGGAAAAAAAAAAACGAGAGGGAAAGAGAGAGAAAAAGAGGAGAGAAAGAGAGAGAACAAACAAACAAATGAACAATGGGGTTTTTAACGAGAAGAACATGATGAGGAGATCCAGAGCCACGTGCGTGGGGGTGTGTGGGGAATGAAGACAATGAGCAGGAAGAGGAAGAGTGTTTAGGATGGGATACCTACAGAAATAAAGAGGCTGGGAGCATACAGCACCTAAGGGAAAGGTCCTAGTCTTTTCCTGAGTGCGGAAGCATTGCTGTCTCACCTAGCAGGAGGACACAGTATCGTGTGACTGGAATAGTTCAGTCCATTACTTGGAGTCACTCAGCCACTCCACATGGAAATACCCATGAATGTGATGCTGGATACAGGCAAATCCCATCCTACTGCTGCTGTTACAAACACGGGGTATTTGCACATGCCCACCAAGTGATGCTTTGCTTTGCAGCCTTGCTAAGCTCTCTGGCTACACCAGCCATTAGGCTTTCCTTGCTTGCATTTTATTTGTTTCTGAGTATCTCCTTGCCAGCCTGCTATCACTAAGCCTGAAGCACCTGAGTGGTCCAAGGGAAACAGCATTTGAAAAATGAGCTATGATTGAGACGAGTGTTGCCATCTGCATGCGTGGTCTGTGGTTTGTACTCGCAGGCTTCTAAGCACCTTCAGATCTCCCTACAAAGGCACCTGGAAATGAAGATGCTGAATGCATCGTGGAAGCAGGTTGTTATGCATTTAACTATTTCTGGGACCTAGCAGAGTCAAGAACTATTACCTCATTGTCCTGAATTTCTGTTCTCTCTACAACACAGCCTCCATGGCACTGACATGCACTCCAGTGGAGTTAGGAGCCAGAGTGGGGTTTAGGGTTGTGTGCTAGTAAAACAGGCATCTCCTTAAGCCAGCCTCTAGATCAGGTTGCAGTATTAACAAGGGTTGGGTACTGGGCTAATGAATGCAACCTTTCATACCATTTGGACCTCCAGGCAAGAGGGTTATATGCTGTTAATCTAGTTCTGTGTCAGAGGATGTGTGGAAGTCCATACCTGAGGAAAGGCTTCAGGATGCTACAGAGGGAAAAGGGACCAGCTGCTACTGGAAAGGTGGCCTTTTCAGGGAATTTCTAGTCCCTTTTAATTTTCTTGAGTTGGGTGATTAATCCTTATCAAACATAGGAATGATCACACTAAACTCTTCAAACATGGATAGATACTGAAGGTGTTTTTTATCTAACGTACACCATGGAGGTTCTGTCTGTTCATGATCATTAAAATCCCATGATGGTTTTCTCAATACTGGGATTGTTGGCTCTAGTGTTAAGTCAAATTCAAATCATTTACATCTCCAGCTCCGGCAAGGAAATAGGATCCTTGTATCTGCCTTCCAAGGTGGTGGCACGCTGTGAAGAGTGGAATCTTTCATCTCCTACGACGGGAACGTTCAGTCAGGAGCAAAGGGTTTCTTCATAGCAAAAACTGCCATGTATCCATAGTTGGTGGACAGTGGTGGCTTGGTAATGTTGTATTTCCCCTCACTCTCATTACAAACATAAGCAACCCATTAACTACAGCAGGTAAGTACTTTCTGTGCATGGTAATTCGTCTGAAGCGCTCACTGAGTGCTGTCTGATTCTCTAATGGAAAATTCTAGACATACATCAGCTGTTCTTAGACAAAGAAAGAGGAAATACATAGTATTTGTGCTCTGCAAAACTAAACTGGCTACTCTTTATTTCCTGTCCCGTGCTAACCAGGTAGTTGCTGCTCTTCTCTGCATGTTAGTAGCCATTGAGAAAAATCAAATGGCTGGCATATTCAGTGAAGGATCTTAATCTTATGAATCTAAATCATCTCTTGTCTTCTACTTGCTTTGTGTTCAGCTTTCTGCTTGCCCCAGTTCTGTCTGTCATTCAGCTACACCAGTGTCACAAGCAACTGGCTGTGAGCTTCTGAAAGGGCATCATTCACCCAACTGAGTGAAGCCTTAGTGATGGGCACAAACAAACAGCCAGGCACAGCACATATCTCACTTTCTGGCTAAGAGGAGAAGGGATATCAAACTCTCAGTCACTTTGGGGTCAGACCTCCATGAGCTCCACCTTCTTCCATCCACGTGCATACAAATGCTTTGGAAGGGGAATATCTATTCCACATCTATGACTTCTATTTCAGAGATTTCCCTAAAACTGTTATAGGTTTGTGGGCTCATCCTCTGTGCAGACTTGCTTTTATCTACTCAGATTGATTTCTACTTCTTTTAGGTGGATACCATTTTTCAATGAAAAGAAAAAAAAGAAAGCAAACACTCAGCCTTGAATGCAGGAATGTGGGCAGATCTGGTTCTTAGGTGGCTTTGGACCCCTCATCCTCATAAGCGAATGGAGTCAGCAGAGAGAATGAAAAAGAGCACTGAAAAAAATGCTGGAGAGGAAGAGACTGCTAGGTTGGGAGAAAAGAGTAGGGCAATATCTAGTTATTCATCTGAGCAGTTGGTTCAACATGCTTAGAGGAAAAGATGAGGGCAGAGTAAGCAGGGCTCTGCAGGAATTGGAGAAGTCTTTTGTTTTCATGTAGACAGGAACAGTGACCAAGTACAACTAGCAAGAATGGAGCAATAAAACACATTAGAAATTATATATCTTGTATTTGCTGAGTCCTGATACAGGATTTGCAGTCGTCCTACTAATGTTTCATCAACCCTTTCTCCTCCCCAGCTTTCAAGTGTCTGGAGATTTGTTGCAGCAAAAGTATTTAACAGTCTGCTTTTCTCTGCCTCTATCACTACTGAATTCTTTACAATCAGCGTTTTCAGTTAAAATTTTAATGGGAGGTAAGAAATCCTTAGGGACATTTCAAGTGAGCTACTGAAAAATAAAATAGGCCATTTCACTAACCCTTTCTTTCCTCTGCCCTTTGTAATTGTAATTAAATAGTAGGTAATAATGCTCTCTCTGGCAGTCAAGAAAGAACTGATCCTACACCAAGCAATACAGACAATCACTGCATTGATGTCTGTGTGACAGGTTATTAACCTGCTCTTGGGCTGTTCTACCCAAGGAGTCCTCACATTTTTCTCTGGACACACATAAGTAGGGGTCAGCTATGCTGGAAGCATGAAAATGGTGTGGTGCCCCTCCTCTTAGTTCTCAGTTCCCTTTGGGGTTATACATCCAGTAAAACAAGACTTGAAAATGCAGGTGAAAATGGATTAGAATAGCTTTTTTCAGCAATCTTCCACTCCTAACATTCAGTGCAAAATGTGTCATAGGCCCTTACACCTGTAAGTCCATCTAGAGACTCAAAAAGGCTGCCTTTCTTATTTCAGAAAGTGAGATGACATCCCATTTCCTCTGGACAGGGATGAAGGTTTGGCTCACTGATTCTTTAGAATATCCCTGGTGTTTCATGCATCTGTAACTAAGGTCTTCTTTCCCCTTGAGAGCAAATGTTCATCAACACAGAGCAAAGAAGGTGTGAAGGGTAGCAAGGGTGAGAAACCATGAGAAGGATCAGAGGCAGGAGGGGAGGTTCAGAGCGTTAGGTTTATGTCTACTAGGAGGAGATGGATATGCGCATTTTTGAGTTAGACCATGGAGCTGCACGCTGCAAGATGGAGAAGGTGGATGGGTTTGAAAACAAGCACTGAAGCTTATGAAAAGGTCAGGTATTGAAGGGAGTATATTTAGAGAAATATATTTATGGAGAAGGGACTCGTTTTTGGCATCTGTGTGCAGCACTGTAACGGCCAAGTATCACGAAGAAGTCAAAACTGCGAATGCAATTGAATACAGTAAGCGCTAAAAGGAAGAAACAGAGCTAGAGAGAGATACACAAAAATGTAAAAGGAAGCTGCGCAGGCGTTTTGTATCAACCCTCACAGTCCTCAGGATTTCATCTGCTGTTCTTAGCAAGCCTGTCTGACACTGACCTAGCCCCAGTGGTGTCACTGGCTTGAGAAGCCAAGTAGAAGCAGAGCACCTAGGTAGGAGAGGAAAGAGAAAATGAGGTGAATCATTACAGGCACCAGAAGTGACACCAGAAAAGGATGTTCCTTGCAAAGACCCTGCTCTGGCATTATAAAGGACCCTCAGTCCTCCAGAAAACGTAACAGGAGATGGTGAACAAGCAGCTTCAGGACAAGCCTGGAGGCTCTTGATTAGAGCCCCAGTTACTGATTAGATCCTGCTGCTTTGTAACATTTTAAGACAGTCAGATAAGGGCTTGGTCCTCATTTCATTGAAGCAAATAGCAACATTACCACTGACTTAACGGAAGCAAACCCTGAGGCACTTCCCTCTCCTATGAAACCATCACTCTCAAGTCTATGTATTTTTAATGCACTAATCCTTGTGGTGCTGAACACAAAGTTGCACAAAGCAAATATGCCATCTGTGGGATTATCCTCTGCCTTTCCTTTCTGTATAGCCTGAGAAATTTTGGGGTTTTGCATATTTAGCCTGGGCTTTGGAAGAAAGTAATTTGGAAAATATAGGTCTCCACTGGAAACAGAGATATCTTTTGTAAACCTGACTTCCCTTATTCCTTTCCTCGGTGCTTTCACATCCTTCCTGTCTTCTGCCTGCCTCTCCTACTGAGGTTTTCTTCCTATACTCATTCCTTACTCTCTATCCTTGTCTTTTTCATCCCTAGGTTGCTCTGTGTTTTGATAGCAGCTGTGGTGGATCACATAACAAAAATTCGACTCCTTTCCTTTCACATAAAGCATTAAAACACTCTCTTAATGAGTGATAATCGATTCCCCTTCAAAGCCATTTTGCTGCTTTGACGGAATATTAGCCCTCTTTGTTAAGACTACACATTTCTTTCCTTTTTGCTTGGTTTCTGTTGACAGAGTCCCTCCTGCCTTCAAAAACAACTTAAAATATAGAACCCACTCCAAAAGTATAAACAGTGAAAAGGATATCAGAAAGATAAAGTGGCCTGTTCCTCTTTGTTTAGTTGTAGTATTGTGTAGGAGTCTTCCTCCAAACTAAAGAGCCCCTAGCCTAGGCATTGTACAAATACAAATCAGAGAGCAGTCCACAGACAACTCCAGTTCCTTAGCAGGATACCTGAATTGCAACTGGGAAAGGTGACTTACTTTCCAGAGTCCTTAGACTCTGCCAGTAAAAATACCAACTGAAAACAGTGTTTTCACGAACAGACTGCTGGTAGGAACTACTTGGATTATCACACAGCATTGGCACAGGTGTCCATGCTACCAGCAGGTGGGAACTTTCAATTGCTACACACCTGGGCAGACCTGAACAACCAACCTGACATTTAAATGCTCTATAACACATCCTTGTTCTTACTCCCCTAAAACATCCCATCTCCTCTGCAGGAGGGTGGCACCAATATTTGTGACTAGCCAGAAGCATCCAGATGGCCATTCTGCCTCTATATTGCACATTTTTTTCCTCTCTCTCTCAGAAATACACAGAGAAAACTGAGATCCAGTTCAGCCTCCCCTTTTACAGACAACATTGCTCACACAGGTGGCTCTTGGGTGATGAGTTAGAGAATGGTGAACACAGGCAGGAGAGCCCCAAAGAGATGAGGCCTATTTCCTTGCTGCTACCTTCTGCAGAGCTAAGGCCTGTGTAATGAATCAGAAACCAAATGTGTCTGTTACTGGTAAACAGTTTTGGCCAATCCAGCACCACCACATAACATTCAAAAAAGGAGACATGATGATGGAGAGGAAGGAATCATACATTCATTTGGACAGCTGGTGGCACTGAAAGAGCAGACAAGGATAGTAGTGGGATGAAGAGATGCCAGATTCTGCTGTGGAATCATGCTGTTCTGGAAAATTGGATGGTAAAGTACTAAGCCCAAGATTCTTCGTATCTGCCTGTCCTTTTACAAATGTCTGCCTGCACAAGTGTGTGCTGAGAAGGGAAGTTGATGACCCACACTCGTAAAGCTACAGCAAATGATAGTATTGCTGCTACCCATTCTCTTGGAGACTTCTGCTGCTCCATCCCAATCATTTTGTCTATAAAAATGTAAAAAAATGTATTGGCACTTCATAATATGATTTTGGTCTTTTCTACCAGATGGATGTTCATGTATTATCTTATGAGTTTTAAGTTCTCTGACCTGTTCCTAAGGGAGAGATGACCTGTGTATGTTGGTGAAATGTTGCTTCCTCATTTCCACTGAATCAATCAATGATTTAATCTTCTAAGAAGGCCATCTTAAAACTTAGCTTAGTACAGCAGCTTAGTACACCAAGCATTTCCATGCAATATCCTGAAACACTGGCTATTATAAATAAAGTACTGTGATCTTAATTGAGAGTGAGATATCTGTGTTTCCTGTATTAGGTATTACAACAGAGAAAGAGGAAAAGATCTTGAACTGGATTGTAAAAATCTCACCATAGCTGTCAAAACAGGATCTTGACATGAACCAAATAGTTCACTAAGTCTGGGTTCATTTCCAGTGCCAAGTTGCCTTTTTTGTGGCTACCTTCTTCTACAGTGCAAAAACATAAAGCATGAACTGGAAAAGAAATGTCTCCCAAACACAACACTAGACTGAAGGTATTACAATTAAAGTATGTGGGGAGTCAGCCATTCATCTGGAGAGCAAAGGATACTGGCAGAACGAGCAGGGGTAACTGGGAAACCTGGCTTGAACTCTTTAGAACACGTGACTTATTGCAAACCACCCATTATGAATGAATACGTGATCTTTCAGGTGGGTCTTCCTTTTGTCTCTTCACAGTGTGACAGTGGTGAGAAGAGCCTTTCAGCTGGGAGGGCAGCGTAGGGTTTTTTCTGTAGATTTCAGCACTGGTATTTCTGCCATCAGTTACAGCTTTTTGAACACAAATAACCAGCCTCGTCTTCCATCAAATAGCTACTTTGTGAGAAGCAGGATTACTCTAATTAATGCCAGTATGGGTCAAGATCACTTCCAAGAGCACCAAGCCCAGATATTTGATGCTGCTGCTAACACCAGCAGTCTCTAATCAGCACTGACAAAGCTACAGGCTGCAATTGCAACCCAAATGTGATGCAACCAGCTTAAAACCACAAAATGTTTCCTAACTTCTCAAGCAGCTTGGGATGGTACTGACATGGGCTCATGTCTGTATGAATCAAACTGTGACTGCAAGGAGCTACGAAGAGAAGCCTTTACTGCAGTGCAGTTGTTCTGTGTGCACTGAGGATGATTGGCCATGGGCAACAAGATCAGATGGCTCTAAATAGGAAGTTATGTCAAGTCCTAAACACTGGAAGCAAGAGATCTGACTGAAATACACCGGAGAGACACGAAAGGCAAGTGGATTTGCTGTGCTTCTGCTTTGATCAGATCGTTTCGGTGATAGCCACTGGTACACACAAGGATCCAAAAAGCTTCTTGTTTAACTCTGGTGCAAGGAATTGTAAGCAGCAAAACAAGATAAATATTTAAAAATAAACACAAGGTCTTCTTCCCAGCCTGCACAGGGTTATGGTCTAAGATTTTGCAGGAACATATGATTGTGCAGTGCCCAGCATAACAGCATGATATGACTGGAGCTGCACTAGTTATATGTACTAACCTCCTCCTCCTATCATCACCCACTTTCCATGGACATGCCACTGATGTAACTCAAGACTTTCCTGAGAGTCATGAGAGATGGAAAACAACAAGCAAAGACTGCCTACTTGGAAATGAAATTCATCCTTAGACAGGTGCAGCGGAGACTGGAAAGTTTACAGCCTCCCTGGGGTATGTCAGAAGGTAAAGTGGAGGATAAGGAAGGCTTTTCAGAGCTTTCTGTCAGCATCCAGCACCTTGGCAAAACATACTTACTAAGGACTCCAAAAAACTAAAAATGGCTAGGAAAGGGAGCTACCAAAGACCATACATCAGCTTTACTATGAATTCAACCACCCAAAAAATTCTCAGCTCGCTATGTAAACAACGCCATTAAAGTTTGTGAAGACAGACTCTTTTCTGAACAAGGACTACTGAAATTGTCACTGTGGGCTTCTGTGTGGTGTGTCAGTGGCTCGATATCCAACTTGTTCAATCTACAATGAAAGATACTTGCTTTCTAATTCCCAGCTTTGTGGTTGAAGCTGGAGAGCTTTCCAGTTTATGTTGATCTTGATTTTTAATTTTAATGTAAAGGCTCTTCAGAACCTTATTAGAACCTTAATCATACAAGCTACTCTTCAGTAAGATAGACATAAATACCAGATTAGATGGTAGCAAACAGTTCTCTAAATCCTGCTTCAAAAGAAACAGAATCCAGTTTCTTTAAAGCTGTGCTGACTCTCTAAGGCTTAACGGCAGCACATAAAGTGGTAAAGCCTATTTGTCACTAAACTGATTTGGCTCTGAATACACACAAGGAATAGATCAGCTAAGGTGTCACTCCTGTAGGCATTTAGGTTACAGCTGCACTTTATATGTAAAGACTTAAATTTTTACAAGGTAAATTTAATCTTACAAACAAACTTCACGGACAACAGTTTAGTCTTTCTGACAACAGCAATGCCCATTCCCCTGCTGAGATAAGTGGAAACATAAAATATTGCACCCTAACATGCATTTCAACTTTATTACGAGCCAAATTATTTTCTTCTATTGTGAAATAGAAGAACTGTTGGCAGCAGTTTTCTAGTTTGCACAGGTAGGGTTGGTACAGCAGCTGTTACGCTGTTTGGATGTTGGCAGCTCCTATGACACACCTTGGCTGTTCCAACATTAACTTGTTTTTCAATGCCAATGGCTGTAAGCAAATCACTTCTGAGATTGATGATCACTGCTAGCAGAAGATGAGATAGCATTTAAAGGACTAGACAAATTTGTCTTGCTGTTAATTACAACATTCAGTGGTTTAGAGTGGGTGAAAAGATATTCCTCATTCCCACCAGAGCTTTCACATGGCTGAGCATCTGATTGGCTCTTCCTGCTCCAGTGTTAACTCTTTTTGCTAAAATGACATTCTGTGCTCACTCTCAGAATACAGAACAATATGGAGGCCCAAACCCCCACAGAATATAGTTTTATAGTTTTTCATGCACTATTTGCTATTACTGCATGAACACTGTGTCAACTTCAAGGGGGGTTTCTGATCCTCAGAATCACAGAGGACAACTTGCCAAAAATAGGCTAAGTGCTTGCATCACTCCCTTTCACTCCCGTGTCTAAATCATGGGTTCCTGCACACAGAACAGCTCTTCACTCATACAAGAGGGTGGAATTCAGCATGGTGCAGTCACCACTGCTTATGTTTGTGACTACACCAACAGGAATGTGACTTAAAGGAAGCAGCTCCAATAAACCCCTATAAGCCATCCTTTCTCTTCTCCCTCTCTCTGTGTTCTGTCTATGCCGTAGCTGCCACAAAACAGTCTCCCTGATGGCCTTCACCTTGTCCTCTTTGTCCCTTGTTGGATTGCTGCTGACATTACGACAGCTGGAGAGCCTGCATGAACTGTGAGTGAGCAGTGATGCTCTCTGCCTAAAGGATGCAGAGTACTGGCTGGTTATTTCTATAGCTCAATTAACTTGCGAGCAATCAGCAGAACCAGCATTTTAGTATTTTTTTATGATGTGAATGCCAGATCCAGGCAAGAAACAAAGCATTGAGGAAGAAGAGGGACTGACTGTCTGATGCCTTCAAGAAGCTGAAGGTTTCCCTACAACTTAAATGAGTCACAAGGAGATCAGAAAAGTCAAAAAAGAAATCAAACAAGCTCCTTTCAGAGCAAAGGAAAAACTTCCACCAGCAAGGCTGCAACTTAAGGAAAAGAGACCATCTGAAATACAGGAAACAGGCCAAATTCTGCCTCAGTAACACATGCATAAACCTAATCTATCTCCACCATGACAACTTCCCTCTGGGGTTACAGACTCCACAACAACTCCAGAACAACCTTCTTCAGTTTACGAAGAGGTGGTGTGGCAGTTGCAGTAGCAGCTCAGTGATCACTTCCTCAACATTTTGCCTTCCCTTTCACAGAGATATCTGAATTCAACCTTGGTACCAGAATGGAAATCTAAAGATAACAGAGTTCTCTCGTACAGAATCTACACAAGATATAAGATAAAAACTTCTCTCATAGCATGTGGGTATTTCCCCTATTGTATTTGGAGGAGTGAGTAGGGACACAGGTAATGGAAGAAAGAACCCAGTACATGTGTATTCACGGGGGAAGGAAACCTAGGGGCAAATTAACCAAAATTCACATAACCTCAAGCAAGTTGAGCTGCAAGTTTGGCAGGAAACTTTTTTCCTTATACCTAGCAAAATTCCAAATCTTCAGTAGGTTCACTACTCTTCCAGCAAGAGACATAACATTATTGCCCGAGATCAGAGTGGAACTATGACAATTTACACTAGCTAAGTGTCTGCCAGATAATATGCAGTGTGTCTTATGGAGGATTTAAAAGGGTCATACCCCAAGGATATCTAGGGAAGAAGGGGTTGGATGCAAAATAGAATTAAGTAATGCTGCATTCCTGTCTCAATAAATAGCAGGAAACCAAGAGAGACAGCAGATAGCAGGGCAGCATTCAGCTTCACTGCAGAAAAGGGACTCAAGAACCATGAATCTACAGCAGCAAGTAAAGAAAAGTGGAAAAAAATCAGGAAAGAAAAGAAAATCACTGGCCTGGGTTACAGTGAGGGAGGGAATCTCACGTTTGTGCTATGAAGGAGAAAGCTGTGGTGGAGCCTGTGCATCTGTGCATGGATGGGAAGGAACAGAAAAAGGGGTATATGCTTGTGTCCTCCAGGGGAGTGAAAGACATAGTGGGCTATTACAGTGTGGACAGTCTTGAAAAGAGCGAGGGAGAGCAGGGATAGGGAAGGGGAAGAGGTGGAAGGGACAGGACGGCGCATTATTACATTGCTCAGCAGGGGCTGGGGAAGGTGAAAAGGCAGAAGGGAAGGAAGTTCTTACCACATTTGGAAAGTCTGCCAGTCATCAACTCCATACAGTTAGTGGTGTCTGGATCACAGAACGGAAAGAGGAGGGAGGGAGGAAAAACATAAAAAAAGGTTTCCACACCTCTGTGCATAAAGTAGTAACTTAGCACATTATTACCTGAAGCAGGAAACATATACACATCTTGGTCTTTACACAACCCAGGCCAAATTCTGCCACCCACTATATGCCAGTGTAAATCTGGCCCTGTGACTGAGAGTGGATGCTGCTTCCATACTGCTGCCTCCACTTACCCCTTTATCACAGCAACAGGTATCTATGAGATGTGGAAAATATTCTGCCACCACATTAACAAACTAAAAGCCTTGAATACAGTGTTTCACCTGGCTGGCTTTGCAAGTTGGCCTGCAACAGCCAGGAAATGTTCAATCAGCTGATATGTCTACACAAAATAACCTGGAGAGAGGAAGAAATATAGCGCTGTGCTATTGTACATGGAATGAGGTTACTTGTACAGCTCAAAAACATCTTTTAGACCCCAAAAGATAATGTTGAAGTTCCAACCAAACTCTGTCTCTCTTATTTAAGTGTAGTCTCTTATTCCTTTTGCTTTCAAGGTCATTATTCAAAGGCAGTGAAAATACTTCCAGAAAGGGTGGCAGAATCTGGCCCAAAGACACTCCTGTCCACTTTGTGTGTTGCTGCCATCACCACAGCCTCTGGGTGCTTCCTACTGGGGTGTGATAATCAGAAGGAGCTCTACATGTCAGCTTTAAAACTGAAAGGACCAGCCCAGCTGGACACTCCCATGTGGAACCTGTTGGCAAGCCAGATCTGCTGCTGTCAGCCAGGATTCCTCTGCACTGGGTATCTAAATCATCGTGTTCATGGGCAATTCACTGCTGAGCAAGTGGCTACCAGTTAAAGCACTAAGCTCAGTCTCAGATCTCCTCTTGCCTGGGCTCCTGATGAACACTTGGGTATTCAAGAAATACTCTCCTCAGAAACATGCACATATACACTGAAAATCCGTAACTGCCAGGAAGCTCTAACTACTCCCTCTTTGCTATAAAGTTCGTGGTACAGAGAGAAAGATAATTTCTCAGCATACCTCCCCTTAAATATTGAGAAAAGTCATTTCCTAAGAGGGGGAAGGAGTGCTGGATATGCTTGGGTAAGATGAACTCATGATAGAAGAGCATCTTTTCTGATGCAACCAGGCCTGTGCTTCGTGGATCATTTAGAAAATCATGGAGCAGAGAGGGCAAGTGCTTGCTCCAGTGACATGGGTCAAAGCATCTAAGCAGCAGTTATATGCTCTCCATCCCCAAGGCTAACGGCGGGCTGGCAGAGGTCAGTGGGAGATGATACCCATGGAAGTTCTCTCAGAAAGGCACAAGATTGAGAGAAAGGGGGAAAAGAGTGGAGGTGAAGGAGAAGAGAGCATTCAAGAACTGGAACAACGTATCAGAGGTGTCAGAGAGGCCAGGAGTTTACCTGCCTTCGAAATTCTTCGGCTAGTCTGGCAAAGTGAAGACAGACTAATCTCCCAAATTACGTTTCTCCCCGAAGAAGCAGATCTGAGAAGTGCCTACAGTTGCTGATTGGGTCAGTGACCAGAAGTGACACTCATGGGTTTGGATCATTTTTTCACTTTAATAACCTGTAGAAGTTTGTTGTCTCTGGCCTTTCAGTGGTTCCTGTCCAGCCCCCTCAGAGTCAACTACACTTTGCTGTAATGCAGTGTGATGCAGATCTATAATGGCAGAGCTCAGAGCATTTACGCAATCATTAGCAGAACTTAGCTTTGAAAGAACACGTAAGAGCAAAGAAAGTCTCAAATATGGCCAAAAGACTGTTTCTGACTCCACCCTCCAACATCTGGAATTTTCCCCTCAAATGTATCCACACTAACTGGCCACACAGTAACTAGCAGTCTGGAAACAAAAAAGGTCACATTCGGATAGTATCAGAGAAGGTAAACATTGTGTCTGGTTACTAAGAGTCTCCTGAAACTGGTATTTCTCTTTTGTTCTTAATTTTAACAAATTAAAAAATAATTATGTCTCCTTAAGTTAATACCGTTTTTTTTGCTAAGTCATTTGTAGCCAGCATAGCTCTCTTTAGTATTTAAAGCCAATTGTGGAACAGGTCTACATACATTCACTGTGTGATCAGAATACAAACTGACAGATCTATACAGGAAAAAAGGATTCTAACAGAGGCTTTCTGGCAGCATAACATCTTGGGCTCTGTACTCCATTTTATTCCTAAAAAAGTAAATTTGTATGGTATGGTATTAGTTTTGATGGACAGGGATTTTTTTTTTTTTTAATATGAGACCATGGAAAAATCAAAGGAACACTAATGAAACCTCTAACTTGTCTTTCTTAAAACTTTAATGCACAAATATAATTTGCATTCTCTGTATTGCCATGGCTAGTCCCAGGAACTGCATAGGAATTAATTTTTATTTGTAATGTCTTTCCAAGACGTGATCAGATTGTTTTTTCCCAATTCCTAAGGCATAGTCAGCATGAGCACACCAGGACCAGCAGCTCATATTGCATTACTTAAAAGACTAACAGTGTTAATATGCCTTCGGCTTCTCTTTTAAAATAATTACTTTAATACTTCTTTCATTTCCATCACATTGTAACATCCGCTTTAGTAAATACTCTATATGATAAAGTATTCCATCATTTTAAAGTAGAATTTTCATTCTAATTAGAAAGTCTTAGATTCTTGGCAGTCAGTTCTGCTCACAGATACTAATCCACAGTCCAGTGACTGGGGAATCCAGGTGTCATGTAAAAGGAATAAAGCCAGGATCCAAAGGCTTTTAACTGTCTGAGAAGTGCTGATGGGTCATGTAAGTGCATTTTAAACGTGTCCTGTTTAATTTTTTAATTAAAGCATAGCAGCAGTGTCAGATCTCAATCTTTCTGATGATAAGGCAATTCCTTATTTCACAGAAATTTCAGGCAGTCCCTCACACTTTGGATTTGACCAAGACTCTTTCACAAATGACATCCAGTTCAGTTCACTAACAGATGGCAAATATTTTGGTTAAAATAAGGCCTTCCTTCAAAAGGCCAAACAAGTTCTGAATCCATTAAAAATTGCTAGTGTTCCGTTGAATTTTCTTTCACAATTTTCTTTATTCTTTAATGTCTCCATTTCTATCCTACACAAATTTCACAATGAAGCTGCCTAGTTTGTGATGCTTTTGATGTCTTTGAGTCTGAGACTTGTCCCAGCCCAGGAAATCTCACCCAAACAGCTGCTCCTCTGAGATCTCCAAATCCAGGGCTAGATCCCAGAAATCACTGAACAGCTCCTGCCAGATGCTCATAGTCCTCAATAAACAGGGAGGGAGATGATGTCAAGGGAGCCACCAGTTCCTCTGGTCCAAGGCACTTATCATTCAGATTGAAATTCCCCAGTGTTAGTGTGCTTATTTGAAATTCCCTGTTCTCCTATCAAAACTCTGGAGAGCCTGGACTTTTTTCTACATGCTTGATTTCAGAACTACCAGTAACTATTTCAGATAATTTTAATGAATGCTGTTCAGTAATAATACTAAAGCTGTTCAGCAAAAAAACAGGGCTCTGCCAATCCAACCAGGCATTAGAGGGCACCTTTTGTAGCTGGGAACCATGATAGCAAGATGAAGTAATTAGTCCAGACACTACGAGACTGATAAGACATAAAGGGTCACACAAGGTTGCAGGAAACAAGAGAAACCTGGGACCTGGAAGAGCCCCAGAAAAACTGACTTGTGATCCAGTTTCAAACTGACATTTGCAGAGTCCTTGTTTTGAGTTTGCAGCTGAAAATTTACCTTGCAAAGCTCCTTATTTGCTCCTTATTCCCTTTTAAGTCTTGACGATAAAATCCTTTGCACATTTGGAAATTGAGTTTCTTACTGATTTTTTTGCAGCAATTTAGCCTACAGCTCTTGTGAGCCATAAAATACCCAGAAATCACAAATCAGTGTTCTATCAAGAATTTGCATTGCTCTATTTTGAAGCTAGATATGGTCTCTAAACACTTGTTTATGCCGATTAAAGGCACTTCCAGCAGTAACACTGAGACGCTCTGAACTTTGAGATGTCAATGGTTCAAATCTGATATGAAGACAAAATATAATAAGGAAAGAGAAAACCTTTCCCAAAGAAGTTATAAAGGTTATTTCAGTATTTCTGATTGTCCACAACATGGGAAAATGGGAAAAAATAAGAATATGCAGCACCCCACACTTAAAATCAAAGCTCAAAGAAACAAGAAAATATCAGGAAAATAAAAATTGATACCCTGTGAATGATCACAGATGGCTTTTGCATGTCCCTATTCACCAGCTGTTACTATTACTCTTTTGTGCAAAGGCTTCAGAGAAAAACAGATCATGATTTAATGGAAAGAGTGTTGGGCTGAAACAAAGGCACAAAACTGAGATAACTTCCTCCATGGAGAGAGATCTTTTTATCCCAGCAAGGGGCAGTTTGACAAGGGATTACCTAAGTAGAGATTCTGAGTATAAGGCTCCTGGATGGAGCTGCACATGGATGAGAGATGAGGCTGACTGCTCTCATAGACTCACTCTGGATGCAAAAGGGACTGTCCTTTCATGGTCTTGCTGGGCTTAGTGGCTTTTGATACCAGTAACAAGTACACAAGGGCAACTATTCTGGTTCAGACCAAAGACCAAAACCATCCAGTGCTCCGTCTCCATCGGCAGCCACAAAGACATGCAGGACTGTAAGAGCAGGCCAAGCAGACACTTCCTAACGCTGCCTGACAGTCAGGTCAGAGATTTCCTGAGCCTGCTGTGGTTTCTCTGTTGAGCAATCCCATAAAGGTTTTTTAAAGCCAGGGAGTTCTCCAACCTCCCTGTGAGTAAGAAGTACTCAGGGGAAGATGAGCATCTGCAAGCTCCTCACATGCAGAACCTGCTTCAGCGAAGAGTTCCACAGGTCTCAGATTATGTGAAGAGATGCTTTCCAATATTTTTTTTTGGTACTTGGCTTCCACTACTTTCATATGATGGTCTCTAGTTCTTTCATTGGGAAGAAAAAATGAACAATTGATCCCTAGTTACTTTTAACTCATACCAGTCATGAGCTGTAGAGACGTGGTACTGTCTCAGCAATCATAGTACAGAGATCCTGAATCCGTAGGTTAGAAAGCTGATATGTTGCACTAAATTTGGCCAACGAAGTGGTGGCTTTTAGAAGTACTACATTAACTTTTGGAATGGATTTCATTTATTTACACATTTATTCAGGTAAGGGAGGGAATCTTATTTTCCTGCTTCAGAGTATGCCAGAAGAAATATGCACAGCCAGTCTTAGAAAGGAAAAATGGAAGTGAATGAAGTGATATATGGAGGAAGGGAGATTATCAGGTGCTCAAGCATGACACAGAAACACATCTGCCTAGATCAGGTACATAACAGGCTCACATACACACACACACACAGATGCATGGGCAACATGACATCTACAAACACTGTTGTGAGCCGAGGGAAATGAAAAAGAGGGAAGTGCATTCTGAAACCCAGGCAAGCCGGCTCAGTGGGCTGGCATACTGCATAGCAGATCAAAGAGGGGCAGGAGAGAGAATGACTGTCAGTGCCATAGGCTTACTAGGCCTTGCTGTTCTGCTTTATACTGAGTGCACTGAATCGTCAGCTTTTGCAGGCCTCACTTTACATGCATGCACCTTTCACAGCTGGTTTTCATCATCCCACCTGTAACGGCATCTGAACTAAAAGGCAGGAGAAGCAACCACACAGAGATGTCTGTGCACAATGAGCTGGGAAAATATCCAGTGCTGGACAGTATTGCTGGTCAGAGACAGCAAGATGCTCAGAGCCATGGAGGAGGAGAGTGCAAGTGAACTGTGAGCTCCTCCTGTTGCAGCAGTGGACTGCCTACAGAGTATCCTCAAACCGTGGACCTCAACAGGAGCCCAACCACCCCAATTTCTGTGAACTGTTCAGAGCTGGGCATACGGGAGGATAAGAGAAACAGAGAAGACTGCATTGTTTCTAGTGAGAAAAGCTGATTAATTCCGTGACAATTTCTAGGAACTCTTGCACACAGCTTTCCAACTACAGACACCCAGCTAAGCAAGGTGCTGAATGTGAACTCTGCTGTCCTTTATCCCTTTATTTCCCCTTACTCTTACTGACTGGGGATGTGAACCACAGGGCCTCTTTACTTTAATGCACGGGTTGTCTCTTTTAGGTAACAATCCTTTTAGTTCCCCTCCCTTCCTTATCTCTTTTCCTTGTACTCTGCTCCAATCTAAAATTTTCAGGCTGACTTCTCTCATTTTCAAGAGATTTGCATATTCCTGACCAGGTCAAGTGATGCAGTACAGAACAGTTTGGCACCCTGTCTCGTGAGCTGTTTTGTCTGGTTAACTCCCCACCCAAGGGAATTCTCATTTTTAAATTTCAAGAGACCATTAATTTTGGTTTTGCTCCATGTGGAGTTACCTATTTCACTCTGGCATTAGACATCAGGTTAGGTTTTACCTGCTAGAACAACATATTCTCATGTTGCTTTCAGCAGTAGAAATCACGTGATTTTTCCATTCCAGAAACAGAGAAACACTGTAAGTCCGATACATTTCTCAAAGCACAGTTTGCCCATAACATATCCCTGAACTTTAGTCAGTTGAATGGGTTTTATTCCTGCTATAATATGACTTTCTTAGGGAGATATCCTGCTTCACATGCCAAGTGTGCAAGAGGGTTCAAGTCTTTCTAGAGAGCCTCAATACCTAGCACATATTAGGGTGAAGAAGTTAAGGGAGATCATCAAGTTATTTACTTTTTAAACAATTTTTTCCTCACAGGAAAGTAATGGTACACTTCCTTCCCCAAGGAACAAGGAATGCTTGAATACTGTTCACACATCAGAAGTAACATGAAATACACTTACAGGATGCTTTTCTGTCTAATTCCCCTCACCCCCACTTAACCCTAGAATTTCCCAAGAGGAAGGGTTGGCAGAAAATTCTGGCTGCTTCCCTGAGTTTGATTTAATTTCTAAAGTCCAGACAGCAAAAACCTCAATCAACCATAGTTGTAATGTCCTCATCTTCCCTGTTTCCGGACAGAATAACCCATGTGCTGGGCATCACTGCAATCCAGCATGCAGAAGGTCAGGCAGTGCTGGAGGCCAGAAGCAAAGCGGACATTGAACTGAGCATAATTCTCTGTCAGGTAATAAGCATACACACTTCTAGATGGAGTTATTTTATCTTCAGCTGCCAAAGCCACACTGTTAGACCAGAAGGATGTAACCCATATGTGCAATGAGCCAAGGACATCTGGGATTTAATTGCAGGATGCAATGCCAACCCAACTCCCACACTTTTGTCTTGGCTTGTTCACACAAAGGTCAAGCACAGAATTTGGCTCTAAAGCATAATATTTATTTACTTCCTTTTCATCTCCCACTCCTCCTGACTCTTTCTCTTCTTCCTGCAGCTTCTGCTCTCTACCTTGCTCCTATTTATTCCCTGTATCTGCACATTCTTTCTGCTTCTCCCTATTTTTCCTTCCTTGAAGCATTCTCAATAGCTCATCTGCCTTAAGTTTTCAGTGTTCACCTTCTTCTTTGTTCTGTCCTTTTAAAGGATAGAAGAATTAACACTGATATTTTTTGTGTGTGCAAGCACTAGTGTTCAGAGGGAACACTTGCTACATAATGGTGGGATGAAGCCAGTTTTTGTACTATTAATTCAAGCTGTCTGCACATTCAGATTGATGTCACTCCACAGGGTAACACATGTAAGGATTTCTCTACCACCATGAGGAACTGAAATTTACTATTCAAATAGGTAAAATATAGCTTTTGCAGAACCTTAGTATATACTATTTGTGCTACCACAGTATTGAGCCAAGAAATTGATCACACTAGTGGAAACTATTAACCACCTTCTGACCATCTGTTAATGGCTAAGTTAAAAGTAGCTCTTAGCATTGTTCTGAGACCCTCTGAAGTTGGAGGTTTCTAAAGCATGCTTGAAGGATTTGAAAATCAGGTATCTTCTAGAGCATGTCCCTGTTCTGGGATATTTTGGAGCTGGAGAAAATCTGGAAGGTCTACTGATGATGCAGCTTTTGATGGAGAAGTGGGCAAATGGCTCTTTGGGCGGGCAGAGGGCAGAAGCTGTTCAACTGGGGAATGCACTGGGAGTATTGGAGTGGGAATGAGAAAGGGAGGAGTAGGGTGGGTGCAGGGAGTTACTGCTCTGTCCGAATGGAGCCCGTTTATTGCTGTGATCAGAGGGATGGTCTCCCTCAGCGTCCTGGTACCGAGAGGCATTTCACCTTCCTGTCCCTGCTGAAGCAAGGTGCTCAACAGTAGAAACTACTTACCTGATAACTGCTGCACTGAAGGCTGGTCATGTGTGCTTAACAACTGTGCCTGAATGGTTTCTACTACCCTCTTAAAGCGACGGCTTGGACCTGTGAGAAGAGAAGAGGCATAAATGGCTGTGAGAGGAATGAGAGCCGAGGCAGTATACAACTCAGGCTGGAGGGGAAATATCACAAGTATCTTCCCTTCAGTCTTGTCCCCAAGAGTGTACTGACAGTGCCTCTGTCCTTCAGCCAAAGGGACTGTGGTGTGCAGGACTCAACAGGAGGAAGAATGGCTTCTGGGCTCCTTTTGTGAAGACATAAAAGGTGTGTGTGGGGGGGTTGTTTGTTTTAAACCCTGGGGGGACATGTGGCCACCCAGAAGAAAAGGGTGAGTGAATATTTCTGTCAGAAGGAAGAAACTAGTGGCCTCACAATGCCCAGCTGAAACTCAGACTTTTGAGTGAAACACAGAGACAGTATCATGAGATATTCAAGACCTGATGCACAGAGCAGCCATTTTAGCACTAATTGTGGCAGTGGTAACTTCACCTCTTTGGGAATCTCTTTCCCTCCCTGCCACTTCCATCGCTACCAACACTATTTTTGTTCCAAATGTCCTCCTTTCCCCTGTCTGAATTTTCCCCCTGAGGCTAAGACAGTTACATTCTTTCCTCTGACAGAGCAATTTGCAGGCCTCTATTATCAGCAAGGACAAAGCCAGCTTGCACCCATTTTAGAGCTTTGCCATGGTTACCTGATAAGAGTGTGAAAGTGACAGAATAGATCCCGTTCTCCTTTTGTGCCTCTCCCCCTTCTGTGTATGTTATGTCCACCTGGAACTTCACTGGCTTCTGGAAGACAGCAGGACCTCCCGTGGACTTATATTCTGCACGGAAACTTGTCTGTGAGATGACACTGTGACTGAGACTTGGAATCTGAAACAAGTTGGTAGAAGGAGACAGTAAAACTAGTGCATAAAGTGAAAAAATTGCAAAATTCTATTTATAACAACACACATTTCCAGAGTGGATAACATTTGCTAGGTTTGCTTCTGGTCTTGAATTCATAAAGTACAGTGTTCTTGTGAAATCAGTAAGAGTGTAGGTTGCTTGGTACCAGAAGAATGCACTGCTGCTTACAGGACTGACCCAAATTCAAAGGTTGAATATTGGCAAA
>JAYRBT010000177.1:16179894-16243138 GCA_036023395.1 Myiotriccus ornatus
CCGGAGTACGGAATGGGGGAAAACCCGGACTGGATTTTTCCCGGAGTACGGAATGGGGGAAAACCCGGACTGGATTTATCCCGGAGTACGGAATGGGGGAAAACCCGGACTGGATTTTTCCCGGAGTACGGAATGGGGGAAAACCCAGACTGGATTTTTCCAGAGTGCGGAATAGGGGAAAACCCAGACTGGATTTTTCTGGAGTATGGAATGAGGGGAAACTCAGACTGGATTTAAAAAAAAAAAAAAAAAAATTAAAAAAAATATCCAGGGTTGGACTTGATGATCTCAGAGGTCCTTTCCAACCCAGCCGATTCTATGATCATAGAGATTAAAATGGAGTTCAGTATTTTCTGGAAAAAAAAATAAATTCAACAAACTATATAAGAAATTAAGTCTCTTTCTCTTAATGCTATTAAAAAAGTCTAACTATGTTGTTGACTACCTTGATATGAAAAAAATTTCTTAATTTAACTTTGCTGTGCTTTTTCTTCACTGCTGCTTCTTGACAATGATAGTAAGGATCTTCTACAGGAAAAAAAAGAATTTCCCTCTGCTTTCTTATATTGTATATGAACTGCATTTGCAACATTTGATACTCTGGTCACCAGAGGAAACAACCCTTCCTTCTGCCATACAGCACAGAAGTGGAGATTTAAAGTAACAAATGCAGAAGTCAGACAGCATTTTTGTCTGACTGAAGCAGTGGAGGGCTTACCCAGCAAGGGAAGACCCAATCTGCTGCCCAGGCTGGTAACTGCAAGGTTAATTTGACAAAGGAGCAAATTGCTGTCTTGATACTGCACCTGCAGTGTGCTCTAACTGCAGTGTTATTCCAAACACTGGCAAACTGGAGACCTCGCCAAGAAGGCTAAAATCTATTCTCACCTTAGAGAGCATTATCAGCTCCTAGAAACTCACACAAAGTCCAGTGGAGGCCTGAATCAACAGGTTATGTACCTTAAACCCACAGAGGCTGCACTTGAAGGAGGAGAGACCCTGTCCAGTAACATATGGCACAAGGAGTCCTGGAACTGACCAGTGGGCAATGCCTCCATGAGGCAGCTGGGGTGACTTACCGAGAGGAAAGCGTGGACTATATCAGCCTTAATGGAGCTTAGTGGTTTGTCCTTAATAACCACAAAAATCTGTTCTTCTTTCTCCAAGTTGATGAAGTTACCAAACCAGGATTTTTTGGCAAGCCTGACATAATGAAAAGAAAGAGATGGTTTAGAGTATTGAGCACTATTTCTTATTTCTTACACAATCCTAGCTGGAAAAAGAATTAAAAAACACACAAGAAAGTTTTGATAACACTCCAGATTTGATGTTATTGCTAATAGTAAGTGGAAAATAGTGTCAGAGAACATCCAGAACAACATTTCACTCAGTGAAAACTGGTAAAATGACAGACCACACAGTCTTAGTCTGGCAGCATGTGTCACCAACAATGAAAAATCAGGAGCAACAGTAACTCTTTTGACTGAGCAAATACACTGATTAATACTGCATATATAAAGCCCATATAAGTCAGGAGACACATTCCTGGTTTGTCTCCAGGGAGCTATTAATTTCATGTGACAACACGCAGATCCTGGCAACACAAAGATTTAAGTTCCTTCCCACTCAATTTCAACTCCTTTGGTGTTACAGGACTTAAAAAGTTCCTTTTCTAAAGGTGTCCTGTTGGGCTGATGCCACAATCACAAGATCTCGCTTTTTAAAGCAAGTTGTAGATTTCACCAGACCTCCAATCTGTCAGTGAGTGAAGTCCACTCCTACACAGAGGGCCAGGACAAAGACTGTCCCATTCATCAGTTCCATTCAGGGTGTCTATATAATGAGTGAACTCTGGTCATCCTACAAAGGAATGGAATTTCAGTACTAAGAAAGAAGATGCTAACACCATGCAAAACACAGCTCAGGCTTTCCACTGACAGCAGTCCAGCTTCACAGCTTCTTTCAGCAGCAGGTAGTGGTTTCACCATAAAATGAAACTGCTGTTTTTTCATGCTGATTGTATCAATAAATGTTTTATTTTGCTTACTGTTTTACCAGCATACTTTGCTGACATTACCTTTTAAGTTAAACAGGCTAAAGGAAGAATTCAGGGACATGAATTTTAATGGGAAACACTACTGAGAACTTGAAGGTAGCATCTCTGACAGGTGGGGTTTTGAGGGGAGAGAAGATGCTGTTTAGCCATGAGACACAGCCAAAGAATTACTAGACCAAACTAAATTCAGGGAAAATTCCACTTATATCAGCCATATTCTAGTAGGGAAGAATTTGGCATGAAAACGTCAGAAATGAAAAGACCTGCCACTAAGAGACTGCTTTTTTTTCTTCTACAGCATACTTTATAATGCCAAGTCTGGTTTGTAGTACGGCACAGAATAGGTTTTCACTCATTTTGGTGGACATTCACCACTCAGTGGAAGAAGACAACCTCTCCAGACAAGGAGATCCATCTACAGAAGAGATTACTATACATCAGTTTTACAGCAAAGCAATGAACAGCTGGAGTGAGTTATTAGTGGACTCACTTTCTGTGGCAATGGCTCAGACTGAGGCAGAACAAGGACGGGCAGAGACTAGCAGAGAGAGGAGCCAACTAAGAAACTAATTTGAAGTCTAGGCCTTCAGGATAAAGAACAAAGCTTGACCTCAGTATTGTCCATAATTTGCACTCATTCTCCATTCCAGTCTGCTCCATGAATAAGTCGGCTCACTGCCCATTTAATGCACGCAGTAGAAAGACCACAACTGGAAGACCACTCAGCTAGGCAAATAATTATTTGCTTCATTTACTGTAGGCAGCCAAAAATAAGAGTACAGAAGGATTCACTTGCAATTTGGTAAACCAGTGTCCCCCACTCAATTAAAGTGGGCCGGAAAACTGTCACTCCCTAAAATATTCATAGGCAGCTGTAACTAAGCCACTGAGCCAGAGATTAGCATAGGGAGCAGTAAAGAGAAAGGGCCTCTCATTTAAATGGTCGTTAAGGAGCCAGGGTTAGAGTGTGAAAGAAAATTACATACTAATTAGCTCATGTGTCTCACACACACCATAACAACTCTGCAAGCCCCTGGAGAGCTGGGGCAATAGCTCCCTGCATGTAAAGGGTCTATGCTCATTAGTAAATTAGCACCTGGTTATCTATCTAAAGCGGCTGGTTGTCTTAGGCTTGGATGTATCACAGTCTGAACCAGGGTCAGCGATATGGACTCTGGGGCCCAGTGGAAGCATGGGCCTGGAAAAGTGTGCATATTTAACTGCAGATATGCCATGCTAAAATATGGCTTTTCATTTCTGTATTGTCATTAATGCTTTTGTTGGCTCTTCACTTACAGGTCTCTTAACAAGCACAGGTAAGAAGGGGCCCAGAACACAGGGCGGTTTTTTCCTGTTCAGCATGGTCTGGAGTCTCCAGAATCCAGCTGGGCTCTCTCCCTCAGCAAGGTTATCACCCGTAATACTAACTCTGGAGGACTCACTGATAGCCTGGGCTATGTTCCAGCTTCTAAATCACTGGAATTCATTAAATAATTTTGCTGGTGTCACATAAGATGGAGTAGATGCCAATGGCCTCTCCTGTTTCTGTAATGAACAGAATCAAATCATAGCACACATGCACTGACTTCTACCCCTGAAACTGGCAGAACTAGCTACATTCATACACCTGGGGAATAGGCCCACTGAAGAAGGGACAGATTTGGAGTAAAAGAACACAATAAAGGTTTTTCTCCTCTTAAAGAGCATTAAGTGCTACTCAGTTGGGTTAAAATGTGCATGAATCAATGATCTTCAGCACGCTGAATGAGATGCTCTAGCATCTCACAAGATCAGGCTGTAAGCAGTACAAAATGTACTTAAAATAAAGAATCTTCTCTTATCATGGCAAACCTCTTAAAGGGGGAATGAGATGGGAGAGGCTGGGTATGCAGATTACACTAGGGAATCTAATCATGTGTCCAGTTGATGAAAAAGCAAAGAAATTAGCATGCAAATGGAAGCTGGTGCTTTATCACTTCACACTGAATTTCTCACTCCTACTTTTGGAGTGTCTTGACTGCATTGCCTTCTGGAGAGCCTCACTGTGCTCCCTCTCTATCCCTGAGCACAGGGATCTGTAACTTCCAGAGGTTTACCTGCTTGGCATAAATAACAGCATTTCTGCTTAAGCAAACGGAGCTTTGCAGGTTTAAAGTAGATGGAGCTAAGTCTCTTTAAATGTCATCCCGAACACATTTTCTAGGACTTTTTCACATGAGAAAGAACAGCACTACCCAGACATGTCAAAGCGTATTACCAAGTCATCGTGTTTGTTAAATGAATGGCAGTCTTTGCTGTACCAGAGAGAGCAAGGACATGTATTTATCACTCAACCTATGAGGTCAATACAGTTCTTGATAAGGATATCTTCTTTCTTACAGAAAGAAAAAAAAATACTAGGAAAAAAAAAGACATGGGGAAGTGGACACTGAGCAACAGACTTCTATCGTTAAAATATAATCCAGTTCATTATTTTTTATGACTTGTATTATGTTTACTGCAGGGTGCAGCCCAATTGAACTCATTAATTTGGCAATTATACAGGAAAAGAAAAAAGGGCCTTAGGCTTTGACTTGCATCCAAACTGCCTCAAATGACAGGCACTACTTCTCTACAACAGCTTTTAAAGAGTGAGTGGGAAGCAGAGAAGGCAATAAATTAACAGAAAACCTTCCAACAACTTACATACAATGAAGAGGAGAAATTTAATTCTAAAGGTTTTCTGTTTTAACGGCCTTAAAACATGTGAGATGAGAGTATTGTATATTTCTTTGATAATGGTGTGCTAATTTTATGAAATTCTCTCATGCGTATTAGTAAATGCTCGAAAGTGTTGAAAACACAACATATTCCATCCTTCTTTCTGTTACTAACCTTTACTAATCCCTATTTCTCCCTCTTCTGAAGCCTTTATCTCTCCCCATTATGCAGTACTGCACATAGAGTGCACATTTTACACCAGATATATACCAGGTCTGGGGAAAGTTGTTAAGACAGTCACCAATTACAAAACTTTGAGCCCAAAATTTTCATTCAAGACTCATGAATATTTCATACAAGCATCTTAACAAGAGGCCAAATTGCCTTGGTTGGCAGGGTAATTCTATGGGCATTGGGTGCACAAACACAAGCTGTGAAAATAAAAAGGAATAATTTGGCATCTGTTGCATATTAGGAAGTGTTTGGAGCAGCACTCTGGCAGGGACCCCCAAACCTGCCATGCAGTGACGCACATTTGTGCAGTGAAATGGTTTAAATGTATGCTGACTTTCAGGAACAAGTCTGGTGAATATGAAATAGGTTCTCCATGTCCCAGTGCTGCAGCCTAGAATTAACACTGCATTCACTATCGCAGCCAAAGATTCCTCTGAATTATCTTAGCAGAGGCTTCTGTGTGTTGTCCTGAGGATGCACTCTTCTGTACTAAAAGGAAGACTATTTACTGCACAGTTAGTGTCAGTATAAGCCACTGATTAGCCTCTCCACACCTGAGTTACTTGACAAGCAAATGAAAGAAGAGAGAAGGAACATGTTATAAACCCAGTAAATTCAGCAAGCTGTGAGAAAATGAGGTGGTTACTGGGAGACTGTTTCATCGCCTGTTGACCCCCACTGCCATTTCTGAAGTACAGATTTTATCCAGGGTCCTTATCAGAAGAATCATTTAACATCTCTACCCCACGCACAGGATAACAGGTTACAGATACTGGTCCAGAACAGAAATATGTCAGCCTGTTACATTCAGGAAAGGAAATTACATTGGTATGTGGTAGGAAAAAAAAGAAGGTAGTGTACTGGCAAATTACTTACTCTGGGGATGATTCTGGGGTTAAATTAGACATCTCCTCTGGTGTAGGTACTGCCCACGCACATACAGATGAAGAGAGGGAAGGAGAAAAGAAATGGATGATTCAGTACACCTTCCATTTTCTGCTTGTACACCAGTGAAACAACTCTGGCATTGCACCCTCTTGCATTTGCCCACTGCCTCTGCAGACTGATTCTGACATCTGAACACTGGTCATATGTCTCTAGATCACTGCATCCAATCAAGTGCTGCATTTCAAGGCTCACTACACCCTTCCTTAAATCATTATGAAATCTTGCACTGGGGTTTCAGACCCAAACACTGTGCCAACGTGACTGCTTTACAACTGCTTCAAAGCCGAGTTGGATGCAGCTCAGTCACTGCTGGAATTCTCTGACTATCTCAGAGACAATGTCACTGACCATCACAGCTAACTATCCCATGGCTGTGAGCTTCCTTTACCATGGGATCACATCCCGGTACCCTGCAAAACCACATGGTGTTGGGATAGCTGCTGCTGATGTCCAAGGATAATGCATGTGATTTCGGTGCCCTTTGCCTGAATACAGAAAGCCACCTGGAACTTGAGGAAGGAAATTTTGCACATCTCAACACTCCAGAGACTTTGACAACTGAAGTAGGCCAGAAGATATAAAACCACTGATTGTATTAAGGAGATTTTTACATCAATTACCAAAGGCGGTAAAAAAAAGCATTAACCAAGATCAAAAAAGCTTTGCTTCAGAAGGACAATTTTAGCCTATTGCCACTGGCTGTCTTTTCTTCAGCAGAAGGCTCAGCCTGTGGCTGTGGAGAGGCAGCAGAGCATAACCACAGGGGAAATGGCAGAGCTCTAAGTTCACTGACAAAACAAGTGAAGAATGTGAAGATGAATTATTCTTGTGATCTAAGAGCCACAACAGAGATAGTCAGAGCTGTATGTCTGGAGTGTGAAGAAGGCTCAGGAGATGCTCTTGGAGCAAATGCAGCAGCAAGCCTGCTCACACGTGGATTAGGGCTTGGCTGACGCTATCGTTCTCACTTTCATACTAATATTCAGTCCTTGGTAGATGGAATTTGCAGAGCCAGACAGGTATCAACTTCCTGATGAACAGCTGCCCAAATCAGAACCAAATCAGTATGTTTGGGTGAGTACTCACCTTGTAATTTCCGACGATGGAAGCGAGGAGACCCCAGGAAACTATTCTTGATGGAGTTGAGCCGTGTCCTCCATGGCATTCCTCCAATGCTGGGGCTGGATGGTGGTGTTGGGTTGGGTGTGCCTGCTGGGCTCTCCTTTGGCGTATGAACAGGTGTCCCCTTGGGGGTAGGGAGGGGACTTCCCCTTGGAGAGGGGTGAGGGGTGACCTGTATGATGGGGATAGATTTGGTGCTTGGGTCAGTACTAGAAGGGAGCAATCTAACAGGAGACATAGGGTTGGTCGGTACTTTAGGAACAGCCAGCTGTGGATTAAAGCCGGCAGCAGGCGAGCGGCCCTGAGCATTCTGCACAGGGTTGTTCTGGGAAGAGGGGGCGCTGGCATTGCTGGTAGGGAGTGGGTTGGATTTAGTAGACTGGAGTGGTTTTTCAGCCAATTTGCTCTTGGATGGCAAAGTCTGCGTCTTTGGGTTGGGCTGAAGTGCTGGCTTTGGTTGGAGTACATGTCCAGGCCTGGAGGCGTTCCTACAAGCATCAGGGTCCAAGGAGACTTGGGGTCGGGGAGAGAAAGGGAGGTCGGAGGTCTGAGGGGGGATGAAGAACTTTCTGATAGGCTACGAGACAGACGCAGAGTGTCCATGCACATCAAAAACAGTGAAATACGCATAGAGCGGGCGAGCAGAGAAAGGAAAGTCAGAATAAAATCCATCCGAGTCACAAAGATGCACCATGTCACAAGAAGACACAGGAGATGGAGGTGAAGGGGTAGTGGGGGGAGGGATTTTGCAAAGAAACAAAAACAAACAAACAAACAAAAAACAAAAAAAAAGACATGCAGTTAGCTGGGAACACAGCATAATCAACAATAGCAGCAGCGGCAGCAGCAAGAACAACAGTGTCATAACAGGCTTCATCATATTAACCAACCACGTGTCAGCAAAGGAAAACAACAGAAAGAAAAATACAACAAAGGAACAGTAAAATAAAATAAATTAAAAAAAAAAAGAAAAAAAAAAGAAAGTAACTAAGAAAAAAAAAGAGAGAAATGCCATCTCTCTGGGATTGTTCTGATTGCCCTGCAGTGTGAAAAGCACGATGCTGTAGGGAGGTGAGGAAGGGGAAGAAGAACCACTCAAGCCACAGACAAACTGAGATGTGCCAAGAATGGGACCACCTCTTTCAGCTCCATGTGCCCATATGCAAACCCAGTAGAGAGATGAAACTCAGAACAGGTGTGTGATACAGACGGAGTGGCAGGTGATACACAGAGTTACTGCACACACCAGTCAGAACCTCTTTCCTTCCTCTTTACCCCTGACTGGCTAATGCACACCTGAGCTGCAGCCACCCATTGCAGAAAGAGGAGGAAAAGGGAGAATAATGCCACCCGGGCACCCACTCTCCTCCCCTGACCTGGAAGGTTAAATTTCTCAGCATTCACTTGGAGGCTTCAGAGCACGGAACACCACAAGAAAAATCATGAACTCAGACTGGCGTTTGATTTGCAAACTGCTACAGCAAAATCTTCACTGAGGCCTGGCAAATTTATTTATCTGGGAATAGATGATATTTTCCTTCAGACTTTATGCTTCTCCTGCAACATTCCTCATCTCATCGAAGGACAGCCTGATAACTGGAATTTCTGTCATAAAGTCTCAGCAATATTTGCCATTAAGTCTCAAGTCTAAGAAGAGGGTGAGGTGAGCCATTGTTTTGTAAGACACAGTTTAAAAAGAAAAAGACAAGCAAAGTTCATAATCCATCACAGAGGTATCAAAATGAGATTATGATTTTTTTTTCTGAAAAAAGAATATTTACACATATTAAGAGGCATTTTGGGAAACCATTCATACGTTGACAGCAAACAGCAATAGACAGACTTGGAAGGGTAGAAGCCTTTTAAAGGGATATTAGCAAGCTAAAAATCACATTTAAAATAAAACAAATGTCCTTACAAAACATTGCTGTTAACACCTTAGATTACAAGTACTGGAAAAATCGTAAAAATAGAAATCACTATTCAAGATATTTAGCTTTGGTCTACATTTAGATTATGATTTCTATAAATTATTACCTATGAAAACTTATATATCACCATTATTATTATCCATTCTTAACATCTAAAAGCTGCAATCAAGCACTGTCCAGACATATCATGTACATGTAACCATGACTCAAATCTCAGTCACAGGTAAGCACAATTACTAGAGAGTTTACTTCCTGGGTTTGCTGGATTAGCACAATGTTACCATATTTAAAAAAATTGCAGAAATTTATTTAAAGCTTCATTCCTAAAATTTCTTGCATTAAAGTTTTGTAATTACTTCAAAGAACTTAGAGTTAGGCCACCAAAATTAAAAAAAGAATCACTACATCAAAACATTTGTATTATTATTAGGATTGTAAAATTAAACTAAGATCTGTCATGTTGGTAAATTCTGATTGCCAATGAGAGAGAATGGGGAAAAGATGAGAAAAGTGGTTAATTTGTGGAAGTCACTACTAGCATCTGAATATTAACCATTTGCAAATGACACCAATGGATAAAAGTCAAAGACTATTGACTGCAAAAGTCTCCTTGCAGTTTTTGTATCTTATGTGTATGATGGTTTGAGAAACAAATATGAAAGAAATAAAAGTCAAATTCAACTCCCACTTGAGCCATTAGGAAGCTGAAGAGGCACCCTTAATTACCACATTCTTTATAATGAAACGAAGAACAAGATTACGTCTGTACTCCAGCTGGTGTCATGGGGAATACCATTAGCAAGATCTTGTGAAATTTGAGAACTTTTAGTTGCTGCTGAATTCAATTCCTCATAGAACTGAACCTAAGCACTGCATAAAATGAAATACGTATTTGCTTTTTAAAGTATGTTCTCTTTCAATAATCTAAGGTGCTATTAGAAGCATAGGTAAGGACTTAAAAAAAATGATTTTTATTCCAACATTTCCTTTTAAGCCTCAAATTTGACCTGCCTTAATATCATTATGATCTGCTGAAAATGACATCTGGTTGCTAAATCCCTTTGAAGACTATTTAATCAACTGCCTATTAAGTAATAATGGTGAGATACAGCAACTACGGAACAGATCTTGTCAACCTTATTCTTTGATGTAGTCCTACTGAGATATCAGAAATTGAACCCAAGAGATCAATTAATGACATCAAGATTTAGGTTTGCTGCACTGGATACTTATTTTGTGCACAAAACCACTTCCGTGCTCCTTTTCAGGACATTTTGCAGTGGCATAAAAGTCCTCAGACCTCTGCTTCATTCCACTGACAACCAGGAGTCCCAGTGCAGAAAGAAAGAAATGGATGTTCACTGGCTCCTAGCACTTTAAAGGCACAGAGGAGACCACAAATACATTTATGCCAGTTGCAAAACAGGGTAACAATTCATAGAAAGCAAGAATATCTTTCAGAAAATAGTCAATCAAGCAAGGTGTTGGAAGCTTTACTAGTCTATAAACTTACACCTGACAGTGTGTCTTCATTAATAAGAATTACGCAGAATCTTACTGGGGAATTACAATTTCAAGCACCTGGAATACTGATGTTACCTTCCTATAACTAAGAGCAGATCCATAGGTGTATCCATACCCTAACACATGGAATATATCCCTTTCCAAGGGGGGATAGCATCTTCTCATGGAGTCAATGAAAAGTGCATAGAAACTCTCCAAAGACTCTGGGCCAGACAATCAGGTAACACAGATTGCCACAGCCCTACAGACTTCTTGATGAGGCTAGACTTTTGTAAGCACTGCAGCCTTAAAGGGACTTAGCTGACCTTGTCAGGCACTAGGGATACTCACTCTAATCCCTAAAGAAGTTATCAAGAAGATGGAGGCTCCTGTTATTGCACTTAAAAACTGTAATAACTTTGCAACACATGTACTGTGAGGCGTGTATTGTACTAGCTAAGTATCAGTATCAGTAAGTAACAATATTTAGATGACTGTATGACTAAAAAGGGCAGGTGAATGTACCTTATTTACAGGGGTTTGAATGTTCTTTACTCATCCTAGTCTGTCAACTTCTTACTTTCCTTTTGAATTTGCTAGCCCTCAAATTTGTATAATTTATTTTCTCTGAGTTTCTAATAGAAGTTCTTCTGAAGCAAACAGAAGACAGCCAGCATGGTTTGGTGCTCTACTGTGACCTAACTGAAGGCAGCTGTGAAATGGTTCCTGACTATTTGGTCTGAAGCCACACTGTATGCAGACCTCAGCTGGATATGGCAGTGTTCAGTCATAGCAATGTTACTCTATGTCATTATGAGACTGAAAAAGGGCAAGGGCACAGTGAGATCTCTGCTAACAGTGCAGGGAACACGTATGAGAAATTCTCTGCTTGCATTTGTAAATAACATTTCCCTCACCACCCACGAAAATTTACAAGCTGCCAAGGAAAAACAAAACATCCCAGCTAAGAGCCATGGCTCTGGAGCAACAGATGCAGAAAGCATCAAGCATGTGTGAGTGAACTGGACCAACAGATCTTGAAGCAGCACCACTTACCCTTGGACTGCTGAGAGGACTGGTGGAGAGCCCAGATGATGCTCCGCTGATTGACCGAGACCTGAATGGACACAATAAGGAAACCATCTCTCAGAAAATTTGGACAAGTAATAACCCTGATCACCAGCCACCACAGGCACAGGCATGAAGTGAGGAGGAGGAGGGAGGCTGTCACTGGAAAAGCACATGACTCTTTCCTTTTCCTTCCTTTCACTACTGTCACATTTTTCAGTTGTCCCCCCCCTCAAATCAAAGAAATGCTGTTGCTCAGGGAAAATACTATTAATCCCTTTTGATTAAGGCAGTTGCTCCTTTCTTTTTGGCCATCAAACACATGGAAGCAACTACATCTGACCTGTGCAAGTTGAACTGCTGAATTCAAAAGGATGGTGAAGACATTCATATTGGTGCTAAGAATTCTGTTTTGCACAGACCTGGTGATCACAAAATGAGACTTTCTCTGTCACAAGCAACATGGAAAAGCACCGTGTTCACGAGACACAAAGGTAGGGGATTATTCCAGATAATAATTAAAAAAAGTCTCCTTGATCCAAGCACACAATCATTTCCTATGTGATGACTTCCCACTGAAATCAAAGACCACATTGACTTAACCCCTTCCAGCTTCTCACTGATGGTTTTCACATCTTTGCTCTCCAGCAAGATACCTTGCTGCTGCATTAAACAAGCCAGGCCTTCCCAGTGGATAACGAGTTCTGCTTTTGTTGATGACTTTACTAATATCAAAATAACAGCTCAAGTGCCCTCAAAAAGAGGCCAGTCAAGGAACAGTAAACTGTCCTATTTGCTGAACAAGGTCACCTATACTGTAACGCTCTTACGCTCTCCAGCAAAGGCCGCCAATGAAAAATGTCAGCTACTGACAATAAAATGTGCAAATGTGCTATGCTAAATGTGGTGAAAGAACAGACAGGCCAAACTGCACAAACATTTCAGCAGAAGAAGTTCTAAGAGGAGGGCTGCTCAGCAGAAAAAAAGCCACACCCTGTGTATGACTGTATATGAGTGAGCCCCAGAGGCAGGTGCTTTCTGTCCTTTTTAAATACAAAGCTGAAGACTGAAACATCTTATAGGAAAGGACTTGGCTAAGAATCTAGTTGTTCAACAACCACCATGCAACAATATGTCAATACAGCAAAACTACCAATGTTTCACGTATAGTAAGAGTCACGAAAGCAATTACTTGCCTTCAGGCAGCAAACATGAAAAGGTGAAATTCCTGTATATGCTTGGAAAACGGAGTGCATGGGTATATGTGTGTACATGTGTCTATGTGTCTGCGTGTGTGCACACATCTATATAAAAAATTGATATAGGTCAGATAGCTGATGTGAGCGTATACATAAAACAAATTTAGATCATAAACTGTGTCAGTTTACTCTCTTCTGTTGTAGAATAAAACAAAAATATCGGTTTCTCAAATGGTCTCCTGACATATATTGCTAAAAATATTTGAGCAGTAGAATTCTTACAAAATCCATGAACTGCAAAAGAGGAAATATTTCCAAGGAAAGAATAAGCTACAACTGAACACAGTGGCAGGTTCTGTTTTCTCTATTTGTATCCTCTGCAGAAACTACTCACTGATGATTTTCTTTGTATCTCATTGCAGTTAGTCCATCACAATAAGCTGGTGAAATGCAGAATCCCAGTCTCAGCCAGATTAAACCTAAATTGGCACCATGAAAATCTCGGGCACTCAGTCTATGGAGAAACTCCCCACTTAGGTTTTTCCTTGTACCCTGCTACACTCTGCCCGTCACAGTGCAGCAGTAAAAAACTAGAAGTTCAGTCTTGGCATTTCCTTGTGTTCGATTAAACCTAAATTTTCACCATCATGATCTGAGGCACTCATAAAGGTTTATGCAAAGTAATTTTAAGGGAAGAACTGTCTGCTCCACTTTTGAAAGGCTACTTTATGTGCCTTTCCTATAACTGAAGTAGCTGACTGCACCACAGATGTGTCGTGCAGATGGGGAATCCATTTAGTTAAAATCTTCTTTGCATGAATCATCAGCAAAAGCTTCTTCTAAATCATAAATTACAAGAGGATCCTATAGATTATCTTGGACAAATGTGGAAGGCATTCAGGTGCCTAGAACTGCAGTTAAACACCAACTTACAGTTAAAGGAGATGTTCCCACCAACTCCTAATTGTGGTGGGAAAGTCCTCTCTGACACTCAGCTGAATTCCAGGATACTTGATTAGAAGTTCAAATCTGCTATTTCTTTTTACAATCAGGTGTTTCCAACAGTCCTGAATTCTCCCTTCCCAACCCTACTGTCTCCTATTTTTTTTTTACAAGAACGATCACACACATGGAGGGCAAAATATGGCAGCCCCCACCTCCCAGTTCCTTATTGGAAGCAATATTTGAAAAATAGTTGTTGTGTACTGTGTTTTCATCCAGCCTAGGAGCCTGAGGCAGGGGACATAAGAGAGAGTTAGTATGAAATCCTCTTGGAAATGCATTCAGTATCCATATGACTGCTGCTGAATAAGCTTTATTTCTGCTGCTGATTTATATGCAAAATAAGTAAGAAGTAAAGTAGGCCCTATAGCAAGTTTCAGTTTGTCCACACTGGAAATTGTATATAGGAGCAGTCAAAAGATTTTAAAGAAACCTCTGTTAATTTTAAATGTTGGGGTGAAAAGAGAGCTGTACGTTTTCAAAACTTTTCCTCCCTCACCAGAAAGTGTTGCTATGGGATATGACACCCAGACTGAAGAGATCTTCCTTGCAACTTTTTCAATTAATCAAATCTCCCATAATGTACCTTTATAAATGGGACACAGTTTCCAAGCTGGCTATAAAAACTCAGTACCCTGGCCTACCATGTGGTTATATACTCCAGTACAAAAATACTAACAGGCAAAAATGACAGATTTGTCCCTCTCATCAAGATCACCTTGGCTGAGCAATGCTATAATTCAGTTTGCAAAAAAACCAACCACATGCACTGCTCCCGTATCTCAGAGTCAGGTGGACAGAACTGGGACAGGGCCAAAAGAAAGTAATGAAAATGTTGCATTATGCTGAAATGCTGTAGTGAAAGAACAAAAAATTTAAATTTTTATCCCTCTCATGAGAAAATGAATGTCTGAGGCCCTACCAGCAGCACATTAGTATGGCAGACTCATGTCTTACGTGTAGAAAGAGGAAAAAAATATGACATTAGCTTATCTCCATGGCTTTGAACTGAATTTATTCAGTGGGAAGTATCTGTTAGTGAATAACCTCCTAAGAGTCTTTAGAGGCATTAAATGTTATTGGAAGTATTAAATTTGTAATTATTCCAATAACTTAATACTAAATGCAACAATCCAGGAAACTATGAACATTTTGTATGACTCATTTTGCTCTGTGTTTTGCATTGCCGTACGCCTGCACACTAACTCAATGGAAGTCATCAAAACATTGTTGAAAATACAAGCAGAAGAGTCAGTGCAGTTGCTCAGATAAAGAGCATTCCTTCAGACACAACTGCCACATTTAGAGACTCAAGGAGAGACTCTTTAGCTCCTTCCCTGGGAGCAAGTGACACAGTTGTTTTTCCAAGCCTGGAGGGAGGAATTAAAGAAAAACCATAAGGGAGCCAGACCCAAGCTTAGGAGGGGGAAGATGCAGAGGGCACTATAAACATAAGGTGGACACTGAGACCACTGCAGGCTATTCCTCTCATTTCGCAGACTGACAGTAACCTGGAGATGCCTGAGCTATGAAAGAGAGAGGCAAAGGACTGAAACAAAAGGTGCACGTGTGAGCTGTAGTTTGTAGCTGTGATGATTTTATACCTTATTCAATCTATTTGATACTTCAAAGCATCAAAGTTAAAAGGTCCTTCATTTTAAAGCACTTTTTAACTCATTTTAGCCAGCTGCTGTCAAAGAGGAAGCTGTGCTAGGCCCAATTCATGTCAGACTAGTGTTCTCTTGCTGGTGAAACCGAGGGGATGGAATCCAGTTTCCAGCCAGTTTCAGAGAACCGCAGAATTTCTTGAGAGCAGTAAGAAGTGAAGGGCTGAAGCCTGACACTGCTGAGGTGTAGACGGAGAGAAACACAGAACAGACAGAAAAGCACAACTGATCTGGTAACCGTACTACACATATAGCACATGTACAGAGCACCTCTACATAGCCCTTCTCTCAGATTAGTTTTCAAGTGCTTTAAACAGTGCATCTGCTCGTACACACCAACAGAGCATAAAGGCTTCACAGCCACATTTAGGTCGGATTCGGCATTTGTTTCTTCTTCGAATAACCATTTCACAGAATTTTTTCTTGCAATCAAAGGGGAGTTTGGTGCCTTGCTGCAGTCCCAGCAGAACTTGCTTTCATAGCACAGTTTTACCAGGATGCTGAATACAGCCTCTTAGCTGGTCAAGCTGGAGCCATGCTTCCAAGAAGGGGAGCCTGCAGCATGCATGCAGCATGCAGTAATGCATCAGACTTGTGTCCCTGGGTGAAATGCCTTAGAAATTTTGAATTGGTTTCCATGCGTAGTTTTGAAACTCATTTCAAAAAATATCCAGCCATCCTCTTATTTGCTTCAAGCGTAAATTGGGTGGAATTTGATACTCCTCTTTCCTTGCTCACTCAAACCAAAAAAAAACTAAACTGAATTTCAGGGTAAGAGACCCCTAAAATTGACCTGAATTAATATGCAACAGGTGTGTTAAATTTCATCACTATTACTCGTGGGAGTCTAAAAGATACAAACTGTGCTTCCTTACTCTCTGATTTAGGCAATATGAATAGAATACTTTTGTTGTTTCACTGCCTTACAATTCCAAATGTGCAAATAGTACTGTAGCAGCTCTTTCTGGGAATATTTATGCTTAAGTCAGAAGGTCTGCTCATGGTAATAACTGCTTGTAAGACAAAGCCTAGCAAAGAGTACAGAGAAAGGAGCACAGGTGTTGGTAACACACCTCTTGGTCCTTTCAGCACGTACAGAGGGTGATGCTGAACCGCACCACCCTCCTTAATTGGCCACTTACACTAGAGTTCCATTTATAAACGGTTTAGAAAGAATTAATAAATAGTAAAGCATGCTACAAACATGAAAAGTAAATGTTACTGGTGCTAATTAGCTTTCTCAATATGTACCCTCTCAAGAAGCTTTTACTATAGTCTGTAATGATACTACAAAGGTTTTATTAAATCATTTATTACTATAATATTCTCCTTCTCCTAAGTATTTATAAATGGAACTTTAATTTGAAGTGTGATTGCATTCTTAGTTGTACCTATATTGTCTTTATTGAAAATAAAGAGCTTTGAAGATATAGCTTTCTCTAGGGCCATCTGTTCACCTCTTAAGAAAACATTCTAAAAGGAGAGGGAATACCCAGCATTTTTTAATAACATGGATGGGATTCAGTTTCATTAAAAAAAAAAAAGGAAAAAAAAAGAGAAGAAAAATGGATAAATTAGGATTAAAATTAAGTGGAGGATAACAAACATATACAAAAATGCTAAACGGAGAAGGGGGTTTCATTCTCAGAAGGTATCCTGGTACCTGCACAGTGTCTGAGGATAGTTTTCTGTACCCACAGACATTGAAACAGAGGGAAAAATAAGAGAACAAAAAAGAACCCAAAAGTAAATTATATGGAGCCTGAGTCCAACATGAAAGCTCACAAACACACACAAAAGCACCAAAAATGCTTCTTCCCACATCTCTCTCTCTCTCTCTCCCTGCAGTAAAGCCTCATTCACTGAAGAGTATGAGCCTGTATTGTATTTGTAAATTGCAAATGAAAAGTTCTCTCTACAAGATACAACAGGTCCCGCAACAGGAATAATCCAAAACTAGAGCTTACCCCAACGGATCAGCACTCGCCATCCTCGGAAAGGAAAAATGAAGAGAGAGGGAGAGAGAGAAAGAAAGAGAGAGGGGTGTGGAGGCAGGTGGAGAGAAGAGTAGGAAAAGCAGAGTGAAATACTGTTCGGAGAACTGAACGGTCATAATTATTGCCACCGGTGCCTATGTCTTCAGAGACCAGGAACACTAGGGGGACAGTTTCATTTACCAGAAATTAACTTTTGTCCCACTCACAATATTGCAGACCCATCCAACTTTGGCAGTGGGGAATACGGAGAGGGACATGCTAAGGCTGTAAAAAAAATTCCCAGCCAAATCCCAATTAAAGTAGTCGGCAGAGCAATGGGGTTCATACTTCATGCTGCATTTCTTTTCTGCCTCTTACAAAAGGCACAGTTACATCACAATGTTATCAAGAAAATTGGGGTTTTTTGTCCCCAGTTTGCTCAGTGCAGTGTCCCTCTGTCCCCCAAGCTGGCCTGGTAAGAAGTACTTTTTCTGCCATGAATGAACTGTGAAATGTATTGGTTATTAAAGCATGCATTTCTGAGCCAGCCCAGGAGCCCAGGGTACAAGATTGTAGCTCAAGCTGTGAATCTGCTTTGATACTGCCTTATTAGTCATGATGGTCTTATAGTCAGGAATTCACATCAGCTAGAACATACCAGCTCAGCAACCCAGCACTTATCTCTGTGGATGCCATCTTGTGCTCCAGGATCTCATTTTTCATTTAAAATAAATTCAGTCTCTGGGTCTTATAGGTTGCAAAGGAAATCTTTCAAATGTGAATGCAGAATAAATCAATGCTGCACCGAAAAGAGTCTGAAAAAGCAGTTCTAAAAGCAGACTGAATCTCTGGCATGTTGACTTAGAAGGCTAATGACAATTGAAAACTTCAGTATTCTTAATTTTTTAACTAGTAACCAACACATTCAAAATGGAAAAGAATAGTCAGGTCATTAAGTTTTCAGGGGTGCAAATAAGCAGTTTCAGGAAAGCGTCACCATCTTTTCACATTAACAAAGATTAGATTAGAAATAAAAAACCAGTTTGGTGTTATTAAGCCAAATTATTTTCAAGTTGGATGCAATGCTTTTTTTCCTCTCTGTCATCTTCTCTCTCTCTCATTCTCTCCATTTTTAATAACAGGCTCCCAAGCTGCCAGAGCTACCTCTGGCTGGGTGAGGAAAATCCATTCTCCACAAGACAGTCTCCAACAGAAATGCCAAATTTAATATATGCCCAGTAGATTTCACAGTTTACTGCTCAGTGCAACTAGCCATGCCTCCAGTTACATCAACATTGCAAGTGCTGGGCTAGGAAACCAAGGCAGTTTTGAGAACAGTTAAAATGAAAACGTAGTTAGAATAGGACAAAAAAGCTGTAGTGCTATGCATTGATAGAGAAGTGGAAAGAAGCATTACAGTAAGTTCTTTTTCATGTGTCTGAGTGACACTCCATTTATATTTCAGTCTGGAGTGCAAATTTGGGTAAGATATAATTCATATATATACAAATAGGCACATATTTAGGGACAAATGCTGTCCTCAATTGTACCTGTACAAATCTATCTACAGTGATGTAACTGAGAAGAGCAAATTGACACCCACTGTATACTGGAACCTGTGTGTATATTTATACAGAAAATACACCCATATTCATACATGCAGAATAGTAAAATGTAAATAGAGTGGGTGCAAGAAGGTTCAATAATGTTTCTTTCAAGTCATTTTCCCAACCGGGAAGGCATAGAAGAAGTTAACAAAGAGAATGGAAAGCAAATTGACAACAGGGTAAAGAAAAAGGGAAATGAGGTTTAAAAAAAATGAACAATCCCAGGACACAATAGACCCAGAAGCGCAGACATGTGCATTCCCTATAATATTGAAGCAAGTGAACTACGGAGCTGCAGCAACCCAGATACAGAAGAAGAGAAGCACTGAAAGAGGGGGTGAAAGAAAGTCAGAAAGAAAGAAAAAGAAAAAGAAAGGGACAGTGGCCTCAGCTACTAAGACAACCATGTGCATCTAGAGGGAAGGGACCCTTAAAGATGCAGTATTCCTTTAAAAAAGATATCATAAAATTGGACAATTAAGCACTGGACAAAAATTTAATGGCCACCCTGATTATCTGACCCTACTTTGCTGGGGTTCGCTTTGCTGCCTATCCCTTCTTTTCACATGGTAGTGCGCAGATCTAGAATCCAGGTTCTTCCCACCACTGAGGTCCTTCATTCTAACTCTTAGAAGTGGGAGGGAGGTAAGATCACAGCAAATGTGATCCTCAAAAAATCAGCCTGGTCCTTGAATGAGCAGGACCTTGGGTGATCCTCGTGCAGCGCTCTAACCTTCTCCTCCTGTTGTCTGAAAAATACCACCTTTGAGAGGGAGCACAAAATACCTACGTGGATTTAACAAATTCCCCCTGAAATTATTGAAGGGTCATTTCCTCTGCTTCTAACACAGCCACAGCAGCTGCCAGAGATGGACAGAGGGACAAGGAATGGTGGTAGGAACATCTGCTGAAAGACCCCTCTCTTGTAGCAGATAAAATTCCTGCATTTCTCTTACTGGACCTGACTTCCAATTACTGTGAAAAAGCTCATATTTGGACTAACTTTTAAGGCAGGAAGTTCCACATGTTCAAGAACAGAACTTACATATAGGGGGAATCAGAGAAAGGAACAGGAATTTCCATGTCCATGTTAAGAGCCCAGGAAAGCCCAGGCACTACAGGCTGTACAACCACTACTTCTTCATGGCTGTGGAACTAAGAGGTTGCCAATAGTTCAGGTCCAATGCTTGTGGGTATTTTGGCATCTTAAAGAGGGTGCTTTACACACCACATGAGGCACAGTCTCTCCTGCAGATGCATGATGTTCTACACTGTGGCAGGTTCAGGACTTGAAACACTGCCTACAAAAGACTGTCTCAGCCTGCAAAGGCCAAAACAGGGGCTGTCCCTCACACATCCTGCAGGTCTCCTGGGGCTTAAAGGCCACACTTATCTTAAAATAGAAAGATTTTTATGGAAGGGGGAAATGGAAAGAAGAATGGTTTGCCAAGTTCATAGGTTCCTTTAAGGAAGCCATTGCTTCTCCCTTTTTGAATCATATGCCACACTCCTAACCTTTGTTAAAAATGTATAAGGAATATATTTTGATGAGGAGTTATCCACTGGCATGCCAGCTTTCGACACAGAGAGAAATTCTCTTCCTCTGAGACCAAAATTTTAGAAATAATATGTCCACTAAAAACCTTCCCAAAAGTCTAAACTTTTTTTTGTGTTCATGGAGTGCACACAAGTCCACTTAAACTCCCTACGTTTGGTGGTCTGTTTGTCTTTCTTTGTGCCTCTATTCACAGTTGGGAATATTCTTCACCATCTGTCACCTGAACTGTTAGATTAGAATCATCCTCCAAAAAGTCTTATCTTCAGTCATATTTTTCTCTTGTGTCCTCTGGGTAGTCTTAAGGAGTCTGTCTCTTACCTATAGGTACTTAATATTTTGCTCTGTTAGACTGAATTTCCAGTTTCCTACCACTGCTGTCACTGACTCAGTTACGCTGCTGCTTCTAATGCTGGGAGTGGAGCTCTCTGGGCTTTCCTAGTGTTTTATATTCCAATCCTTCCCAAGGAAGTATTTTACAAATACATCTTCTACCCTGGGTATCCTCATTCACAGCAGAACTGAACCAGAAATAGCAGTAGGATGGAATTTTTGCGGGGAAATCACTGGTACAGTCCCAGCCTGCATTGGGGATAGCCTCAAAGGAATGGTACTACACAAAAACATGCATGGTGTGGGGCTGTAAAAAAACACCCGTTTTGCTTCTCTCTAAAGAGAGAATAGAACAGCTCTGTCCCCACACGGAGAAGGTAAGTACTGCATCTTTAAGGTCTCAGCAGTGAGGTAAAGGAGAGGAACATATTGTCAGTGTTTATACCTTTCTTCTTTGTTGAATTTGGGATTGGCTTCAGAGATATCCAGGCTTTTACTGAACATTGTTTTACTATGGCAGGAACAAAGCGAGAAAACAGAGTTACTACTGTGGACATTTTTATAAAAGAGAGTCACCTGAAGCAATGCTGGACACCCAGCCCCCCATCCCATCCTCCCCCTTTTAAGCAGTGCTCTGAAAAATCTTTCTTTTACTTTACAGCTACGGCTCACACCTACATAGTGCTGAAGTTCATTATCTTCCCCTGACTTCTGAGGTCTGAGATGACTTCCCCAATACATACTTGTAAACTTTGCTCTCCTTTATCCAATCTAAAACCCAGGTACCATCTACTTTGTCACACTGTCCAGGGAAAACAGAACATGCCTGAAGGCATAAATTGTAAAGCACTCATTACTCAAAACTTTTCCAGAAGACCTCAACACTAAGCACAATCTGGGAAAAGGTTAAAATCAGGCCATAGAGCCTCTTAGAGGAATGGTAATACATTTTGTATTCTAATTTGTAGGGTCCATTACCACTTAACTCCCAACTCTCTTTCCTATACTCAGTGTATAGAGAAATGCCCTTCTTTTTCATATTGGGTCCGAATCCCTGCAGCTTAGAAGCAAAATTCCCTGTGCTTTACTAAAAGGGCAGCTCTCTGCAATATGTTTCACTGGTAATCTGCTTCACTGTTTCACAGAACACTGCTTCCTAATGTTAGCTGATCTTTCATGCAAGCTCTCCACTTCAAGAACTAGAAGAAAATGAATAGTTAATGAAGCCCATTTTAGAATGGTTTTTGGACTCTCACAGCAAAGCTGCTGAAAATTTCTGGCATATCTCCAACAGATTCTAGCCCCCATGGAATTCTTCCTAGTCTGTGTGATTTTAGCACAAGGGACAAATTAGCTGGTGTTACGCTAAGCTCAGAAACCACCTCTTTTCTTTTGACATTTCAATGAAATACCAGATAGTCTGAGAGGTGGGGACACCAGAACAGCAGAAGCAATTAAGATAGAATTACGAAGCCATTTAGTTGACAACTAGCAGGGAAATCCAAGAATTAACAAAACTTAGTCACCAGTTTTAGGGTGGTTAAAGTTTGTGCATACTAACTTTGTCATATAGAAAGACCCAATGGAGAACACTTGGAGAGGTCAGCACAAGCATTTCAAGGAGCCCGTAAGCTCAACAAGTAGCCTTCGTGCTGAGTTCCCCTCATCCATTATTGTAATCTAAGTCACTGAAGGACTATGTTTTTCACTTAATACTTTCTCAGCCTGTAGAGTTGAAGGCTGACAAATTTCAGTGGAAAGATATGCCCTAAACAAGCCAAGACCAGACCCTTGTAGGGCCCCCATATGGTTACCAAAAGCACAGTTCATCACACAGGCATGTAAACCAGAGGTTATAACATAAATCTTCTCTATGCAAGCAAACATCTGTTTACTACTGGGAAAGAGGACAGTAGGACAGAAGACACTTGGGCGTGTTTTGCCCACGGGTTAGAAGTGTATCTTTGCCAGCTCAAGAAAGAAGCAATGGCTCTTTGTCTCTGGATGTTTACACAAATCATCTGTGTCTAAACAGGAGACCAGTTTCCATGGTCCACCCTCCTAGTACTGTAGGATAAAAGCACTGAATAGTCATCTCTCGAGACCAAATCATCTTAAAAAAGCATCCATCTCTGGGATCTAAACCCTACAGCTGTAAAATCCACTGTCAGTAGGTCACTTCATGGAATACAATATGAGACTAGCCATTAAAAATCCCCATTCGTGGTGGAAGGCACTTGTCATTTTATTACTGACTGTTCTGACAGATGGTGCCCCATCAGCAATGCATCGTCCCGAGACAATCCCCATGCAGTGGTGTTCACTAATGAAGTCAGTTCATGTTATAAAAGACTGTGCTGCCAGCCACACAAAATGTGTTGTTGTCATCTGTGCATGTGGATGGTATGAATTATGGAAGCTCACACGTGGAATAAAATAACATCTTCCCTTTAACCCCTTCAAAAACAAGCACTACCATGCCCATCATCATCCATCATGGTGTTATTACATCCCTTTTTCCACCCTTAATCACACCTTTATGTCCATTCCTGAGCTGTGGTATGCACTGCCCCGTATCTCTTTTGTGCCTGGCAGGTTTTGCTTCCTCCTTAAGCCACAACCTTTCTTTATTGATATGTAGCCTGGATATGCCTCTGCTCTGAACTCAACCCAGACCTTTTGACTTCAATTGTTTCCTCGTGTGAAGAACTGAGAGAGACATATAAAAGCAAAAGAAATACTCTGGACAGCAAGACACAGCTTTGCCTCTTCAAAGCTGAGAGAAAGCTGGAAGAAAAGGTTTCAGCTCTCAGAAAAGTCTGTGATAAATCTAACACCCCCTGTTTGTTCCATCCTGCTGGACACCTCCTGTAAACAGATGCAGAATACTGCAACTCACAGGCAGCCTTGGGGTGGGGAAAAGTGATCTGCCTCTGTCTGGCTCCGGGAGCTTCCCGACCCATGCATCTACCAGGTACCAGATTAAACACTGCAGGCTGAACAAGGAGTCAGTGTTGTGCTCATCCTTACTACTTTGAGGCCTATGAGGAACACAGAGCACACCCTGTCCTCAACACTTCCTTCCCTCAGACCTCATACCAAAGGCAATCAAATATTCAGGACAGCTTTCCAACCTACACCTACAATGAAAAATCTTTGTGGCAGTGTATCCCAAGGCCACATATCCAGTCTGAAATAAGTCTTAGCAGATTCTGGAAATCACCACTTTTTTGTCACTGTAGATAGAACTGTAACATTTGCCAGCAAAACTTTCCAGTAATCCTAGGGGCCTCTGCAGTATCTACGAAATTACTTCATGTTCTTCACCCAGTTCTCAGCCAGCAAAGGGGGCTTCTGGGCACAACAGGCTCTTTTTGAGCAGATCTTAAGAGATGAACGAAAAAAAAGGCATATCAAAGCTGAAACAGAAGTTACAGCATCATCATCATGATCCGTATATGTAAAGTGTTCTTCTATATTGACTGATTCATGCAAGTGTGAAAACAAATGCATGTACTTCCCTCAGGCTAGTCATAGGGCCTAAGGAAGCAAGGTCCAAGGTTCATGTAAGTGAATTTCTACAGTTCATTTACTCTCCCAGAACTTGCTTTAAGGAGACACCATTTTCCTCTGCTGTTTCCCTGTAAGACTGACACTTTCTTTGATAGAAAACAGGTAAAATTATATATATTCCATCACTTTGCAGGCATGTGGTAATTTATGTGGGTCAGATGCATACTGGCTCTGACAGAACATTTTAGAGGCATTTGCAGATGTCTGAACAGGGTTTTTCAGATTCAAGCTGTTCTGATGACATGGACGGTGGGGTTCATCTCATTTAACTTCAGGTGCCCAAAAGCTAGGAACCTAATCCAAGATAGTTACCTAGATTCCTGTTGTAGGCTATGGAGACAGAGAAGAACAAGCAGAGAGTAATTTATCCTGTTTGACAGGACATATGTATCTAAGACCTTCCAAAGCCCTCATCTGTCCCCGCTGCCTAATCAGCCCGTATAGCAAGCTTAGACTGAATGCCTATGTTCTCCATCCACAGTTAAAAAGAGGTGAGATGAATCTTGCCCAGAGGACATGGTGGTTTCCCGAGGAATAGCTGCAAGCGAACAGAACCCTCGGGCCCCTGGCAGGACTCCTGGTCCTGTGTGCACAAGCGCATCTGGCTGCCAGACCGTGTTGCAAATGTGCTTGGAAGTTGTAATGAGTGCTGGTGCGAACAGAAAAGCTCCACAGCTTCTTTGTATGTATAACATAAAGGGGGGGGGGGGGGAGTAGCAAACCCAGACAGGCAGCACTCTTGAGTAAAGCAGAGACCCACCTCTGTCCATGTTGTGCCATTTCAATAGCTCTGCGAGCAGGGACTGGGGAGCCGCCATCTGTCACACTGAGAACCTCCATCGACTTCCTTTCTGGCCGCCTCTTCCCATGCCTGTTCAGCATCGGGGAGTCCACACGCTTCCTGGGGGGATCTTTATGAGAAGAAAACGCTGTCAGCTGAATTTAGCTGTGACTTACCTCACACAGGTTGGTTAAATCCTCTCTCAACGATTTCACTCTCGCACCTCCTCTACAGTGACAGATATCTTTATGAGGGAGGTGAACATTCTCAGTCTCTCCCTTCTTCCAAACTTGCAAGCATTAAGACGTAAGCTGCACTCCATCTACAGAGAGAAGGAGCACTGCCACTGCCCTGAATGTATGAGCAATGTAACATAAAGGTACAACTATACCATAGCTTGCAGAAATTAGCTTACAAAGCTGGTAACAGTAATAACAAGATGATACAAGACGACAGCATGCACTATAGCACAAGCTGTTAGCCAGAGCTTGAGCCATCTAGGGATCCTGTGTATGCACTCAGGTTGCTAGAGCTTGCCTTCAGTGTTCCTGCTAGCTAGACTAAATGTGGCACAAGGACATGAGTACACTCCGAGCTCAGAACTGTATTCTGCTCTGAAAACATATCCTTTTTTGCATCTTTAAGATTAGATTTCAGGTTTTTCCCAGTGATTTGTATTTTTCCTTCTTCAGCATTGCAAATTAAACATGCTTGTCTACCTGAGATGAATCTTCAATGAGAACCACTAAAATTTCTCTCAGAGCTCATCCTACAGCTTTTACTACTATAGGAACTGAAATGCTTTACAGCTTTTATTGTGTAACAACTCTATGAGGTATCAAAGTGCTACTTTAGCTTTGTGCAGTGAAAGCTGAAGTATAAGAATAAGAGATTTAAAGGCATCATTCCTAAAGATTTTGACAAACATTTACTGAGGTTCTGAGGAGCACTTAAATTGTTCTGAAAAGAGTCTTTAGATATCAAAATGCATTGCAGAAGGTGACTTGCCAAACAATACACACTTCCATGGTGAGGCAGGGAACCAAATGCAGACCTGCTGAGATGTTTTATTACTAACACCTCTCATGGCATCAAAAGAGTAAGAAGGAGCAAGGCAGAAAAAAATACAGGATTTTCTTTTTTTTTTTTGGTTGGGCTATTTCAGTTCCCTGCCTCTACTTATAGACACATTTTTAATTTTAGTAGAGAGTGACCACCTGTAAAAGAAGGGAACCTTCACTCCTGCTGTTAGAAGGAAGCTCACAGTGCCCAGCCCTTAAGGCTGTTTCTTCTGCCAGGATTCCTTTGCAAAACCAGAAATACCATATTTGACAATTCTACCTCTACTGCCTAGTCCTTATTATCCTGCTCTCCTCACACCTCTCCCATCTTCTTGTTTCTCCTTTCTTTCTATCATGTCATGATTTTAGAACAAGATCTCTTTAAGGGAGAGCTTATTCTTGAAACAATAAGCATAAGCAAAGACGGCTCAAATGCAAATGGGTTAGTGATAACAACGGACCCCATTACTGTATAAACCAAGCATTCTTTGTATTAGCAGTAATAATATTCCTGTTAAAAAATAATTAGGAAAAAAGTATAGTTGTATCTCACTCAATTTCAAAATAGATCCAGTAATAAAGAAACAGCAAAAAATGGTAGGGGCAATGAACTCTAGATAGGAAAAATAAAGAGTGCATAAAGTTGACAGAAAAGCAAAGGGAAATAAACCAAATAAAACATTTATACTGTGCGACTTCAGCATGCGTAAGTGGTCAAAAACATGCTGGGGCAAGGTTTAGATATTTCAAACTCTTACTTCTTTGAGCAAATTGAAAGTGTAAGAAAGAATTCATGCCACAGAACACTGCTGGTATCAGAATTGTGACTAGAACTGAGTAACACACATGTTAAGAGTATATACAACACAAAATTGATACAAGTTTTGCAGTGGAATTCAGACATTAGAAAGGAAGGTAAAAGAGTGAAGGGCAAAAGAAAGGAGGAAGAAGAAGCCAGATGAAAAAAAGCATCTAGTATCAAAAGAACGGAGATGGATAAGTTCAAACTGCATCGATGTTAGTTAACAATAGAGGCTAAACAAGAAAGATGGAAAAAGGCATGAAAAGCATTTTATGAACATGTATTTTAAAAGGCAATTTGATCCAAGCATGTTCAAAACAGAAGACTTTAGCAAATGGAAATTCAGCTGAGTGACACTTACAAAAGTGACAGGCCAAACAGAAGGTGGACTTTAAAAGACAGCGAAGAAGAAATTTGAAGAGGAATTAGCTAAAGACTAATGATGGTGTTTTGTATAGCCATCTAAGAGAGAGAAAGCTCAAGAGAATGACATTAGCCAGAGGGACCATGAGGGAATCAACAGAACAATTAAGGAGGAGAAGGATATCACTAACAAGCTAAATGTTTCTTTTATATCAGTCATTGCTTTTTAAGATGCTGGAAGATATTGATTTCCAATCTATACTTTGAACTATCAAAGAGAGAGAGTAAGCAGAAAGAGCAGATGGTGAAACACACCAATAAATTCAGGAACAGCAATTCACAAAAGTTGGATGGAAAATATATCCAGAAACTTGCATGAATTGAGCTTTCAAAAAGGTATTTGAAGCCTCTTTAAAATTTGCTACAATCCTACACTATAGATAGTTGAGAGTAGCAAGTATTGTATAGACTTTTTAGAAGGGACTGATTAAGAAATGACAGGGCATCATCACTGTCAAGTCTAAAGATACTAAAGAAATAGTTAAATAGACAGCCATCCTGCCATAACGACTAAAGTGGTGTCATACAAAAGCAGTAGAAGACCTTTCAAAAGCACAGAAATTAAAAATAGAAAAACCTCCATTATTTGCCCTTCTCTTGTTGACTCTCTGGAAATATTCCACGTGGTGAAAAAACATCAAGCCATAGTCAAGATCTGTGATAGCACTGGAGATATAGTTTATTTTATTTCACATCAGAAAAGTGAAGCCATTCCTAAGGAATTTTTACAGACAAATACAGAATCATACAGGTAATTATCCAACTATAAATCCACTGTCTCATGGAAGGTAGGAAATAAAGGTTCATCTGAGTTTGGACAAGGCACCTATATTCTATATATCTCTTCTGGCCTAATCTTTTGTTCTCTGGTTTATTAAGAAACTTCACTCCACAAAAACCTTTTCCTCAAGGAGACATTAGGTGACATTCATTTGTTTTACTGAGAAGTTTCTTATTCCTATGTTTTCAAGTAAAGAAAATGGAGCTGCACTTGAAAAACGTTGGAAGTGACCCTTCCCAGGCCCTTTGAAAAAACTTAATACAGCTGAAACAGCCAAAGAGGACACCAGAAGAGAGGTCAAGCCTGAGCTGGCCATAATTTCACCTGGATCCATCCTTTCTGAGACCTAATATGCCAAGAAATAGGAAAAAAGCAAAATACTCTCAAACGCTTTGTTGTTTTTTGGCAAGAGCTCAGACAATGCACAACTCTCATGAACATTATTTCTTCAAGCTGCTATTATTAAATCTGTTACTTTTTCTCTGCTTTTCCTTGTTGTGCAAGGCCATTGCTAATGGCTAATGATGAGATATTAATCAGACACATGACTGCTCCTAATTAAACCCTGCCCCATGTTCTCAGAGATACTGCTGGGAACGGAGGACGCGGAAACCCCCTGTGGAAGAAGAAATACAACCTACAAACACTCAAAGAATAACGCTTAAATGTGCTGGTGAGGCACACTGATACATACAGAGTAGTGTTTCCCTCTCAGGAAACATTTTCACTCCCTGTACAAAAGAGTGGAGCATAGTAGTTCAAACCATGAAAATACTTTGGCATGTGGAAGAGAGATATATGATGTATTTAGGGCATAGCTACGTATTCCCTTACATGCTGGATATGGAGATTCTAGAGTCACCTTGCTTCTTTTCTTATGACAAAAGCATTTCTAAAACAAGATGATGCTGTCCTTACATGGCAGGATAATCTGAGTCAAAAGCTGATTAGTAAAGTGCTAGATGACAAACTGCACTGAGCAAGGGGCTTTTGACCACAGGACCTGCAGCTGGCACATCTACCCATCTTCATCAGGATTTCCACTAACATGCTCTCTGTAGCTCCATTGAGGTAGGAGTTTAAAAATTGCTGTGTTAACTAAGAACTTTCATCTCTTCTCCCACAGAAGAGATTCCCCTGCAAAATTATAGGGCCTGGAGCCTGGAACTTGGATAAGGTAATAATTCAATGGAGCATTAACAAATTTACAGTGTAATATAGCATTGCCCGGTAGGCTTGTAAGATTCCAGGCTTTCCAGGTAAAAAAAAAAGAGCACTTTACTTCTAGTCTTCAAAGTGCTGAAATACAATACCTGAAAATCACAACACTTAAGTAAAAATGCTGTTTCAGATCATTGCTAGAAGCGACTAATCCTTTATTAAACTTTCGTCACTCTGCACAGCAAGAGTCACTTATACAGTTGGCTCCTTGGGAAGCACTTTTCCTGTTGATTAGTGAAGTCCTTGGTGATCAGCAGCACCCTTAAAATACCAATGAATAAATGGAAATAAAGCGGTATCACAAGAGCTTTACAAGATATATAATCTTACTGCACGTTAAGCTCTGAAAATCTAAGTCTTTTTAAAAACATGGGAGTTTGATTCATGTACTATAAACAGCTAAGTGATATTATTCACATTTTCAACAGTGTACGTATTCACTTACAGAAGAGAGAATGTGTACATGTGTAACTACACAGAGATGCACTGCTACACAGTCTCACTAGCTGAAGTCCATGAGCAGCATTTCTGCAATACTGCACATAGATTAGTAACTAGAAAATTCTGCCACTAGGTTATACTGCTCCTAAACTGAATCTGTTTGCATAGAGCCAGCTTGTGGGTCCATGGCATACTTTCTAGGGTCTCATGCAAGACCTACGTGGCTGTTTCTGCACTGTGAGACAGACATGTCCTGAGAAACAAAGCCTTTGAGTCTAACCATGAAACACACATGCCTTCCCCAGCTGAGGATTCTCACACCATTTCAGTGGGAATGTAACAGTGATGACAGACTTTGGGTTTATATTAAAATAAAAGTTAAAAAAAAAAAAAAAAAGGTAAAGAGAAACTAGTTGAGATGGACTCTTGGTGACTGAGGTCGTATCTGTAGTACCTATTTCATTTCTAGGAGGAAGATCCTCATCTTCATGACTAGGATACCTCTCCTTCCGGTCAAGCAGAAGAAAATAAATCATTTTTTCTTGGTTTTCCCTGAAAAAAAAAAGAAAACAAATCTTTAAATTTGGAAAGAAAAAAAAATGCCAACACACAGATAAACCCTTTTCATCAAAGGAACAGTTACAGTTATTCTAAATAAGTTGGAAAAGGTCATGTACCTGCCAGCAAGATACACAACCCACAAAGCTTTTGAGATCCTTGCTGTCTCCAACAAGCAGTTAGTGAGGAAACGAAATATGATTCCCGTGTTATACACACAGAACAGAGGTACAGGACAGACGAGGTAATGTGTCCATGGGAAGTCCAAACCAATAGCGGCAGCAAGACGGGTCTGAGCCTCTAAATGCTCTTTCTACTGTGCGTCCCTCTTAACACCTCAGGAAATACACCAGCTCTTAGGCGTAGGCTTCAAATAAATAAAAATTTGCCAACAAAGGCATATCCAACACACATAACAGCAATCATATCTCCCCGTCTGGACTGTACAGCTCATCTTTTAATGAATTGACCTGGTCTGACAGCAAGGGAAAGATAGCACCATGGCCAGGCTGTGAGCTTCTGACCTGTGGAGGAAGACAGGCTCAGTGCTTGTTCCCGACACCTCAATAGCAAATGAGCAGCCAGAGGATGAGAAGTTGCTACCAGTCACTCACGGAGAGAGACACCAGTTGCAGTGCTCTCTACCCCTCCCCAGTTTTGTTAGCATCCCAGTCCCTGGACACCCGACTGATACGAAGACTGAGCAAGTGCTTACTCTTCCGACAACAAGTCCTGTAAGAGTTTATTTCGGTCGCGGAAGCAGCCTAACGAGTGCATGCTATCTAACACGTCTGGATCAATATCCTCCAAGGAAGGGAGAGAACGAATCTGCACCTTTCGAGGGATTGGTTGCTCTGGTTCTGGCTCATTCTTACCCCCTCTGCAGAGGAAAGAAGGTGAGAGGGAGAAAGGGGGAGGGAAAGAAGGAGAGAAAAGAAACATGAGTCATAAATGAACCCATACTCTGAAACACAGCCTGCAGCAACAGATGGAAATAGCTTGCTAAATTCCCACTGAGAGACCAGAGCTCCCAACCAGACAGATACTCTTTTCAGAAGAAACTGTTGTGAAGGCTAAGATTGACCAGCAGCTTATGGATTTGGGTCTCTAACGAGAAATGTCTACATTCAGTCAGGAAAGCAGTAGGAACTTCACTTACCAGTGCCCTCGTAACAGAAGCAGCTGTTCAGCATCCTAATGCCAAACATTTATAAAACCCTATGTGGTTTTAGAGATGCTGTCTCATCAGCAGGCCAGACCTCAGACTATCAGGCTGAAAAGTGCAAGCTGAATGATTCTCTTTCAAAGAAGGAGCTCTGAACAAACCATTTTCATCAATTCTGATTCCAACTGGCATTGCAGCAGTTAATGCTTCTAATGTGATTAAGAGATCTCAGTGTTCAGGTTCCCACTTGACACACTTTAAAGGGTTTTTGGGGAAACTAGGCTGTTTAATTACATGCCCAAATATGACAATCTCTGCTTCTCGGCAGACATGCAGATTTGAAAATTCTGGCTCGAGTGTGATGCCCGAGGTCAGTGGCAGACCTCAGAACACAACACTAGCAGTAGAACATTTTACTCTTTCAAATGTAGTTAATATAGGCTTTCTGCACCACTATCTCATCCCATTCACTAGGCTCAGGAAATATTGATTATCCGCTGCAATTAGAGGCCCTGACTGTAAGAAACAGGTCAAGGTGTCAGGGTATTATATCTGACTAATTATACATATTGCAGACATTCTAAATTTCTTTGATTTTATTCTGAAAGGCAGTGAGCAATTTATGGAAACTCTATCCACCCAAAGAGGTGGGTTTGGTGGTGGTGGTGGTGGTGTTTTGGTTGGAGAAACAGTCTACCCTGAATCTTTCTTATTTCTCAATGGATGCTTTGTGCGATGTCGAAGTTTCCCTGCTCTGTGGGTGAGGTCCTGCCTTTCCTATATGTGATTCAAATGTGTGAGTGCTGGGTCCAGGCTCCCACGTGGGAGACAGGAACCAGGAAGATTTAAACTGCATTTGCTGTTTATGAGGCTGTGTTTGGCCAGGAGATTCTTGGTTTTGATGCTGGGAGAAATAAGGTGGACATGACTTGTGAAGTTACTTGTACAGTTTGAAATCTTGATTCAGATGTGAGCTGTCCAAATATCTACACAGAAAAAGAAGTTCCAATTTAAATGTCCTTAATTTTTCTTGTGCAAGTTAGAAAGCAATTCTGGTAGGATCGTACATGAGCTTGAGGTCTCAGCCAAAAGGAGAGCCAATGCAGAATATTTCCTCCAAATTTAGAAGGCAATACTAAATCATAGCAGCCAAGATAGGACAGTTACATGCTGGGGCAATCAGAGGAGATTGCTGGGTGCTATTTGCATTTTATTTTAAAGCAAGTTGAAATGCAGTTGTGAGGCATCTGCTCTGTTAACTGTTTGTGGGACATCATTTGAAGAAAGACTACTTGGAAACTTTCATTTTATCCTCTCTTGAAGCAGTGAAAATGTGCTCAGCCCTTTGTGGATATACGTCATGGAGTCAGACTGTGGTGTACATTACATGGGCCATGACAACATGGGTCAGATCCCACTTCTCTTACAATGGGCACTCAGACATATCAAGCTCAGTTTTATTCAGTTTCGGGGACTGGAAACAGAATATACAGGACACAGAAAGAATCTGCTTCTTGGGATTTGTTCTTGTCTACCAAAGCACTAAAACACAGCTTCTGATGCCCCCTTGGAGTCTCGCAGTGTCGATGTCTTCTAAACCACCACCATGGTCCTGAATCTAAGAGCTAAATTCAAAAATCCTTGTTCAACTAAAGAAATGTCTTATTCCTCCTAAGAGGTCACTACTCCTACCTCTTAGGATCTAGCTCTCAGCACGTCATAAGCAATGATTAGATCATAACCTTGCACTATTAAAGACAGTAATGACCTTGTCATTAAGATAAATTCTTGCAGGATACACCTTTGAAAGCAGATGAGTGGCTTTGGTTTTCAGTGATCTACAATTCACTTCTGAAAAGTACTGACTTAATTAATCAATCATTATGTTACAAGCAGATGTCCTTAAGGTAATTTAAAGAGATTAAAAATAATTATTGTCTCTGAAAATTTCCAGAAAATCTGGGTTTTCTACTAGTCCACAGCAGAATAGAATTTGCAAGCTTCTTTTGTATCAGTTGGCGTGGGAGCCATTTCTAGAGGACAGCACAGCTTGCCACCTTCTATGCACTGAAAAGTGGCATTTCCTTATGCCCTGCACCTGATCAGCCTCAGACATAGCCAGGAATTTTCACACCTCTTCATCAGGTACAAGTAAAATCTGCAAAGAGGCATCTCATCATTTGACAACGCAATTCAGTGCCTCAGGAAACAAAAATCACTGGGTCTGGGCTGTGATTGGCATGACTGTAATGCCTGTTCCATTCTCAGTCTAGCAGAGAGTGACAAATTTGTTGCATTTCAGCCCACACAGACATCAAACAATGTCACACGATGAATACTGCAAATCACATATATTTTTTTAAAGGCCTGCATGAATGCGATTGCTGCTTTAAAACCCACCCTCTTTTGTGAGGATCGGTGCCTACAATGGCTGTGATTCCTGATGAGGGTGGACTTTTTCAGTCCCTCCATGAAATTCTCTCATGAGTCTCACCGAGATGCCCATTTGCATCAGTGCAAAGCAAAGCAGAACCAGTACACTTTATCTTGTTTTAGTAAATGGGGTACCTTCACAATTAGGGCAATAACTCAGCGTTACAGGAGTATGTATTTACCACAATAGCTAATTTTATTTGCCCTCTTTATTAAAAATATGTGAAAATAACTGCTGTTTATTTTCTGGATTATGATAACCTACGTTTGAGGTAAAAATAAATTATTTCAATTATAAAGGCTTGAAAAACCTCACTGAATTAATTTGGGTGGGACAGCAAGAAGAACTGGAGGTTGCTGATGAAAGGTTTTGCTTTGATTTCTTTTTCCTTTTTTAGGCTTGTGAATCATGACTTCAACTTTCAAGACCTCTTTCTCTGTCTGCCTTAGTCTGCAATTAAATCTTTTCCTCAGTTTTACAGTAGCCTCAATATTTATTTGAAAAATTAAGTGAAATAACTTATATGTTCTGAGTACAACTTTCAGGTCAGTAACCCATATATGACAAAGGATAAAGATTTTACACAGAATAGCAGATGAAATAAAGGAAAAAATTTAAGAGATGAGCAAAACAGCCATAGAATAAAACACTTATAACCCCCCCTTCTCTGTCAGCATCAGTATTTCCAGGAAAAATGAATGCAAAGAGGCTGTGAAACATTACCAGATGAAAGTAGCTGAGTTTTGGAGGTGGAAGGGTTATTCACTGACTAAAATTAGTCACAGGAGGTTAAACTCCTGAGGTCGATCCATGCTCAGTATAGAGAAAATGAAAAAGAGACTCATTAAAAAAGCTATTTTGAGCAGAAACTTCTTTTTTTACACAATCTAAAGAGACATGTGGAAGAGCTTTTCTGCACTGACTGCACTGGGAGTCTAGGGGAGACTTGCTTTTGCAAAACTCAGCTTCTACTTCTGAAAACAGCCTCAGATGATATTTCCCTTGACACAGTTTACTGTGTCAATCATCAGAGATTCTGACCTTCATTGAGAAGTACATGAAAATGTTCAAATGCTTATGTCCGCAAAGAAAAAAAAAAATCTTCAAATTCTAAATACAGAATAAAGTAATGAAATAATACTGGCATAATTGTGCATGAGAGCCTGGAACAACAGTCCTTCAACAAGTGAAAATTTCCAGGCAAAAATCTTGAGGAGGGTTAAAATAATAATATAAATGATCAGTAACTTTTCATTTTATTTCCTATTCCAGTTCTGATTAAAGCACAGAGAGAGCCAGCTGATTTCACTCCAGGAAAAAACAGAGGGGATCAGCTGTCCAACCTGATGTACACAACATTTACTTCTGGAATTGCTAGTAAAACATTACAGGAGAGATTTCATAGATTACAATTAGAGATTTTCCCCCTCCATTTCTTCTACTTTTATCAATGAGAGTTTGTAAATAAAAAAGGAGTACCTGCTGCAAACAACACTCGTGCCCTTCTTTGGCTTAAAAAGGTGCCATGTCTGGTTACTGAAGAGAGCACGAAAAAGCCATGGGCAGAGTGCTGCCACCATTACAGGTGAATTAAGTTTTATCTTAGTTCTAACGTTTTAGCTATTCAACAAACCGTTGAAGGCCCTCAGGCTCTATTAAAAATAAATCCAGAGGTGAATATTTTCCATAAGATAGAATTAGAGAAACCAAATAAAAAAAAAGAAAAAAAAAAGTAATGGTTTATTTTTTTCTTACTGGTGACAGGCTTATGTATCAGTTCATATCATCCTTGAGTATTTCTCAAGAGCAATGATGGGATTATGAAGGTAGGACTTCCCTTATCACCCACTTGGGAAATGCTGACCCTGAGAAACATGTATCAAAGCATCATTTACTTGTTTAATATATGAAGTAGTCTCTTTAGTTTGATTAGGTTATCATCAGTATAAAAACGTTATTTGCTTAGGTTTCTTGAAATACTATTAAAACTACACAGAGTGCAAGGTCACTTTTAAAAGCCATCAATCTTCCTTATACCCAAACCACTAGACAGGTGTGTACTTTTCTCACAGACCTCCTGTTTCACTGTCAGGACTGCTGCTTTTAATCAAGTCACAGAACTACTCTCACGTCAACAGGTTACAAGGTCAGAAGCAGCCTCTTAGCTTGCTATGAAGAAGGAGCAGGGATTATGAGACAGAAAGGCTCTTGCTCACAGGTGCTTACTTATCGATATCATCATTTTTGTTTCTGCTTCAGAGAAAAGCCAAGATGTCAAGAAAGAAAAAATGAAAGCTTTCTTGTCAAGAAGGTGTTACAAGGGATTGTCTGTAGCACTTGGATAGCAAACTAAATACGACTGCTAGTGTGGGGTTTTTTTTTTTGCTGATCACCTGCAGGTATCTCTTTAACACAGCAAGTTGCTGTGCTATTTCAAACAGTCATTAGCCACTGTACAAAAAACGTTCCTGGGTTGGTATATATAGAAGAAATTGTATGAGTAGCAAACAGTAAAAAAAAGAAGTTAGATGTTTTTCTATCCTCTGCCCCTTTTCCCACTCGGGTGAAACCTGCTTTCAAACTCCAGTCTCACTCTTCAGAAATCATTTGAATAGCAGAACCGATAATGAATGCATACAAAAATGAATTGAAAAAATGTTACTTACATATACCATATGTGTTTCTGAATATGTTCTAACTGTAAAGGAAAAGAAAACAAGGAATTAGTGCTGTAAAACAGAAAAGGTAACTCCACAAGACATCTTTATTCAAGTAAGTCCAAGGTTTCAGAGATGGACCTGTGTATACAAGGTGCTCATACTCACCCATCCCACTGAAAATGAGACTAAAATTCCAGACATAATGGATCAGTCAGGAGCAAATCCAAGGAAAATGTTAATTATGAGGCTTCACAGGCAAGTGTTTTGGCAATTTAAGTTTTTCCCTTCCCTCTCTAACTTAACCAAAGCTAACAAACTGCTCCTTTCTGAATGTGCATAATTGCTAATTTTTTATACTTAAAGTTCATTTCTAGTTTCACTTTGGAGAAAAAGAGAGATAGAAAGAAGAAAACGAGCTCAAACAGACAATGTGAATAAACAAAATGATTTGTGCACATGTGAGGAGACCTTTTGCCAGGACCCATTCTTGATTGGCTTCACATCTGCTATGAAAACCTTAGGACCAAGCAGACTAAGGCTCTATGTCATTTACTGATCCCACACCTGAACACCAGTCTGCAAATTTATTTTACTTTCCTCTTTTGCACATAAGCATTTTACTATGCAATGAAGGACTGATCAAAACTGAATGGTGGCCTTGTCCACCTATGGAAGGGAGATCCCAGCAAATGTTACACGACGACAGTGCTTTCCTTCAAGCATGGGGAAAAGAAAGCAACATGCTTTTTCCAAGAGAAACCCTGAATAGTAAAGAGAACAGGAGGTTCTTATGACATACTTACAGCAGAACATTCCTAAAATGTTGTGTTTTAATCACAATCACAGCAGAAAAGAACTTTTCATAGATGTCCAGGGATTATATAAGTGGGCAATATTTTTCATATTCATCACTATGAACTGTATGTGCAGAACAATATGTACATTCACTGCACATAGGCTTCCATTTGTGCAACATGCAGGTGAAAGGCAGGAGAGAAACTCAAGTGCTAACAGCTATCAGATGAAATCACAGACCCATTAAAATGGTCAGGAAGAATGGAGACAGCTGCCCTGTTGTTATTACATTTCCTTTAGAGAATAATGAGAATCAGAGGGGAAAAAAAGAAAAAAAAAAAGAGGACCAGACAAACAAAAAAATCTCAGAGATACAAATGAGATGTTTGCCATAGACAGCAAGGAATCAGAGCCCTGGTGCTATGGAACAAAAATTCCATGTCTGAGAAACCAGGAAGATGTGAGTTTGGCTCTAATTTTTTTAACTGAAACCAAAACAACAGGGAATGCAGCTTAGGGGAGCATGACAGGAGGCTGGAGGGAGAGTATGAGACAAACAGCCTCCTTTAAAACCTAGACTGTATCAGCACTGCAGTCAGACGTGAAGTTGGCACTTGCATATCTAGCTGTCTTCTAACCAGCCCAGGTGCTGAGAGCACCAATTCCGCCCAGTACACACATCCAAGAGCCTGGGCAGACCTGCACAGCTTCCAGCTGTGGCCTCAGCTCTGTCACATTAATTCCCTTCATCACGATTCCCCTTGCATTAGGTAGTTCCTTTCATCCCTGCACTATTAAGAGCAAGGTATCCCTGACACACTGCCATCTCCCATCAAGATAAAAATATGCATTATGGGAGTTACCCTAAAAGCCTGGAGACACAGCCCTCTTACTTATGGTTCTTTGGAAGCTGAGGTACAACCACAGAACTTAAGAAGAGCCTATTTTGTACAGTTTCCATGGGACAGGATTTCAGCATTTTCACTTATCGGGTCTATAGTTCTGTGAGGATCTGCTAAGGAGCGTAGTGTACCTCCTGTGCTTGGTAAACTGGCCTATGAGATGCACTTCTACTTGTTATTTCCTATACACCACATAGAGGGTTAGAGACATTAATGATTTCAGACAGGATGCAGATGATACAGCTACATGATGTCCAAGTCTCTTTCATGCTTGCTTCTCCTGCTGCATTTTCTGTCTCTGTGGGTCATGGTGTTCTTGTGTGCCTGTGATATGTGGAAATGACATGCCAAAGCAGACAACAGCGCTTCACTTTCAGAGTCAGAGAGGGGGAATAAAAGAGGGTCACCAGCTCATGTCTTACTCACAGAACCTCTGGGCTCCTTCAGAGAAGATCTCAGAGAAATCCCTTCTGCTCATCCCTGTTCATCAATCTCCTTCAAGATACTGAACCCATAGCATTTTTCTGAACGAGAAGCCCTCTGGTACCTTGATATACATTTGAAGGTGTACGACAGCTCTCATGGCTGCTGTTTACCGACATATCTGCCATTTAATCCACATCAAAAACGTTGCTGTGAAGTACGCTGGGATATCCCAGATATGAGAAGTATTCTACAAATCCATTTTCTATGCTGATTAAAATGTAATTGCATTGAAATGTTATTACAAGTGTGCTTGCTGCTGCCAACATTTTCACTACTGTTTTAAAGGTAATTAATTAATGCTTTGTTGCTTTTCATCTGCATTAAAGTGACAGGAGGGTTACAGGAGGGCGATTGGTTTTGACAAGGAGAAGTCTGTATGCCTTTTACTATGCAGTGCAGGGGAGGGAGATACACAGTGGGAGCTAATCTCACTCCTCCTGCCTTCATTTAAACACAATGTTTAAATGCATTTAAGTGACGAAGGCATTTAACAACCCTTCCCAGAGGGTTCTTCTTGCTGTTTGCACATAAGTTTGCCAAGTTTAATGCCATTTTATGGAAGTTGTTAAAACGCTGCTTCCTAATATCTCCTAGTCACTGCAGGCAATTGTCTCATGATGTCATCTCTGAAACAACAAAACATGCTTAGATTCACTGCACATGCACAGTCAGAGGAGAGATTGCTGCAAGCTAAAATGCTGTAATGGAAGGAGAGGGAGAATTCCTTTATCATGGTTTTATGTAAAAATACTTCCAATATATATTCAACTTGTACACTGAAGAGCCCCACTCACAGACGAAAGACCCACTGTGAAACAGAGCTGTAGAAGCTCATCAGAAAAAGAGGTCTCCTCCCACAAGGAGCTTACGTCTGAATTCTAAGGCAGGGAACAACAGATGGAGACAGACAGGCAGATGGAAAATAAGACAGCACTGTCTACATCCTCGGCACTGATCTCAGCAGAGCGGTTGCCAAGCTAAAAAGTTCTGACCCGAAGAAAAACTTTCTCAAAGTCTGTGGATATAAATGAGGGCTTCTGGGCTTGAACTTGTCAAATTTCAAAATTCCCTGTCCAGAAAGGGAACAATCTCACACCCATCTGTGCCTCAAATCAACCCACATCTCAAATGAATCTTCTTCATTCAGAAGATCCTGTAGTTTCAGTTTTAAACCAACTGTGTAATGTCAAGATAGAGACTTTTCCTGACCACAGGATTCAAGCTGGCACTGCAAACAGCGCTGGCAAAACCATTATCTGTGTCAGCAGTAGCAGCTGTACTATAGCAGCCTCCAGGGACCTTGACAAGGGCAAGAATCACTGTCCTACCTGCACAGTGCATGAATAGACCCTTGGCAGCCAAAACCTCGCAGCCTAAATACAACAACTAGACAATAACCTCCATCCTATAGCTTGTAAAGTGAGATAATTTAAATTATGTGATAGGCACCTTATCATAAGACCTTCTAGAAAAATGAAGAAGGAATCAGTTGAGTTGTCCCTTGTTCATTTTTGTAGCATTCTTTAGATGTTGTAGTCCATCATTGACATATATATGACTCAAGAAAAAACAAAATCAGAGAGCAAAAAGGAGATTCTGAAAATATGCGTAATATTCAGGGACAGGTATTTCAGACTATGTAGACACCCAACATGGAAGACAAGTAATTCTACTCTAGTATAAAATGCCACCACTAGAACAATAACAGCTTTATCAATTCTGCAGTATCTGCTCTGATCCACTTTGCTCTAGAGACAAAGTTTTGATAATGCTCATCCAATTGTAAAAACAAAGTGGACCAAAAGCTCCTTACTCTCTGCCCTTTGCTTTTGTGTTTCTGTAGAAGAAAATACTGGCTGAGAATGCAAATGGTTTCCACTACAGGAGCTGTAATTCTCTGCTGCAGAGACACTGAATCATTTGAAATCTCCAAGGAAAAAAACATTTGCTTTCTGAAGAGCACATAACTAAAAGAAAGCTCATCCTGCAGTACTTCAGGCACCCAGAGCACACCTTCCATAAGCCTTCTAAAACTTTATTACTTGTTCACTTTTCCCTCCTGACACTATTCCTACTAGAAAGCTGTCCCAGAACCCTGCTGATATGGCTAAAATGCTTCTTCTAGTTTCTAGCCTACTTTCCTGTAAGGCCACTTGACATAGATTTGATTTCATACCAGCATCTTCCTTTAGTTTACATAATCCTTCTCTCCCTAGTAATTACCTCTAAGGAATATGCAGGTGAACGGTACAACCTTCCTTAGACATCATCTGTGTAGTCTAATTGAAGGCCTTTTAGGCCACGCTTTTCAGACAGGCTCTCTCAAATGCTGATCACCTTACTACTCATTCTTTGTATGATTTCATCTTTCATGAATATGGATGGTCAGAAATATCATGACCAGCAGCTAGGATCAACTTCTGCAGCTTAATGAAAGAAAAACATGGATTCTCTTATTTTAAAGCATGTTCAGTAAAACAGGCCCAGTAAACGAGAGGGGTCAAGGACGTTCCACTAACCATATTTGAGGCTATGTAATACATGGTGAGTGTGAACAATATTTCAGTAAGACATAACAAAGTCTTCTTTCCATAAATGAATCATATACAAAGAAAGGTAATGCCTAGTTCTTAAGGCTGGAAAGGGCCAGCAACAATAGTTCTGAGTACCCTCCCCTCCATTAATCTTCTCAAGCTCTAACACTGAGGCAAATGATGACAGTTAAATGTGAATCCTGGTTCTGTTTTTGTTGATCATTTTAACAGATGGACTGGGGAAGGTGTGGGTGTGCTGTGAAATGGCAATTACTGCAGGGAGGGAAATGCAGTTGGATGAAAAGGAAAAGAGATACAAATGAAAAAAAAAGGAACAAAGCAGAGAGGGGATGTGAAAAATGAAAAACAAAAATTCTGGTGACCTTACATTTCACTGTATTTTCTGCTGAATTCATCAGTGAGATATTGAGCAAATGATCAGTAATGGTAACAGCTACATCTGTACTTATTGTACTCAAGCTGCAATTTTGGGCAGATCTTTTTATAAATATCAACTTGATTCAAGAAATACATTTTCCAGGAATAGAGGCTTCCAAATAAACCCATATTAATACCCTTTTTTGCAGGACACAGCTAAAATAGAATTCAGATCTCTCCTCAGAATGAACTCTACATTCCCAGCTCCTGTGTGGTGAACAAAGAGCTCCCTTCTTCCTCGCAAGAGGCTCAATAACAGCACAGAGGTGTGACAGCAGCAGGGACAGCAACTGAGAGACCCTCACATAATGAAAATAAGACTGCAGCTAATAACAAAGAGCTAATGTTTTTTTCCTCCCAGTTCTCGGCTCTTGAATATGTATTATATCAAATTCTTATTCATAATTCACTGGTTAGAGCTTTCCAATAACTCTCAGATCTGGCATTTTTATCTCCCCAAGGAAGTAAGAGGTTAATTTTCATCAAGAAAGGGAGGGGCGACGGGTGTCACTCTGGGACCTTGATTTACCTTAACAGCTTTCTCTCCTATGTGTGTACATTCTCTAATGTATTGCACAACCTAAAACATTTAGGGTCTGTCTGAATCTGAAGAGGGATCTAACATTTGATGATCTGCTTCCTAGTATACTTAGTTCATCAGCACTAACATCTTTGAGAAAAAAAACAACAATGATGAAACAGCAGAAAACCCGATATGTTTACAATGTGGAAAGGACGCTAAGCTCGAGAGGGACATGGTGACCTTTTTGGCCATGAAGAACAGCTGTCTCATGTCTCAGGGTATAGCCCTAACCTCTGCAGTGTTCCTTCCATGAAAGTACTTGGGAAAAAGTAATTTCTTTCTTTAAAAACCCGTTTTACGCTTAAAATTTTCCTATGCTTATTATCTTTTTTCAATCAGTGCTAATACTGCAAATGCGATGGCTAGTGGGATTGCAAAAGTAGGGATACTAGTAATAACATGAAGAACTTTCCACCTGTGCCACCAAATAGAGCATGACCTGGTTTTGTAATGAATGAAAGAAAAGCCCAGCTGTCAGGTAATCCTGTAAAGGGAGTTGTGAAGGGAGTTTCAGTTCACTTCTTAGCAGACAGGTGTCTGCATCCCAAAAGCACCACCACAGCTGGCACAGACTGATGCTGTTGTTAGCAATCTCAGCAGAGAGGCCAACCTGTGATCTGAGAGTTTATTTATAAATATTTTAGCAGACTGAAGAACCAGGAGGAGTTTTAAATTTACATTTCTTTATACATACTCCCACGCAGAATCTGTGAGCTTAGTAAATCTGTATAAAATCATCACCACGGCCTGACAATAGGATTTACAAGGGCAACGTACCCATAAAGGCAGACGCCTCCACTGACAAGCAGGCAATCTTAGTTTCCAAAATTATTTTAATTGCTAATTTTTAAAATTCCCTAAAACATTAACACAGTGAATGAAGGATACAACCACTACATAGTCCTCGCCCTTGCAAGGTCTCTGTTGTAGTGATGGGATGTATCCTAAATGCAAACTTAGTGCCGAATGTCAGGAGCTCAACACTGTGGGCCTAATAGGGCTCAGAACCACAGGGCACAAGACAAAAGATCAGACAGGCAGATGCTTCCTCTGAAGGCTGCTAGAGGACAATGCAGAGCAAATGCAAGATAGAATACAATGCAGCTTGCATAGCATGAGGTGAGAAGCCAATGTAAGCAAATGTAAGAAAATCATAGCCTGTTTACTAGCAAAACTTCAAATAACAGTTCTAACAGTTGTGACCTTGTAACAGTTCTCTCACGCTCTCAGCAAACTGCTGTACCACCCACAAGAACCAAACAACTCAGGTGGACTCCAAAATATGCTAAGGCGTCAGTAGCTCTGCAATGATGTTGTGAGGGATTTCTTCTAAATGCCCAGTGCTACATATGGAAGGGAATTATGAGGCTAGAGAAAAACACAAAGGCAATCTGTCCTCATGACTCAAAAGAGAAGGTAACTAACTTCTTCCTAAAGACTCTAACAATTCTACTCACTCTTTGATCAGGAGGAAACTCACAAGAATGGCAGTAAATCAACAAGTTACCTTAGTTGTTCAACCATAACTGCAACAGGATGAGAAATGAAGCCTTGCTCATACCATCAGCACCAAATACATTCTTACCGTGAGACGTTTCGAGGCATCCACTTCAATCATCCCCCGCAAAAGGTTCTGACAGTCAGGCGGGATAAAATGTGGCATGTGGAACACTCCACGTTTCACCTTCTCCAGCAGTTGCCGCAAGTTGTCATCATCGAAAGGCAGGGCACCCTGCAGGGATGTGACAGAGTGGTCAGTGGCAGAGAACTGGAGAGGGCCAAAGGAGGAAAACCAGAATAAACATACTGAGAGAATGAAAGTAAGTCAGCTCATAATGAATTACCATAGTAAGTGAAAAAAACTTCTATCTGTTGAAAATAAGTAATTTCTTAGTGCTGCTGTATTTCATCTAACAAAGGAACAAAACTGAGGACAGAGTTTTTTATTATATCTTTAATTAGAAAATGACTACCAGTATAAAATAAAATACAAAATATGAAATTGCCTTTCCAGGCAAATTCACCAAAGATGCATGGATTCACTCAAATTCAGCGCAAGCTTTTGATCTGCTGGTATTCCTCCTGGGTATACTTTCACAGCAGCAATGTTTATCATCTCCTTATTTTTAATCTTCCTGAGACACATTTACTGCAGACACTGAAAAGGAGGTGAACAGCTTTTGAGAGACTTTTAGCAGAGAACATGCCCTTTCTGATGGAGCATTGAAATCACACAGCTGAACCAACATTAGCCTTTGGAAGCAGCAGATATTCTACCTGTTTAATATATACTCCATCCAGTTCCCATGCTGTGGTCAGGTCATCAGTTCCTATTGCTTCCCTACTGTAGCTCACTTACATGAATGGCTTGAGGTTTTTTTAGCTGAAACTACATTGTGAATAGATCATCAGCTTGCCACAAAAAGCAGTAAAAGACCTATCCTTGCTGCAAGGACAAAAAGGAAAAAGAGAAGTTGAAATCTTTAGGATAACTCCACTGACTGTAGCTGATACCCTTTTATAGCAAGTCTGCACCTTCCTAGATATTCTCACTTCCTTCTTTCACTGCCTAATTCTAGTAGGTGCTGAGCTTCCTTGATTTCCAGGATGGTTTGTGGGAAGCTGCAAGTTGTCAGCTGCTGTGATAATGAAGCTTTAAGTTGTCAGTTCTGGCACTGCTCTTACTACAGTGAGTAGTGCATCTGTATAAGCAATCCTGTGTCTACAGTTTAGTGAGACCAACAGCTCCATTTACAACAGCCTCAGGAAGTCACCTGATGGCAACCACTACTGGGCACTATTTACTAGTGTTTGTTCTTTCAGGTGGCCTTGAAGGGAGAGCCTCCCTGTTCTGCTGCAACCAACCTCCTGAGCTACCTATGCTTTTCCTAACCATTCCAGACTTAAAAGAAAACCAATTCTGATAGTTCAGTACTTTGGCTAATGCAATTAAAGCCATGATGAAGTCAGAAAGGATGCTATGTGGCATTTCCTGAAGGTAACAACTACACCTTTTTTATTGCTACCATCTGCTGTTATATCTTGAGACTTTTTGTAGGGTTTGTCCTGACATGATTAACTGGACTCTCCATCAGTAACAGACTTCAATCATTTTTCAGGCTCATTTGTGTATGTAGGAGCAGATGAAGATGCAGCAACAGAGACACCAAACCTTGACAGAGAATCCCCCTGAAAATGAAAAGCCCACTCCTACAAATCCTAACCATCTTGACACAATCTCTCTCCTGTTCTTACAAATTCAAGAAGTTATATTAAGAGCTCATTATACAGTTTTATTTTATCAGTCATGAAAGTAGCTGCTCAGTAAGAGATGACCGGGTGCTGTCTAGTGTGACAGTTAAAATTCTTCCCATGCAGCATCAAGATAAAAAATTTAAAACTTCAGAAATGTCAGTGAATTTTAATGACTAAAAAGAAAAAAAAGAGTACGATTGGTTAAGGGGAATTGAAGCATCATACTGAGATTATTTCAAGGGATTTTGATTTAGGCCATTAAAAAAGAATTGGCATGTTTTTTGAAACAAAAACCTTTCAAAATTTTAAAGTATTTTAAACAAAAATAATATGCAGAATCTATCTCTGATTTTACACTGTACAAATGCTTTTGTCAAAATAAAACATTTAAGTGAAGCAATTAGGTTTACTGATAAATGTACAAGAACATAAAAATTTTACTTCAGGCTTGTTACTTTCATAATTATAGATGATCAGCTGAACTATTACAAATATAAAACACCTAACATGCACATAAAACCTATATTCATACAGAGTATTCTATCTGCATGTGGTATATGCTTTAATTAACATAAAATATATTTTCTTTTATTATACTATGGAAATTGGTAACAAATGCCAAATCTATATGCCTTCAGCTGGACATTCAGTTGTTGTATGTTTAGGAGTATTATAAAAGCACTGCAAATCAGAATAAATTCCACAGAGAATTGAAACTTTGATCTAAAGAAGGATAAGTTACAAGATACTACATTTTGAACACTAAAAGTATTACTGAGCCAGATGGAAACTAATTTAAACTCTGTACTACTGGCTCAGTTTTACATTCTCAAGTGTACCAAATTAAAATGTAGCTCTCTGCTTCCATGAAACAAAGCTGTGGTACTCAAAACTTCCCTTGGAAAAACACCGCAGTTAATGTATGCCTATACCTGAAACGCATGTACACATACAGCAGAAAAAAAGAATGCAAATCCAGCCCTATTTCGATCCTGTGAAGGACAATTTATTGGACACTTTCTGTATCCTGGAGTTGTAACTCTGTACATCCTTTCCAGACAAAAAAAACGTGCTGCAATATCACAACACAGCAAAGAGCATTTATGGAGACAAGTTTTTGATGCCCATCTGTGCTCTCCTGTGTAGAGCAGTAGCATTTCAAAGCAGCAGTGAAATACTCCTCATGCTTTTCCTTTGGGGCTGATGTAGAAATGAGAGGAAAGGATGCCTCTGAGAGATACAAAAATAGGGGAACTAAAAAAAACCACCTGTACATGATGTCAATAGAATTGCCAATAAATACAGCAGCACCTTCAGATTTTTCTTTTCTTTTTAAAGGCTGGTGCAAGGAAGATGACTCACCACTAGCAACGCAAATAAAATGACTCCACAGCTCCAGACGTCTGCTTTTCTTCCATCATATTTTTCTCCCTGTGCAGCAACGACACAGAGGTTCAAAAGACTATTCACTAGTAAATGAATTAATTATCCTTGAAGAACAAGAGAGGGGAGACTGGGAAACCCCATATTTCAATTCAGCCACCTGCTTCCCAAGGCGCCCTTCCCAACTAGGAGGCCATTACACAGCTCACTAATTGAATTTCTGTTAACGTCAGTTTACAGTCATATCTGGGATCTGTGGGAAAAGGCTCAGAAGTAGGGAGCAGGGCAGGAGCGGTTGACAACTCACAAATTATCCAACCTGACATTTTAACAGTGTCAGAGGTGCACTAAGGACACCAAGAAGGTGTTTTTCTCTTCCCTGGATCTTCAGGGAGCTTGTCACCAGCTACATTATTTGTGAACTCATAATATTGTCTGGACAGTCTCTTCTGCATGCTTCCTGCTTGACTTTACATTAAAGACAAGCTTAAGAAGAGGGCAATCTTGGCCACTGAAATCTTGGATACTTATTTTCAGAGGACAAAGGGAGAGTAGAGGGAAAGAATAGTTTGTATTTTTTAGCGGAAACCAACATCACTGACAGTCGACCCCAGCTCTTCTACTGAAATGACAGCTACATCAGAGACAGGAAAGCAGAGGGGACTACATCCCTTGGGTCGAAAGATCAAATTAAAGGAGGCTCCTGCATTTCTGTCTGATCACATGGTACAAAGGGTACTGTGAGAATAACACACAGTTATTTCCCTCATACAGTTAATATGGCTTGATTCAGGGCTGAGCCAAAGGAACAGAACTGTAGTTACGCTCCTTGTGTCCTTCCCATGCTGTCTGCCTTGGATAGATTTCTTGTATAGAGAGTCTATCTGCATACTTGCAATGAGTGACAGTTCAAAAAATATATTTATAAACACTTATGTGAACCAGCTTACCCGGATGACTTCAGGACAAGCATAATGTGGTGATCTGAAATACAAAACACAGTCAAATGAGCATGGTATTTATGGTTATGTGCATTTCCTTTTTTTTTAGCAGAGTCACGACTGGCTTGCTTGTGCAGAACACAAGTATGCAAACCAGCATGCTTTCCTTACCTCAACAAGAACACATTTCTAACAAACCCAAAAAATGGTCAAGAACTAGCATAACTTAAAATTCTACGGCCCTACTATGAATTTCCTTTAAGTGAGGAATGATAAGACCAGGCATATTCTGTGACTTTTTAGAATTCCAGCCCTCTAATCCCACCCTTTAACTTGACCTTGTATCTAATTAGAAGGAAGGCCCATGCTGCATGGTCTTTAACAGGAAAAAATACAGAACAGTATTTTCAGACCAAACAGATGCATTTCCAAACCACGTCTTGTACTTCTTCTAAGATGACTCTCAGTTACTCCACTGGTCACAAAAGCTGCCAGTACATGATTTCAACGTGTCTTTTTTTTTCTGGTGTGTCTTTTGGAGAACTAAAAAGGATGGACAGTAGCACTATTACCTAGTGAGTTAATGTATTCTTTTCACATCCTTCTACCCATATATCTCTGATTTGATTCCTGGCTGAGAAGAGTTAATTACTGCAACTTGCCAGGTAATAATTTTAATTCTTGAAGATTATAGCCATGGCTATTTATTTTATAGCCTTCATTAAAGTAACTTGACAAGTAAAAGGGATGCAAACTGTCTGAAACCTGTGTGCAAATCATGCTATTGTTTATACTGACACTTCCCAGCAGTCCCTGAGCCTGTCTTCATTTGTGTATGTGTTTCTTGTGACAAATGCAATCATGGCTGGGCAATACCTGTCTCACAAAGTAATGAGCAAAAGAGAAGCACAGCGAGGTTAGTTTTGTGCTAGCATGCTGTATTAATGCCCAGTGAGACAGCCCATTAATTCAATTTCCATACACACTACACTTATCCTATGGCAAAATATCATCCCACGGGCATGGAATGCCCTGATTTGGTATCACTGCTTTTGGCAGAGCATGACAATAAACTCAGGGTACACTTGGGACCGCAGCTACCTTGACAGCAAAGCTTATGTGAGGAGAGAGAAAACCTCACAAACTTTAGGAAAGGTGGAATTCAGAAGTTTAGTACAGTATTTAATACACCCCTCTTTCCCCAGCCCCCAGGCTCCCATTTAAGAGGTCGGGTATTTACAGGTATTCTAACCAGGCCTGTCTGCTCAGTAGGGTCTTAGTTTAGACTACATGTTAAAAACCTTGGTTTGAGAGTCAAAATAGACAATGAAAACCAGAGCCTTCCCTCAGGGAGCTGGCTAGAGTGGGTAATTGGGAGACCAGAAAGAATGGACTTGTGTCTAGTGGGTAAGAGAGACTACATGGGCTGTTTTGGTAATTCTGTCACTTACAACCATGTGAACATGACAAGGTTACTTAACATTTTTAAAAGCTGCAGCTGGTCACAGTTTGAAAAACGTGACCAGAACCTGACCATGAGTCTACTCTTCTGACTAAAGCAAGAGCAATGTCACCAGAGGTTTCATACCTCAGAAGAGTTTCGATTAATTCACTGGGATTTGTGTGAGGCTTTAACCATTTGGAGCAAAAACCTCTATATTAGCAGAGTGTGGTGGCAACAATAATGAAATAAAGCTAAAGCAGACAGTAATGATCATAAAATTGTTGCCTCTTGACAAAGCAGGGGCCAATTTGGGAGATTTGCAGCATGTTGTTGGTCACTGCTAGAGAGAAAGTGAAGCCAGAGTGAGACTCTGAATTGCTTGATATTACGTACATTTCCCAAATCTCCAAGTATATGGTTTCCTGTGAGTTTGCTTCTTTATAGCAAATCTGTTGCAGTAAGGTTTTTAGGTATAAGAGGAAACAGAGGTTTTTAATGGTAAGTGAACATGCTTCCAAAATGGCTTTCGTAACTTGTGTAGACTCACCCTTCTTCTTCCCAAGGTTCCTCAGTCTTATCTATACCTTTGGAATGTCCTGAGAGATACCTGAAAGTCTCCTTATTGGTTGTTAACCCTTTCTTGTAATTGGCTGGGTAGTAAGACCTCCTGAGCTCCCAATGGTCACTTTGTAATCGCCCCAAGAACTATTTAAGTCACTACCCAGAACAATAAACTCTGCCTCTCTCCTTGCTGCTGCTGTCCTGTGGTCTCTGCGGGGGCCACGGGATCCATGTGGTGGGGGGAGAGCACGCTCCCCTCCAGGACTAGAGGTAAAAGGGAAACCTCTTGCCTGGGGTCCCCCTCCCTATCCACCCTCAACGTTCGTCACAAACCGATAGCTGCACTATACATGTTCTTTTCTATGCCCCGAAGTCTTCACCACAGTCACGTCACTGGACTAATGCATGATTCTGCAAGCTTTTAGAAGACAAATTATCCTTGTGAGAATGCTTGACTAGTGATATTATCTTTTTCTTGTATCATAAAGGTGGTGTACAGTGTACAGGCCACCCTTAAGGCACACACAAATCAGAAGGAGAACTGGGACTGCAGCTCAGGCCTGGACAAGTACAGCCAATTGTCAGTAGTCCTGGACTGCTTAGACTGAACAGCGAAGGAGTGAAGTGTGGGAACTGCAGGGAACATAGCAATGCAACAATTGTTTGGAAAAAACAACATGGTAGTAAAAAGAGTTCGAGACTTACACAGATCCATGATATTTGCTCAGGTTAGTCACCTCACAACAGAAAGGCCAGTTCTAGCATTCTATATAACTCAGTCACATTAGATTTATTGGAAAATATATGGGGGGGGGGGGCTAAAAGGAGTGAAAACACAATTTTGGTAACTGTTCAGCTCCTGCCACTTAGCAGGTCTGAGCTTCTCTTGAATGCATTTTGGCTTCTGTCAGGTACTGTTGCCTTCCCTTGTGAATCATGAAGACACACAGTACATTAAATGGCTGCTACAGGGGGTGCCTGTGGCTGAGCTAGAAACTTAAGCCAGACCTCTCAAATCCTTTATGGTATCCTGTACAGGTCAGCAACACCCTTCAGCACAATACTTTTTGGATGGCCATGGCACTGGAGTGCACTGGAAGAGTCAATATTTCAATGTGCAAAGTGTTCCTGGTTTTATTTGTATATTATGACTCTGACAAAGATTTCAGAACTCTTAATTCTGGGTGCTGAGCAATGCAATCACCTGTGCTAACATCCTTGAAAAGAAGAATGTAAGTGTTTTGAATAATTCAAGATAGGTATATATGTATTTATGTATGGAAATATGTCTTATGTAAGGAAAATGTCCTTAAAGCATTTACCTTCCTGAGGTCGGCTTAAGTGCAGTGGAATCTGCCATGTATCTTAAAAAGACACCACTGAAATTCTGCAAAAATTAGGGGACTGGGTGGAGAAACTGTTACAATAAATCCTTTGAAGAAACTGGATTGATTCAATCATTCAACAACTGCACTGCAACTGCCCAGAGAGCACAGGTTTCTGGCATTGCCATTCTGAATTCTTGCCAGCACACACTAGCTAGATATCTGAGCATTATCTTGGCTAACAGCTTTAGAAGGGTTCCTCCAGTCAGCCAGAATCCATAAAAAACTAATTTCCATGCTACCAATCACAGAGAACTTCAACTGCTGTAAAGACAAAACTCAAATTTAATCAAAAATCTATTTATCTTTCTACAGAGTCATGAATATTTCTTTGGCTCTTATTACTAATTATTCAATATAGATGTGTCAAGAGCAACATTCCCCATCTCTTCCCCTAGGCCACCTCCTCATCATTCTGCTACATTTCTGTGCAACAAAAGCCACAATCTGCCCTTGATAGCAAATAAGTATATTGCTCAGCAAGATCAAGAAACAATTGCTGCCTGCAGGTACTGCTGCAAAAAAAAGCAGCAATGTTGGCAGTGTTTATTTCCAGGGTGATGTGGATTTTCCAAGGCTAGTCGGCCTGGGGCAGGAAGGGCTCTCTCTGAACGGTCATTCACAGATGCGACTCTAGGACACAGTAATCTTAAGGATCTTGGGGGACCTTAGCAAAGCATTTACATGGGATTTAAACCAGAAGAAATAAGCCAAGAGTGCAATGGTGAAATCCAGGACAGCTCTGGCCAGTTAAGTCAGGGATTCAGAAAGAGATGTATATATCGTTGATTTATCTATCCTGAATTTCATCGGAGAAACTAGAAAGGTAGTTCTTGATCTGTGCATATCAAGATGTTGTGCAGCTACCGTAGATCTGAGACAACCAGGGCCATATCTACAGTGCAGATGTGATGTGCCTGTGAGTTACAGGTCTCATTATGTAGGTAAGAAAGCCCTGCAGTGAGCACACAAATCCACTACACCCACACAAATCAGCTGTGCACGTAAGCTTTATCTGGGAATATACAGTAACTGCTTTGCCAGACAAGCAGTTTATTGATCAAGAAGGACAGGGAAAGCTGTGTGATCGTACTCCACAGTGTGACAAATCTTGTGTTACACTGCCTAATAGGTTCCCAAGTCCCATCAAAGGACCCATGCCTTTGTCCTTTGGTCCCACGCCTTAAGATGGTACTATGTGGGGAAGGAGAAAAGCTTCTTTGAGTGCCATTCTTTAGGCCTCACAGACATAGGAAGAGTTTCTGCAGGGAGGGAGGAACAAGAAGTCTCCTTTCCTCTGTTTTTCTTACGCATGAAGTTACCTCTTGATGCAGGAGGTTGTACAGCTGCACTGAAGTCCTCCCTGCTTCTACGTGTTTTTGCTGTTGCTCAATGCTAGATTCCTTCTTTACCCCTGTTAATCATCATCTCCAAGCTGGCTTTCAGGGGCAGAATTGTGCCTTCAGAGCAAAAGGCTGCCTGCGCTTTCCCCCATGCTGGGTAGCAAAGGGTTGAGATGAAGAGGAACAGAAGAGGAGTAGCAAAATAGATACAGGGAATTCAGGAGTAGGACACTGGCATTCCAAGTAGAGAAAGTGACAGCCATAGATCGCACAGAAGAGAAAGACAGACTGATGAAACATTTCCAGTAGCAGGGGGTAGTTAGGGCTGCAGTGAAGGCAGTAGCTGTAGGTAAGGCTGTAATTAAGGTAGTTAAGGCTGAGTGCTATTTTGCCATTAAAGCTTCAACTCAGTCATTTAGCTTTATATTAGAAAACTCAGCATCTAGCCCTCAGCCTTTTTACAGCTGTTTACTCCCTGAGTGCAATTATATTTTGGGGAATCTGCAAACAGTTCATTAATTAATGCATCAGTTCAAATTACTAAGACTTGGAACCTTTAAGAGATCTCAACTGAAAAAATCAACCAGACCTTTGCATTAAAAGGGCATAAAGATCGCAAAGTTAAGTATCCAAAACTTAAGAACTGCTGAAATTAAGGCTGAAGAGGTTATCCTGTGCTCTGCATGTAAGTCAGGTGGATGTTTCGCTGTGCCCAACGCCTCTGTTTTACTTCTGGACAAAGCTGGAAATGTGAGGGAACAAGGACAAGCTTGCAAGAATGGCAGCTGATTGACATACTGGAGAATCAAACTCTGTCCCTGCCACAGACTCCTTCTGTGAAAGAAAATGAACAGGTGCCTTAAACTGACATGCTCACAGGTAATTTTGAGTTGCACATTCCCCACTTTTCAGAATCACAGTGCAACACATCTGAAGTTTGGTTTACAGTATTTATAAGCACGTGGAACAGCAGCTGCAGTCAGTAGGTGCTCTGCTCTCCAAGTAAAGGACTGTTATCAAGCACTAAGTATTCTGAGATACTGGGCCCCAGAGTATCCAGCTGTACACTCAAAACTGGTTGACAGTTTTGAGTTTCATTTTGAAGAATCATGTGTCCTCATATAAATGTATAACCAGATCTATGTGGCAAACATAATATGAAAACAGTATAATTAATATTTGCAAACCCAAGACATTGTGATGAAATCCTACCTAGCATTCATAGCAACGCTTGAATGCAGTGAGTAGAAGTTATAAATGGATCCATAAATGAATGATGAGAAAACCCAAACATTAGATAGATGTTTACTCAAAAAAAAAACATACCATCCAATCATCAAATGAGGCAAAGACATGTTGGAAAAAACCTGTTCAAACTTGTAATTAATGGGCATATCCTAATGTGCACAGGCTAAGTTAATGTTGTACTGCCAAGCTGAAGAAAAGCACATATTAAATTCTCAGGGATTAATTTTAAGACTTAAATCTCTTTTAACACACCTTGGGATATATTATAGGTGAGGCTGGTACCAATGGTTACTAATCAGGTTGTCTGTACTTCTCTTTGTAATCCTCATTTTCAATTCCTTACAATTTACTATCAATTTAACAACAATTTTCCTTGTTTTTCATCTGTCTCAGACTGGTCTCATGTTTCTGTGTGCATGCATGTTTTGTATGGGCTGAAGTATTTTCACTATCAAATTTAAAATAAATGTTTTCTTCCCATAAAAAAAAAAATCTAGTATCCTTGGGTGCAAAGGGAAAATTTGGGTAATTATTTGCATTCTCTAGAAAAATTTATTCAAAATGCCTCTAGAAAACTGCAGTTGGCATTCACTAGCAGAAATACTCTAGAGGATCAGGATCAAAATTCTACCTGCACTGATAACACTTCACAGAATATTTTTTTATCTGAAACTGATACTGTGAGCTGCTCTGGCTGGGCTTATCATAAGGTACCAAACTTTAAAACAAACTGAGTGTAAAACCAGTGAAGTAGATATAGCACTGACAGCAACTGACTGGAACAATCAGGTAAGGGAAACTAGAGCTGGAATCCAGTGAAAAAGAGAAAAAGAGCACAATATGGAGTAGAAATGACTGGGAAAAAGCAGCAGGACTACAGTGCAAATCAAGAATGAGATGGGAATGGAGTACTGAGAATGCAAGCTCTTGATGAGATGGGGTAAAAAGTACTAATTCTGGCAATTCCAAATTCAAGAGCTTAAATTTGCAACCCTAACAATAGCTGGATGTAGGACACTTTCATATGTTTTAGACATATGTACATGTTTACTATAATGGGTAAAGAATATCTGCAACATCCTGTCTTGTCATTAACATCAGAAATGCTGCTTGGACACTGAGGTGAGTTGCTCCCCTGAATTACCTGCTCACCACAGGTGTGCTGATACAGATACAAATACAGAAGCAGGAGCTAGATGATCTCTGCTAGCATTTCTAACAATCACACAGTGTGCTGGTTGTTACAAATACCATGAGCTCAAAAAGAGACAGTAATCAGTCCTAATGAGTATATGTGGGGTTGTTTTTGATAGATCCAGGCAAACTGTGGGACAGTGAAGTGTTGCCAGGAATTGCTAGGGAGAGGTGAGAGCAGAAGAATTGACTGTGCTGCAGTTGGAAGCTGCTGTTCTCCTCCATTATGGCACCAGCAGCCACAAGGCTTTCTTCTCACTCACAATAAAATCATAGTCAGCATCACTCTTCCCACATGCACTTGGCTTTCTGAATCAGGCCAGGGGTTTCCTTTGGAGACACCGAGATGGGGGAACTGTTGCACACAGTCAGCTAACTGGGGGGCTGTCAGCAGTGGTGTCAGCCTGACTGCCTCTGCAGAGGTCGGGTTTGGTGTTGGGGTGAGCTACCTTTACATGCCAGCTCTGTCCTAGCTCTTTGTTGGGATAGAGAGACTGAGAGACAGGCAGCACAGAGACTAGCCCTGCTGTGGGTTCTCTGTCACCCGGCAGCTTTCACTCACCTCCATCTGGTAGTGTTTTGAAGCTGTAAAGAGTGAAATTGAGAGAACTGAAGAGACAGCAAAAACTTACTCTGCCAGGCTTCTGTAAGGAGCAATGGTGAACTAGGAACGATCTTTACAAACTCCAAGGAACTGCAATGCAACAGTATCCTCTTTCAATCCTTCATTTAAGCCATAAGCCCTCAATTAAAAAAAAAAGGAACAAGGTCTAGGGAATGCACCGACTCTTCCTACTTTTCCAAGACTCCTACACAAATCACCGCATTTTATGTTCAGAGCAACTTAATCACTTCAATGAATTGTTAAGATGGAGAACTGAAGCAGGGAAAGGCAATGCATCTTGTCCCAGACCACTGCGAATGCCTTCAGCAGAAAGAGAAATCAAGCTCAAATAACTTGGGTCTCAGTCTGGAGGTTTACCCATACAGCACTCACTCTTCTTACCCAGTGACAATTCAGGGTGGATTGGACAACATCTACTACTCTGAAACAATGCAAGGCAGCACATGGAAGAATCGCTGTGAAAGAGACAGGGGAGTCTCTGCATGCCACTGCCTGAATGGGTAAAGAGGAAGAAGAGCTGAAGAGATCTAAAATAATAGAAGCAGCAGCCTATCACATCTTTCTCTTCCTTCCTTGTCTGCTGTTAGCTGACAGCTCTTCCCCGCTCCTGAAGGAATGCAGAGGCTCACTGTGTTATTATGACATTTCAAGGACCATCTCTCCATAACACTACCTTGCTGTGCAATTTCTGCCATAAGTAGAATAAGTCCTGCAGACCCTACTCACATCTCCCCTTCCCCTCGGGGGTCTAAATACACATTTGGAACTATGGCTTATTCCTTTGTGCTGTCTATATGCAGGGTTTTCTCAATATACGTTTCCAGTAATGGGGATTCATTACAATCAAGCCCCAGTGAGCAGTTTGTTAAGTGAGAAATTATGCCAATGAAACAGCAAGTCCATCCTTACCTCTTTCTCCTATACAAACACAACTGGATTGAACTTTTATTGTTTTCTCCAGGTCATCATCAGTGCTACAGAAAAACCATGCAGACCTAAGGACTAACTCCCAGAAAACATTGACTCTGAGGTATGCAATAAGTCATACTTCAGACTGTGTGAGGCTACTCTTCATGAGGCCAGTCAAGGCTCTGTGGTGAACTGAAGACTACCCAAACTCTGGACTAAACTTAGCAGTTCACTCGTGACAGCAATGAGTTTTTGATTGCTGTCTAATCGCTCTGCTGAACTGACAAAGTTAGCTGTACCACACGGCTCAACCCCATCTGAGCCTCCCACTCTGACTGACAGAAATACCTGGAGACTCCTTGTGGGACTTTCAATGGGAACGTTACAGTTTCATCCCATTATCAGTGTTCACAGTACAGATAAAGCCATTCTCAAAATTAACTTCTGGGTGCACAGAGGAGCATATCATACAGCTCAATATCTCAGCCATGATTCAGTCCATTTTCTTCCTTTTCATGCTGGTTGAAAGCTCCAACTACAAGGGTAGGTAAAAACTATTGCCTTGAAAATCTCGAAGGTTGGTTACTGTCTGTGTTTCAAGGGAAAGGGAGTCATAATTAGATTACCTTGCTCTGTGAACAGTGCGGCATATTGTTGTATGTTCCTTCCTTCCTTCCTCCCTTCACCCCCCAAACCAGAGAGATCACAAGACACCAGTATCAGCCATGCTGGGCTCCATGCCAGGAGAATTAATGAAGTGGTGTAATAGCTCACACGGAGGCCTAGTGATTGGCAACACACTTAAAATGCATCTGCAAGGCGGGAGATCATAGCGTTGCTGCTGTGTTCTGTTTATTACAGGCACATCTCTTCCGTTCCATTGATTTCTTTATTAGCGCATTTTAAGGCCACGATGTGGGGGCTGGATCTTCTTGAAGCATGGAGGTTTGAATTCCAGCACAGCTTATGGGAAAAAGCCTCCCTCTGAGACTCCAGATCTGGATGACAGAGCTCAGTGCTAACAAGAACAGGAACCCTCCTGAGAGGTTCCCAAGGAGTCTGAAAAATCCTACAGGGCAACTGAGACTGGGTTGGGAAAGGGAACAATTTTATCATAAGAGTATAGAAGCTTTATGGCAACTGCAGGGAGGACTTCATTCCAGAGTCTCATCCAACCTGACCTTGAATGTTTCCGTGGACAGGGGGTCCACCACCGCTCTGGGAAACCTGTTTCAGTATCTTACCACCCTCAATGAAAAAAAACTTCCTCCTTATATCTAATCTGCATTGACCCTCTTGTAGTTTAAAACCTTCATCCTATCACAACAAGTCCTGCTAAAAAGCCTGTCCCTATCTTTTTTATAGGACAGCTCCCTTCTAGTACTGAAAGGTGGCAACAAGGTCTCCCTGGACCCTTCTCTTCTCCAGGCTGAACAACCCCAACTCTCTCAATCTGTCCTCACAGGAGCAGTGTTATAGTCCTTCAATCATCTTTGTGGCCTCCTCTGGAGCTGCTCTAACAGGTTGACATCCTTCTTGTGCTGAGGACCTTGCAAAGCTGGATTCAGTGCTCCAGGTGTTGCCCCACCAGCGCAGGGCAGAGGGGCAGCATCACCTCCCTTGACCTGCTGGCTACGACCCTTTTGATGCAGCCCACGGCAGAGCTGGCTTTCTGGGCTGCGAGTGCACACTGCTGGGACATGTCCAGCCTTTCATCCATCAGTACCCCCAAGTCCTTCTCAGCAGGACTGCTCTGAATCCCTTCATCCCCCAGCCTGTATCCAAGATACTGGGTGTTTCCCTGACCCAGGTGTGGGACACTGTATTTGGTCTTGCAATCACAGCTCCTTGTTTTTCATCTGTGCTGTTAAAAGCTCAGATTCTGACTAGACCTGGACAGGAAAAAATGGGTGGGTCCCAGTACACTCATCAACCAGCATTCTATCTTAAAATGAACTTCACATAACTTTCCCATCCATTACTCATGACTTGAAAAGCAGGGCCATATGGTCTAGGACTGAGAGGCAGTGGCTGGGGCTGTAGAGGGAACCCCAGTGGTTCCATGTCTATCCCAAACTGCCTATAGGAGGGACTGAAAAAGCATGGACTGTAACCGAGGATAGGGCTGGGCTGAAGTCATCAGATTCAGACTACCAAAGGCCAAGAAGAGTCAGTTCTGTATGGCAGAAGTGGAAATCTGCTGGCGCTGACTGGTTGCTGAGCTTGCTGTTATAACAAATTCAGACACAGCTAAAAGCTGACATAGTGGTGCCAGGCTGCAGCAGCTTGATGCAGCCCCTGCACAGCCAACAGGGCACCAAGCCACAGCACTGGGAGGGGGTGGGACACGGTCCAGTGGTGCCCCTAGGGACAATGGTGACGAGAGTGCCTTCCGCTGGAGAGCATGTCCTGTCCCTGGCCAGGCACTCGGGCTGTTGGGCTGTTGGCTCACTGTTGGCTCCCTGGGAAAGTCCTGCAAAGCTCTTGCTGGCGACTGAATTGCCATGGAAATGTCTTTAGATTGCCCCTGCAATATTCCTCCAAGCAGTCTCCTTTGTACCTGTGTTCATGCCCCGCTTGTAATTGCAAAGGACCCTGCTTCCTCCCCCTCAGTCCTGCATGTGAGCTGTAACAAAGCAGCGTGGAGCATGAACACGAAGAGCTGCATGCAAGCAGCCAGTCTAATCAGGACATGCAAGTTTCATTTAAGAACCCCTAGATTAATTTACTTTTTGCCTCCCCCAAATATTTTCAAAGTTTGTTCTTATAATAGTCAACACTACTGCTTTCAGTTACCAAAAATTATATGGCCAGTAAATGCAAACATATACCAGCATATGTACATGAATCTGAACCTGAAAGCCTTGATTTTTACATCTCTATGTGACACCTACAGTGGCTTTCTTTTCACTGTACAGCACTTAAGCCCCCTTCTTTTAGCTATTTGATACACTACATACATCATATTAACTTATTATCTTGCTGGGAAATACCAGTGTAGCATGTAGGTCTGCAGGTTCTTTAGTGACCCTTACTATAGACAACTTCTATGTTTGGAATCTATCATTCATTTTTGCAACATGCTTTGAGACACTCACCCACAACTGGTTTCTAACAAGCTGTCCCCAACCTGCAGTGATGCCATCCCGAAGTCTGCTATCCGAATGTTGTTCTTTTCATCCAGCAGTAGGTTTTCTGGTTTTAAGTCCCTGTGGCTGTAAAGAGAGGATCAGAATGTGAGTTAAATTATCCACAACAGCTTTCCCACTCTGAAACGTGTATTTTATCCAGAATAGCACCCAACTTGTTATATTTTAGTTGATGTAATTTTATTTCTTGTTCCAGGCAGGAGAAAACAAGTATTCCAGATCCAATCCTTGCAGTGTTCTAGACTGTATCCCAGATGCCCACTCCTGATGAATGCAATGCCTGCAGTGCCCTGACAGGAAATGAACATCTTCAACTTCCAGTGATACCAACACAGTATGAGGGAGAAACTGAGGGAAATAGGTGGGAGGAGAATTTCAGCTTGGATTTAGGACTCATATACTCTATAATATGCCAGCTCCTTAAGGTAGGAGGCAACACCATCAATATATTCTGTCAACAATAAGAAACAATATGTGTGATATCTAGAGAAAAAACTACTGCAACAAGCCCTTATTAGTAGTTGTTTGCATAGGTATATGGCTTTGAAATAATTTTGGGTAATGAGTTTTGATGGAGAAATCCCTTCAACACAGCACTGCTTATAACTGAGGGTGTCAGCAGTGAGAAGGAAGAGAGAGGATTCCCTCCCTTCCATCAAAGCTCCATTCTCTTTTTATTTGGCAACATGGGAAGAGCCAGGCAGCCACGATCTTCAGGATGGCTCTAAATCACAAGTATCATATTTTGACTAATTTATTAATCTCCATTAGTCACAGTCAACACTACATGTCTGCTTTTTAGTACTGGGGTACTTTTGAACAATTATTACATTCACTTTATTTTATATCCAAAGATCTTGCACAAAATTTGTAATGACTTGGCTTTTTGTTTCTTTTTATTTGTAACTCTTGAAAAGTCACAGAGATGAGGGAAGCACTTTGGGCAGACCAAAGAAAAAGCTGTTTTCTTGGTTTTGCTTACAAGTAAGCAAAATGAGTCTTTGATGTCTTGCTAACAAAAGGTCCAAACAGCAGCACTTGAACAGTCAGAACAGGCCAGCTTTGGTGGCTGGTTAGAACACAAATGTGTGGGAAAAGAACAGCCAACAACATGTGCAAATGTCAGGCAAAGGACACCCATTTGCAACAATGATTCAATAAAAGCAGTTACTCTGACCTGAAACAACTGAGCAAAAGAACCAGTGTCAGAACAGTCAAGTGACACCCATCATGGAAGGCAACCTTATCTTCACTGCATTTCCTTTTTCCTTTTTAAGACATTCCTCTAGCACTCCTCATGCCTGCAAGTGCAATTCTACCTCTATACCAGTTTAAAGGACAGTCACTACCCTCTCAGAGAAACGTGAGCAGCATGGCAATACCTTGGAAATTAGATCCTCTGATGTGAAGAGAAGTCCAGAATGATCAGTTAGAGACAACTTGTAAATAATGCAGGTCAGTTCTATGTTAAACCAGAGCACGCTGTAATAGGACACCTGGGGACTGTAACAATTATTTCCACAGGAGACTTCCAACAAAACAGTGCACATTCAAAACAGTTATTGGTCATTTTTATCACTGAGACCTATCCCTCCTTCCCTCTCACTTCTTAAATTTTAGTCTCCAATCTTGTATAAACACGAGAAACCCTGTGTGTAAATGACCTTGTTAACCATGGGTAAACAATCCTGTAGATAATGGGGCATCATGATTCAGATTTGTGCATGTTTTCATCTGAAAATCCCAAAGGTGCTTTATCAAATCTATCCTTCTCATAGAAATCCCAGCTTTGAGGTAATTGGAGATAGAAGACGTATTAGCTTTAAACTATTAAGGTAGCCATAACTAGTTGACAAAAAATGCAGGAGATGAGTGACAAGGAAAGGTTTCAGAGGCAGTGAATGACCAGTTAATGACCAGGAAAAGAACCCCTGAATGCCACCATGAAGGGCAGCAGTCCTGGACAAAGGCAAGGTCATCAATATATGCTGAAGTTTAACACACTCCACCTCCAGCAGTGAAATGAAGAGCCCCCAGTTCTAAGGCAAGCTAGGAAAGCTGGACACTAATGAGACAGTAATGTGTGATTTAATCTTTCCTCCAGCATACATATTGAACAGTTCTCATCCTACAGCTGCTTTCACTGATGGGGTACTGGGGAGACTTTACCCAACTGGGGCAACATGCTGCATTTTCCCTGTTTGAGGACCAGTGGTCAGGGGCCAGTAACAGCTCCCTGTAAAGTGAACGCTGCTTGTTTGATGCTATGAAACAAGAAATCTCCCCACAGCTCAAGCTCAGTATGCCCCCTTCTACCATGCATAGTTTTTCAGTGACTATAGTTGTTTTTCAGTGTTGGCAACTGCTCCTGTCTGGCTGCTGAACTGATACAGGGTATAGAAGTTGAGGGTGTTGCTGCCTGTGCCTGTTCCACTGTTTGAGCACTGCATGATCTGATATGATTCATATATATATATATATTCAGTCTGTAGCAGGCATACTGCTGACATGTGACTTTTGTACCTAAAAATTGAATATTTTGCTTATCCTAAAATTGTGCAGCTTATTTAAGAGAGAAGATAGAAAACATGTAGGAATCATCAAGGTGGAGCATGACCTAAGCACAGGATGTCCAGAAGAGTTTCTCCAGCCTGGATGCATTCTCACAACCAAACATCTTATTTCAGGAAAATGGTGCAGCTAAAGGAAATGCAGAAAAGGCCCCCTTCCATGATTCAAAGCTTTCAGCCTTGGCAGATCTGCCACAGGCCTTGGATGGAGCACAGCTTATGTGAATCTTGAAGCAGTCCCACTCCCAGACCACTGAGAGGCAGTGAAAGGGAAGGGATGACACCTTTGGAAATGAGTACAAAATTCGCTAGTGGAAAGGAGTCTCCTTCCCATCTCATCCTGTATTTCCATCAACTGGGATCCACCACAGTTTTAGGGAGAATCCAGTAGGAAAATGAGGTTCCTATAGAGTGGCACATATATTGTAGGGGGTTTTTGAGAGCCATTCCAAGAGAGAAAAAAGGGAGTGCCACCATCTACATTCCAAACACGGAGTAAGCTTCACCTCACTGTGTTGTGCAATGCTTTTCCATGAATGATCAGTCTACACGGGTTGATGGAGGTATTTAAGGAGAGGTGCTGAACCAACTCCCAGCAAGCATTTTGGAAGCTTTAAGTTGGGAATGCAGGATTTGTGGGACTGAGATAATACGTGTGACAAAAAATCTGGAGTAGCAACAGACCTTGGGGTGTTCTT
>JAYRBT010000177.1:16243238-16269981 GCA_036023395.1 Myiotriccus ornatus
GGAATGCAGGATTTGTGGGACTGAGATAATACGTGTGACAAAAAATCTGGAGTAGCAACAGACCTTGGGGTGTTCTTCTTCTTTTCCTCCAGACACTCAACAAAATAAAGCCAAGAAAATTATCAGCTCTACACTATAGAAATTATCACTTCACTGAGAAGAGAGGACAGTCTGGACTCTGTCAAGAACCATTACATTTATTGCTGCCTGGGCCCCAAAATACAAGAACTGTCATATAGAGCAGTTTTGTATCTCTCTGACCCTTCCGCATCCCTCTTTCAACACAGTCCCTGGTGCCCAGTATGGATGGTTACCATAGGAATTTCATGGCAGTCCGAGCATGTTTTTTGTATTTTGGCAGCACTGTTCTCAGAGATCAGGGTGCCAGTGGGATCAGGCGGTACTTGCACATTCAAACACAAGAGAATTGTATACCCTGATGAAAATTTTCTTCTAGCTGGAACATTTCTCTGATATCCATCTTTGGACCACTTTGAATTTGCCAAGGTAGCATCCTGGGGATAGAAGTCAGGCCAAGACTTTGCACCAGAGTGGCAGAACCAGCATCACTGCCACTGGGAAAGAGACTTCCTCTCTGCATTTGCATTTCCCATCTTTGTATTGCCAGTTTTCCAAATGCCAAGGGGAAGGGAAAGGAACATATGGGAATAGGGAAGGCTTGTTACAATCTACCTAAGAGCCCAGCAGCCCGGACTGCCTAATGCATTCACATTTGAAAAGAATTCTCTTGTGCCAAAATGAAACAAAACAAAACAAAAATCCCACTGTATGTGGTAATTACTTGGCATTAATGGAGCAGTGCAGAGTAAATGCATTTAATTTGGTCCCATTCCAGCTGATCTCTCTAGCTCTCCATGTCTTATATGACCGCATCAACTCCTCTCTCTGCAGGTGAACAGAGGACTCGTTACCCTTTCGTTGTTCTAAAGGCTCTAAACCTGTAGGAGCTTTATCACATGGCTGGAAAACCAGAAGAGAAGAAAGCAGCTTTTTTACTGACAAACACAGCAAACTCTCCAACTAAGCCTTGTATACGCTGAGAAAGAACGTGACTGAGAAATGCAGCACTGCAAAAGAAGTCAGTGTAAGCCTGATCCACAGTGACCACAGACTCTCAGAGCTTCTCAACCAAGAAAAGAACACAAGAAATTGGCCTCAGGAGCAGGCATCCAGCAGGCTTTTGAAAGAAAAGTATGTGAGTGAAAGGGAGCCACTAAACAAGCCATGACAGGGGAAGCACACGCTGTCAGACTCTCTGCAACATCCCTCTTTTAAAAGACACAACAAAGGCTTTACAATTTCCTTGCAGCATAAGATACATACAGAGAGAGCTCTGAAAAACTAGTCCCATGGAAATGCACAATTCTTGGAGATGGTGCATAGAAAATGAAAGGCACATATATGCACTAACATGTTGCAGCTTCCCACTTACACACCAGCCACGCTTGCTTTCTAGTTACTGCCAGAGATGCTATTCAGACAGTTCCTGTAGTTCCCTCCCTTGCCTTTCTAGTTCATCCTCCTGCTCTGGGAATATCCCCGTACTGAATATCTGTACTGAAGCAATTGTAGCATACATAAAAAAAAGTAAAACACTCTGACTGTCACCCAGGGCTGGCAGAAGAATTTTGGTGCAGGGACAGACTCTAGATCTTGGATTCAAAGGAGCTATGTCACCTGGCATGAGATGATGAACTAAGCCGTTATTTTGAAGTGATTTTTGAGCTGAAATGTTCATATTGGTTTCTATGACAACTCATTGTAGGTCACATACTTCTAACCCAAGAAACCTCTTAATTGGAGCAGTTGCAGGTCATTTGTACTAATCAAATTGTTAGTTACTTTGCAAATGCTTTTCTTACTGACCCCAAACTCCCAGTAGGGCCAGACCACGGAATAATTGTTCTGCACTATGCCTCTTTAAGTGCCTGATGTGATGCAAATAATTTATCAGTAACAATTAATAGTATGAGGAGCATTATTTTAAATTCCATGAGCAGAAAAAGACTTTAATCTTATTTTCTCCTGCTTCTGCAAATCAGATCCTAACATGTAACTTGTATCTAACTACAGAAAAATCTTTGTTTACAGCCACGGCTGCTATGCTCAAATTTAGTAAGTTTTCACAGAATTCTGCAGAGCACATAAATATAATTATAGTTAGGAAAAGGGACAACATCTATAAACATATCAGGAATCCTGGGGAAGGATTTGTATGCATAAAACATTGCTTGCTTTTTTAACAATTATTTCCATTAATCTATTAAAATGTACTGTTTCTCCCTACCAAGCTCTCCTCAAAACATATAGTCATGCATTTCAAAGGCAGAACAGCCGGTCAGGTCGGATCACCACTGTTGTACTTACTTGCTAGAGAATGTTACCTGGCTGTGCTTACAATAAGACTATGCTATTTTTGAGTCTCCGATGGCTTATATAAAGAAGTAAACTTACAAAAATACATGTTCTCTGACTTTAGCTGAGCTGGTAACTTTGCCTTTGGCACTGCAGCTGCTATACTTGATGGGTTTTCTCCAGTTTCCAGTACAAGGGTTATCTGAAAATTCCTCACTGTTTTACAGTGAGTCTTGATCATAGATCTGAAACTCCTGGATTCAGGTAATGATTGGTGAATATCAGCTCTCAACAGGGGAAAAATGTACCTTTCTCACTTCTGATAGCCTGAAAAAGAACTTGAAAACCTAAACACTCAAGGACCAAAAAAAAACCCCAAAACAGCAACCAACCTTATTAAATTCCATAATTTCTAGACCAATTTCACATTTGGAGGCCTTGAGTCATGATTTCAAAGTGTCCAACAGCTGCAGCATGCAGCATTTGACAGGCCCTCCCTGCCGAACACCACACCACACTCCTTATGAAGCAAGGCAGAGCAGGAGTCATGAGGAGGGTGGCACTGTCTGACAGAACATGGCACCTGGCATTCTTCAGCTTTCTCTGTTTCTCAGAGACACCCCAGATTTCTCCCTAAAAGGATGCTTTCCTTACTGACAGCGCTCTGCAGCTCCTGCCTGCAGGAATATACCAGAGATTTTGGCACTACTGTTGTGAATGCGTTATTTTATGAGGAGCCTTTCCCCCTCTGCACTGACGGGAAAAACACAAGGCAAAGTCAAACAAAGCTCTTATTCATTGCCTCAGCTCTTTAAGTCACACACCCCCACGTCTACGCATGCACACGCAGGCACACTTCAGCAAGAGCCTTCCTTGTGTGTACTCAAACAAGCACAGCCCCAGGCAATGAAAGGAGAAAGGACCCTCATAATTGTCATTTATCAATATTCATAAAGAACCTGCCTTAACCCCTCTTGTGTATGCTCAGGGAAAAAATCACCCAAACCCACAAAATGAAACTCAACCAAAATAAAAATAAAATGAAATAATCATCTCACTGCTCATTACCGCAGGGGATTTCCTCTCAATGTCACCACTGCCCTGCGCAGTAATTGGCATTATCTGTTATCTCTGAAGCCATAATAAGGTTTGCCACGGGGCATTTTCTGTAATCATATTTTTATTTGTCAGCTTGTGAGATGCAGACACCGAACATGATCCCGGCCAAAGCCGGAGCCAGGGCCGGGAGGACGCGCGGCGCCAATCCCCGCTCCCGCCGGTGATGTCACGCCCAGCCAATGCGGCTCCCCCAGCCCTCCCTCCGCTCCCACCCGCGGCTCCCGCTGCAGCATCCCCAACGCCGACATCAAAGAGGCTCTTCCCGAGGAAAGCAAGGATTTGTGACCTACCCCAATACGTGCTCCCACATTGTTTCTGACAGAAAACACAGTCGGCACTGAATTAGCCGAGAGCTGTCCCACAGTTACGGGGGCAGGACATTCAAAACGGACTATTGATTTGGGGCACCCAGCAGAGGTATCTTAAAGGCCCTGAATTCAGGAAAGCAGACACTCTGTATCAGGTGAACGGCAGCTTAGGAAACAAACCAAGCATCATCTCTTCTGTCCAAAGAAAACTTCCCAGGCTTGGATGGTCTTAAACTGATGTCCCTTGGATGGTCTTAAACTGATGTCCGAGCTCGGAACCTCGGGTTCCTCTGCCATTTCTTGCACCGCTGCCGAGTGCGTCTGCTCCAGGCACTGCAGCGCAGTGCAGAGCCCTCGGAGCAAGCACAGAGGGAGAGCTGGAAGTAGAAGCAATAATGCTGCATCACTGAGCTAACTGCCTGGCTCGCCAGCTCAGGCAAAGCAGCAAGGTAACGCAGGATCCCACGAGATACCTCTGCATGGTGCTGTCTGTTCGCTGCACAGTTGCCTGTGGGTCCCTAGCCTGGCACAGTGTAATGTACACACAGAAGTCCTCAGAGGACCCTACAGTGGGTTACCTACAAGCCTTCCCCTGTGGACAACCTATATCACAAAACCCAATTAAGTGACTGCACCACAGAGTGAGGTACATCGAATATTCCCCCACTGTTTCCAGTAAATAGAACAAGAACAGAAAACACATACATTTTTAAAACAACACACATAAAGACTCAAGCTCCACACCTATTCTACTTCCGTTTCTCAGCTGCTTGTTTGAAAGCACCTCTCAGACAGAGGTGATCTCTCCACACAGCAGCAGCAAAAGCCTTTTACTGATGGGAGGATTGGGGAATCCTTCCTGAATCTCTGATTCAGGAATCCTGGTGCGTCAATGCATTTTGAGCAGTGAATGCTGAATGCAGTTACATACTCCTGTGAAAGTAAGCCACAGGTATTTCACAGTGTTTTGGGAGGTACAGGAAGAAGATGGGACAATGATATGGGGCTGGGGACAGCAGGCCATCAATCTATTCTGCCAGTATGTCAGAAGCACACACATTTAGTCATTAACCAAAGCAGAAGCCTTCATTTTTCAATGTGGTCATAACTGGATAACCTGGCTGATGAGATGATTTGTCATTTCACTGCCCCACGACAGGACAAGGTCAGGCTTCATTGCTTAGGAAAGCACATTTATTTTTATACTCACACACATGCACACATATATATATTTATGCATGCTCTGATTTTCTGGTAACTGTCTAGAATACAACACAGAATCTAATCTAACACAGACCACACGAGTCTCAGAGTGACCTGGAGGGAGAGCTTATGATTTACTGCTAACTTATTCAGCACTAGATGCTAGTCATGTGGGAGTTAGCAAGGAGACAGGGGATTTACTTATTAGCAAGACTACTGCCCACAATGCAGTACGTGTAACAGAGGAAAATGGATTCATCAAGAGAGAAATGTACTCAGCCTTGAAGATTTCACATATTCTTAAATCTGCAGAGGTGCTTGCCTGTCTATCTGACATGAGACTCACCATGATCCTCACTCAGTTTATTAAAGTCTGCCAGATCAAGAGGTATCCATCACAAGCCCAAAGGACCAGCATGTATGTGCATATATGCATTCTTTAGTACAAACTATCCCAACGGAGATTCAGATTTCTCCAGAATATTCATTTGGAAGAGCAAATAATTTCTCTTCAGTTGTACTTAAGCATTTTTGAGTCTTCTTGGATTGGATTTCTAAGTATTAAGCCAACTAGGAAACAGAAACATGTATGTATGCAATCCACCAGTGGACACACTGCCCAGTGTACATAAAAACATAACAGTTCTGCAACCTACCAAGGTTATATGCTGGTTCTAAAATGGTCAGGATCACTCAGTGCAGTTAATTAGCAGGGAGGAAAAATTGTGGAATTCACAGAACAAAACTGATCAGACATCTCTGCCAACAGAGTAAACTTAGATCCTCTAGTTAGGGCATGCAATCTGCTCTTGGCCTTTCTGGGAATTTCTCTGACTATTGTAACGCTGCCTGTACCAGGTAGACATCATCCTCAGGACCATCTCACCCAGATCTAACACCTTTGAACTGTCTCTTCTGTTAAGAGTACACTCTTTTCCATATATCCTCAAGAAAGGATCTTCTTTCCATTTAGAAATATGCTTTCTTTCTGATTACTATTTCCTGCTGAAATGAGTCAGAGATGCAGGGGGAGGGCTAAAAAAAGCAAGTTAAATATTTAAGCATCCATTTTTGCTGTAGCCTTGTATGCTGTGGCCATCTGGTTTGTGAGCTTTCAGCACAGAACTGGGGGTACAGAAAATCCCTGTATGGCTACTGAGAAGTAACCATACAGTGATTATGCAAATCCAGCTACTGCAATATCCATCTATGGCCCTTGGCCTCCTGGAGTGGGGGATCTGTGGCTGGCTGTGGCTATGGAGAAGCAGCCAGGCAGACATAATGTAGATGTTCTCCCCCAGCCAATCTAAATGCAAGGAGATGCATTTATGAGAGCAAGGAACAGGCAGTTATGGGTCAGCTGCTATATAGAAACTCTTGTGCTCAGACTGATTACATCAACTTGATTTCAGTATAATTTAAATTATCTAAACTTGCTGGAGATGAAGGAGAAACTGGTCCAATTTAAAATACCACCTGATATCACAGGTTAAACCACACCTGATGGTTAAATAGTATGATGGAATTAGAAAATATAAGAAAATTCTTGCCTATTGGAAAGGAAATTGAAGGCAATGGTGACTCAAATGCCCAGAAGGGACTCAGTGAAGGTTGCCAAAAGGCAGCAGGTTATCAAAAAATGAAGGAAGCCATAAAATGACTTTGCTGTATTTGCAATCGTCCCAGGTTTCTTCAGAGATTCATTCTGATATAGTGTATGTAATTCTTAGTTATTAGTAAAATTACGGAAATGAAACTGTTTTTCCTTGGTAGTTTTGGTTTTTCTATTTAAAGCACTAGCTGTGAATGAATTCTCCTCCAACAAAAAATGACAATCTTCTCCATGAAAAGTCTGTGACTGGTACACTGTCTCAAAGATGGTCAAGAATCAAAAAATACATCAGTATTTCACTCAATGCTTTTAGAATTTTACAACATCAGTAACTTATCAGTAAGTAAAAATATCAAGGTAAGATCCCTTTATCATGTGCTTTCATGCGACAGGTAACTCCTGTGGAAATGGCTGTACTCACCATATTGAGTGACTATGGCAGAAGTCTAAAGCAGAGATGATTTGTCGGAAGAACTTCCTGGCTTCTTTTGGTGTCAATCTTCCCTTTTTTACGAGATAGTCAAAGAGCTCCCCACCTGACACATGTTCTAGCACCAAATACCTAGAAAATAACAAAGCCAGGATTTTGTAAGTATGTCATATCATACCAATCCCCTCACAGTCACACAGTTGTACACAAACATTTTCTTTGGTCAAGGAGACCAGTACTTCTATATAGTGGTCAAGGAGAACACTTCCAGAAATAACAGCAGAGGAGAATCAGAATTTTAAAATCAGGAGGGATTAGTAATTTTAACAAGGGTCCTGCAAGCTTCAGACCTGACACTGTTTGATTCATTGTCCAATATCATAGTGAAAGAGAATTAAGAAGCAAAAAGTTAGTCAAAAGACCGGAGGGAAAGATGAGACTAATCAGGAATAAGGTGCCAAAGCAGCTCTTAAAGCTACAGTAGAGCAAGACTGGGTACCAGTTCTTTTCCAAGTTTTGAGTGTACTGCTCAGTCCCTGCCTCCCAACAACACAGCAGCAGGATAGTTTTACTACCAGTATTAATCCATCTCTTCAAATTTCAGTGGACAGTGAAAAACAACTAATCCAGAATATTCTCTTTTCTACCTCAAGCAGGGCAACCTCTGAGGAAACTTCTGAATTTGAAATGGAAAGTGAAGAAGACGATTATCAATTTGGGGTCTTAATTATTCCTGTTTTCAACGCTTCCAAAAAGAGAGGACAGAAGAAGGACTAAAAGAAGTTCTGAGGAAAGTAAAACAGCCTTAATGACAATAGCATTAGCCTTGAAGTTGCAAAAGTGGAACCTGAGCTCCTGCTTAATCATCAGCTCCTGAGCAACTTCCATGTGTCAGTTCCCAGCTCACATAGGCAGAAGGTACTTCCTTGACTTACAGAAATGCAGCAAAGTCTGAAGTAAGACAGACATTAATACTGTCTTACAGTTAAATATGTACTAAAAAGGCACAAAAGGTGGATAACAAAATGAAATTATAAACTTTAGGGAATTTTTTATTTTCTGCATTTTTTATCAAAATATAAAGATTTACAAGAAATATGGTAATACTGACTTTCCCCCCTTTCATTAAAATGAGTGAAAAAAGAAAAATCTTAACTTGAAAATCACATTTGGAATATGTGGCTTATCTTCTGACAAAGACAGATGAGTAGTTACCAGACTGTCCACTGTCTACACCTTATTAATCTGGAGATCACTGTGTATCCACTTTACATTTTCTGAGCAAGTCACTGAAATGCTCAGAAGAAAGCTGATATGCAGTAGCCAGAGGCACTGGGATATCCACATGGTCAAGTCCCCATCCTTGCTGTCTAAGCCTTGGCTAGGAGACAATCTGAAAAGAGGGTTTGCTACAGAATTCATTCTCTGTCTCCCATTAGAGACAGATGTGGCTAACTATCCAAAATGGCAGACTCAAGCCTGGCACAGAATCAATCCTAAAATTCTTGCCTTGACAGCTCCCTCTGTCACTGTGCCCAGCAGAAGATGCATACAGCAGTGCATCTTGCCCCCAAAATTCAAATTGCTAGCTGCTTTCCTTTTCTGGGAGGTATATTACAAAGATGATTGCAGTTATAGGCATATAGAACACCCTCCACACTAGTTTCAAATGTGCAGTTTTGGAAAATTACAGACCCAGCATTTCTGTCACCCACAGCAGGAACTGCAAAGCAATTTATTTTCATCAACTTCATCTTATTAAAAACACTCAACAAAAATGCACTGACATGTTGTATGAAAAATAAAACAAATTGAAAGACAGGGAGCATTTACAAGGTTATTCATTTTTCGCTTGCCACCTAGAAGCACCAGATATAATAATGGAAATGAACAGGGGAGAGCATTTGTAAAAGATTTGTGCCTATGACAAGTCAAGGGACATAGAGAAGCACAGCGACGATGCATTCTGATCTGACAAAGCCCCCAACGTGACATGAGTGAGAAGGACGACAAACACATTCCCCAGTGGCTGAGTGCAAGGAATAAACACTGCAGGAATCATTCCACAAGGACTACGCGGCTATGTTACAGCTAGGATTCCTGAGTTCAGATTTGCAGCTGGTCACTCGCCAACCCTGTTCCCTCAAGTACGACATGGGTTTTTTAGGATAGCCCCCAACTAGGACATTTTCTGTTAAACAAGGGCATAATTCAGCACCTGCCTCTATCTCTGCGCAAGCCAATGTTCCGCTGGCACATTACATGGCACAGTAGTAGTACACTTGTTATTTCCAAACAGGCCAGCAAGAGGGGTTTAAACATTTCCAAGTGTTGCACCGGTTCTAACTATCACTGTACAGCTTACACAAACCCCACTAAGTGCTGTATATCTGTATCTATCCATCTGTGTATGTGTGAGTGTGCCTAAGTGACTCCACAGAAGAAGAGAACAAACACTCTGAAAAGCCAAACAGAAAAAGCAAAGGAAAGAAAGAACATTATTCCAGAGTGTGGAAAATAAGGCATACAGACATCTTTCCTGAATCCATAGCACAGAAAAGAATCCAGATCTCCTGAGCTCACATCAATGTCTAAAATTCTTTACTTTAGCAGAGTACTACTGGATTGGAAGCATGCCAATGCCAGCTCTTGGAGGATCTAGGAGAAGGTAAATAACACGTAGCCTCTAGGGCTGAAAAACACTAAGAAGCATTTTCCTGAGTTTCCTTTCCCTTTTATCTTTCCCAGATATGACAGGTTCTCATTTCACTACAGTACTACTTTTCCCATGTATTCTAAGCAAGCAAGCAAATAAATTCTGAAAATCCTGGAACAGTAACCAGAACTAATCTCCTATTACATTTAGAGATGAAAAGCAACTTACTGGTGAATGAAGCTTTTGTTTTTTTATTTTAAATCCTGTCTCTGTGAGATTGACAGCATGAGTCCTCCCATCGTAAAAACGTAAGAAAACCTGCTCTGTAAGAGCCATTGCAAGGAGGTGAAAGGAAAGACCCAGCCTCTGGCTGGCAGCATGCACACTGTGTGCTGGGGTAGTACAGAGAGGACCTATATTAGGACAAAAGATGCTGTAAGAGCACTTAGCTCTCGCATGTTGGATGCTCTGGACACACACCAGCTCTTCTAATCCTTGCATTTCACTTGAGAGAAGCAAGTATTAACAAGAATTAACCTCCTGTTCTTTACTGATAGGGAACTGTGAAGCAAAGTGACTTGTCCAGGGTTTCAGTCACCCAGTATCAGAGCTGGGATTAGCACCTGTGCTCCCTTGTGCCTTCTACTCCATGCTGTCCCCACCACCAATTTCCCCTCTGCTTGCTACAACACTGGAAAAGCCAGAAAACATCAGGGTTCTGCAACTCAATATGAAGCCAAGTGCATGCTAAAAATAATTCTCGATTACTTTTCCTCACTGGATATATTCTTTATGAGGTTGCAAATATTTTCACAGGCCACAGCTTGCTTTCATAAAGACACCAAGGTCCACATCTTGTATTAATATCTTATGTCCCTGCTACAAGCCAAGACATGATACTAAAAATCTCTGATTAAGTTTCAGAGCCTGAAGGAGACAAGACTTCGGTCTTTAAAAACAAAGAAGCTGAATACTAAATACAAGAATAATTTTGTTGATTGCAGAGGAACAGAGAGACTGCATCCAGCAGCATTCTATCTATTCCCTTTGCCATTTCTCCATCTGCATCCCATCATTACCACCTCCTCAATAAACGATTCTGAATTCCTAACCTCAAATGACCCACTACATATCATATCAGAGATATGCATGCAGCATATAAAAGCAAGCTTAGAATAAGGGAGCTTAGAAAAGGGATCTTTTCTTCCTTTTTGGCTCATTTAATTTACTCTTTAAGAAACCAAAACAGTAACGAAGGCTTTTAGGGTGGGTGTTAACTTTGACTCGGGCTTTCTTTAGGTCCCTACACCTTAGCTGTACTGGCACCTTTCATATTTTTCTTTATTATACGTCTAAGATAACAGTTTTCCTATCCATCCAAATAGGTAAAATTTCATGCCTAATTTTAGCTAGGTATCTTGTATCTGAATTATTTCATCATTATATCTTTGATAAACACATTCTGGTTCCACTTTTGGTAATTCAAAATAGATATCAGACCACCACTGAAATATCATTTTCTTAGCTTTCCACTTGACCACTCTTTCCATGCCTCCATAACTCTCCTTTTTTTTATACTTCATCTAACATGAAATATCTTACTTCATTTCTTATAGCTCCTTCTGTAAGCAATCTAGGATCTCTTCCTTGGCCTTTGTGGTTGCGTTCTGTACCTGACCAGCCTTCAAAGCCAGGTTCCATCATCCACTTCTTAAATATCCAGGCAAACAATTCTGTGCTCTCATAACATTCCCTCTACACTTGGAAGAGGATCACTGTTAATGACAGAGCTACATCATTGTTTTTCTTCAGCTCCTTCCTGAAGATTGTTCTGTGTTGCGATGTTTGAGAGCAGATTGGACTTCCCTTTCACAACAGCTGATTTGTGTTTTGGACTGTAAACTGGATTTGTCCCATTCTTGTCTAGTGCCAGAAAAGCAAGGACTTCTCCATGAGCAGTACTGTTGCTCTACAATATTATGAAGACATCACTTAAAACAGCAAAAAGGACATTTTTTGTTAATATTTCTCCTTTCCAGCTGGTGGACTACACTACAATTTGTTAAAAGGTGCCCTTGCCCAACCCCTAGAGAGCTTTGAGGAATAAGTCACAGAGCCCTCACTGAGGCGAGGCAGCTACATCCTACCTACAAATCAGGACTGTAACTAAAGGAATGGGCTGGCTCTGAGCAATGCCTGGAAAAATGCTGTTAAAGAAAGACTAACTGGCACAGAGAACACCAGGACCATGCACGACCAGATATTCCTGGCAAAATAACAAACACACCAGATCCGTAAAGAAGGAAAAGCTGTCTCTTAGCCATTAGCAAACACGGTGGTAAATACTAAAATTCTTGCCAGATGGATTGCCTGAAGCAGCCCATCACTATGTATCCCCGTGTGGGTAAGTAGCTCTTGTTTTCTCAGGACAATTTACAAGACATTCACAGCTACACCAGTTAGGTCCTCCAGGGCAATACAAATGTATTTATTATTATAAAAGTGTTAAATGGAGAGAGATCTCTAGATGAAAGCTCATGCTGAAATACAAACTATTTCAGGTAAGCATTATAAATACAAAAAAAGAAAGGTTACCAAGAAACATTCTCTGATGCTCTAGGAATGGTAGCCAATTCACATTGCTTCTTGTTTTGGTCAGGTAACAGAAGGTTTATTCATCCATGCTTGCAATTAGGGGTCTACTAGGGAAGCATTTAATAATTTGGTTTTTATTAAATGATATAACATTTACATATATAATGCACAACCTTGCTTAAACCTAAACAAGTAGGTTCTTCTTCATAAGCTTGAATGTACCACTGGGTACCATCACACACGACTTCTAGGGTGATGTCCTAGAAGTCTTACTGTGCCAGAATTAGATTAGATTTTAATTTGGCACTGGCTACTTTTTAAGATGCACAACTTCAGGTGTGCACTCCAGCAAGATGCAAAACCCAGATGCAGTTATACAGAAAGAGACACACACAAACACATAAAAAACACTGGGAGAATTCCTGCTTGCTTCCTCTGTAGTCAAGAGTTTACCATTTTATGATGCCTACGGGTGAGACATATGATAAACTGACCACACCTGCTAAGAAGCTCAACTACTCTGTTTTATTACTTAATAGTTAATTATTATAAGAAAGTCATAAGCATAATCCTAAAACTGTGGAACACAGCATGGATCAAGACAATTTGGAATTGATGCAGATGTCTAAACAATTACCCGTCAGGTAGGAATCTCCATAAAGACCCATAAGTCTTCAGTTATCTTCTGTCCCTATGTTCAGTAGTGCCCACATCTGTAAAACCCTCTTGAAATTTGGCCACAGAATCACACACAAAAGGAAACGGTTGCACCACAAATGGTATGGGCTAGGCACTGCCACCAACCTTGATGAACTCTGGGCTATCTCACAGTAACCCACAATTCCAGCAGATTATTCACAAGAAGCTAGTTATTCCTTTTGACCAATTCAGCTGACAGCTCACTACATTTCAAAGCTCTAGTGCATCAGCAAGGGGTCTGTTGGAAACAGCAGACTGACAAAGAAAAGCCTCTAGAAGAAAAAAAACCTGGTGATTCCTCTTCCACGTTACCACCCTACTTGCAAAATGTCCTTCCATACATATATATATGATTGAACACGTGTAGCAGGGAAGAGGTTAAAAGTTGCCCAGCCCTGGCTGATGTGCTCTGTAGTTCTTTGACATCTTTTTCTCTCCACTGTTTTCTATTGATTAAATAATCTCTATCAGATATTAAGCCCCTTGTTATTGGCACAGCCTATAAATTATTCAGAAGTTATATAAATTCTTATGGGGGGCATGAATTTTTAAACCCTAATTTGGCACTGGGCCACAAGCTCTGTATTTTTTTTTCCTTGCCTACAAGAAAACGTGCATGCATTAGATTTCTTTTTCTTTCCTAAAAGACAATTTTAACTCTAATTTTCATGTTTGAATGGAGATTATATTTTATTGCTCATTACATTTGAACATGAACAGGTTGTGGCTTTTGGGGAAAAGAGGTAGTAGGAGATTATACTCTTGCACTCCGTATCTTTGATTTGTTTGGGATGAAAGGTGTTTTGAGTAGTGCCTTCATGGTGCGTAGTCATGTATACCAAAGTACTACAGCAGCCATCCTATCTGGCACATGAAATGGAATAGATCTAGCCAGAGGGATCCTCAACACAGGATGGGCAGAGCTGAGACAACACTCATCAGGTCACTGCTGCAATTCTGCTAGTGACCGTATACTTTGGAGTTTTCATCTTCAGAGCTAAGTGGCCTTTGCTGTAACAACCTGGGCCCAGAGACACATAACACTGCCTACCAAAGTTTAAAAGAGAAGTTAGGCATGTGAATACACTGTGACTCTCAAGCTCCATCTCCTATTGCTCGTATCAGAGAATTGTTCCACTATGGGCCTGTTTTCTCCCAAGCCCAGCCTAGATGGTATCCAAGCACATCAGGCAGTGAGCAGAAGACAAAGTCAGGCTTTTGGGCAGACCTTATTAAGACTGCATTGCACAGGGAGCAGCATTAATCATCACCACCACCTCTGTGCAAGCACTGCTTTGTGCCAGGCTGGCATCCCTCCTGCAAATGCTGACACCTGTCCTTGTTGTAGCAACCGCTCCCCTTCCCTGGCTTCTATCCAGCTGCTCGTCTCCAGGCCCACACTAAACTCAAAACCTCATGTGCACTGGCTCCAATCCTACCACTGACTGGCTTTCCATCGACCACACATGCTTATAATTCCAGACACTACTAAAACATGTCAACAGCACAAGACAAGGGGTCAAAGTAGCTGGGTACCAGTATTTCTCTTAGTTCTAATCAAGGCTCAGACAGAATGCCATTTTGCCTTCCAATGCTGTTTTGTTTTCTTTCCCCGTATTCACAGCACCTGACACTCCACAGCCTGACCACCAAGAAGCATACCTACCACAAAATTTATTTTCAGTGCTGGACCCTTGGGGCTGCTCCAACTTCCTGAACCCTCCTTCTGCCTTTAGATGGGTTTCCCTGCAGATGGATTGAATGACAAAGTCTTTGCCTACCACTAACAGAAAAACACACAGTGCCTTTTTCCCCCCTCTTTCTTGTATCCTCTGGGACCTCACAATTAGTTTTCAACAAAAATAAACAGAATTACTGGAAAACACTGCAGGAGAGGACAGGCAGCACAAAGGCCTCTGCAGACACCACCAGAGTTGTAAGTCTTCAACTCCTGCTGTCAGCTGATCTTGCATAAGCCAGAAACGTAAGTTGTGCACGGGTAGGAGGACATTTTAATTTTGTTATTTGGCTCATTGTGATGCACCTTCAACTCTGTAATCAGGAGGTGGGGTGTTGTGTACACTGCAGTGAGGCTTGGGCACTTGCCCAGTGATAGCACTGTACTGCTGAATTATGAGAAAGGGACTTCTGCTTGGAGAAGGTGCTGATGAATGCATGGCACACTTCAGAGAACAATAGCCTGGCGTCCACTCCTTCTCTCAAAACAGATTTGTGCTTAAAATGCTGATCAAGTTAGATAAGATAGCAATTTAAAATAAACAGTGCCATGACATTTGAAAATTTGAAATCTTAAATGTGAAGATTTGAAAATTAATCAGTATAAATCTACACACAGATATCTGTATGCACCTAGAAATAGAAATTTACAGATATATATATATACACAAACATGGATGGAAAGAGAATTGAGAAATATCAGTATAAGCATCTGAAACAAATCAGCAGGAGTGGTCCTAGTATGGACCACAATTTTTTTATTTTATTTCTGCTTCCCACCAAACCCCTGGCAATTTAAACTAAATAGCTAATCAAGTGAGATCAAAACAGATAATGCCACCCCTGCTGGGGGTTCTGCAATAGAACTGTATCAGTTAGCTTTATCCCCTCTGGAAAGGCAAGTTCCATCTACTGTGGATTGTATGACAGCACTTAGTTGGCTATGCTAACAGCTCCTCCAACAGCGGGACAATTGCTTTTCTATGAACAAAAGAAAAGCCAACTGTACTGCATAAAACACAGTAAATAAAGTGCAGTAAACATAGATATCAGAGATTTAAGAATAAAGCATAAGACTGCTTCCTAGAAAACATCTGAGCCACTCACTTCTTTCCTGAAGGAGTGGGCTTTGCATGTTTCTTTTTCTTTAATCCTCAACAAGCCTGCTAATGAGAACCTCCTGCTCATTCACAGTGTTAGTGCTGCTAACAGTGTATGAACTTCACCTTCCTCTCCAGTTGCTACACAAACACTGTGTAGGGTAGTTCAGGAAAGACCTTTCCTGTACACAGCACAGAGAAAACGGGACCATCACCTACATTCACACAGTTCATATGCAACGCAGAAACCGTGTGACCAAAGCAGTGTGTCCCCTCCAACAGGCATTACAGAACACACAGAAACTTTGTTACCATCTCTGTTAACCGACTTGCTCAGTCCCTTAGTTCGTAAGTACATGCCCCATTCCTGGAAGTGTGCAAGGTAAGGTTGGACAAGGCTCTGTGAGCAACCTGATCTAATCAAAGGTATCCCTGCCCAAGGCTGGCAGGTTGGAACTAGATGATTTAAGGTCCCTTCCAATCCAACCCATTCTGTGATGATTCTATGATTCACATTACCCTAAAATTCCTGACTATCTGAACTTCATTACTCAAAATGACTGGTGCACACACAAATTTTGGTAGCTCATTGATCATGTCCCGTACCAGGTCACTTTGACTCATTCTTGATATTTAAAATCGGAGGATGATCCCCCTTCCTGGATGTTTTGTCTATTCACATTATATGATGGGAGAGAGGGAGGCACTGATTGTCTATATCTATAGCTATTTCTAAATTATCTGTTACTGTGGACTCCCAACCTTGCTTGAAGACCATGAGTGTGATCGTACAATGTATATGAAATAATTCACCTGCCATAATACTGCTTGTTTAGCCAACACAATGTATATCTGAGGTGGTATATCAGCATACTTTCAGAGAGCCTCAGTGCAACCAGGTTTTCCCCATGCTCCTAGATCTGTAGCCCACAGTCTTACAAAATAAGACAACTCAAAATGCTGGATAAAGAGCATTTAGAGCATTAAATTTTAGATCTCATAGCTTTCTCCATCTCTCCAACCATCTTGGCAAAAAGAACCTGACTAAAACAAACAGAGAAAGACCGCTTGGCTAACACACATATGCTAACAGATTTTTATTATTATTTTTTAAAACTCATTTTCAGTGCTAAATAAACTGTGGAAAAAGGATTTGATTCATGGTTGCATTAGGAATCTACTCAACCAAAGCCCCTTGTCACAAATTAAATCATAAACTAAAAGTCAAACATGATTTGTGAAATTAACATTTATCGAGGAAATACTCCCCAGCGCTGCATTGTGATTAGTCTCTGGCTTCTGAAATATCACCCATAATTCATGAGCTCCTCTGAAACCATGCCACTGCTGTTACTGCTGAGATGGCATGCATGATGGAAAGGTGCTGCCACCACCAGAGAGCAATCCTTTTTTTGATGCTGGTGATAACCAGAGGTCACCGTGTCTGTTATTTGGGAAAGTACATGCACTTCTCAGCCCCCACACACTTGTAACACCTCAACCCTCCACAGGCACTCTCTTCCACATCTCAGATTTATCCAAGGCCACAGCTGTTTCTAATTTTGAACATAGAGGCTTGGCAGGAGCTCTGCATTGTGCCCTTTCTTTAAAATAGTGACTAATAAAAACCGAAACATAATTAACAGTCATTGGTTCTTTCAGAGTCAGTATCTTTCAGCAGAGGAATCTGGTGCCTTTTCAGGGGGATTCAGACAGTTTAATCTCACAGGCAAAGGAGCTACAGCACAAAGCAGACTTAGTGATTGTTAAAGGCTAAATGGTCACTGGCAAAGCATGCTTTGGAGACCAACATTTTTAGAAGCCCAGATATCCAGATATAGCTTAAAGATATGGGATGCTTTCCTTTTCAAGGCGATTTTCATCAGGAAGATATTTTCCTGCCAAGAAATGCAGTATTTTTTTGGAAATAATGGTGTAACACCATCCTCACTGCTCTGAGCACTAGGTATTTTTCACAAGGAATAAAACAGCCCCCAAGTCTTTTGGAGCAAAGAAGGAGACCTCAGCTCAGCTGCTGGGTGTACAGGCATTTAGAGCTTTAATAAAGCTTCAGCAACTCTAAAACACATCCCCTCATGGCCTTCTGCATGCATTCATACAGTGTCACTGCTGCTAAAGTATACTACACCTATCTGGAACACATCAGCTCTATGCTATGTTTATGTAAGTTTACACAACATAGATTACACAACATAAAAACAAACAAAGATCACAAAGAGGAATATTTTCTCCATCTTAATCAAAAGAAAGCCTTGGGCCTCATCCTACCCCCCCTTTAAACCAGAATACAAAGGAATGTACCCTCACCAACAGTGCCTCTCTTTTCATGATTAAAGGTAAACTTACTCCCTGTAAAGCCTGATTTTCCATTGCTACCCTTCTGCACACAGAAAAGGCTGTGTTAGATCTGGGCCTCTGTCCTCAGCTGGAGTAAACTGGGCTTCATGGAGCCATGACCATTTACGCCACTGAGGACAGAGCACTGAGCATGCAGCTCTGAGAACATCTGAGCCAGCCTCCACCCAGTGCCTGCACGAGCTCTTTCTGGCAACTGCATTTCACTGTGGATGGCAGGCTCTGCCCCAAAGGAGCCTGGGGAATCCAAAAGAAATTACTGCCTGCTCTACTAAGCTAACCCTTAGGCAAAGAGGCCTCACTTCTCAGAACAGGAATTCATTGCTCCAGTAACAAGACTGGCTGAATAGTCCATGAGGGACTGTTACCTCCATTCAACACACTTTCTTTAGATAAACAGTCATTCCCTTCTTGTGTTGTGACATTAAAAAGAAGCCATCAATGGATAGTGACTTTTAAAAGCTGTTTAATTTTTTTTTAACCACTCTCTCCTACTTGTAGTAACTTGCTAAAAAGCTGAAAATAACACTAAGTTCCCTACTGGGTCACCATTTTCCATTTGGAGTGCATAGATTTTTTTTCCTGTGGTTCCAAGGTTAATGTGGCCTGTTTGTTTGACAACAGATCCAACATATCTAGTGCCCTAAATCAAGCTAAATGCTTGTCTGTGGACAACATCCCTGTCTAGCACTGGTAATGACTGGGGGAAAAAAAATCTTAAAAAAAAGTTTTTCTACATAACTGTTACTGCAGCACCATCAAGAGATTTCACTGCCCCTTGAAACCAAAAACCGTATTGATGGGGATTTAAAACACTTACAGTGAGAGTTAAGGGTTTCAATGAAAACAATTAGGCAAAGGAGGTTATCCAAATTATCCACTGTAAGTCTGTTACAGCTTTCATTCAAAATGGTTCCAGATCTTACACGTACAAACCTTCCTCCTCTTTCGCTGTTTGACAGAAAACATCGGTTTGTCCTCTCTCCTCCATTTTAAGTAAAAAAAGAAACAGCAGAGAAGTAAAGGCTCATGCCAAAAAAGACACTGAGGTGCTGGAGCACGTCCACAGAGGGACAGCGGAGCTGATGAAGGGCCTGGACCACAAGTCTTATGAGAAAAGTGGCTGAGGGAGGTGGGGTTGTTTAGCCTGGAGTGGAGGATGCTCACGGGGACCTTATCACTCTCTACAACTGCCTGAAAGGAGGCTGTAGACAGGTGGGGGTTGGTCTCTTGTCCCATTTAACAAATGATAGGACGAGGGGAAATGGCCTTAAGTTGCACCAAGGGAGGTTTGAATTGGATATCAGAAAAAATTTCTTCACTGAAAGAATGGTCAGGCATTGAAACAGGCTGTCCAGGGAAGTGGTGGAATCACCATCCTTGGTAATGTTCAAAAAACGTGTGGAGGTGGCACCTGAGGACATGGTTTAGTGGTGAGTATGATGGCACCGGGTTAATGGTTGGATGACAATGTTAGATGTATTTTCCAACCTTTATGATTCTATGAAAGTACAGAGAAAATGAGAAAAGCCAGGGAAATAATGAGTGTTCATTCCTCATCCAAGTACCAAATATCAGACGGACATCAGCAGAGGGTGAAAACACACCAGTTCGATCCTTTCAGAAATGTTACCAAGTTCCAAAACCCTGATCTCCCTCCCTTCCTTCCTCCTTCCCTTCCCCTTTCTCTGGCAAAAGCCAGTAATACCTACAAATATTTTTTATTTTCGTAAACATCATGCAGCTTTAAAACATGGGGATGTTCTATCAACTTCAGGATGGCTATTTCCCGCTCCACCTGGAAGAAACAAAAAGAAACAGAGAAGGTTAGAAGCTTGGTCTTAGGATACGTTAGATATTGTCATGCATTTTCTTCTCATTTATTCATTTTCCACTCCTCTTTATATGAAAAGGATATGGCAATTTTAACAATGTATCTTATTTAGCACTCACATAACTTCAGAAAAACTCAATTAATTCAGCCTCAGCACTCCCTGCCCTGCAGAACAGAAAACCAGCAAAATTTCAAGGTTGAAAGAAAAGTCCCAAATCTACAACAGAAAATTAGCTGTGGGAGTTAAATGAGCATTCAAGGCTGTTCCTGTCTCACAATCCAAAGCCAATGACATATTCCTAAAGTACAGAAACTCTTTAAGGTATCACGTAGGGCTCTCCTGACCCTCCACAGCCATGCTGCACTATGTGTTGCATGTTCAACTAATATACCCATCCCGAAGCACTTGCCCTGTATGCAGGGGAGAAGACAAACAGGAATGTGATTTTATAGATGCAGAACTGAGGCACAGAAAGGGAAAGAAATATAAGAAGTGACATAAGAAGTACAAGGCACAACAAGAAATTAAACCAGATTACTGGAGATGCCAGTGTTCAGTGCCTTAAGCATATAAGGCTGTGCTTTCTCTCAATTCCCAGTCTGTCCAAGTATGGCTACTTCTAAGAGCATGTCTTCAACGCAGAGTTAACAAGTTGTGACTAAGCCTCTGTAATTAGTGCAAGCCCTGTTCTCACCCAAAATTCCTATCATGACTGCTAAGGGTATTCATTAGAGATGGAGTCAGTGCAATTCCTCAGCTCCTGGCAAAATTGCTCTGCTGTTGAAACCACTGTAACCACTCTGATTTGACTTAGTCTGAGTCGAAGAGAGTTAATGTAGCATTGTGGAGACTGCAGACTAGTGAAATAAACTCGGCAACAAGCATTGCACAGTCGGGCTCAACAAATTTCTAGGAATCCACAAAGGCAAGAAAAAGGCCTAAAGAAGCAAACAAAGATAACTAGGTAGGGTTTTTTCCAGTCCTTCAAATAACTGATTGCTCTGGAACTGCTATATTAACAAACAAAACATGAGCAAACTACAAAACCATTCCTTGCTATCTCCCTTGCAGGGATCAGATGAGTAATTAGGAACTTGCCCCAGTACACTTTAATTCTTGATGTCCTTTAACTTCCTGAGAGAACATCCTCTGCTAAGCCTGAACAAAGACAGCTTTACCTGAATGTCAGTAAGATACTCTGCAGGAAACTAGAAAAGTGGTAGTTTTCAGCACTGTGCAGAGGAGGAGGATTTCCCAGCATGCTGGTTATCATCCCAGATCTCTCTTCCTCTACAGCACCACATAAAACCAGCGAAAGCAATTCTTGCACTACATCATCCCTAGCCTTTCTCATGTATCAGGATGGAGGAAAGGGTATTTGTACATGTGCCAATCTAAGTCTTTCAAAGACACTCATCCCCCCTCTGCAGAGTCAAAAGTCATCTGAGAGATCCACTTCCACACTTGGGATCTCTGGAAATAACTCTTTCAGAGAAGTGGGGAATGCATTTAAACATGTATGCACACAGTTCTGCACTGCCAGAACTGCTATGAATTCAGTGATACACAGTACTTGACAGTGACAGCTCTGTAGGCGTTAACTTACTCATGACCAGCACTTTGATGAAAGCCACTTATAAAAACAGGAAACAAAAGTTGGGTAGATTTCAACTGCACAGCTATTCCAACAGAAACCCAGGGGGTAGCTTGTTTATTCCATTTTTGTCTCCTCTTCAAAAAGACCTGTTACTCTTCTCTCTTACAAGATATGCACTGATATTTGCACACGGCTTGTTCAACCCTATAACTGATAAAAGTTGGATTTGTTTCAAAAATGAGGAAAAACAAAACAGAAGAAGCACTCACTCCCATAATACTCTTCCAATAGTACTGAGGTTCACCATTAGCAACATGTACTGCAGCTGCTCAGAAACTGGAACTCCAACAAAATTCCCTTTGGATGGGGAAGACTAGGTATTTCATGGGGAATGTGACCACTGCACTAACTACGACAAGGATCATCCAACAATGTTCTCCCTCCTGGGGGATATCCTGCCTATGTAAGATGAAATTCCCTTCAGGTGGGCTGTCGAATTGCCTTGGTGACTCACTTCTGAAAAACCTCTTGGTTGGTTCACTGGCAACGTAAGTTCAGGCCAAGTGAGTGATGGATGGCAGCATCCAGTCGGGGTCCTTGCTTGGTTACTGTCCTAAAGCATGAGAAGAGGCAGTGACTTATGACTACCACTTGGACAAGGGGATTCAGCTACAGCACTGCATTGCCTGTGTTCAATAATAGACGATCAGGGTAGAAAAAAAATATCTACTTACTACCTACAGATTCACTCTAGAAACCAATTAACCTGAGTTACTTTACTTTCATCAATTTAAGTGTGCGAGTATGGAAAGTTCTGTGCATATTTTTAACTTCTTGGGAACTAAATCCTGAGAGGAAATACAGTTTTGGAGGTCTTGATTTCAACCTCAGGGAGTCAGGAAGCATCCGTCTTGATGTGCCTGGCAGCATTTCACTGCAATGTATTCAGTTCAGTGGTGTGTTGCACCACTCTGGCGCAGGCAGCAGTCAGCTTTCCACAGTCTGCTACCTCTTCTATCTGTTAACCAAGGACAAAACTAATCTACTCATCTCAAATAAGACTTTGTATAATCCTTCAGTGGAAGGGCATTTATGAAGGAAAAGTGTCATTACTGGACTTCTTGTAGTCCAGGACTTTATCCCAGGTAGAGGCAAAAGGTACTAATGCTTGTAATTACTTTAAGATCTAGAGATTCCCAGCTCTCTAAACAGCAGTCTGGTAAAGATCATCCTCAAAAATCTTACAGCAGTGTCCTGCCTCTTTTCCCTTTGAAAGAAAAACAACAGTTCACAGAAATATGCAACAAACCACCTTCTCAAAATTACTACTGCAGTCACAAATGAACAAGATCTGGGAGTCACCCATCAGTAGTGACTGCAGTAGTAATTTTGAGAAGGTGGTTTGTTGCATATTTCTGTGAACTGTTGTTTTTCTTTCAATATGGGTTGGACATGGACTGCAGATCTCAATAGTGATGTCACCGATGCATGGCACAGGAGGACCTAGCTGAACTCACTGGCAAAATAAGAGATGCCAGAAATAGCAGCTTTGCCTTCTTCCCCAGAGCTTTGCCAGCCCCTGGCATGACTTTTTTGCGCAGCCCTGTGCTTGCAAGCCATGGAATGCTGTACAGCTCCGAGCTGGCAAGGACAGGGGAGTGGAGAAACCCTGCAGGGGTGTTTGCTTTAATGTACATGCAATTATCAGAAAGCAGGACAAGCTCAGAATAGCCTGTCTAGAGAGGCTCAGTCTGTGATAAACAGGAAACATGGAGAAACATTTGCTTCATGGTTAAAAGGGAAAGGAATAAAGTGAAGCTTTTCTGTCGCACAAATGCTGGGTCACATCACAGGTCCCAACCAAAGCCAGGGTTGCCTTATGCCATGGTAGGTTACTGACTGCATCTTGAAACTGGGGAAAACAGCTGTGAAAGGCTGTGCAGGGCAAATGGAGATGCATTGGTAACATGTAGCCATGTGGGTACCATGCAGGTGCCAATTAGAGGTTTTAAAAATCTAGGCAGGAGGCTGATTTGACAGGATGCTCCAGTGATTCAGCTAATGACAAAGTGCAACATGGGGGCAATATGACCCTTAGAGGAATACATGCAATACTTTGCATCCCTTTTCTCCATCTCTACTTCACTCTTATTCTTCCCCAGAGGAAATCACATCTCTCTGGTTTAAGCCCATCTTGTTGGCACAGTTTGCACTGGCAACAAGTGTTCTGCTGTCTTGCCTTTTGATTCACAGGCTGCTAACTCAGAAGACAAGGAGGGCAGGTCAAGGGAGGCTGACAGTTTGTCTCAGTGAAGAAGAAAGTTTCCTTTTTTCTTGCATTCATTTGCTTGAAAAATGAAGCTCACAGCTGTCTCATATTACTAGGCTGTATTTTATCTACCAAACCTGTGTAAGCACTATGCAACAATCATTATTAGCTTTTTTTCTAGGAACATCTACAGGCAAAAAGCTGGGGGACAGCAGATGACATTTGTCCTTGGAAGCTTTGAAGTTCACCAGCAGCACACCAGAAAGCCCCCTCTTTCTCCACTGACACCAGTAGCTCCCATATTGCTCAAAACGCTTGAGAAGCAAGTCTCTTGAGAAGCAAGTCTGAAGCTGCAGAAGTGTCGAGGGGCAGTAAAACTCTGCAGGCTGCAAATGTGTTGTGCTGTTTTTCCTACACACAGAGCAAAATGGTGGAGGGATGGTAGGAGTGGTAGGTTTCCCTATGAAAATCAAGGTCTCTCTACTGCTGACCCTACTTTGTTTTGAAGTAACTAATGAAATACTTTTCAGAATGCACGGCTGTCCCTCAGTTACTAGAAACTCATCCAGGACATGAACTTTTTCTGAATTCAGAATTATTTAGACTCAGGATGAACTTCAAAGGATGCAGAGATTTGTCTCCTCAACTAACTCCTCAGGCTACAACTCAGGTTGGGAACGTTGCACCAAAGCACCTACTTTCTCCAGCGTCTGGCCTGCTGTGCAGTAATTTGCATTTCCATGAGGAGGATACAGAAAGCAGAGTAAATTACCCTGATACTTCCCTGAGTTGAGGAGGCAAAACCAAAGGTATCGCATAGGAAGAAACTAATGTTAGGTTCTCCAAAAATTCTGTGTTCCTGCCATAACAGAAATATCACAGCAAAAGACCTGGGATTTTATTAATTTGGTACTTATGCTTTCCACAGTATGTGGGACTGAAAGTTAAAAATGGTGAAAAATGCCTGGCTTTGGTGAAGACCATCTAGGGAACCTGTTTAGTCTTGCCCATAATCACAGAATAAATAGGCTACTCCTGAAATCAGAAGAGAACAGCATTAAAGTCGAAATGGCTTTATACAACAAGAAGCTGTAGGGTCTGTATGTCCTGCAGGGCCATTGCTGCTGTGGGGTTATCATTCTTCCAAACAGACTAAGCCATTACCAAATCTAAGCAATACCACATCGTATCAATTGCATCCTTAATTTCAATGGAAGCATAAATAGAATAGAAGTGGAAAACACATCAGGTTTTAAATGATTAAACATTAAAGTATCTTCCTCTGCAGCTCTGAATTTGGCTGACTTTTTACTTAAAATGACCTTTCATTACATTTATCCAAAACTTCTTCAGCAGGTCATTATGGAAGCAAATGGAGAGCCATGGAAGTTGTGCATCCATGGAGAGTATTTCTTGCTGCTATTGTAGCCATTAACCTCACATTTCTGAATATACTGAGCCAAATTCAAAACGTATTGAAGTCAACAAAGGACATCAATTGACTTAAGTGGGCTTTGAATCAGACCTTCTAATGATCATTAAGTGGTATTGGGAAGAAATCTTCCATTACACAATTTTGACTAATTAAATGTTTTAACATGAATACAGGTTTTCTGTTAAGTACTAGTAATTACAAGAAGATTCTAGAAAAAATGGATAAATGAGGGGAAAAAACTAGACTTAGGTCTCCACAGAATCAGACAGCTAGACAATGCTGTACAAAATGCTTACAACAAATAGACAAAATTACTAGAAAGCTGAACAATTCCCCATTTTACTGAGAGCTCTATTATGGGCTCATTCTACCACAATTTTTGTTTGCATGTTTATTTCCCCATAAATGAGAATGAAAATAGGTATGTGTGAGAAGCAAGTGAGATGCATATTTGATTTTAAAATTTGCATGTGCAGACTTCTATACCATGAAGTTTTAGGAAGGGAATTTATTTTCCACAAACTACTATCACAACAGAATGTCAGTTTCTACTTGTCTTTTTCCATAGGCCTTTCAGTATTTTTCCACAGTCCCTTCAAAACTGCAACTGTAAAGCTCCACTGGATTTCAAAATTTAGCATAAAGTCTGAGAGTATGAAGTTGGCTGGATGAATACTGTGATAATTTTCTTGGAAATCCTTTCTGCTGGTGCCAGCGTGCCTCCACAACAGGATTCTTGGCCTGGCCTGGCATACAGATTCCAAAGTCTTGGAGTGACAGAGTATGGATTCTACAGGTTATATAACCATGGAAAATCCTACCCAGGAATGTCATGGTTTAAGTCTGTAGCCATCACCTGCAGTGTTCCTCAGGGCTCTGCCATCAGCTACCAAGTAAATATGGCACTTTGACTTATCTGCAGCGTATGCTTCTTTAAGAAGCATCAGGGCTTCATGCAAGAGACACTGATGGGAGCTGACAAGGAGTGGATTTATTCATTCAGCACTTGAGATTATCTGCTGCCCGGTGGTACACAGCTAACGACTGACTGACATGTAAGTCTCTGCCAGCAGTCAGCAGAATTGGCCCCTTACACGGGAAGGCAAATAGCCTCCCTGTGCCTCCTGTCACCTTCAGTGAGTGCCACATCCTGACTGCCATCACCAAGTAGTGCAGGACACAGGACACAAACCAGCAGCCACTCTACAGGAGAAATAACATGATCTTTGACCTGCCTTTCTTTTTCCCTCCTTATCCTGGTTTTTAATATTAACGCACACTGTGCTTTCCATGACTCAAAGCAGAATGTTTGCACAGCTCTTTTCCCTTCCCTTCCCTTCCCTTCCCTTCCCTTCCCTTCCCTTCCCTTCCCTTCCCTTCCCTTCCCTTCCCTTCC
>JAYRBT010000177.1:16270081-16389959 GCA_036023395.1 Myiotriccus ornatus
CCCTTCCCTTCCCTTCCCTTCCCTTCCCTTCCCTTCCCTTCCCTTCCCTTCCCTTCCCTTCCCTTCCCTTCCCTTCGAAAAAGGTAACTTACATGCACCCAACCTGGTGTTTATGAGAAACCCACCACCCCTAATCAGCAGCCACAGCCAAGCCTGTGTGAACACTGGTATCTACTGCTCCAAAGCAGCACACTCAGTCCCTCTCATGTGAGGAGCTCTCCTTGCTATGCCAGACCTACAGTGCTCACTCCAGATTTATAACTTTAAGTCTAGTCCCCCCAAGCAAAGCTGTAGGTAGTACTTACCTGCAACTTCCCCCCACCAAGGACCCACAAACTTTTGGTGGGCTTGTTTCAGGGATACATATGTTAAAAAAAACACAAGAGCAGGCCCTGTGCAGGAGCACAGGAAAGGAGTGCAATTCATAAATTAATTTTGCCCCAGTAGAAGTTGCTTCTTATGGAGATAGAAGGTATAGCCCTGAACATTTAATGCCTTTTGTGGACTGCTATGCTAAGCTACAGAAAACCAGTCACTACACACAGAGGAGAAATAAGCTGCAAAATCAAGGGGTATGGAAAGCTCAGCTTCAAGTAATACAGGTGCAGAGTTTCTTGTATTATTTGAGACATCATAGATTTAATATGGGCAACACCAAACACAACACTGGAATGCTGGAGTCAAAGAGTGTGTGAAGAATGCAGGAGATGCTGAATCCCATTAAGGGAATGTGGCCAAGCACAAAGCAGGCAGCATAGCACAGCACAGCGTAATGTTCTGCCAAAACCATAGTGGGGAGCTTCTGAGAGCATTGGTTGAGGATACGATAAGGCAGAAGGATTCCCAGGAGCATCTAGGAGTGGGACTGAGACAGTGAAGTGATACTAACAGTACCAGGGACTGGATCCTTAAGGGAGTCCACCATCAATAGGAAGAGAAATTTAAAAGCACAGTTTTGGAAAAGCTTCAAAGGATAAACTCTCCACCATTTCCTATGTGTCTCAGCCTGCCTCTTTCTCCCTCTTCCTCTTTTTCTTCATTAGTCACACTGGCCTTATTTAGCTCTTTGGCATTGTCTTACACAAACGTCCTTTACACTTGCTCTAATACTCTTCCAGAAGCAATCAATGGATTGCTGCTATTTCTTTCTCTACATCTTTCCTTGATGGCCATCTCTGGTTCCCTAAGAAATAAGGCAGGTTAACAAATGCTCCAGGAGAGGGCAGAGTAGCTGGAGCTTGGCTATTCTGAGATTGGAGGCAGAATGCCGCCATAACAAGCCTAACAACATCATTAGTTTCAAAGAGAGGAAAACAGATAATATGACTTTTGTTATTCTACTGTTATTCTCCTGTCATTCCCTTTTGGGTGCCCCTTGACTCTTTGAAGGGATATTTTTATATATTTGTCAGTTAGGATCTCTTTTCAGTTGCGTTAATAAACTCAGTGAGATACTAACAGTTTACATCTAGAAGGGATTCTCCAGACCAATAGTCCCTCACAGTTGGCAGTGACAGAAACAGAGACTGAATCAACCCACAGCTCACCCCTCGGTTTCCAAAATATACTGTTGAATCACAACTGCACCTCTTAGAGGGACATGGTCCCAGACAAACAGCAGCACGGACATCATCTAGGAACTGCGAAAAGGCCAAGGGCAACACAGATTTACAAAGTTCATGTTTGCACTTTGCTTTGCAGTAAAGAAGGAGCTTTGAGGGGAGGCCTGGCAGCTGCAGGCAGAGGAATCAACAGCTGACTTTCTGCCAAACTGTGGAGCCAGCGGCCAAGCAACCCCTCAGCCCAGTTCTTCTACCACAGCAGGTCAGCAACACTTTCTGTCACCCTGCAGCATGAACAGCAGCTCCCACCTGACATGCACCAGCTCTACATTAGCACTTCCTACTTCCCATCTTAGGGATACTGATCCTAAGAACTACTTATTTTTATCTGTGATGCTGAAATTAGTCTGCTTTGTCTATAAAACAGGTGCTCTGCCCACAGTGTGTCTCTGTAACATGACCATATCTGGTGTATCTCTGTAATGTCATGAACCAGCGCTTCCATTCCAAACATCCCTGCCCACTGATCTATATGTGGGATTATAAGGTTTTAATGCAGATCCCCCTCAACCACAAGCATGTCTTTTTGTATCTTGCAAGACAGGCAGCATAGGAAATCAGCAGTAACCCCTCAAACATCTTCATCCCTGGGCTACCTGTTTGGATGCAGCCAACAGCAGATGGGCTACAAGCCTGTTCTCTCATCTCTCTGGTAACTCACACAAGAAAATTAGTTTTGTGGGCTCAGCCTCAGTCCCAGGTGAGGAGTAAACTATTGGCGGACAGTTAAATGGCTATTGTAAAACTTTCCCTTCCGTTCACCTACTGCACCTCAGTTTGGAGAAATGGCACAAGCTTTTTATTTTTTGCTAGCCCTGACTCAACAGCTTTGTCTGTGGTGCCTGTCACTTCTTCCATCGCATCAGAGATACAGCAAAGATAGCAACAATGGCTGGGAGATTTCCATTGCAGTTTAATACGCAAAAGAATGGCTAATAATGCAGGAACTGTAGTACAAAGTAAGAGGCAGCAAGAGAGAGGAGACGGGGAAATAAAATTGTGTATTCTGTTTCGGCCTTGAGGCTGCCTGTATTAATTCCCTGCCTTTCCTCAGGTTCAGCCTGTAACATTACAGCAAGACTTGTACTCCCCTCAGTGAAGACAACATCTTCCTCTGTTTTGTACAAGCAACAGAAGCTGCAGAAAATTAGTCGATTGCTGCCATCAGTATCCAGGATCTCTCACAGCTGGGAGTTAAGAGATCAAAGACAGCAACAAAGGAACATTTTGTTCCTCAGTTATTTTATCTCTGCTCTTCTCATATCCTTCCCATCACACACCAGTCCCTTATTGCTGGAGGTGCTGATGACATCTTGCAGACTATCAACATCAATATCAGGATCAAGAAATCTCTTGGCAAGCAAAGTTTATAAACAACATTGTAAAGATAAGTTCTCCAGCATCTCAAAAGAGGTGATGGGGATAAGCTAAGTCATTCCTTCTCTACACTGCTGAAATCTACTTATGAAATGAGGAGTTAGACATCTCTGGCCATATCCAGCATATACTCTGGAGCCAAATACAGTAATTTTCCACATCTTCATTATGTTTTCCAATACATTATTCAGTCTGGTCAGACTTTCAGAAGTACTTGGCATTGTCCTATCTCTTTATCTCAAAGTCCATGTGACTCTTACTACTAATTGAAACCAAAGACACCCAGTAATGATCAGTAAATTCCATCTTTGAGCTCTAGGTCTCTAGAGATGGGGCCTGTAATAAGAGGCCTGACTTGCTATTTACGAATCCACGCCTCAAACATTACTTCTCAGATCCTGCAGTATTTATTTCTGAGCCTTTCTGAGTTCTAATGGTGAATTCTTCAGCTTCACCATACTAAACCACAGCCAAATGCATTCCCTACCCTAAAACGCATCATTTATTCCACATAGTGGCAATCACTTCTGCAGTATAGAAATCTTCTTCCTTGAATTACCCGTGTCACTGTAAAACAACATATATTTTTATGACAAGTGGCATACTACAGTGCAGATGCACCCACCAACACAGCATTATTGCACCGAGATCAGGAAGAGCAAAGAAATTAAGACATTTTAAATTTCAGGAAGGTGGCATTTTTATTATTTCTGAAGATGTTGTTGTGGGTTGTGCATCTTCAGAATAGTCATCTTAAGTGTCATTGTTTGAGTCTCTTCCCATTCCGTTGTATCTGTCCTATGCATCGTATCTCATACAGAGTTCACAGCTATTTGGCTTCTGATGAAGAGTAAAAACAGGATGCAACACCTTGGTAATCAGGTGAAAACACAGTGCTGAAGAAAGTGGTAATGACTCAAAAATTACATAGAGGAAGCAACAGGGAAGTTCCAAGGATAAGCAAATTAGGTTAATTCTCTGAAGACTACGGACTTGGCTGGACACGCTCACTCCAGTTATTCCCAAAAGTGGCAGAGCATGTGTAAAAAAAAAAAAAAAAAAAAGACAAAAACATGAAAATTCGGGTTCACTTAAATCATACCACCTTAGGCCTGTACACCTTGGGATGCTTTGTCACACAAAGCAGGCATCCTGCTTTCACAATCTAATTCAAAATCCCTTGCACTTGCCAAATACTTATAATAACACTTAGATGTGCAGATTTAAAAGTGCTCATAAACAACTTGTTGAGAAGATGGTAGGCTAAATTTGAAACCAGCAATATTTGAAATGGACAGCTGGGCTAGATCTACCCACCCCCTACCCCAACTTTTCAGCATTTTCTGCCAGAGATCACATTCATCAGTCAGCTGAACCTTGTTCCCAGATGTTTGGAACATGTGAAAAACAACCTGTGAATCACAGTTTTCCAAAACTCAGCAATATGGTCACAACAGAGTTTTGGAATGAAAAGGCAAGGGATGCTGTTCATGTCATCCTCTCTCTACAGAAAGGAAAACCAATTACATCTCACTACAGAAGACATAATTAGCTCCCTTCTTTCTAATGGAGAAAGCCTTTCCCTCCATGAAAAGCTTATAGTGCCTCCTACACAAACACAGGACAGACAAAAAACCAACCAAAATCTTGCTGAGACGGATGCCATGCTGAGGGAATACAGCAGTAATCTCAGATATGAGGAAACAGTGCCTGTATTGTGAGGCTCACATGTTGAATCCTGGCCTGGCTTATGCAAACGTATTTGGGAGGAAAGTAGCACAGGGATGCTCTCCTTGCCCCACACAGAACTCAGTGACTGGATGCAAAACCTCAAGATATTTAGGGATAGCTGTTCATTACATTGACATGCATATGATGGCAGGGTGTGCAGACTGCATCCTATTGCTGTATAATAGGGATTTGTGTGGGGTCAGAAGTTTCATTTGCATACTGCCTCCTACTCTTAAGCTCAATCCTGCACCAAAATGGCAATAAACCCTCTGCACAGTCCCTCCTCCAAGAAAGAAATGTGCACTTCATGTAAGGTAGTTGCCTTCTATGCTTTGTTGCTAGACACCATGAAACAGCAGGGCAGCACTTTTTTCTAGCTGCTCTCTGCTGGACATGTTTTGCCAGGTCCAAGGAACTGTGGTGAACTAAAGACTTCTGCAAAGCATCCTGGCAGGGTACTCAGGAAAGCTCATCAGAAGTTTGCCTCAATCCTGTCTCTCATTTTGCCTGGAACACAGGCAAGTAACATCGACAAGTCCCTTTTGTCACTGAGAGCCCTAAAGTCATGGCTGGGTGACATTCAGAGAGAAAGGCTGTGACAACAGTTGATACGGAACTGTGGTGATTTCAGGATGTTATCCCCTCTTCTCTGCAGAGATCTACATAACCACTAAACAGAGTCGAGGCAATTTTCCCTTCTTTGGTAACAGTCTTACTCCATCCCAAGTGGACAACTTGAGGGTTATCTACAGTTTTGTCATGTCATTTGGTATCATCCTGCTGCCCACATGTTCCTGTATTTAGAGCAGGGCAATGTTACACATCCAAACTGGGAGCCTGTTCTTTATTTTAGAGTGTATTCCTTATGCTACCACAGAAGTCACACAAGAACAACCACATTCTGTCAAATCCTAGAGACTGTGAGAGTATTTTTCCTGACTATTCCTCTTTTGGTTTTGCATTCTTATGCTTGCTAACATTTCCAAACTGTTAACCTTTTTTTCTTTTTTTTTTTTCTTTTTTTTCCCAAGGCAGAAATTATTTTCCTGGCAATTTTCCAAACATTTTTCATTTTCCCTTCAGGGTGGCTGGGGACTTGGAATTTGTAGAAAATATTTTACTTCCATTTCAGCAAAGTGTTTGAAGTGCATGCTTTAGTCTACAGCACTTCTATACAGTTTAGGTTCTACCTGTAAGCAGTAAAAGACAGAGAAGTGATGAAAGAAAGTGAGGAAAAAAAAAAAATCACCTTGTAACTTCTAGCAAACCTATAGGAGAGTAACACATTTCATTTGAAACGGTACCCAATGTGAACATTTTGGTGGCCAACCAGGGAAGTGGGGATAGTCTTTACTTCTGACCCATTAAACACGCATTTTGCAAAGCTACTTTTTTGATGAGATTCCTTTGGACACGTCCTCATTTACTGTCATCCCTCTTTCTTCTGTAGGAACAGTGACCTGTTTGAGAAACCTGAGATGTCTCCATAGGATATAATTTAGCACTCTCCAGGCATGCCAAGATCCCTAAAGCACTGTTGTGTCTCTCTGATCCCTTATCCTGCTCATGATCTGCAAATGATCAGTCACATTAAGCCCACAGGAGAGGAGGTTGCTGCCTACCTATTGAAGGCCTGAGTTTGTCAATTCTACCTTCAAACAAATGAGCAGAAGCTTCACTTACAGAAAATATATCGAAGTGTACAGCTCTGATACGCTCTTATTAAGGAAATATGAAGCAGCTCTTTACATCTGAAACAGGAAATAAGCAAAAGAGAAAAAAAATCAAACCATCCTCCCTCAAAAGTGGTCTGAATATTTTTAAAGACAACATTCCTGAAGACAGAAAGAAAATGTGTAGTGCAAAGCTGTGTCCTTTCCCTGATCTAAACTGTAACGGCCATTCCTCATCCCCTTCCATGACAAGTGTACATATTCTCCAGGGCTCCAGATGGAAGTCAGCACCTCCATTCAGCTCTTTAGTAGGATCTCTCCAATGGTGGTTTAGTACAGACCTGAGGATGCACTTGAACACCCAGTTTGCAGCACGTGTCCTTCTTCTGGCAGAAGTGTCTGATGTTACAAGTGAACCCAGAACCTCAGAGGTGAAACAGGACTGCAAGAATCTACAGAGGGTTTACATGAATGAATAAGTTTGATTTTCAAATGTAGGCCAGAAGCAGCCTGCCCAGCCTAATATTTTCTCCCTCAAACTGTTTATTCAATCAAAAGGATTTTCAGATGACCTGGGGGGATTGCCTTCATGGCTGAGTGTGCATTTTACCAGAAGTCCTATTGGCAGAATGACTTCTACTGCATGAATTTTGGTTTTGTCACTCGCACTGCATGCTGCTTTTCTTGGCCTTCTGGCTGTCTCCAAATCCTGTGCAAACTTTCCCTTCCATAGTGCACCAGGGATGCAGCAGATGTATAAGCTACATACTTGAACAATCACTTTACACCTCAAGTGCTGCCAAACACTTTATTGTGTAGCTTAGCAGGGTATATATATACCGCTGTTCTGCTACAGAAAACCAGGGTGCCCTTCTGGAAATATCCTCATTTTGGCTGAAATACCACCTACATTTTATAGGAGTGATCTCAAACCACCAAAACGAATCTGGGAAGGGGTTAAAATAGGATGTGTATTTTATTTTTAACCAAGGCTGGAGTATTTCCTTCTCCCCTTTTTCTCTTCCCCTTGTGACACTTCTCTAAATAGAGTTGCTTTCTCCAGCCCCAAACCCACCTAATGCCAAGGGGTCAAGCTATGTTTCTCAAGTCCTTTGTTCACCAGAGCACTATGGGGGCGTGAGATACGTCTTTGCCGAAGCTACCAACGATTAAGACATCAGCACCATTAAGAGCGGCTGCCTTCTGTGCAGTCAGCTCTCCGTGAGCCGCCCCCGGTCCTCTCCGTGCCGTACGGAGCAGCCCGCCTCTCCCTGGGGCATCCCCACAGCCAGCTCTGCAACAGGGCTTGTGCTCTGCTCCTCACATCCAGCCTGCCTGCTCATTAATCATTCGGGATGTGACTGCTTCTGCCACAGCTGCCAGACACCTAAAGACTGAGGACGTTGTCTCCTCCTTGCTACGCAATGCTGTTCTCCCTTCCCCAACTGCTTTTAAAGGGAAACATCCTTTTTTTTTTTTTTTGTGCATGCTGTGACAGAGGTTCCGATCTTAAAAACAGGAAAAAGGGTTGTACTTCAGTCCTCTCAGTGGTTGTGGCTGGCTCCTGGCACTGACGTTCTAGCATAGTCACGGCATTAAAATGTATGCGTGGAAGTCACCTCCTGTGCAAAAGGCCACTGTAATTCTTGCAGTTGGACTAAAGACTCTGTGCCAGATTCCCACCCAGGTATGCCAGGGACACACGAAAGTGCCAACTGTCGGGTGAAGCACAACCACTATTCTCCTTCAATCCCTGGAGTACAAAACCACAATAAACCGAAAGTCAGAGCATTTGTGAGGCTCCTCTCTCTTACCCTTAGAGGCAGGTGACTTTATCTCTACTTCCTTTAATGCAGCAGAGGGACTTGAGAAAGCAGGCTGCGCCCTTCAAGCTACTGACAAATGTAACTGCTTAGCAAAATGCACTGTGTAATACCTAAAGAAAAGTCCTCTTAGGGTAATAGCTTTTCCAAACCCGAGGTCAGTCAGCAGCTAGAACAGGACTGTCAAGCATTCCCAAAATGTACGGTGCATGCCAATTTTTCAACTAATCAACACAAAAATGAGGGCGCTGCACGTGACTTGATGTGCTGGTGCAAAGCAGGTGCAGTGATGTCAGAACTTCTACTGCCTGTGCAGCGCTGGCTGAGCACAAATAACAACCCCTTTACTGTCACAGATGACCCTTACAATGTGGGTATTTTGCCCTGCACGACAAATAGTAGGAATCCAGAGAGAAATGAAAAAAACCAAACTGCTCTCCAGAGACTCCTAGAGCAGCTTTCATGCCCTTGGGGCACTCCTACCTTCACACAGGACTTGGCCCATACAACGGCTCCACTACAATCCAGTGAGAGAGGACTGAATGTTTCTTCGATGGTAACTTTCACCTGCATGCGTTTCTTTGCCTTCAGTGAAACCATTCCCCCTGCCTGCCTCCTACCAGCCCAAAACACCTCTGGGAGTGGCCAGGTGCAAGGTGGTCTATTCAGGAATGATCATCATCCTTTTTTGTATTTCGTTCCTTTGTCCTTTTCAAGCAAATTATCTTCAGGACCCTGGAACATGCAGTCGCTCCAGAACAACACAGACAGCAGCCCCAGGACCTGGGGGACATGCGAGCAGGCAGGCTGTATTAGAAAGCATCAGCACTGAACACCTCACTGGCACATCTTCCTCACTGGGGACTGCTGTCAGCCAAGTGGCCTCCGTGCTAATGTAACTTAGATCAGGCCTTTGATACTTGATAGCACCAATTTCATTCCCAAGAAAAATATTCTTCAAACTGTAGCACAGAGATTTCCTTACATTAGAATTAAGGATCTTTCAGTCTTCTTAAATGAGCTTTTTTCCCCAAAAATGCAACCAGTATAATTTTTTAAAAATCACCATTGAGAAACACTAAAAAGCTTTCTGTAGTACTTCTTACAGTTCGTATTTGCTTCCCTCTGGGAATCCAGGTGCTCTCATTGGAAGCTTTACCAGATACTGACAACTTCCCCCATCAGAGATGCCCTTAAGGAAGGATATTTCCCCTCTGGCACCTGTCCTGCAGGTGGCAGCAGCAGGTAATGCCTAAGGTTTCAAAAGGTCTGGTGATTTTGGGTGCTCTGCACTGAAGCACTCTGGTGACAGATTTTCAGATGCTGAACTACCCACATTTAAGGTATTAGGAAGAATACCCTTTCCAGTGAGGAACAATATAAAAATTAGATTTCCAAGTTGTTCAGACATTATAGTCAATTGGGTCTAATGATGGAAGTTGAGACCTTCTCAAAGTCTATGCCTATGCCCTAAATTTTGGAGGTGCTGAGAGGCTGCTAATGGGTTCCACTGAAGGTGGGAGCAGTCAGTCTCATTACAGCAAATGTTTTCCATATATTCCTGAAGAAAAGCACTCCAAATACTGGACACATCTATACTATTTGGCATAAATATGCACCTGAAACAGAGAGAATACTAAAATGAAAGAAAATGTGCGGTACCTTCTAATGCACAAACATACATAGTTCCAAACTTGAATTTAAATTATGTATGCATCCAAACCCACCTGTGGCACATCTCCAAACAAAATCATAACCACCTAAACTCTGGAGGTTCCATGGGGTGGGGTTAAAGTGGGAAGGAGTGTGGATATCCAAAGTGATATCCAAAGGAAGCTGTAAAACTGTCTAAGGATCTCATAACTTAGTTTGGCAAGACTCTGGCAAAAGGCATCATCAATACTGGCTTGTTCTGACAGGGCAGGCTGTGAGGATGAGGTGATGATTTGTGATTCGGAAATTCTAGCTTCACTTTCTGATTTTCTTAATAGCTTTTGTCCTGGATGGGTTACTTAATCTATCTGTGCCATAGTTCAGTATTTACAGAATAGAGACAGTAAGATACTTGACTTTACCCACATTTTCCTGCCTTTTCACATACATTGCCTGTTTACATCTAAATGCTTCAGGTCCCTCACTCTGTTTTTAAACACAGCTACAGTGTCTAATATGCCAGGACATGTGCTAAGACACACCCTCCGACAAACAAAAAATGACATTTCAAATGTCACCACTAACTCAGCTCACACACTGCAGAGAACGAAGCAGTGGGGGGTATCATATGCAATGTATCATATGGAGCAAAATGCAAGTTCAAAGCATGCTGTCATGACTGAGCATCTGATTGTGGCTGGTGTTGGTGCCTTTATCTGCTGCCCTGGCTCCATGCAAGGAATCTGGAGTCAGCAACTGTCCTCATGTAAGTCAGAAGCAAGCAGAGGCACTGCACTCCAAGCACAGGAAAATACGTGCCTCGTAAGCTGGAAGGGAGGGCAGACAGAATTACAGGTGGACTAGAAATAACAGAGCAAGCTTCATGCTGAAAAGCAGGAAATCTTTGTCATGACAACAGAGAGAGCTGTTAAACTATACAACATGCACAGGGAATGTAAAGATAGGCAGTATACTGGCAGGACTGCAGTAGTGAATGATGGTTTATTTTTAACATCAGTTTCTAAAACAGGAGCTGATGATTTTGTTTGTTTGTCACTTTTTATTTCATCCAATCCTCTAGATGGATACTAGTTCCTTTTCCAAGATACTTTTTTATTTATTATTGCTTCTCCTTGAAGCAGGGACTGTGAATGCTGTGGTAAGTAGACTGAAAGGTTCACTTAGTTTCAGCTGCAGTTTCCCTAAGTGCTTCTGTGTCCCCTGCTGAACTGCTGTTTTGTAATGCAGTGGAGGTGGAGCACACTTTGGAGATGTTCCACAGCTCTCCTCTTGCTTCCACCAGACCACAGAAGAACCACTTTTCCTCTCTCTTCCCTTCATCCTTCCTTTCCTGTAAGGGGACAAGAGCAACCAAGGAAAAAAGATGTACCATCACCTTCTTCAGGCCTAAAATCTTGCAAATCTAAAGCATTAACTAAACAGCTTCATGCTTCGCTCCTGTCCCATGTCCTTCAGGGTGCATGAACACAGCTTGCTGTGGACTAACAACCCACACAGCAAACACCTCACATTGTGGACTAACTTCGGGGGAGCAGAGGATCCAGAGCTGCAGCTCAGTGGTCTGAGGAAAAAGCCCTGCCAGTTTGTCCCCCTCAATAATGGGCAGTGAGCATAGAGGGCAAGCGTGACTAGGTAGGAGAAAACAGGCTGTCTAGGGAGTCATGCAACGCAAGTGCTGGGCTCTGCAGTCTGTAATAGGGGTGAGTCAGACTCTGAATTGCTGTGCTGCTATCTTAGTTACAGTAGATGCTAATTCAGCTGGTCAGGTAAAGTGTGCTTTTAGGAGGCTAATAGTAGCAAGCATATTGAGGCTCTGGGACTCTTCCAGGCTTCGTAGCTGTTCTGTCTATTCTATAGGGAAGATGCACTTGTGAAACACAAATACACAACAGGATCTGGAATATCAGCCTCCTTTGGAGTTTTCTGGGATGAGAGATAACACAAGACTTTGAGCTGTTCGGCAGATTCATGGGGCAGCTTATTCCTCTGTGGTGCTTTCAGAGGCGGCTGGAGGCACTGTGGTACAGAAGGTCTCAGTTTCAAGCAAGCACCTTCCACTAGCTTCATAAAAACATATGGGGAAACTTTTAAAAGACTGATTTCAAAAGAGGGAAACATTGTGACTGCATGACACTGCTCCCTACTCTGCCTCTTTAGTACCCAGCAGGATTTGAGGGTTTCCATAAAAGCACAAGGTGTCCAACCTAAAGCCTAATGCAATTAACTCAAAAGAGACTGACACTGGGGGGCACCGGATCAGGACCTATGAGCCTTTTGGACTCATAGTGTCACATCTGCAAACTCTTAAGTTAGTCTTTCTAAATGGAGGGGAGGTGAGGAAGTAGCAAAGAGGGACAAGACTCAGTGCCTGCCCTCTTCTGAAGAGATAGTTAATGTGCAGCGAGGAGGGAGGCAGTCCTCTGGATGCTGGTGCACAAGGTAGAACAGACGTGGCTCTTCTCTTTGGTAGCTCTGTGGACCTGCAGTGCTGACAGTGACAACAGCTTGTTGCTGTCAGCTAACAAAGCAGCTACGGCGGCAGTATGCTGAGAGAAGACCCAGTGTGCCATTTTTAGGGTTAGTTTATTCTCATTGGAACTGTACTCCAGTCCCACGGGACCCAACCCTTTCCACTGAGTTTTCTGGAGGGAGCAAAGGAGCAGAGGTGAGATTCTCAGCCAAGACATCAGAGCCAAGCTGTTCTCTGAATCGCTCTTTGTTGCCGTCTCTTTGCAAGCCTGCAGCCTCCACTCCCTCCTCCCCTTCCCAAAAATAAAACTCCATGATGTAAAAACATTCCTTTGGGGCTGGAGGTGGAAAAACTAGGACACTACAGTTCGAAAAATGCTCAGCACTGCATGAAATATTCACTATCAACCGAAACAGGTTTACCCGGAGGAGGGTATGATGAAGAAGGAACGGGGAATCAATTTCACTGTCCTGTGGTTTGTTATTCTGGCTGCTTCTTCTCCTCTCCAAATAAGCTAAGCTTTTTGGAAGCTTCTGTCTGACCCAATTCTCATTCCCTCACTTTTCAGTCCCTCTATCCCTCCTGTTTTATGAGCAAATAAACATGCATCCTAAAGGCATCCTTGCCCAATCCTACATACTGCTTCTCTCCTGAACAGGGCCAATAATGTAATGATTCATCAGAGACAGCAAGAGAGCACATGTGCAGCTGAGTGATCCATCAGCTCAGCACCAGAGGATGGGAACTGAGAAGTGCCCCCTGCTCCTGTAGAGGGCCTTCCCTTTCTCTTCTCAGGGCCTTCTTCCCCGCTCTTCAAACATTGCTTCTTACAATTGGGTGTGAATCAAAATACTTCTTTCTATAACTGATTACCAAGTTTTTTTGTTCTGGGGTTTGCTCAATGCAAATGACAGGAAGAAACCCGGAAAACATGGAAAGCAGGAGAAAAGGCTTTGGTGATGTATCAGCTTCATGTGTTTGCATTCTACCTTCTGCAGGTACAGGTTTCAGTGCAGCCCCAGCCTCAAGCAACATTAACTGTGTGGCTTTGCATCCAGGCATACAGAAAATTCAGCCATATCACCAGGGATACGACATTCCAAGCAATAATGAGGTATTCATACAGTGCAATGGGAAAAGGGAGAAGATCAGTAGAGGTGATGAGAGGGATGACATGAACTAAATCTGTGGTTCCCTGTGGGTGTCCTGGGATGTGAGATCAAGGTAGAACCAAAATGTCCAGGCAGAGCTGTAAGGGAGGAAGATGATGTTTGTCTTCTGGGGATACAACTCCCAAACTCTATTCATAATGCCTGACAGGAGCTTAATCCCCCCCAGGATTTTCATCACTCAGTGCATTCAGACAACACATATGGGAAATCACACATTTAATTTTTTCAATGAGCTCTCACCCAGAATGGGGTTTATACACGAAGTTCAGCTCCCATACATCAACATCTTAAAAAAAAAAAAATCTACGAATGAAAGCTAATCTGCAATGAATACATTTTCCACTCAACCAAAACCCAAACACGTTTTATGAAACAAAGGAGCTCTTTAAATGCTCCAGAGGGCATTTTCCTAACAGCGAAGAGCAAGCGCACCCAATACTTGTTCCACTACAAGTGAGTAAGGAGTTGTATGTTTCTACCAAACCAGGGAAGCCATAGAGAACTCATTTCACTTTAGGCACAGCACCTTCTCCCACCCTCACAGCTGGAGCTACTTTGCTCACTTGTGTTGTACCCTTGATGGGATTTCCCAGTCCATCCCTTTGAGAGCTCTGAACAGGCCCAATGGGACTCAAGTTATAGCCAAAAATGTGCAACCTGGATGTGTGAAGTTGGTCTCAAGTTTACTAATGTTATAAAAAAAGTAGGATTTGTTCACCCAGCTGAGCTTGGTCTTATAATTTAATTCTTTGTGCTGATAAAATAAATTTAATTATTCATATTTTAGCAAGATCCCATTTAACAGATGCCCTTTTTTGATACTTTTAAGCACAAAACCAGGCAGTTCTAGCCTTACTGAGACTGGGAAAGCAGCTAGGGACGGACCTTAGACTAGGGGTCTGGCTAGTTCCAGAGGTTTCCCAACAGATGCCAGCAGCTATTGTTTATGAAAACACACTAACAAACAGAGCAACTAAGGAGTGAGTCTTCCCCTAGTTTATCTACCACTCTCTTCTGGCAATGAGGAAGGACCACTTGACCTGGAATGTATATCCAAACAGCTCTCTAACTCTTGAACCTATACATGCTTTAGGCTTCCATTATTTTGCAGCTTCACAGTGTAGTTTTTGTTCATTTTAACCCCCTCTAACACAATCATGTCATTATTTCCCACTCATTCTGGCAGATCATTTGCTAATCACTTCTCAAAACCAATGTTCTCATGATAGGCCTATGGTCAACGGTAGCCAAGACAAGGACATTTCAGAGTATTTGCGAAATGAGATGAAGGCTACCTCCTAGAAACCATTTTTAATTCTTTATTTTCTCAAGGAATTAGTTCACTTCAAAAATCCCACTCACTAAAAGCAGCAGTGTTTTCTGCTCTGTTCAGTGAAACTACTCAATAAATGACTGTATATGTTTGTCTTTCTTTTTTCTCGGTAAGGACAAAGAAATCCTTTCCTATTCATTAATGGGAAATTCCTAAATGATTATATGTTAGCTCTCTTCACTAAATGCTTTTCTAGAGAGGTACCCATTGGAAAGAAAAGAAGAATCTGTAATCAGTATCAGACTAGGAAGGAGTAAACAGATGGATAACATTAAATGCCATGTCAAGATGGAGGAAGAGGCTTGGTGAAGAAAATTCACAGATGAGCTCATATTCATACCAGTGAATTAAGCTGATAAATATTTATTACTTTAAATGCTCAGCAATAAAGATCCAGTTATTTTTACTACTTGCCACTTGTATTTGCTTTTAGAAATAAAACTGCCCTTTATGATATGAAAATTTGCTCTTTTACTTTAATTAAAATATCTGAGAACAGTTCTTAAAGGGGTGCACCGTTTGATAAAGGTCAGTTCTATGCTGTGCCCCCAGAGGGCTGCAGCGGGAGGTGCCATCAGTGGCAGCATCAAGGAAGACCACCGGCTGAACAGCAGGAGTGCATCTGAGGAACCACACATCTTTGCTGTACAGACAGATCTCTTCAGACTAGACTCCTCACCAGGGGACGGTGTTTTTGTTCCCTATACAATGTCAGGAATATGAAGAAGTCAAATGGCCACTGTTCCATTCAAAATTACAGCCTCTGCCGATACAAACAAGCAAAGCTTTACTACCTGCCTGAACCACTATGCGGGTTGGTTCTGGTGGCTTCTGCAAGAAAAATCAACAATGCTCCCAGGGTTTTACAGACTGCTTAAAGAGACACTGTCTAATTCCTACATACTCTGCAGAGCTTATTAAAATCCTCCAGGAGACAGCCACAAGCACAATTAGAGCTGGTTCCAGTAGCGCGCAGCTGCATCCTGTGATAAGGATGGCAACACAGTCTGACTCAGCCAAAACGGCCATCAGAGGGACTGATCATCACTCTCTTCCCTTCTACTTGCGGCTTGCTGTCACTGTGCTGGCAGCAACAAACTTCATAGGGAATAAGCACACCTGGGATAGGGCAGAATTTTGGCAGGCACCTGGAACTCAGCAGATGTCAGGTGTTTCATATAGCATGCATTTTCCCTAGAAAGTCAGTCCATTTGGATAAACATTCACTGTCATAAATGGAGACACCAACCCTGCTCTCCTTCTACCTCCTAGCTGCATTGCTTGGGAAGGCCTGGCCACCATTTATTTATGAGGAATGTTCTTTGAAAGAGGATCTACATGCACCCTTTTGTCTCCAAGCAGGAGTCATGACTGCATATCCCTTCAGCAACAGCTGGTGGTTTCCCTTCATTCACTAACAGCAGACACAGAGGGCAAGCTGACCTGACTACCTCGAACTTAGGACTGTATGACATTTCACTAGTCGAAGGGCCCAAAGGCTTTTGTGCCCTTGTGTGTAGCTTAAAACCACAAGAGTTTGGGGTTTCTGGGGCAGAAAAAATTAGCCTCATCTTAGAAAGGGTTTCAGTGGATGGATGAAGTTTTAATTGACTTAAGTAGGCCACACTACACCTACATCTCCTAGTCATTTGGCTCCTTGTACTCTCTTGTGACAAGTTAGTTTTCCAGGAAGGAAGAATGCATTAAATGCAAATAATGGCAGTATCTTGCTGACTGATTCCTTGCACATGAAAAATAGGAATGATATGTCTGGCATCACCTAATAATATTTTAAGTGATACATAAAAAGGATCTGAAGTGCAAACCTTGGGATTTTGTTCGCTCTTTAGCTTTGGGTTAGCAACTTGTGACTCCCCACAAACTGGAAATGATAATACTTAGTTTGTAGAACTGTGATATAGTTTAATTCATAAATACTTCATGGGATTTTGGTGGAGATTCATTCACAATTACTTGCAAAGCATTGTGAAATTCTCTACTGAAATGCAGCGCTTACACAGAGTGATATCAGGGAAAGGTATTACACCAGAAGCAAGACCTGCTGCCTTCTCTATCTCTGTTATTTAACTTTCATGTGCTGACAGGTACAACACTTCATTTGATCTATCCTTTCATTGACTATTGAGATGATTAAGTTTTGGAGTAAGGATTTCCTATTTTTATCTGTTTGTACAAAACATCATTCATACTTCAGCCAAATCTATGCAAAATAACAAATAATAATTTCAAAGACTATTGTGTACCCTGTATAATTCTGTTAGTGCATCTGAGACAGAAAAAATACTAGAGTAGTAAAATGTCAATCAGAAATATAGAAGGCCAGCTCCTCTGCAGCTGCCCAAGGAGAGGTCTGGAGATAAAAAAGCTCATCTATTTCTAACTGGCACATATTGTTTTACAGGATTATTAATGCCTGCTGCAAACTTGGCTTCCAGTGGGTGCTTTCTCTGGGATCAGTGGGTGTTCATAAAGCTTTTCCTTTGCAGAAGGTGTTAACAACAACGCTTACAAGTAATATCCCCAGTGTCTCCATTGTCATGGGGATTTCTGCAGATGGCACACAGTGATGACTGTTAGTAATTTATTACCTTTCCTTGCTCTTCTTCCTTCTTTTCTCTCTGTGCAAGCTCTTTCTAACACTATGCAAGCTCTCTTCTAACAAAAGGCTCACCTTTCCTTTATCCATTGCAGACAACCTGCAAGAAGCCCTGGCAAAGGGGAGATGTGAGTCCAAATGAGATGGACAGAGCACCTCAGACAGGTGCACAGCTCAGGGGCAAGTGACAGCACAGCCTTAAGGCAAATGCATCAGCCCTGGACTAGATAAACTGGCAGCCAGCCACCTAGATAAAGTGCCTGCCTCCGAATTCAGCGATGTCAATTGTCACAATGAGGGAAGGACAGCAGGGATGGCACAAGCTGGTGAACACATGCAGGTGAACCAAATTGGACAGACAAAAAAGGACGGCAAGGACAACACACACTAAACATACTTCACTACCGCAAGCTCTGTCCTGCTGACCTTGGACAATGATTAATGTTACTTTAGAGCACGTTAAGGTTTGCTCTTAATATGAATCCCTCTGGACTGTAACAGGAAAAAATGCCATTCAGGCTGCATGGGGGAACCTGGGAGGTGTGGAATGAATTTTTACTGCCATTTAAATAATTTTGTTTATGCATGAACGCTATGTCTGAATTTCATGCTGCGCACCTTTCTTTCTCTGGACCAAATACCACACCTCCCTACTGCAAAACCAAATGGCACATTCGAGTCAGTCATGCAGCTTAAAGAAAGTGGAGGAAAACGTGGGGAGAGAGAAGAACTGTTCAAACATAAAAGATCTTCTCCTACCTGTTATTCTTCCTGACACGTTAAGATATATCTACCAAGCTATTCGCAAGATGAAAAGAGCCCGTATCTTCATTTATCAGAAGAATTTGCATGGTGAGAATTGTTGGGAGATTTGGGACTTCAATCAGAAAAGGGGGAAGGACTGTGGTGCGCTGGTAAACAACAGCCTGGAGCTTCAGGACTGAATTTACAGAGAAGTTCCTGACCCAAAGCCTGATGCAAGGCTGTACGAGAAGCTGTTTGAAGCCAATTTGTGCATGTCTGGACTAAAGGGTGCTTAGCTCTTCTAAATCACAAGCCGATCAAATCTGCCAGAATATTTCTACGGAAATAGCAGCTGTGGGGTCTGAAACTTCCTTTTAACTTGCTTTTCTTCCCAAGATTTGCTTTTAGACATCTACAGTTGTAGTATCAACTCCCTTCTTCACAGTTGTAGGTAAATCACAGAGAACTGTCTATTGAGTTCTACCCAACACATTTTTAATTCATCTCATAGTCTCCCAACAGTCCAGCCAAATCTGGGGTGCCCCAAATAGTGAAGATCAGACTTTTAAAGAATACACCAAGAAAAAGCATCTTGAGCACAGCAGTCATTCAGTAAACTCCAGTCACAGCTGGTCACTACCTCCCATGCAAACATGGCATGTGCCTGGTCTGAGAAAAAATGTGAGCATGCTTTTCCCTAGGGAGTGCTGCCATCATTTTGTGTCACCATTCTCTACGTGCACCTGGGCACTAGCTACTTACACCAGTTGGCACTTCCAGTCATCCAAATACTTCACATAATTCATAAGCCTAAAGCAGTAAACACCCACCTTCCTGCCATTTATATATTTCCCCAGGAGAACTGAGCTCAGACACAGCATTAAGGTTTCTGCTTTTTACCCAATTTTCCAGCTGGGTTAACTGAGGTGTGCCAAGGTCAAGTGACTTGCCCAAGGCCACAGAGTCAGCTGCTTAGCCATCACTGCATCCCAGGCGCTGCCAGTCCCGGGGACATTTGCTTCAGCCGCCGGACCATGAGGTTTCCCTCTGAGTTGTCATATGTGGCACAAAACACCTACAGGCCAGAGAAATCTTTGTCTTTGACTTCCAGCTAGAAGAGGTGCAGGAAGGGAAGGAAAAGAGGAGGAGGCAGTGGGGTGGTGACGTAGCTGTAATAAGGGCTGGCGCAGGTGTGGGAATTCTCATTTAGGAAACCAACAGCTGCTCTTGGTGACAGAGCCTATAACTGATCAGCTTGAATAAGAATGACACTTAAGCATGGATCAGAGCCTCAGACAGGCAGACCAACGTAGCTTTCTAAATATTTGCCTTTCACAGCCCTGCAAAGAGCCTCACTGGGAAAACGGGTTTAGACCGTGCTGGGGACTACAAATGTCTGACCTCAGTTCACGTGAAAAGTAGCTCCCACAGAGAAGAGAGAGCTAGAAACTGCATCGTGCTGCAGCTGTGGGTTTTATTAGCAACAGAGACACTGGAAAACTTCACAGATTGTACTCAGAGACTTGTGCCTTTTGGGAGAAGTTCAGCTAAATACATTCCTCCATTTATGTAAAATACACAGAGCAAAATGTGTCAAAGAAATAGGAGGAAGAGTGGCACACAAACCAAAGCCAAACCTACTCTGCTCCAAGCAGCATTCCCTTGCACCTTATTCTCTATCTCCAAGCCCCACAACACATTACAATCAACAGCCCATTATCTCCTTAGGATAAATAACCTTGCGGTCCAAAACAGGAGTAGATTTACTAGGGGTTGTAATTTCAGCTGCAGTCCTAACCCTTACCTTCACCTGATTAGCACCTCCCATTGTGCCTTCTGTGCTTCCAGGCACATGATGTAGCTGCAATCACAGGGTTGCACTTACTATGAACTGGGAACGTGACAAGGTCAGGCTCTGAAACCTACCATAAAAGGCCACTCACTTCCAACTGGTAGGGTTTATGCTCCTGTACCTTTCAATTTGCCTATGATTTCTTATTGGGGTTGGATTTAGTTTTGTAAACCAGGTTTCTTTCTCCTCTAGAATTTACAGATAAAGCACATTCCCCTCACATCTACATGTCTAGTTCTTTCTCTACAAAGAAAGCAAAATTTAAAAGAAATAAGTATTCTCAAATTGTTCTGCACAGGGAGTGAACTAAAAACACTTTCCCTGTTCAGCAGAAGCTTGAAAGGGTATTAATTTCTATGACCAAAAAAAACCCAAATTCTTGGTCCAGAATGAGATGTTCTACACGTGAAGCTAGTTTTGAGGCGCTGCAAGACGATCGCGTTTCAACAATTATTTCAAATATCTTCCTGATCTACATAAGTCCTATAGATAACTTCACAAAATTTCAAACAAGCCACAAGAGAAATACTATTCTTCCTTGCCACTGTGCACAACAGTGATTAAAATACAGACCTCATAGCCAAGACTCTAGATGGGTTTCTTTTATGACCTTCAGAAAACACAGAAAAACCCCCAACCCTTCCCCAAACCAGCCACTACTGAGGGCCATAATAAGGTTAGGCAGCTAACACCTCCCTCTCACCTCCACTGGTCTGTCAGCTGTACTTGTGTCCACATACCCCTTTATTCCTTCTTTTAGTCTTTCAGTAGAATCAACACAAGTGAAATCTGTGCCTGCAACTCAGCCACTCTCATTCACTGTCCAGCATCAGTTTAAACTGCAGCTAATAGTAAGCTAATGTGCCTGATGAACCTTCTCTTCTGCCAGCTCTACAATGGGAACAGTAATGAGCAGTAAGAGGATGTTAATATCTTAAATCACTGCAGCTGTTTGCTTGGTGATGCCGGAGGCACGAGCCCCTGATCCCACTTGGTGGCACAGTGAAGAAGAAGGCTCTGACTGCTGTTTGGTACACTGGATTATCAGTAAAAAATCTGGAGAAGTTTTCTTTTCTCTCACACTCAGCCTCTCTGTCTCAGGCAGAATATCCTTAAAAAACAAGCATTGATTTAGCCCAGTATGGATCCATGAAAAAAAAAAGAAGAGCTGAGAAGCAGAAGTTTAAGACAACATGCCAAAGCCAAATGCCACCAAAAAAGCAAGAGATCTTAATTCCTTCTAAGCTGCACAGTACATGAGCTGTGAGGGAGACCTTCCAGTCCTTGCTGCTGATCGCTACCCTTGTCCTTCACACTGCAAGGCTATTTCTGCATGTTTGGTTATTATTTCACTCCGTGTTGGCAGCTAAACATTTAAAATAAAAGAAACAATTAAAAAGAAGCAAGACCAGGGCTATGACTTAGAGATGTAGATCAGTAAGACTGGGCACTGATGCTTTGGCAACAGCCTTTACCTGAATGCATTTCAGCACCTCTGACTATCCATTTATAAATGCCTTGCTCCATGGATGTAACACAGGTACAACCTCTGTTGGAGTAAATTATACTGAGTGGAAGTGAATTTTCAGTGACATCAACAGGCATGCGATATTCCCACCGTAATCATGTGCTCTACAGTCGCTTTTCCATCTTCCACAAGCTTGTGCATGCTTCTAATTTCTGCTTTTTATTTGTTTTGTTTTGTTTTTTTTTTTTGTTATGAGATACTTTCAAGTGAGTGAGATTCCTTTATGTAGGAATAAAGTAGTCAAACAATGCCTGTGGTCAACTGGTTCACTAAGTCTGTGCCCCTTTCTATCTGGTCTTTCTAAAAACTATCAGGCAAAGATATTTTCTCATTGTCCAAGGGACTGAATGATTTTCTGTGCATACCCACCACTTACATGGGAAGAGAGGCATACACTGTTCCTTACTTACCTGTTCTCTCTCCTGCTTAAAAAAGTTACAATGAGCTAATGAGAGGGCAACCCATATAGCCAAGGTAACACAGGACACAAACTAGAATCAGTGAATATAAACCAGCAACTAATATGAATGGTTTTGCTAATAATGTGTTTCTGAAAAGTTGCTTAATCCCAAATGTGTCGCTGTAATGCTGACAAAACAGATTCATGGAAGCTTCAGTGAGTTCACAGACTAGTATCCTGATCATGAACCTGGAAGCAGAAACCAGACCTAAATTCCTTTGAAATTAATATCATAACTAAATTTGCTGAGGAATATACTTCAGGGAAATTTGCATTTAGGTCAGCAAGAAAGACAAAAGATACTAAAAAGGTATTTCTCACTTCACAGTTCTTCTATCACTAGCACAACTTAAAGCCATGGGTATATCTACACTACCTAAATACTACAGTGTATATATCATAGCCAAAGCAATATATTGTTTATATCTCACTGATTGCCAAGCAAGCAGGAAATTCAGTTGCACAGAGCTCTCTATACCAGGCTGTAGATCTCTGGCATTAAGATGGAAGCCAGAAGGGAAAATTTTACTAAGGGAAAGCAGAAATGCATTTCCTGGAAGCTGGGTGCTGGCAGGAAGGGACCTTGCTAGTGCATTCAGATTGTGAACAGTAACTTGGAGCATGTAACTGGCTACAGTGATTTACAGGCTAGCACAGCAGTGAGTGCAGATTACACTTGTGCTGATGGAGGCAGAATAACTCCTGGAAACGACATGACAGCCAGTATACAGCAAAAGGCAAATGAAGGCCCCTAAAGTACTTCAGATTGGAAACTACAACCTCCTCTGCTGCATGAATAATTGTATGGCTTCCATTAGGAATCCTCTCAATTTCTATCACGGTTTTGTTGATGTACAAACAATGCTTTTTTTTTTACAACATGGACAGTTCCCCTCTCCCCTAATTGTCTTGGTTTACCCTTGGTGTCAAGAGGCAAAGTATTTCCTGGAAGCTGGTTATAACATCAAGAAAAGACAGTTAACAATAATAAAATGAAGTAGAGGAAACAGGAACAAAATTATTTGGATATTAGCTTCTTTCTCTGCAAAGTGTTTAGCTCAAGAGCTCAAAGCACAGATTTTCAGATAAACAGAGTTTAATTCCTAAGACTCCTTGGAATTAGGACAGGTAAAATTTGTGTTGACAGTCTGCAAGCTGTGAGGCAAAGGCTGTGAAGAATATAAGTCAGAAGCTTGAAGCACAGTCATTCGACCGACTGGTAATTTTTAATGCCACCTATTTAAAAGTACTTTGCTATAAGATATGTTGGTGTCTCCCAAGATTAGTTATCCTCGAAGATTTGAGCACAAATGACCTATTTAAGGAGCCAACACTCTGTTTTAACAAGTGCCTACTGTATTTGGACCCCAATCTGAGACCTTGTTGAAGAAGGTAGTTTTTGGACTGCGTGACTGAAACTTTAACACCAGATAACTTCTGTAGAGATGTCAGGCTTTCAAGGCTGAACTCAGCGGAGAAAGGTATACTTCCATCTGAGATGACATGAAGACAGGAAGAGAGGGAGCGCAGGGCTCTGTAAAGAGACTTCCTTCCCTCAGTGTATTACTTTTTACTCTCAGCACTGCAGCACGGAGCTGGCCACCACCAAATGGGCCTGTGCCACAACACATACACAGTTAAGGACTTGATAGCACGTTTTTGCACCAACTATAAAGTCCACTTGCACCATGTCGATGGTAAAATACCAAAACCAATTACTGAAATACTTTTCCATAGCTCAAAATGATAGCACAACACAGGTGCTAAGAAAAATCACTTGCTAATAACAAGTCAAACTTTATTCAAACTTCAGAGACAGAGGGACTACAAATGCTGCTTTTATAAGAACAGTTTTTCAACAGAGGCCAAGTAAAAAAAATAAATGACAACTAACCATCAACATTATGTGTTCACGCAGCATAGCCAGAATGACACAGATAGAAAGAAATTAAAAATAAATTTCAATACTATAAATTAAGAGATGCCACAGAAGGTATGCAAATTCCATGCCACAAGGTCTTGTTTTTTGTTTACAAAGAATGTTTTTTCAGTTTGATGGAGAGGCATCATTATGGAGGGAATTTGAGGCATTTTAAATAGCAGAAGCACTCATTAAGTATTCATTTTTAACAGGAAGACTGGAAAAAAAATTAAAATTAATGAGCAAGATGAAGTGTGGGGGAACTTTGAAGATGACAGCTTCTTGCTAAAAAAAGGCACACTTGATATTAATCACAAGCAGTTCACACACATGCTTTACCCCTAACTCCACTGTCACAATGTCCAGGACTAATTCACAGCTGCTTCATGTTCACTTCATGTTAGGGTACTTGGCAAAGCAGGCAAAGCACAGTGTGGGTCCTCAGCCACTGTGGTAAAAAAGATGAGGAATAAATCACCAGGCAAAGGACACGGCATAGCCTGTTTTAAACCCAGGTGATTAAATATATCTGCAGTAGAAACTACAGGAGACCCTCAGGAAGTGGTACAACTACAGTCTATACCAAAAACTCAAACCGACCACAGCAATTTCTGAGTAGAAAAGCACAAGTATTCTTGCTGCACCACTCTAATGGATTTTCTGTAAACAAATGAAAATTTTCTGGGCCAATTTGTATCTGGCACATTAAAACACTATAGGAGCTTTTACCTTTAAAAATCTGCCAGGTTTAAGACCCCATGGTCAGGACAGATCTCAAACATCCTTTCCTATCTCTGAGTCTTAAAAGGAAGAAAAAAACAAGTTGCCTTTTTTTAAACACACACAGACCAGACTACTTCATTGACACACAACACGGAAGTTGTGCAGCTGTCAGTTTATTCTTCAATACCCTCATGCAGTAAAATAAAGTTATGATTACTCCTTCTGTAAAAAATTATGTTTGTTTCTTCTAAATGCTCATACTCTTGATGAAGAATCTGGCAGGGAGGGGGGTTCACTTAAGGCTTGCTATAAAAATTGGTCATTACAAAGCACAGATATGGGTAAGCCTTTTCTCTCTCTGGATCTCTTAGTTTAGATTACAAAAACTGGATCTGGAAGAGAAAAGACTTATCCAAGCTGAACTGACCCTGGCAGAGGTAGTGTGGAGGCCATCCTGGGCAAGTGTGGACATCCTGGGACAAAAACGAGCAAAAGCATCAAAGCAGAAGATACTGGAGTGAAGAAGGAATAACAGAAGTTGCATGAATACATTTGAGGGAATGAACATTTGTCTTTGGTCTCACTTCACACTAAACATTTTTCTCCCTAATGTGATGTTTTTCAGTGTGATGCTCCTCTGTATTCAACCATTCTCCCTGTCCCCTGTGAGTTCTTTTTATCTCCTTCTGACTCTGCAGAACACCATGCAAGAAGAGGTGCCCTGCATGCCAGACATGAACATAACCCTACTAAGGGACACCTTTCTGAAAATGATGGCCAGGTCTGTTCCAAAGTCCACCGAAACCAGTGGAAAGGCCTAAGCTCATTTGGAGGAGAACTAAGAAATTTCCATGCTGGGAAGAGATGTCTCAGCTAGCTCCAAACAAGCTGCCTAATGAGCCCAAGCTTAGTGCTGCCCTGACATAGCTGTAATGTTTCTCTCCCCACATGGGCACATTCAGAGCTAACTTAGGTGCCTCTGCATGACCCTGTATTGCATCATGCAGACATACCTAGCTGCTTTGTTGCTTTCCTTTGAAATTATAGCAACAGCAACAGAACAGGCAGTTTACAATTATAGGATTATTTCTTAATAATATTTGCCCCTTTAAGGTTTGGCATTCTCAACAACCATATATGAAAATGGGTTGAAAATACTGCATGAGAATTCTCCTTTAGGATTCAGTTGACCCAAATACACAGTTCTCTTGCTCTGAATTCCCGTGTATGGTGCAGGGAGATAAACTGCTCTGTTTTCTCTTTCTTTCTTGCCTTTTTTTTTTCTTTCTTTCATAATGCTGCATTGCAGGACTAAATTTTTTGATTATCATGCAGTATCTTATTTTGACTGTCCTTTTCTCAAATTAAATGATTCTGGTACTCTGAGGGAAATCAGGAAAGATCTGTCTCCTGCTCCGAGGGGGCAGGTAGCGCCTTTCCGTAATAGGTCAGCTTAAAAGCATCCACACAGTCAGGAAAGTGGTTGCACTTCAGGGGACTGCCAACATGACTGTATCAGACATTGGCATGACAACATGAGACTAAAAAAAGCCACGGCCACAGAAGTCCCCACTGTCGATGCAGTGACAGCACGAAAACACAATTTTCACTGGTTTAGCTTGCTGTGTGCAGGGTGAGAGGAACTAGCAAGGCTCTGCTCCCAACAGCAGTGCTGAGCTGGTATTGCGTAAGCATTTTGACAGTGAGGTTGGCACAGCTTTAAAAAAAACCTCCTCTTGCTCCCTGTTGAGTATTTGTAGACAATTCTGCGTAGCCAAATGACACAAACAAGGTTTTAACACTCCTACCATCCTTGTAGAGTAAGTACAGCCATGGCAGAAAGAGTAATACCTGCTCTGGTTACTGTATCATTAATAAAGCTAATCAACTAACTTTCAAGTGTAATAGCTTTACCTCCAGGTAAGTCTACCAAGTAAGTGAGTTTCTGAAACCAGCAATTAGAAAATCCTTTTTTCTCACTTGCAAGCTTGGACATACTTGACTTACAAGCCATGGAGCTAAAAACCAACCAAACAGGAAAACCTAGAATACCATTGGTTTTTACAGGCACATTTAGAAGCAGAATCATACTGCAAAATGGGCTCTTCCAGCTCCTCAGGAAACCTGCACAAGCATCCAACAACTGCAAGAACACTCAAGGTCATACGCAAGCTCTTTTTGGAGTAAAGATGCCTTCCGACTGTAGTGCTAAACTCTGCAAAGTAGACCCTGTATTGCAGATGAGATGATTGGGAGATGCCTAAATCAAACAGCAAGTTCAGCGAATATGGTACATAAATAAGAGCTTTGCTGAGCCCTCTCTCTGAAATTCATAAACAACAGGAGAGTTGGAATAGGAAAGCTGTTTGATGAATCGCTATACATCAGCACCAAGCCTACTCTTCTCATTTTGGCAAAGTATGCTTACTCTACTTTCAAGACCCCAAAGCAACTGAGTGATAGGAAAGCACATATATAACACCATCAGTATAGAAAAAGAGGAAAAGGAAGCACTGGTTATAGGTTACTTCCACCAAGCTACCTTTTTGCTGGCTCCTTATTGCAAGAGGTTTACCAGAAAAACAGAAGAGCATCTGGAGAACAGTTCTCAACACTGTGGATACTACCCATGTATCCACACAATTCTGGCTGGAACTTCTGAAGTCCCACCTCAGCATATTTCAGGTCCAGCAAAGGGGCAGAAGGTATCCGAGAGGTATGAGCTTTGAGGTCTCCAAAGTTCTGGGCTGATGTCTCGCAGCATACTGCTCCTTCTCCAGCTCAAGCTCAGCGTCCTCTGAAACAGAGAGCACTGTCCTACAATACCATAAAGCATAGCTGTAGACAGCGGGAAGCTCTGCAGATAATGAAACAACAACCTGTTTCTGGCATCTGCTTTGTTTAGTTTTCCTACAAAAAGATAAACTGGGCCAGACTGTGAGTTATGCAACCTGCAGTTACTCAGCTGTCAACTGTCTTTGACAAAAAACATCCACAGCAGAGACGTCCCAAGCTGCTTAACACTGTGCAGAAACAGAGACCTGGGACACAATAGGATGGAAGAAGGGACCGGTCTGAGGTTAGTAAATGAGGAGGGAAAGCCACAAATTAAAGAAACTTGACTACAGGAAAACGAATGGTAATGAAACTCGCAAGAGAATAGTTTCTGACAACACTGGGAATCTCAGCTGAGATGGGATTGCCACATTAAGCCCAAACAGGAAAAAAGGCTTCTGGTAGCCCAATTAGCCACTCACAGTATTTCTGACAGTGTTGTGACATGAAGAACTACTTGGAAAGTCTGATCTCTTATTTGTACAAAAAAAGAGTAAGGCTAGCAGAAATGGATGAAACAGTCTGTCAGTTAAGTGTATCATTTGCTCAACTTGTAATGTAAGGAGAGTGAAAAGGAAAATCATGAAAATTAGCTGTGGTTGTGTTATCAGACTAGAACCAGAGCCCAGGGTAAGACAGGGAGCAGATTTTCCCTATTTCTTATGGAGATACAAATACTGTTACAAAGCCATTTCAACTTGCCTGGTATCTTGATCTCCAAAATCAAGGCAAAAAATAGTCTCCTCCTGCTTCAAAGCCAAAACCCGCATGGTCTCCCCAGCAGCAGCTCCATGTTTTCTAAACTAACAAATAGTTTATAATGTTGCAGCCTAGGACTCCTAACATGCAAAGAGAAAACTGGCCCCATTTTCCACTCATGCTAATTCATCATCATAGGAAATAATATAGAACAGAAATGCATTAAACTTGCAGATATTTAAAACAAGTTTGATTGCAGGACTGGGGAAATACAAAATAAGGGGAAAAGAAAGACACACAGAGCATAAAGTTCAGAGGTTAAACTGTTTGGGGAAGAAGAAAGTTCAGTGTTTGTCTGTGATTAAGTGGTTGATTTTGCTAAGTTGGGCAGGTATCAAGAACTGGTTAACTGAGGGCAAGAGAGAGTTACAGTACAAAGCGAAAACAGAGCAGTCAAGGGGAGAAAAACAGCTGCCACAAAGTCTGTTTTCCCTTGGGTTTTCTAGTTATCATTTGAGGATAAATATACTTTTCAACTAACCTATTCTGTGGAGCTAATTCCCTGAAAGTGCTGGGAATCCACTAATTCTGCTGCCTAACGTGTTTAGGAGTTGATGGGTCTGTACCTGTGTAATGTCCTTTCAGATTTTGTACTCAATAAAAACCAAAGTAACCCAGCCATGATGAAAGCATCGTATGCACACGTTTAAACATACCTCATAGCAGATGGCCAGTAGACATCCCAAAGCAAGTGCTAGACTTATCAGGACGTGTGTAACAGCAAAAAGGAATGAAAGGCACATTCCTATACAAATGTAGAAAAAAATGCCATCCTAGGTTTTGAGGTTGTAGATGGCTAAAGGAAAACAGCCCCTTTTATAAAGTAACACGATCTTTGCTGCCTCCAAAGATGGCTTTTTACGAAGCAGTCACATGTCCTCCCCAGGAACTGAAGCTATACAGACAGCAGCAGATATAATATGCTGCATATGTTTTATACTGCAGTATATTTTAGGAGTCACGGTCCATGTTATCTGCATACTGCTTTTTAAAAGGCACAGTTTCTAAAGTACAAGAACACATTCACAAACAATGGATTAAAACTTAATCCGTTCTACTCCAGTTTTCTGATCTGTGTATTTTGTGACTATACTGCACCAGCAGACCCATCGGCTGAATTCAAGTCTATGGCAAGAGACTAACTTACAAACCCATGCAGTCCATGCCCTTTGGTGCTTTGGGTGAGACGTCAAGATCCCACAGAAACCTCTGTGTTTCTTCTCACATCACTGTGGCACGCGCAGAGAGGGAGGTGCCCAGAAGCAAAGAACATTTAGTATAATGACTCAGATGGTTGGTCAGCAGTTTAAACCAGCCACTTGATATTACTATAATGAGGATTCAGTTTAACAGTTGTTCTGCATGCCTGGAAATTCCTCCCATCCCCAGGAAATCCCTTATAAAATCATGTGTTTGAGAAGAAAGAGGTTATGGCTTGGAAAATGCATTAAATGGGTGGATCAAAAATGCCTACGGGTGTGTAAAATTTATTTATCATAGCAAGAGGATCAGAGAGCCTCTGAGCTTTATCTCAGTGATGACGCAGCATAAATAAAACTCCAGGGCTAAATTCAGACCTGCAGAAATTCACTGCAGTTCTTCAGAATCCAACAGGAGTAGAATCCTCTTATGATAACTCTGAGATTAGGCCAGTATGTTTTATATGCATTTTGTGCCACAGAAGTCTTGAAGTCTTGATTGAAAGTAATGAAAGTTATTTCCATGATGAGTAGCAGAATTACAGAATCATAGAATATGCTGAGTTGGAAGGGACCCACAAGGATCATCGAGTCCAACCCTCAGCCCTGCACAGGACCATCCCCAAGAGTCACACCACGTGCTCGAGAGTATCATCCAAACACTTCTTGAGCTCTGTCAGCCTTGGTACTGTGACCACTTCCCTGGGGAGCCTGTTCCAGTGCCCAACCACCCTCTGGGGAAAGAACTTTTTTCTAATATCCAGCCTAAACCTCCCCTGACCCAAATTCAGACCATTCCCTTGGGTCCTGCCACTGGTCTCCACAGAGAAGAGATCGATGTCTGTCCCTCCTCTTCCCCTCATGAGGAAGTTGTGATGAAGTCTTCCCTCCGTCTCCAACTTTATATATTCACACACAGCACAAATGTCATGATACATGATATCCACCATCTGCTTGTGTTCTCAGCATTAAATACACTAGTTCAGTCAACACACAGTAACTGCACCAACACAAGGGAAGATAGGAACAGAATATGAAGTTTCCTCATAAGCCAATTGCTCATGAGTCAATAAATATCCATCCAGCACCAATATATGTTGATGCACGCAGGAGCAATCCTCATCTTTCAGCTACTACATCATTACCTTCCTGAATCTCATAACCAAAACTAATTAATTGAAACGTAGTCTCAGGAATATGCCTGGCCTATAAAACCCTGAAACACATTCTTAAATTCTATAAGGATTAAGTATAGGCCTTAAGATTAGGATACCTAAACATTTATAAAGGCATTAAATCTATCAAGATACAACCTTTTTGCCAGGCCCTGAATTCAGAGTTCAAGAAGTGATCGGATGATGCTCTCCGGCATATGGAGTGACTTTTGGGGATGGTCTTGTGCAGGGCTGAGGGTTGGACTCGATGATCCTTGTGGGTCCCTTTCAACTCAGCATATTCTGTGATTCTCCAGTTCTGCTCCGCTATCTCATATCTCCCCCTGTTTGCTGCAGCTTTAAGTATTTGTAGTCCTGACCGTAAGAATAATGCCAGAGCTGCCGATATACACTGGTTGAAACATTGTAACTTAAAAAAAAAAATCTTATCTGCATATGCAAATAAAGGAGATGATAATTCTGAGTGGCTATTTACAGCACTTTATTTAAATCAGGCTGTGTTAAATTCTGCATTCTGTCATACTGAAGGTCAGAGAGCTGGTATCAGATCATTAGACATGATGGCAGGATTTGTGGCTTCTTATTCCATATTGAGGATGCACAGAAACCCTAGCTTTGTTTAATTTCCAAAAGCTTTTGAAAAAGGTGAATGAACAGTTTTTAAGGCGTATGGGCATGAGTATCTCACAGCTAAAGGTCTGAGGATACAGAAGTACCAGAGGAGTTATAACTACTGTAGCTGTAAAGAAGAATGGCTGTGGGGTAAGCTAAAGAGAGGTACATACAGGACTCAGAGTCAAAACGGGAGAAGAAAATTACATTTGCAGTAGCAGCAGACAGTTATAGCAATAAGGAAGAAATTAAGAATTATACAAATGGTATTGCTGTTCAAAAGATGTGTAAAAATAAGGGGAGAGAAACCAAGCATGTCTAATGATCTGCACCTGGAAAACAAGTGGAAGATAAATAGAAACTGTAATGAAAGGGACAGCTGGAGAGATGATAGACGATGGAGGTCAAGCCTCTATGAGAACCAGCAATTTGAGAGAGTGAGAAATGAACGAGTCAGAAATAGCTAAGACCTCTCTAGAAGTGCAGTGAAGGTATGTCAATATGTTCATTATTTCATCTATCGTCTGCTAGTTGTTCCTCAGACTATACTTACAGAACTTATCTATATTTAAAATGTGATTTATATCTAACAGTTATATAACAAAAATTCAGTAGTCATGTCCTTTATTCCAGCCCAATGCATTTATGATCCAGTGTTACCTCCTACAGATTTTCGAAATTTCCTCTCAAGACTCCAGGCAGACTCTAAGACAGCATTCCACCATTGCCTGCTAATGTGGTTGCTTTCTTGTTGGTATTCAAACCACAAATGAAATGTAATGATTACCATGAGTTCCTTTAGGCTGCTTAAGCCTCAAAGTCCCCTCAGGAGAGCAGCCTTTGAACCAGAGTCCTAAACCCTCTTCTTTGTACTGCTACAATGTTTATTTTCACCTGCTGAGACCCCCATTCTTTGTATGCTAGTCTGATGATTCAGTTTTACTCTTCAATTTTGATTTTGCTGCCCCTTTTCATACCGACATGACTCTTAATTTCACTGATTACTTGTTTCTACCATGAGGCTGCAGCACTCAATATTGTCTCCACAGTTCTCCAATGCATTTTTTTTTCAACTCCTCTAAATTTTAAAAAATTGTTCTAAGTTTTTGTTTGATGACTGACACAAGTTCGTTACTGAAGGCAATAGCCATGATAGCTGGCCACTTTCTCTACTCACATCTGCGCTGGGGTTCAGGTTAGACATGAGGGGTGAATTAAACCACTAGGAGTGTAATGCAGCACTGGAACGGGCTGTCTAGAGAGCCAGATGAATCTCAGTCCCTTAAGGTTTTCAAAACCAAGCTAGACAAAGCTATGGCTGACCCATGTCAAAAGCAGTCCTTGTTTGAGTAGGAAGATGGACTACACAAACCCTCAGAGGTCCCTTCCAACCATTATTTCTAGGATTCTGCCAGTTCGTCCAATATTTCATTCCTGTACCCTGTAACAATCTGGCTATCTCAGATTTCTTCATTCTTAATATTCTTAACATCACTTACTATCTCTTCCTAAGGCAGTATGTCATCAGCCCCAATCTTGACATTTGAGAGTCTGAACACTGGTTCAGTTGCTATTGTGATAGATTTGCAGCCAATCAAATGCAGAGAAACACTGAATCATCGCTATCTGCCAAAAAAAAAAAAAAAGGCCACATAGCAGGATGGCAAAACAAAACACACACCCTCTCGGTGCACCAGCAGCAAGTGTTACCCAGCACTGAGCAGATTCCATGTCCTCGGGTGCTGGTAACTGGTACTGCTCCCTCCTTAATACTAAGCAAAGCAGTTTTGAGCAGTGCTTTTATCTGAAAGTGTTCTCACCACTATCAGCCTTGCTCAGCCATGCAGGACACCTTTTTCCTTCAAAAATGAGGACTTTAATGTTAACAGATCTCTGAGGGGTATTTTACTGTTATAGGCAGTATTTAGATCTGCTTCTACCTGTTGCTGCACTTCCATGTCAGTCTCTGTGAAATACATTTTTTATTCTGCTAAACTACCAGGCAGGGCCCAGGTACCTTGTCTGTTTTCTTGGGGATATTCTGGTACTACAGAGCAATTACATCTGCAGTTTGCCCAGCACTGCTGCCCAGGAGGGGGTTGGTATACTTAGGTAATCCCACAAGACTACTTCCTAATCCAAGTTCCTCCGTACTAAACTCACAGCTTACACCCCTAGATGAAAAGGAAGTGAAAACACAACCCCAGATGACTGTGCGAACAGCTGCGTGCACTCTGCCCCGTGTCCAATGATCTTGCTCAGTTGTTCTTAAGTAAATGTTTTTATTTTCTGGATTTGATAAATCAGGGATTGATTTAAGAGGTGGAAAGGAGGATAAAATGAACTCGTAATACCTAAAGCATAATATGCACTCTCCTGCTTTGAAAGTGCTCCAGTGGATGGTGAGGAACAACAGGAGGTTAGCAAAGGACAGAAGGGATTTAGGAAGGAAATTCAGGGACAGCTGAGGGAGCAGAAGTGAAGAGAGGCAATTCATCAAAGAAAAGAGATTAGAACATTAGACTGAGGAGATTTATTTCAGGGCATTAGGAAGGAAATATAAGAAGAAAGATCTCTAAAAAATAACTTTATGCTAAAGCATTTTACAGCTGGGGAAAATTTGCCTCCATTGACAACAAGTTTTCAGCTGGACCATCTCCACACACACAAATCTAAAAATGCACACCAGATTTTTGGCCATCAAACAATAGTAAATTCTACTCTATTACAAGGATCTATGGTAACAGATTTCTGAAAGTGTGACCAGACCTCCAAAACACTGTAAAAATGTAATCTATTAGGAATTCTTATAAGGCAACTATATGTTTCTATCATAATTGTTGAAAACCTACTTCAGGTACAATGAAGAAAATTAGTAACATAATCCCTATCTCTTGGTAGATTTGTTATGGTGGTTTTTACATATTCTGGTGACTCCTCTTCATTTTAGATCTTCTATCCTTGGTTACTCGGTTTTACAGAGCTGTACAGAAGGGTACAACAAGGGTACAACAGGAATAAGCTAATCTTTTTGGATTTCAGTAGAGCTTTTGATACTATCTCTCACAGGATCCTTCTGGACAAAATGCTCAGCACACAGCTGGACAAACATATCATGTGGTGGGTGAGCAATTGGCTCACGGGTAGAGCACAGAGGGTAACAGTGAACGGGGTAACATCAGACTGATGATCTGTCACAGTTACTATTCCCACCAATAGTAATAGTAAAAGTGTGGGGTTCCACAGGGCTCCATCTTAGGCCCTGTGCTCTTCAAGTCTTCATAAATGAAAAAAAACCAAAACAAGCTACAGAGCTGCACTGGCTCTACAGAGCTACATCTCGCACCAGTGACATTTCCTCACCACTTTCCTACTGAACGTACAGAAGAAGAGGTACTTGGGACAGCTCCAAGCAATACAGAAATGTTTCTGTCTGTGATATATATTCCAGGAAAAAGTGATCCTGTTTTTCAGGCCAGATCCTGCTTCTTGAGTGTTGACAGCTATTCACCCCTGCCTTACCTAAATGTTCTAAAACCAGACTTTGAATGTGGTAATTTTAGAATAATCTGGAGCATCAGTCCCAAATTTCCAGAAAGGACATTGATTTTGGTTGCCTGATTGAGTTTTCACCAAACATTCTTGAAAAAAACAGCCTGCACCCCAGAATTTCTTGACACTTTCCAAAGTCCCTATTGCCACCAAGCACAATGCATGATGTTGTAACAGAGATGTTATCCAGCAACTGCTACATGCTGAGAGACTGCAACAGATGCAGTAGTTCAAGATTAAACTCAATCTCACCTTCCCTATGGTTTGTAGAGAATTAAGGTAACATCTCCATTATCCTTCACAACACAGAGCTGTTGCTGCTGCCTCCCCACACAGCTGCAGAGCACACCATATTCCATTACACCATAGGGTTCAAGAATACCAGGTGTTCTGACAAAGCAGTGATTGCTGCTCCCACACTGGTGAAAAATCAACCATGGTATGAGTGTAATTTTGTCACTGCATGGTAGCTGGACCACTACAGCACAGGCTTGAGCTCTCTCGGTATTGGTGCACCTGGAAGATTCTATGGGAGTTGGACACGAAACACCATTTTGAACTAAGACTCTGGAGTCTGCTCTCTGTGTGGTGTGTGCATCCACAGCAGGACAGCAGGGGAAGGCAAACAATGGTTTATTGCTAGAGGAGTGCTCTTCATGAACAGACCAGTGTATTAAATACATGCTAACTGTGGATACAGCATCCCAGGATGCCAAGGCAAGGCAGCAAATTCAAAGATAGCACCTGACAGAAGAGGAAATGCCCAAATACCTACAAACTTATCATTAGAGAGATTGACATGCTGTAACAGCAGCAAAGCAAACCCATGGCAGAGTGCACTGAGCTCCATCTGACAGCTCCGGAACAGCACTGGGACTGAGCCTTCCCAGATTTTTCCTAAATTTGTGCCAACTACTTGATAGCATAAACTGCAGGGAACAGAGTGAGTGAGGCCTGGTTTATACTTAACAAATGATCAGCAAAATTTTCATGTTGGATAGAAGCATGCAAAACAAACAGAAAGAGCCTGTATCCCCCTAACTGACAGTGCAATGCCAGTCCTTGGCTCTCATTTGTACCAGTTAAATATCCATTAAATGACACATTTTGTCTGAGCTGGGAAACTCATAAACTGTGCTGTGCTAAGAAATACTTCTTACAGAAAGGTAATGCTGATGTACAAGGCACCACTCAGTTGTTTCAACAAAAATTTAAGATAATCTTTGAACAAAGTCTTTGCTCAAATGGCTTGCCTGCTCTATACAGCGATGGACTACATACCTTATTTGGGACGGATCAGTATATTGATATTTATGGCGTTTATTCTGCATGACAGATGCAGGGTCAAATACCTGAACTAACTGTGGTCTCAGTCAGTCTACTCAAGGATTGATGTCCCATTACTGCTAGAGCTCTTCTGATGTAATGCTGGTTGTCTTTCCAAAAGGAAAGAAAAAGTAATTAAAAGGTTTCCAGGCAAGATTCTGGAATATGAAATACAAGCCAACATAAAATGGTTTTGAAAGTCTTTTCATCTGCAAACCCAGGAGAAAAAGTTTAAGACAGAAAATATTCAACAAGCTAACCACACCTGCCAAGTTACCCTTGGTTCTTAATGAAATCACCCTGCAAAGCACATGCTGTGTTGCAGTGATGAGACCCCAAAATCTTCCTCCTCCTGAACTGTTTATAAGCTTTATAAGCAAACACCAGCATGGCAGAATCATGAAAACAGGATATAACAGTCTCTAAAAAACCATGGAGTACATCCTGGCACAATGCGCACTCATACAATTCCAGCATATGCAGTGGTGTGAAGAATGATTTAAAAAATCCCATACTGTTGCTCTGGTACTTATAGACATGGGTTTCAAATGGTTCAATCAATATTGTATTCACACTGCTGACTGCATCTGAGTTTTACTCCGAGTTTTGCTCTTAGTCCAGGAAGAAATTATGTGAGGAAAGAAAATTACTTTTTATAAGCAGCTGTATAACTTACAAATCTTTCAGTAGTTCATGTCAGAAAATGTGCCCCCCCCCCAACTCCTTTTTTGCTTAAAAGATTTGGGAATTGATTTTGTCCATAATCTAAAATGAATTTCCTATCTGTAAATGTGGCCAATTCTACCTATGGCTCAATCAGAATCCACTCTGCTATGGAATCCTCTACTCTGCCGACAGGGATAAGTTGCATCCTGTAACTCTTCAGACTGATTAATTAACCACAGAACAGAGCTGGTTGAAGTGCTGGCAGAAGTCAATTAAAAGGTTTTGCTTATGCGAGATCAAAATCCAATGTTTTTTAGCATTTTTCATCAACCTTCAGTGAGTCGGGGGGGGGGGGGGAAGTATTACAGTTTTGAATGCACCGAAGAACTGGCAAAAAACCCCAATCTTCACCAGACTCATGATTCACATCTGGAGTTAACGCAGACCACAGCCGCAGGTGTGAGACCACCTAGGCTGAGGGAGTCTGATGCTTCAGGTTCCCAGACCAACTGGGTGTCCAGCCAGTCAGATATTCTGGAAATACTCCAGGATCTGACCAGGGTTCACAAGCTCTGGATGCCAGTCTCAAGATTTTCAACCTGCACACCCCATCTCTTCAAGACTGAGCCTTGAAGATAGCCTTTCCCTGGGGTTCCCCTTGCCTTTCAGTGTAACTCCTACTAGTTATCCTTCCCAAAAAATTGAGCATCAAGCCTGACAACAGCTGAGGATCCTGGTGCTTTCTACCACTGCCCCATGTAGTCTAGGGACACATCTCTCTAGCTGTGTCTGCCCCACAGCTGGGGACTCTCGAAGCCTGTGTCAAGACTTCGCACATCTTGACTTGATAACCTAAGGATCAGAGGCAGTGGAAGTCCCTGCAGAGGCAGGACTTTCAGGGTCTCTGCTCTGTAGCAGGCAAGCGGGACTCCCTAACAGCCTGCTGCAAATGCAGAGAGACTTCAAAAGAAACCTAGCCTTTGATATATTGGGAGTTCACTGAGCCAAAGTTATTTCAGATGAAACACTTTAGTGAATCAGCGTCTTTTGATAAAACTAAGCTTTGGCAATAGATGAGGAGAATTCCCAGAAGCTTCGGTAGAGAAAGATATCTGAAGTCAAGCTATGGTCAGTCTCATCCCAAATGCAAGGTCAGTGCAATTATAGTGGAAACAGGTAAAGACAAAGCTGAACAGAAAGGGATTTTACAGGCTAATTATTGACAGTAGCTTTAGAGGTGGAGGAGGACTGGACTGCTGGCACATTTAGACATCCCATCTCTGAGAACAATTACTTATCATTTAGGTATTATGGCTGTGGTCAAGTGAAATGCATGGAAAAAGCACTCCTTGACTTCAGCTAGCTCTAGTCTGGGCTCACGAGGGACATTTATTGCTGTATGACCAAGGCAGGATATGAGGATGGTAGACTATGTGCATGTGTTTGCACACACAAGGCTGTGGGTAGAGCATGTTGGGTACAATAGAGGTTTCAGCCAGACTGCTATAATACAAATTAAAAGTAGGGTGGAAAAAATAGGCCAAATTATTTCTGTAAGTTGCCCAAATGCCTCAATTGATCATACTAACTTTAGAATGCAAAAGGCACTATGCACACTTGACAGGTTTGTTCCTCTGACAGGTACATCATGTGCTTGTGATTCCTGTTTAATTTCCTTCTTTAAGAATACCTCAAACTGTGTTCCTTGTGGGTGTGGTGGAAAGTGGAGGCAGAGAGTCATTCTTCTCTGAAGGAAAATACAATTACCCAACTTCTTTAACTGTTCAAACAGATGACAAGTGAACAGGCATTCAATGCTCCCCACTAGCTCCAGTTTAAAACAAAACACTCTGCATTACACATTCAGTAACAGATCCCTAATCCCAAATTCCCTATAGCAGAAGGGAGCCGGAGGGGAGTCAAAAAAAGAGGCCTTTTTATTTTGCCTGTGTTTTTCATATTGCAAGGTGCTTTTTTATCTCATTGAACTCAGAAGAGAGACTTGCACACATGAAGCTGTGCTGCACAAACTGGGTTACTACTGGAATGTGAACAAGGGTCACAGAGGCAGGGGATAAGCATGTGTTGATGCACTCGTCTTTGACGGGTGCCAATCATTCCTGCAGCTCGTTCACCACCTACACACTGTCAAATACACACACACACACACACACTTCTAATCTGCTCTCTTCCAGTGCTAAAGCAGACAAGAGCGTGGTAATGCTCCAGGTTAAAGATAAACCACAATCAGGGTGTGAGTCTGTTTTAAACAAGCATATGCAGTGAATGTGCATGGGACAGTCCACGTACGTGTGGGACAGTCCAAGTACGTGTGTATATATTCATCTATACACTGAAACCTGAACCTTCTACAGTGAGTAAAAATACCAGTATGTACATGTTTTGGGGAGATTTAATTTCCTTTATTCTTTCTTTTTTTTTCTTTTTTTTTTTTTTTTGCCACGACTACAAGGTCCTTTGGGTTATTCTCTTCTCGCAGCAACATGCGAGTCAATAATAATAAGAATAATAAATGAGTGCCAGCAAGTTAGCACAGTGCTTCTTAATCAGGGAGGCCTGTGAAGTTTGATGAATGCTTTAAAACCCTTTCTTTGGGACTTCTGTTTAATAAATGGAAATAATTTCCCTCCCATTTGCTATTTTTAACAGAACCACGTCCAAAATCTTGTCTGCCAGCATCCTAGATTAATCTAAATGCATCCCACTGGTGATATCCCATGGTCTTGTGTTTCTTTGTACCCAGGGGTAGATGTACTCAGTGGGATTCAGCAGCAGCTTAACACCATTTCCACTGCAATCAATAGCAAACCTCCTAAATACTGCACTGGAAAACAATTAGGCCACTATTGAGTACATTAGAAAAAATATTGATTTGGTGGAATTGAGGTTTAGTGTTGGTGAGTTTGGCTTTGTTAATGTCAGGGAAACTGCCCTTGTTATGATCAAAGCTGAACTTGAACCAAGTTACACTATTCAGTCCAATTCTGTCTCTGCCTCGGATTTAGCTTCTCCCTGTTACTGTTCTGATACTCTAGCAACGAACCAGTCTGCAGTCAGCAGTTGAGGACAGCTAGGTCAACCAACAACACAGTTATTTCTTTGAAAAATCTGAAAATAAATTCCAAAGAGAAGATGCTGCTCTCAAGTATTACCTTCTTTAACTTTGCTTGGGGGAGCCTAAATTTCTGCCCCTGCAGACACCTTGCAGAAGTGCCTCTCTTTATGCTCCAGACAGAGACATGTGACTTTTTACAGATTTCAAGTATGTGATGGAAATTCACAGCTCCGTGGATTTTAAGGCCAGAGAGGCTGCTGCATTAATCTAATCAGAGCTAATGCACAGCACAGATCAGGAAACCATTATCAACTACTTCCTGCTTCAAGTCCAGCAGCTGAAGTTAAACTGGGGTCTCGGTTTTAGAAAAATACACTGCAGTTTAAGAGGAAGTTTAATAGTCTTTGAGGGGACAAACTCGCTAGAGCTTTGGGTAGCTAGTTCCAGTTAGTAACTTCATCTAGTGATCAAACAAGCCTAGTATTTCTACATTCAATCTACTTACAGCTTATAACTATTAGTTTCCAATACCCTCTGTTATCACATGCCTATCCTCCTTATCACTATTTACAGACCACGATTAAGCTATGTCTTAGCCTTCTCTTTAATAAACAAGGTGGATTGAGTCCCTTGAGCCTTATAAAAACACAAGCTCCGATTGTTTACTTACTCTCTCAGATACTTTCTAAATTGTGCCCAATTTCTAAATGTTTTTCCTTGAAGAATGGAGAAGAAAGGGAAAGACTCAAAAGTAGGATAAGGTAGCAGAGAAATAAACACCAACTGAAACAGAAGCTCACAAAGAAGCAAGAGATGATGAAAAGACCATGCAAAGCAGTGCCCATTTAAAAGTATGCTTCCCTAAGTTATCCCGTCAGTTCCAAGAGGCTGACACTCGATTCTCCTCCCTATACTTCCACTCAATTATTTCAGGCAACCAGTGATTACTGCAAGACCTTCCCAGCTTAAGAACACACACTATGCCTTTGCAGAATTTTCTGGAAGCAGAGCTTATTAGCACTACAAGGCATTAAACCAACTGACAGCCTCCCCAAAACCAGTACTTGTGTCACAATTGAGCTCCACTAAAGTGGGATTGTGTTTTTTCCCATCCCCCGCCCTGGAAATATCTGCCTTGCTTCAAGGCCAGCACTGGAGGACTCAGAAGAAACAAAAGGCACATGGACACAAAGCACACATATGGAGCTCTGGGCTCCAACCATCAAGCCTGGGACATCTGTGGCTTTCTCAGGATGCCCGTGTGTTCAAGTAATTAGATCAGGGCCAGCTGTCCCCTTCTCGCTCTTCACCCTTTATGCTCCCATTACTGCTACTACCTCTGTCTGTCCAAAGAGTATTTCGTCTGATGGATCACCAAACAAGTAGGTTTTTTGTTGTTGTTTATTCTTTGGAAGGAGCGAGTGAAAGAGAACTGGTGAGGGAGTAAACAAGAGAAAGGATTCTCCTGACTACGTCTCATGAGACACCTCAATGTTTCCAAACAAGCTTTTGCCACATCGAGGAAGGATTTACTTTAACCTTTATATTCTGAAGTTATAAACTCCAAACACTTGTAGTGGTACTGAAAATGAAACCATCAGCAGTGAACCTGCTTGCTCAGGAAAGCTTACTGCGTTAAGGATACATTCAACTCTTGCATTCTGGGCCTAATTTCCCTGTCAGCGATCCAGAAGTAATTCAGGGAAATCAATGAACTGTATTTCAATCTCAAGATGCTCACTGCAACACACTCCTTTCTGAAATCTTTCTGCCAATTTGTGCTAGAGCAAGCTAGAGGTATGGTGGGAAGCAAGTCTCCACATCCGTGGGGGTTACTGCAGTGCAGTTGAAGAAACCCAGCTGAAGCTTTTACCAGTTGTGTGAAAGCAGGAGCGAGAACGGAACCATCCCTTTGTTCTCAACTGTGAAATTACATTTGCAGCTTTGCCCAAAGCCAGGCTCCCAGACAGGCACAAGCTGGAGCTGGGGAAGGAACACTGCTCCCCAGCCTGCATTTAGCGAGTAAGGACATGACAAAGCAAAAGGCTCGCATGTGCACTGAGCAGCCCTGTCCTTTGACAGGGCAACAAGTGCTTGGATGATACATTTACTGCAGCTTGTGCTGCATTGTGCCTGCCCATGTATCATCTCCATAGCAGCAGTTCTGCTAATTGAGACCAGCTGCTTCAATTCCAAATTTTTCTCTCCAGAAATATCGATACTACGGCATTATGATTAGAAAGCAGTTTACCAAATGCCTCCCAATTCTGCACAGTTCAGATGAAGAGCAGCTGCAGAGAGAAGGGACAGTTCCCTGAACATACAGAATAAAATACTGCAAAAACACTAGAGAAATGAAGGCTACAAGAAGCAAGTCAAAATAGAATAATGATGACAAGGAAAGCAGCCTGCTGTATATGCTTGTGCCTGTCACTTCAGATGTTGAAAGGACAGTGAGCAGACTTCTTCCTTATGCTCTAGGATAAACGGCCACAGCACTGCACTGTTACAGCTTCATGTGGCAGGTGTACATGTTTGTCGGATCCAGTTTTTCTGTCCAAGGCTGGATTAAAGCAAAATCCATCAATCTGGGCCTGGCTTGGGAGAGTAGCTGTGGTCTTGAATCATTTGGCTCCAGGGGCTGTTCTGCATAGCCCACTGGCAAAGAAAGTCACTAGAACTGATAAGCTAGTGGGAAGATGCATAAAGTAGGAATGCCACCACACTACTGCGACTTGGCTTCACTGTTGGCTATTTCCCTGTGGCTGCTGACTCCACACAACAGGCTGTCAGCTGGATGCTTCGCAATGGTCACACTTGGGATTGCCAAAAACTGCATTTTTTCCCTCCAGCTAGACTGGATTAAGCTGGCTAACAGTACAGTCAATTCTAAATTCACTTAGAACTCTCAGGCCCTGTCTGTGACCATCAGACACAGGGCGTTCCTGAAAAGACATCTGGTTACTGAATTTATGCAAGAACTGGGCAAACCACTTCAATCCCATCTGTTGTTCCAACCTCCTGAGCACAGAGAACAGAATCCTTGAAAGAGAAAATCTCACCAAGAAGGGTCTGAAAATGAGAACCACAATACAACATGTGATTTCCTCCTGAGAAAGATGCTGTACAATCCTACAATAAACATGGCACACTTCAGCATGTGGCTGTGTAAACAAGGGCCTAACACACCGTTTCACAACTCTGATTTCATACTACAACCGAGGTAATGCAACACAACTAAAGCAGAGAGATTGCTTTGCTATGCTAAGTGATTTGCCTCCTACTCTGAAAATCAGTGAAGTAAATAAAATGTTTTATACAAATACCAGACAGTGTATCTCAGAGAAAAAAATGCTCATGTTTTAAAAAAATATTCCTATTATTTTACTCTGGAAAATATCCAGCGTTTAGTGTCTCATTCAGATTTTACCGTTTACACACAGTTTTCTTACCTATTTCACTTTCTAACTTTTGGTCTATATTAGAAGTCTGTTTGAATCCACAGTACTGCAGAAGAGGGAATACATTAATAAAATTCCAGAAAGGTAAAATCTGAACGCATCACAATTGAATGTAAACTTTCAGAATTCTTCTCCAAAAAAAAAATAAACTTATATTTTTTGGTGTAACATTCACTGACTGTATATCAGCTTAAGATCCGTCTTCTTTCTGCTCTGAGTAAGGTTGCTATACTTACTTGTGCTTGGAAACAGCTGACACAGAAGTCCATATAGGAAACAGCAGTATAAACATATATGCTCTGTGTGCTTAAATAGGGAAGTTACCTCGATAAAGTGCTCCACGCTGCACACGAACCTGTTAGCGTAATTTGCAGGTGACAGCGTGATGGAATTCGCTGATTGCACTGCAGTTGTGTTCCTTCCCATCAAGATGAATTTAGCCTTTCTAGTCACCAAATCACATGAATAAACTGTTATGCATACACTTATTTTATTTTTAGGTTTCCAAGATCAATCAATGACATTCATGTGAGGAGAATCACAAGGCTAGGTAAAAAACAAACTAAGCTCTTCTGAACACTAACAGTCATTGGGACCATTGGGACAACTACTTTGATGGTTTCCAATGGCACAGCTCTTGTGGACTGTAAACAGAATTACAACACCTTTAAACAGTCACAGACCTTGGCACATCAGATCATAAAGAACACATGCATCAGAGCAAGCAGCAGGAGTATTCAAGTAATAGATTTACTAGCCTCTGTTAAATCTCTTCATGCTGACGTGTGTACACCTCAGTCTGCAATGTACCCCAATCACAGCACTGCAGTGGTGGAAGTCAAATGCCCAACACACACCTGCCCCAGCAGAGAAGCAAGACCTCTGCAGTTGACCGTTTATTTTGTTCACGAAGCACAGGCATGCTCCCATTTAATTTCAGCTGCCCTACCCTCCCCCATAAGTAAATTATTGTTATTATGCTCTGCATAATCCTAGTACTGACAGGGATGTTTGTTATACATAATTAAAGATATTAATTTTTCATGGTACAGAAGACACAGAGCCAGGAACCTATTTTTTTTTTTAAATCTCCCATTAGAAAATTACCTTCATTAGCACCGACTCACTGAGCTTCTCTCTGTTGACAATTTTTATCGCGACCTTCTGACACGTGACACAATGAACCCCCAACTTCACAAGCCCTGCAGGAGAAACAAAGCAAAACAGGAAGGAAGAACTGGTTAGAGACAGTCACTACTGACGTTTTTGCTATTAGAACACCATCCAGCAGTTAGCAACTTCTAAGCAAAGAAATTCCCACCAATATCTTTTCCAGCCAGATAAGGTCGTGTGAGTAATGATGACCCTGCAGCCCACATTGTGACTGTTTGGCAGTGAAGCCACCAACATCCTTGATGCTTCTGAGGTTTCTGCCACCAAAACTGTGTTTCTGTTGAAACGCTGTATTCCAGCTCTCACAACTCAAGGTGCATTCTATCAATAAGAAGTTTTGCCAACTGAACCACTTGGGCTTTTGCTGATGCTTGACATCAACAAAAGCTCACAAATCAGCAAAACTAGATGGTCATACATTTGCAGTGTAAACGTAGCTTCTACTGTTCTCTAGCTCCTTCCAAAGCTTTCATGATCCTAATAAAAAGGTACTTAATTATGGTTTCATTTACTATTTTAATTTACCCTCCTGGATAAACTCAGCACTGTGATGAATGCTATTGTGGTGTGGATGAACATCAGCATATGCTGATAAAATTCTAAGTTCTTCTTACTTGTTATTACTTACTATATCCTTGTCCTGAAATAATACAGAGTGCTGTTAAGTGATTACACTGGCAAAAGAATATGGATATCCCTGACAGGATCAGGATGCCTGAACTACCCCCAAAATATGAAACAAAAACCCAAGCCTTAAAAAAAAATGAAGAGCTAAGTAACATACATGAAGTATTACCTTCTGCAAAATTTTCATCTAAATCTGCCGACTTGCATGAAAGTGCATTGAGATACCTCCCACAAGTGAGTTTAAGATGGTACCCTGACCTCTAAACTCTATTGCCATTAAGAAAATCTGTAGCTGTAAGAATTGTAGGTTATTCAAGTGAGATCTTGTTTGCTTCAGCTTTTACTCTTGTCAAACATGCACATGAAGCACAACACCTGATGGGCTGGATCCCATCCCATGCCACACACAATATGCCAAGTTGCCATTTACTTTAATTCAGTTATAACAGAAGTAAAAAGAAATTGCACCTCCCTGATGTCACTAAGACCTGCTGTGCTTTGCAATGACAGCACAGAGTAGGAAAAAGCCTAACTTAGCTAGCAGCTCCTAGACTGGGTTGCAGTTGAGAAGCCAACCATCCCCTGGTACAAACCACAAAGCCAAACACATTGCTTTATCTGGAATTTCAACACAAGATTTGCAGTCCAGTGAAACTCCGAACACAGGACTTCTTCACATGTCTTACTGAAGGATAAATATATAGACTATTGCCTTACTACAAACTGGCCCCAATGAAGTGAACTAGAGCTTCATCAGGGACTCCAGCAATCTCCTGTGAGTACTCGTCCATGCTTTTGCTACACAGTTAATCATAAATTTGGAACTATTAATCACTGGCTATTAAGTGGAGAAATAAACTCCCAACTTGTTTCCAGTCACATCTCTTTTACACCATGCTCAAGTGTTCTGGATATTTCTAGCCACATAATTTCTCAGTCTCATCTGGTTAAATGCTGACATCCTCACTTTCAGCCATGACATACATAAAAAAGTCACAAAAATTAAGAATGCAGTGCACTAACAAATCCATTTGAAAATGTATATAGCAATAGCGTGTCCTCAGCCTGAAGCAAATGAGAAGCACAGGTGGGCAAAGATGCTGTAATGTCCAGCCACACTCACTTTTCTGTATGATTTTTTCCTATTCAATTTATAATATTAACCATAGCACCATTGGCTCTCTGTTCACCGTTCAGAGCAGCTGCAGCCTTCCTTATGCTTCTTCCCTTTGGCTTTGTTCTGTGTTTGGATAGCGGTTACTTGGCACCATCCTGTTGAAAGTGTGCAGTTTCAATCTGTGCCAATTGCTTCCTTCCTGCTTCTAGCACAAATCATAGCTCTACATCACTCTTGCAGCACAACAGCACTTTTTACATTGCTCTTAGTTACTTTCAAATCTCAGCAGAACTTTCAGCTCAGTCCTTTATATCGAGACTCCTGGGATCTGTGGCACAGTGCTGTATTGTAACACGGTGCAGACCAATTATTTTCAGAGGCCAATGAAGGTGAGAAACAATTGTTCTCTGATTCTTCATCAATGATATACCAGACTTGTGGTATCTCACACTTCAGAGTTTGATTTCCAATCTTATTGCTCCCAAACTAAGACATCTGTTCCACTGAACATGGTTTATTCGTGAACTATTTTTCTTTTGTCCTCCCTGAAGCAACCTTTCGTTGAGTCATAGAAGGCTTTAACCACAAGTTTCTGTGACACTGTCATGCTGTCTTCACAGACTATCTTCACAGTGTCCTCTGTCCTTCTAGCTACTAACTTAGCAGAGAAAAATAAAAACTAAGACCGAACCATTCTGCTTACTCAAAAAGTAAATAAACTGTTAAAAGACACCAAGACTTAGCAAAAATAAAACTGAATCACACTGATTTTATACTGAATTAATTTCATTGCCCTCAAGAAATCATTCTTGATTTACACCATGGTATCAAAGGACAGAATGAGAAAACATGAGATTTAATGTATCGTTCCTCTTCTCCTGATTTGCATTTTAAAAATCAAGGAAAAAAAAATGCACTGTCATTGCTCTTTTGTGGAGATAGAACTTTTGGACAACCCTTTGAACAGCCCAGGCCAGCACTTTTCACTGTACTAAATCTAATTAACGTAATTTTAGAATGAAAATAAAACATGCTGCTCTGTCTTGCTTCCTCCCTCCTCCCCAAGCCACTTCCTTTCACCATTTCCATGCCAGCCTACGCAAAAACAAAACAACAGCAAAACCCTCTTAGTAAGTCCATCTATAGGATAACACCCTCTTGCTACTATGATGAAAGCCTAACTGAGTTTGTACTCAGGACTTTGTTTCTGTCCTGTAATTTCAGCCAAGTGTATAACTACTGAGAGATGACTTACATGTGGATTTGAGTTCCTGTGGGCTTCCGATTCTTAAGTCCTTTTACTGATATGGAGAACATTAACTATTTAAGATGTATTATTTACCTACATAATAACAGACCTATGAGAGAATAAGAAGCAACTATTGAGCTATTATTGAAAAAACTGAAGTGGCAGAATTGCCTGCTTAGAAACAAGTGTCCAAGGTGTGTTTGCAGGGCTGTGGAAGAGGCTGTGTGTCTTCCACTTTTTTCTCTCCTGTATATTCAGCTGTAAATGAGTAACTCAAAACTATATAAATCCTCCAATACAAATCTGTCAGTAAGTTAGGTACTTATTTGTAGAGCTTATCTACACATTCAGGCCAGCACAGGTACCTGTGTACCTGCATCTTCCCCAAAGGAAAATAAACCATGCTGCTGCTACTAAGTGGATATTTTGCACTGACTTGGCTTAAAGCAAATCTGCCAGGCAACAATCAGAGTTTGAAATTGTCAGCTTCTTGAATAAGTAACTCCTCAAATGCAGGCAAGTAACCTTCATGATTGTTAGGGTTAAGCCCAGTCTGTTCTGACAGAAAGTCTAAGATGCTGTGGGCATCAACCACTTGAAGTTTCTCTCAACCACCCACATAGCTGTTGCACACACTCATTCCTTCAGGCACACTTCAGATCCCCATCCACAGGTCATTCCTGGGGGCTTGTGGATACTGACACACTGGGCCTTTCAAATAAGTTGTTGCATTCTATGAGCTAGAAGCATTGGGCTGCTTTTGATTTTAGCCAGAGAACTGCACCAGAACCAGCCCTATAATTGAAGGTGGAGAGTAAAGAAGGAAACATGAAAACACTGAAAAGCATGGGGATGTGTAGGTTAACGCTGACTTTTTATCCTAAGTTAAAGACACTATTTGATAAAAAACGAGCGTGAGTAACCCCCACATGACACAAGGGAAAGATTCCACTGATGGAAGAATAGCAAAGGGAAGTGTACAGGCCTGACACAGCCTAATGCTGCAGTGACCTTCAAGTAACCACTCCTGTGCATTTTTCTGCTCGTAAACTCCCACTCTGCGGATGCTTAGAGAAACAAGAGTTCTTTTATGAAAAGGACAGGAGCTTATATCATGAACAAGGGACAGAGTTAGATCAGCTGGAGAGGTGGACAGCCTCTGAGGCAGTTCAGAGAGTAGATTCTTCTTTTACCCAAGAAGAATGTTCTATGGGGATGGAGAAACAAAAGCTTCCCTCCAGCTGAGACAATGCACTCACTGTGACTCCATGACCACAGCAAGTGGCCTATACTGTAACTGGCGAACACCTCCATGACTTTTCAGCCAAGAATGGGATTTCAGAAAAGGCTGATTTATTTTTGCCTTATATTTTGTGGAGTAATTTTTCTCTAACACAGACTGAATAAAACACTAAGAGCTGGTGCTATTTGACACCCACATCACAACTGCATAAATAGTAGCATCTTACTAACAATCCTGTTATTACAACTCTTCATTAGAGAAAGAAACATTCTAGGAACAGGAGGGAATGTTTTCAGTACTATCCATACTCGAAGTCTGACAGAGACACTGATCTGAAAGAAATCATCATTTTAAGTGTGAGAGAGTAATAAATAATGAAACAGCACTGTGGTTTAAATACAGCACTTATGGTATATCCATTGTTAATAATGTTCCCAGTCTTTCAGAAATGTTAAACACAAGTAACTCATTATCCTGATTTTTAACCATAAGGCCAACAATTACTTCAAGAAGTGGAATGAAAAATTAGTTACATTTGCTATATCTAATACATACAATTTTTCCAGTGGTAAATGGAAGTCTTTTGTTTTCTTTTAAAATAAAACCAACCTAATGCCCTATTCACAAGCATTGATAAATTTCTGCAGTAGAGAACCTAGCCACTGATTTCAGAAGATCATCTGCACATACATGTTGCTTGCTCTTCATTTCACTTCAGTGCATTGTTGAAAAATGTAAAAAATCCAAGCGGAAAGCCCTGGTCTGGACAGTAGTGTCTATTTTGGCTGGATGAGCAATTAAATGAATGTCTAGAGAGAAATATCGCTCCTCTTTTAACTTGAGTTAGCTAATTGCCAATTAATTCAAGTCAATGAATACTCTGCAAATGTTAATCTAGGCAGTGCAGGACACGAACATTTGTGGTTTACTTCAGGGCTCAAACTAGTACTGGCAGCAAACTGTTTTGATTAAAGGAGGCACAAAAGTCCTAGGCTGAACAAACTCAAGTGCACTCTTTTTTAAAGAGCTTAATGTGTGTTTAGTATTGTTGCATATGAACTCTGTACATACAATCTTTATATCCAAATAATATAATTTAATTTATCCCCCCATTTGGAGGTTGATGTTGTAAATCTTAAAAGAATTTATGGATACTCATTCCTGAAAACTACATGCACTAACATTTGCAACACCTGCAAAACTTCAAGGATGCCAGTTTAGAAAACCAACCTCTGAAGCAAACAAAAGCATTAATACATCTCAAGTGGGGCACAGGACAATACTTAAAATGTAATATTCTTCATCTTTACTCTCAACAGTTACCTTCACAAACACTGTAGTTTCAATTAGGGTTAAATCAGTTCAGTTACAGTGTCTAACTCTGATGACTACAGTAAAGTTGTTTTAGATCTGCAACAGCAGAAAATGGATTAAAATTTGGCCCAGAGCAACATGATTTCCATAGCCATGAAATAGGGATAATAACACTTACTTACCTTGCAAGGGCTGTAGCAGGATTAACTGATTAATCCTTACAAAGAATGTTGGAAATGGATATAAACCCTATGCAAGTTTTACATATTACAACCAGAAAAACACCATTTCAAATACAATCTGGAAAGAAAGCTCTAGATAATTTCTTAGCTTCCATTTAATTTCCCAATTCTTTTAGACTGTAGAGTCCTGGTCTCCAATGATATGCATCTTATACTCCTCTTAGCTGCACTAGAAAGAACTTTGTTCTTAAAGAACTTTCCTACTTACAGAAACCAATAATTGTCCTTAATTACTCAGTCTTCCCATTGAACAGATGTTTGCTTTTCTACAGCAATTGTTACCTCTAATTATTGCACGTAAACAGAGACTTAAGGGAAATTATATGGTATCAATTTATAATTGCATATGGGGAATGGAGGTATAGGAGATATCTAGAAATCTAAAAGGATGACGATGGAGCTTTCCAGGTTTCTAATGAAATAATTTGACCATGGGCTCTTCTACAGAGAGATTCTAGCACTATAAGGCAGTTCTGAGGGCTCATGCAATAACTGTTTGTAAATTGCATAAACTCTAATTACAGTAGGACCAAAGCCAGAGTTCAGATGCTCAGCAGGTTCATCAGTGCTGAGACTCACATGCCTCAGCTCAGAGCACAGGGAAGCTGCACACTAATTTGCTATAGCCTAGATTTACTGTCCTGAGTTACGTGCACTGTCAGATGTTCAATGGCTTGGCCAGTCAAAGGCACACACTCCTAAGCTCAGAGATTGGTGAGAACAGTGCCTCAGCTCAGATGTGACTGGATCCACACACCTGATATTACAGAACAAGGGACACAAACATGTACAGATACATATATAGAACAGCTCAGCGGGAGCAGGTTTTACACTGTATGCCTCAGAGATTATGGTAGGATCATCCTCCAAGCTCAGCAGGATCAAACACAGAGAATCAACATCACCTCTATTGATTTCTATCTTGGGCTCTTTCTTACAATATTTCATAATTCAATACTATTCAGAAACCCTCTGTGCCCCCTGAATATAGCAAAGAACATGCCTGTTGAGTTCTTTCGACATGGCCTCTTTCCCATCTTACCAGACATACCCACATATCTAAAGTTGCCTCAGGGAACCAGGACACAAACCCTGAATCGGCACACTGGATGCTGCTTTTGCAAAATACCATTATTTCATCAGCCAAACTCTTGAAGTCCTCTGGGATCTATCAGCAGCTTGTGATACCTAGTGGGCTGAGTTCCTATTGCAGATAAAGTCTTTGTTCCCATACAGAAACACCTGGGAGACTAAGCTTTGCTGCCACAGAAGTGCAGCCTTCAGCTTCCAACACGTATGCTTGAAAGCATTCGGGCAGCACCCTCACCGCACACAGGGAAAGAGAAGAGTGGTTTCATTGTTTTCAAATTAAAAAGATAAATTAAAGTACTACAGATCTTTCCATTGATTCACCAGAAAAAAAAAAAAATGGTTTTTATACCTCCAAATGCATATTTGGAACACTGATTTCACTCACAACTTTCCTAGTCAGAAGTTCTTTTTTTTCCACTTTCCGAGAGCTGTACATCTCCTTGTAAAACTCCTCTTGAGGAATTATAAGACCCATGTTCCCCTTCAGACTTCATTAGTCCTCTGTCAGGACATGACCAAAGACAGCCATTTTCAGGTATAGCAGGAAGCCAGCAGAAGTCTGTCTATCCTGCCTATGATATCTTTTGGAAAACGTTGCTGCAATTAGGTAACATCTAGGTAAGGAGCCACAACACCCCCCCCTTGGTCCAGTCAGCTATTGAGAAGGGCTGATGCACTAACAAGGAGGGGACACTGCACAGCAGAGAAAGAGAGGGTGAGGAAGGAGGAGGGGAAACAGCAGATAAACTGCTCTTCACATGTACTTTTAGCTGATGTTAATCCCATTTTCTATGCTAATTTCTTGCATCTCCCCTTCTTCACCACACCTTTCCGCCCTCCATCAGGAAGTCCTCACACCCTTTTGACCCTCCTATCACCAAGATTGTTTCAGCTAGGTTATATGTATATTAAGAACTTAATTAAAAACGGGGTTACCATGGAAAACCTTTATACAGCAGACAGAGGTCATAGTCTTCACAAGATTAGGCTCGCCACAGAACACTTCATCTACCCAGCTCAGTGCTGATACAGCTTACTTTGCCCTCTGACATCTCTTAATCACCCGCTAACAGATTCTTAACAGGATTTTCACTGAGTTCGGATATGCTGCCCTTCAGTAAGGGCTCGAGAAGTGATTGGATTTAGACTTGCACCCGTGCCTTGAACAAGGTGCCAAACAGCAAGTCACAAGCACAAGCAGCCCACCTCAACTCCCATAAATTCCAGAAGGACTTGTTGATGGCAGTGGGGTACATACACATCCAGAGGGAAATGCATTGGATAGCCACTGCATACATTGTTCTACAGCTACAGATATTCTTTCAAGGACAAATTGCTCTGTATCCAGTAGAACTAGTGAAGGCTGATCGCTTGCATATCCACACCGTAAATTTAATTTCATTATCCACCACAAAACTTTAGATCCTGCTCCAGTCCCAAAAGGTACTCACCACACCTATGGACATCCTACTTCTACTCCCCTCCAACGTCATGACCCCTACAGTCCTATAAATGGGCCTGCATAGGTCTCAATTTGAGCAAATGTTTTAAGAATGTACTGTCCTCTGTAGTGGGTTTTAAAACTGTGCACTACAAAACTGTGAGGCTAGAGATCTCGTGATCCAGTTGTAACACACTGCTTTTCCCATTTTGCAATGTGTTCTGCTGTAAAACGTGTAGGGAATACCATATTTTCTTAATTATACTGGATATGAGAAACTCCAAGCCTCTGGTTTAGGACAGTAGGAAGAAAGAACATCTGGAAACTGATTTCTGGTTTACAAAAAGGAAAGTCACAGCAAAAGAATAAAAGGTTAGAAAAATTAGACTATTATAATTTTAATGAACAGAAACAGTCATATTAAGAAAAAAAACTTTAAAAAAGCATTTCCTTTAATGCGAGAATAATGGCTCAGGTCACAGCATAGAGCTGAAAGGATTTATCGACTTATGCACCAAGAACAGGAGCTGCTTGCTCATGTAGTACAAAGTTCACTACAATTGGTTCACTGTGTCCCTTACAGAGAGAGGAAAGCAGGGCATCATATCCAAAACATTAAAAGGCCCAAGCATCTCATTTATTTTAGGAAACAGAAAGAAGGCAATGCCTAGAGAGAATGGTCAGCTGTGCCTCCACAATAAAAAGAAGGAAAATAAAGTGAATTTAATTTCCTCTCCAAAGAAAGGTGCTTAGATGAACCTGAACATTACAACCCACCTTCTGATACCCAGTTTCATCACTTGGAAATTCATACCACAGTGGCTGAGGCTAAGTACGTCCTGAAACAGAGTTCAATTTCAAACTTAGGCAGGAACTGGTGATTATAAAAGGGCAGTGGCATGATATCTGTGCTGTCAAAACACATCTTTGTGTCACGCTTCTGCTCCAGGATTTCCATGCAACAACTCCAGCCTGGGTGGCTGGAAGATATCACAATGAATTTTTCTCTTCTGGAAGGATTCACTGGACAGGATGAATAACAACTCCATGGGTCTGATCTAAAGTCCTCTGAAGTTAATGCAAACGCTCATTTGTTTCAGGAATTTGCAGATCACTTTCTTCAGCAGCAGCTTACAGGTATCCAAACCTTGCTGCTTCTAATAGGTATTGCTGTAGAGAATGACACTGAAGTGCTGAAGATCTGGCTGTAGAAGACCTTATTCCAGAACCAGCTGTTCTCAACAGTTACCAGAGAATACAACTCCCTGTATGCGGTAACTATCATTAAGGTAAAACAAATCTGCAGGCACAGTTATTCTTGAATCTTCAGCACCTTTTACTGCACCATTTCCTCACATAGGAAAGGGTTCTGCCTTTACTTAGACTGCTAATTTCCTGGTATCAGCATAAAATCCTTAAATGAGGCTCCCCACAAACACTAGTTCAAGGCCAGAGCCATAATAACAAAAAGAGTAGATGAGTCTTCTAGATGTCAACAGAGAATCTCATCCCCCGGCTTTTTCTCTGATTGCTTTCTATTCTATTAATGATAGTATTTCTTGGCCACACATAGTTACTGAGAAGCATCAGACGACTCAGGGATGTTCAATCAAAAGATTCATCGCTCAAGAACAACACTTCCACACGAGGACCCAGTTTTGCCCACACGTGCAGTACTGTGATCCCATTGGCTTCCCTGGAATTGCTCTCAATTCCCTGTGACCAGGAACAGACACAGCCCTTCCAGTCTCTCTAAGGAGGTGACACAACACAGCACAGGCTACAAACAAGGGCCACAGAGGAGCTCAGTGTTGACTCAGATTCGCTCACGCTCAGAAGAGAAGGCAGCTCAGAAATAATTGAGATTGCTGTGTCTGTTCAGTGTCCTGACATACACAGGGGATAAACATGCTAAAATAATGCAGTACTACCCAGCAATAATGGCATTAGACAAATCACGTATCGCTTCCTGCAAAGCCACTGGCCTTAAGGGATACTGCCTGTAAAGAGCACAGAAAATAAACTCTTGTCCTTATGAACATTACACACACTTTAGTTCTTTGGCTTTGTGTTATGAGCTCCTCTCATACGAGATTTGTCTCAACGAGAAACCGCTGATATTCTCTCCTTGTGCTGTGGGGTCAGGGCACTCGCACATTAAGGCTACGGCAAAGTTGCACAGAATGGTGTATGAAGGGTCTCCCCCTGAACACAGAAATCAGCAGCAGCTGAATAGCATATATATCTGGCAGGACAGGCATCCACAGAAACGTTATTTGTGTGTGACCCTCTAGGCTTAAGACACAAGGGTTAGAGTTTGCAGTCCAAGTCTTATTAGGGGAATAAATCAAAAAACTCTCAGCCAGAATGGGAAAAGACTTTTAGAGGAAAATCAGGAACTCTAACAAAGGTCAAATATAGTAAAGTCTCAGTCCTCAGGGTTGGAAAGTCTAATTCTGGTAACTCAGTCCACAAACCAACAAGTATAGTTCAGTCAGATGGACAAACAAAACCCATTTGGGAAACACTGTGGCCTCTAAAATGTCACAACATGTTAGAATGGCACTGCCACATGCACAGGATCTGCTTCCTGAGATCCAGCCCAGGTCAATGAGGCCTCCTGCACAAGCAGACTGGCTACACACATTAAAAACAGGAAAGCACAAAGGCACGTATGCACTATAAGCCTTACCGTCGGCAGAGTGTGTAGCAGATACAGCCCCACAGGTTTCAGCTGCAAAAGAACCTGGTCTAAGTTTCCCGAGGGACCATTTTTATTTGCATATACAAGACTTTAACTCTTCCCTTCCATTTCACAGGGATACAAACCCCAGCAAGCTCCAGGAGGTAGAGAAACACAGAAAGAAAAGCTTACTTCTCAGAGTGAGAAGCTAGCTTGTCTTCTGAGAAAGAGCAGAGGTGCTCCCCTCTGGTCATATTAAAGGGAATTAAGGCAAATCTGTGGCCTTTGTGTGATTACAAGTTGTTAAACACAATGGAGAATCCCTCAGTCCACATCATCAACTGTAAATTCCACTAATAACTACACGAAGAAACCCAAAATAAAGGTTATTTTGAAAACCTTTCTCTCCCTTCTCTGCAGTGTACTCTACTTAAAATCTACCTCTTCAGCTGTATTGACTGTTGCTGTGAGCAGCACCTAATGCTGAACCAGGAAGAGAAGGCGTCTTCTGAAACCACAGAGGCAACCAGGTGAGTGGATTCAGCCTGACTTCCAGGCTGCACTTGGTGGCAATGCACTGGAAACAGCATAAAGAAAATCAGGGCAGCAGGTGGCCAGGTATTTAGCAACACAGTTAAAGAAATACGTGATGCCTTCTCTAAGCATGTTGTCTGATTTGTGTTACAAGTCCAGAATTCACTGCTGAGGGGAACAAAAAACATCTAGAATCTGCTGTCAGTTACAGAGTCATTGAATCATGCAGGCTGTGAGGCATCTCTAGAGATGATCTAGTCAAAGCCCCTGCTCAAGCAGGGACAGCTAAAGCATGTTGCTCAAGACCATGTCCAGCTGGGTTCTGACTATCTCCACAGATGGAGACTCCATAACCTTCCTGGCTACCTGTTCTGTTTTTTGACCTCACCCTCACAGCAAATAAACCACTTACTACGTTTATATTAAATTCTGTTTTAATTTGTGCCCATTGCCTCTTGTCTTGTCAGCGGCCACTACTAAGAAGAGTCAGCTCCCTCTTTATTCCCTCTCCTCAGGTATTTATACACACTGATGAGATCCCCTCAGGCTTTTTCAACAGGCCAAATCATCACAGCTCTAATCTTACAAAAGAATCCTCAGTCTCTTAATCTCTGTGGCCCTATCCTGGATTGACTCCAGTAATCCATGTTTCTTTTACTTAGGGAGGCCCAGAACTGGATACAGTTCTCCAGTTGTGATCTCAGTGCTGAGCAGAGGAAAAGGCTCAATCTGGTTGATCCTGCAGCCCAGCATACTGTTGGCCTCCTTTGCTACAAGGGTGCATGGCTGGTTTATGGTCAGCTTGTTGTCCACCAGGACCCTGAGGTCCTTCTGTGCCTTCCAGTTGGCTGGCCCCCTACGTGTGCTGGTCCCTCAGTTATTCCTTCCCGAGTGCAGGACTGTACATTTCCCCTTACTGAACTCTGTGACATGCCTGCTTGCTCAGCTCTCCAGCCTGTCCAAGTACCTCTGGATGGCAGCACAACCATCTGGTGTATGAGCCATTAGGAAGGGTTCTGGTCTCAAAAATACAGTGTATTGAATTTGGTTCATTCAGTGGTTTTCTTCTATTCAGTCTCTATAGGTGTTAATGAGCAAAGAAGATTTTCAGAGTGTTTTAAGGATGTTTAATGGAACAACAATGCTTCTTTGCAGGACTTTAAAGAATGTTACCTAAATTACTTTACATTATTCTTCATGTTTTCTACATGTTTTATCCTGAAAGAGAAACTTTCCCCTTCTGGTTAGTACAAGGCAACCCAAAGAAAACTAAACCAGAAGCTGTACAACAAATAGGGAGTGAGGAAAACAGACGGATGTGAATGAGCAGGTTGTTTTTCTGCAGCCATGTCACAGTCCATTGGCAGGAGTCCTCCCATAATCAGAGACCTCAGTGGCTTAAGGAGAACTTCACATGCTTCTCTGAGTGCAGGAAATGCTGTGAATGGGCTGCTGCTGTGGTAAATTCATGCTTTTATTAACTGGATGTGTGAAACAATACTTCTCCTTCCCGCTCCAACCTTCTTACTGGTTCTTTCAACTTACACGCCCTCAAAAGAAACACACCCATACAAATTGCTCTCTAATTCTTCCCACACTGCAGGAAAGAGCCACTGCATAAGAGTAACCATACACATAACTGAAGGTGAGACTTCCTCTTCCAGAAATCTGGCTTTAAGGTTTGGTTGATGTCATTCTAATTCCAAGTCGAGATCCCAGTGCAACACAGTCTGTTTTCCAGAGCCCAGAAATGTCAGGTGAGCAGTGAAGTGCACCGGGATGCAGGAAGAGCTCTGTATAGTGTCTGCCTAGAGGCACCTCACACGCTGTCATAGCTGTCCAAAACAAACTCTTTTAACACCTTTATGTTTATTTTTAAATGCCATCAGTACCCCTGGATAATACATAACGATTTTTAATTTTTTTATATATCTAATTTCACTTCAATTTCCAAGCTAAACAGAGGTTGGTGCAAATTACCTATAAAGAATATGTCCAGCTACAGTGAGTAGAAAACACCAGTCATCAATCTATAATGTAGCACAAAATTTTCAAGAAATGATGCAAGTAAATGCACATAACTACATTATGACTTCAGTGAATAGGAAGGAAAAGAATGTCTTTCTAACCACAGAAAAGAAATACTATTTTTTTCTTTTTTTTTTTTTTGCAAATCATCATAAATGGATGGCCACCAACTTGAAAATTAATCTTTCCTCAGAAAAATAGCTAAAATGTACAAATGACAAATAAGGATGGAATCAATAAATTAAATCAAGATTTTGTCCTTGCTGATTCAAACCATAATAAAAATCCACAGTTTAAACTGCCTTGATTTAAACATAAATTATAAAAATTCATCCAATCTGTTTTTCAGATAATAATTCTCTTCACAGCTATGAGATAAACCCTACATGAGAACAAAAGTGCAAACAAGAGCATACTGCTACAGCCAGACCCTGCCTCCTCAGCACTGTCCTCAGCACTCCTGCACTTAACTTACTGGCATCCAGAGCCTTGCTCTGTGGTTCAGGATTTGCATTTCCTAATCTGCTGTTGAATGTGGGAACTCTTCAAGATGGGGAAACATGAGGAACTATGTCAGTACTTGAGGTAGGCTCCAGCTTTAAGCAAACCTTAACCTTTAAGATAAAGTTTGAGAACTGTACAAAGTAATGGAGCCACTGAAGCAACCAAGGAAGAGTCCATGCTAACCAAGAAGCAGAGAGATAGTCATATTTACATATATATAGAAATTTGCACTCTCTCTCTTGCCCACATATAAACAAGACAAAGCATGAGATAATATTCAGGCTGCTTTTGGAAAAGCCCAGCTTTATGACACAAAAGAGGACAGGACGCTGCAGAAAAGAATTGTTTTCTCCAGTAATTTTCAAGCCTCGTGAATATATTTCAGGACTACGGAGAAAACTATTTTTAAAGAGGAAATAAGTAACAGAACACAGAAATAATTATGTGAACGAGTGCCTCATGCAACTCTTATTGTGGTTGCTATTGGAAGACTCAGTTCAAGACCAGGACTCTACTGTGATATACATCATGCATACACATAATAGGTGCCAGGCCCTGCCTTGGGGTAGGTGGTTATGATCCAAACAGATCAGGCAGGCCTGAGTTTGCCTAATTATATGCTATTTCTCTGTTTGAAGATAAAGACTTCAGGCATTAAGAAACTGGGCAACTTGCTGAAGGTTACACGGAAACCTTGTGGTAGAGCTGGAAACCAAGCACATGCCACAGTCACATTTTAAGTTGTTTTGAGTAGGCAAAAGCTACAAACCCATTATGAATGTATTTTCAAATACAAACTAGATGCTAGAGCATAAATAATTGTCCAGGAGACTGTCACTGTTATTAAATTCCAGATAAACCTCACACCTACACCCTGCTACAGCAGTATAAAAGGATAATAATTCCATTTGTGCCACTAGAGCTGCTCCTGACTTACAGCAGAAAAGCTGAGAGCAAAAATGGGGCACTTTCTATGTTACATATGAATGTATAAATTTGGTGAGAGAATGTTCAAATTTACGATCCATTCAATGAAAACAGAATAATAAAACTGCAACACCGTATTTTAGATAGGAGGATGCTGATTTCCAGAAGCAACGACAGAAGAACAGAAAAAAAAAAACTTGAAGGAAAATCTCCCTTCTCTCACCAATTATTTTACTCGCTCTACTGTAGGAGAAGGATGGGTCTGTAGGAAAATGAGAGGCAGGATTGACAGACCAAACTGTACAAAACAGAAAGGGTTACGCTGGTTGAAAGACTCTCTTGGGGAGGGATGGTACAAGCACTGATGATCTTACCAGCAGCAGCAGAATGGCTGCCACAGCTCCATTTCTGTTTCTCAGAGTGGTGGAGCGTCTGCTTGGCTCAGCAGAAGGGCTGGGGCAGGTTTATTGTGCTGTGTGCGCTGGGACAAGGAGGGCTCACGGAGATGTAAGTGCCGCTCTGCAGAGCAGCAGGAGTACCGACTGGTACATGCAGGGAGGTACAGTACAATAATCTCCATCTGCATGATACAGCTTTGAATCCCCTCCCTTACAGCTCAATAGGTGCATCTGCTGCCACTCCACTAATCCATATCATTGTTTAAAATGCAGATCAGTGGAGATCATGCCTTTTCTTTCCCATTACAGACCACAGCCTAATAAAAGAACTTTAATCACACAGACAATATTCTATCTCTTGCAGGGTCTGCTGCCTCATTCTTTCCTCTTGCCTTTGTTTGGAAGCCAGATCTTTGTCAGGCACTAGCAGCAGCAGAATACAATTTTGCAACGTAAGGTTTGAAGCCAGTCAAAGCGACTGTAACCTTTCCCAAAACTGTGGTAACATAATTAGAAGACTGTGACTGCAAAATATAAACAGCAGGGAACTCAGGTCATAGGAACCTCCTGAGAAAATGCATCCTAAAGCCCTGGATATGTTGCATGATTTTAAATGTAAAAAGCAGCATCAGCAGACTTCTTTACTTGTCTTTGTCTCCCTAGAACTAATGCACCATGACATTTTTTTAGATGTCAGAAAGTACAAGAGCTACAGAGGAAAGCTATGATTGGTTACGTGACTGTAGGCTGAGAGAAATGACTTAATTTATTTCACAGAAAGAGCATATTCATGAACATACATATGTGCGAATGCTAATCTGAAATAACTAGCTCTTTCGAGGCAATTCCACTGCCAAATGAATGACCCTGTAAGCTGGAAAGCTGTTCTTGCTGTAATGAGAGGGAGATCATGCAAGTCATCATTGTAAAAATAAGACTGTAAGAACCACTGTAGTTGAGCCCTAACCCAGCTCTGAATCTTCTGAGGAAGAAGTGACATCCCAGAGTCCTCCTTTCTATGGCTACTGCCATCAGTGCATTTCACAGGGAAGGACCAGCCTGGAATTCTCTTCATTTATATTTATCAAATTAATTTCCTTCTCTAGCAACCTTAGATCCCACAAATAACTCTAGAGCATAATACACTAAATCTTGTCTCTCCCCGTATCTATAAACCGCAGCAAGAAAGATAAGCAAACCAATTATTTTACTGTCCTCCACAAATCTACAACATATGGTGGAGAGGAGGGCAAAGGAATCCTTCCTGTGTTCTTACATTCCAAGAAACATGTTCATGGCCTGGTGATAAAGCACAGCACAGCACGTCCCCTACCACAGGGAGCAAGATATGTACTGAAAGAATAAGAAACACACAAGGGATATGGCTAAGAGGGATGTACTCCTTGTCATTAATACTTCTTGAGACACCAGAACCCCAGGAGATGAACTGAGGACAGTTCGCTGCTTGCAAGACTTCCAGATATTATTTGGAGTTTGGCAAGCCCCAGACTTCCACTTGCTGAAATAGCAGCTGCTCTGTAGGGACCCTCTGCTGTAGCAGAGCCAACTGGGCATCACAGAGGGTCTTGAATGGCAAAATCCTAGGGGCAGACACAGGCGAAAACCATTCAAGCCATTCCTCACCATAAATACATATGCTCTGTTAGTTTCTTAAACCCAGGCAGATGCTGCACTAATCACTGACTTCCTAGACAGCAGGAAACCCAACATATTCTGCACATCTGTATATAAATTTTTGGAAGCAGCAGTCCCATCCTTCAGAATCTCTCTCATTTGAACTCACTGGAGTCCCTAACAGTAACGGTGTGTCTGTTAGATTTGCTGATCAAGGACAGCCCACCACGTGGTCCTCTTCTGCCAGTTGCCATGATAGCAATTAAAGGGGAAAAGACTAGTGGACTAGTCAGTTCATCAGTGCACAGATGCATACATTATTTGACTCATTATGGAGACACAATGTTATTTTCAATTAGCTGTCCAACGGTATGATCGAACACAAGATACTTTAATTATGTATTTCATGGACATGCTTCAAAGGTGCTGTTTCTATCTCAAAATAATTAGCTGCATGCACAGGCAACTTAGAGAGTTCCAGAGGGCCTGCGGTTACTTTCCTTAAAGATACAGAAGAGTTATTTTGAGTTTCCTGAAGTGCAAAGGCCTCCTAGTTGCAAGATAACTGCACCTAATGTATCTGTGCAGAATCATAGGTGCCTGCGCATGCGTCTAGGAATGCGTTCCTAATGAAACATGGAAAGTGGTCAATAGCTGCCAGATGGTGTACTTGATACTTCAGAAGCAGCCCTCTGTGAGTATTAGGTCTTGCAAGGGAGTCTTTGATGAAGCATCACAGGATGCACACCCACACAAAGGCATGCACACACCTCCACACAGACTACCAAAACCATATCCAGGAAAGCAGAAGTGAAGCAGGGACGAATAAGGCAAAAGGTGGGGAAGGGATGAAAACAGCCAACAAAGCTGAGTCACATTCACTTCTCCTCTTACCGAACTGCACTCCTGACCTACAGTAGCAGCATTTCATTTGGTAGGCAAAAAAATTTGAAAAAGGCAAGGAAGATGTTATGAAACAAGTTTTCTCCAATTAACAAAGCCTCCCAGGACTACTTATACACTATCCCCTCCTAATGAGGGCACCCAAAGTCATAGTCCAGTTCTTCTCTATAATTAACATCTGTAATTACTAGTGTACGACTCCATGCAGTAACTAATGCCACTACTCAGAACATCAAAATATCTGCACTTCTGTGCATATTAGATGCAAAGCATGCAAGTTTCATGGCAAAAAAAAGTTATCCCCCCCCCCCGCCCCTCATTCTAGGAATACCGGATTTCCATTTTAACTGCTAGCTTAAGTGTCTGAGTACCCCTAACAGAGTCTAGAGAGAAGGTTAAATTCTGGCAACCCTACATAAGCATATGTGAATAGGAACTGACTTTCTTGCTATATATAGCAACGAACTGAAGGACCCCACCTGCCAATGATCCCTACCAAGGTGAACAGGTGGCATCTGCAACATACATAGAATTTCTTTTCTTAAACATCTCTTCTGGAGTTGCCAAAAATAGTGCCAAATTGAATTAGAAGTATTAATTGAAAGGGTAAAAATGGCCAACATAAATGTTGCCAGGGGATACTTATTGTTCCTACAACAAGAATGCCATATGACATCTCTCCCAAGAAACAGTCAACTTGTACACTAACTCCCCAATAACTCAATTATCTGTGACAATGTCAAGGCAGGGCTCTGTCCCCTCACATCCTTCGTCATATATATTTCTCTCCTACATCACAGCAGTCCTGCTGGCCTTAGAAAAGAGATCCCTTAGTGTAAATGAGGCCTGACAGGAAAACGAAGAACAGATTTTGAATGCATAGAGGCATCTTTTGTAATTAAGGGGTTTGGGTGTTTTTCCTGTAGGTATTTATAAGAGGTTAATTTGTTTGTTTGTGAAGTGAAGCTATGAATCTTCAGGGAATCATTCCAAAACTGTTACTTCTTCAAATTTAAAGAGATTTTTCCACCATTGAGTTCTCTGTAAATTATCACTTAGGGACTGGAAGGAGGTAGCATGTACTTTCAGAATATGTAAAATGGTGATGGGTACCACACAGGCAGAAAACCAAAATTTCTCCATGCATCCCTGCTGTCTTACAGCAGGATTAGCTCGGTGATCCTCAGCACCAGTGAAAATGTCAGTGAATCTTACTGACATCAAGTGCCTGTTTACATGGAGGATGGGTAGTTCCATATATAAGACACATAATAAAGCAGACAAAAAGCTATTTAGCAACTCCAAACTCCGGGCAGGGTCATGTGTTACAGTTTCACACACACTTCAAATTCACAGAAGCTAAGAATAATGCTAAAGCAGCAGTTCAATCTTCTCATGTCACAAGCATGCATTTCCTTGTCCAGGAAGGAATCCAGCTCAGGGAACTGATGCAGGTGAAACACAACACAGGAAGTCAAAAAAGGGGTTAACTAACACCCAGCACACAGAAGACCACACAACCTGCAGCAGAAGAGAGGTCAGTACCACTAACAGCAACATCAGCTTAGCCACACTGACATGTACATACACAATGATACAAGTACAGCTACAGCATGTCCAAATTAATTTCCTTCCTCTTACAAATTCCATTCAGATCACTGATCAATCACTTTTTCCCAAGCCTCAATTCCCCATTAGTGATATTTCCTTTGTTCTTTCCATCTACTCAAGAGTGTAGGTGCTTTAGCATCAAGGCAATGGGTTGGTACAATCTGTACAGCAATAGGTATAGCACATCTCCAATTCTAATTAAAAAAGTGCAGCATTGTTGTATTACAATTAAGATATAATAGTAAAAGAAGGAGAGCTGACAGCTACACCTCTTCATAACTTAAGGCCACGGTAACTTCAAGAATGTTATATTAATTCTTTCAGAATAGGCTGAGATGAGCTGGGTCCTGCATACTTTTTTCTGGTGTCAAACAAGAGAAGGCACTTCTTCTGGACTATGGCTGACAACAAAAGGGAATATTTACCCTTTTGCAAAGCAGAAGATGAGAATTCAGAAGACCTGTATTCCTGACCCTATGGAAACTGTCCTGTATGAACAAGCTATTTAAGGGCAACAGTCAACACAGACCTAACTACCTCAAAGACTTTTTGAATCTAGGCCTCAATCTTCTCATGTCTTTGATTTTCCCACAGGTAATACTAACCTGCCATGCAGAAATACTAAGGCTAATATACAGAGGGTGGTAAAATGTCAAGAGTACTTCTAAGGTGTTTCTGTAAAGGCTCCTTTTCTTTCTCCTTAGAACTGAGCAGGAAAGACAATTTACTGATCTAACTATTCTACAGCAGCAGATATAGAGAACCCATCAGTCCTCACTGATGGCTCTGCACTTGTAACATGTCCACCCCAAGTTCATAATGCAGTCTTCACATAACACATCCCTCAGAATACATCATGCCCTTTAATACTGGAGTGGGTTAGCAAATGGAGAAAGAATATGTGTCCCTTTTTGCAAAATTTATACCTTCACTTAAGCAAGTTACTCTCCTCTCTAACTCAGAGAAGTAAAGGTAGACTGCACATGGCTAAGTCAGGTCTAATCACATACATGCCATTTTTAATTGCTTACATTAATGGATTGTTCGCTTTAGAGATTTCATTTCGAAGTTCCTTCTTAAAAATAAATGTGTATTTCATAGAAAGACAATTAGTTTGTGCTGGGTAGCATCTATGAGCACATGCCAGAATGAGACAGAAACACATCTTCCTTTGTCCTTCAGACACAGCTCTGAGATCCCTAGTTATATAAACAATGCTGTGCAATATATTATGACAGCAAATGTTCTTATCATTTGTCCTTTACCATGTATTCCTGTTGTCTGTATCAGGAGTCCTTCTCCATCACATCAGGAAATCAGCAAACAATTCTTTTTCGAACAGCACACCAGAATTAATAGCTATGTATTGAAGGATATATCAGTCTTTGCAACCTATGTGTTTATTTTGGGACACTGACAGCAGTAAAACAAATCGGTTCAAGCCAATAAACAAAACACATGTAACTGAAAAAAATAATCTGATCTCAGGTAAAAGCATGTGAACAAGCAGAAGACTAATTGAGATTAGTGGAACTACTTACAGGGTTAAATCAGTACTAACAAGTGAGGACTACAATCACCTTTTGCAAGCAACTGAGAACACAGACAGTACCATCACACTACTTGACAAGTTGGTAACTCATCTCCTGAGTGGAGGGAAACCATGCCAAGGATTCTTCCAGTTGAGAAAGCCAAGGGCCTATAAGGTGCATATATTCCATTCACTTACTGAATGGGAAATCCACTTTTAGACCTATGCTTCCTACTTCTCAGTCTACAGATTAATTCTAAGCTTATTTTGAATTTTAAAAAATCCCAAGGAAATACATTTCAGTCTACAGAGCAGAAAAGCATCACCAATTAATAACTGAGATCCCTTTACTGGAGACAGTCAATCTCTAGGCATTCTCTGAAGGATATGGAGTGCATGCACACACACAAAAGATTATGCAAATCAAGAAACCATCAGCTTATGCAAACAAAAATTACTCTGCTACACACAGTTCATGTTAGTCTTTATGACAGTCACACATCATGCTAAACTCAACCCTCAACAAATTAAGAAACAAGATTTCATCATTTTTGAGCTGTTGTAGGAGGTCCCATTGCTACACACACATCTCCCCTCAACCAACTTGCAAACACAGCTCTAAAGCCCATTTACCACAGCACAATTTTCACCAGAGCTGCAATCAAACATGGGGCAATAAGGGCCATGATATGCTATCAATTACACCAGTATAAAGCAAGAATAACTCCAGTCATTCCAGTAAGGTTTATGCAAGTTTGCAGAAGAGCAGCACTGAATCTATTTGAAGATTGTCTACAGTGACATGGGTTTTCCTATTTCCTCATAATGTGATTTTCTTAGCAAATTTATAAACCTAAGAATAGTGTGCATGTGACCTCCTTGTATCATTATCACTGATCTTCATTTGGGTGAAAGGTTTGGGGAAGATTCCCTGGCTTCTGAGCATTCAAGTTAGAAGTGCTTCCAACCTCAGGTTTCTTAAAAGTAGACAGACTGGTTTCTCATTGACTAAAACAGTGTAAAAATCTTAACTGTCCATGCCACCTGTCTCATGCTTGAGGTACCAGGAAGTTTTAATGACGTGTTCCTAATGAAAGTAGCTGCAGCTGTTCATAAAGTGGCTTCTTAATGGGCCTCAAAGCATATGACTGAACTCATTGTTTTGGGCCAGTTTTATGCAAGCTTCCCTTCGTTAAGCCCCTTCTTTAATACGGGCTGTCATATTCGAAGTCCTTTATGAATTAGGAGGAGCCTTCTCCCCTGACTTCAACAGCAGCTGTCCTCATGGACGGAATCAGGCCCCTGCTGTGAAGTGTTTCAGCTTTAGTGGATCTGTCTCAAATCTGTCAAAATTGGACAGGACTCCTGAGAATTTTATTAGGATACAGCAGAAACAACACCTTGAGTGCAAGCTAGATGAACCTAAAGCCCATAAGGTAAGATACGCTACTTAGTAAATTGCTGGGCTTTAACAATCTAAATTGCTACAGAAGAGACCATAGCATTTTCTCATTGAGGTACTCTGTCTGGATTTCAGAAGGCAGAATTCAGTCCAGATCCAAAACAATCCTGCCTGATGAACAGCATTTTAAAGGAAGCATTCTATGAGAGCACCTTTAAAAAAAAACCCAAACCAATTAAAGCTTAACTTTCTACTTCTAAGCAAATTTGCTGGCGGAGGTTACCCTCAAAACCAGTCATGCCTGAAGCATTTCACTGTTCTGGATACTGTCTAATTCTCCATCAGTTCTCTAACTTCAGCCTAGTTTAACATAACGTTTACATTAAAAAAAAAAAACAAAAACAAAACTGAAAGAAAAAGACCCTAAATCTCTGGCAATGTCCTCCTACTTGTCAAGCACCAGGAACAACTGCCAGATATTAAAATAACTTAGGAGAGCTCCATTTGATCTGCATATCATACCATACCATAGAAGTATTGCTAAATCTATGTCCAGTTCAAGGAAATCACACTGGCGGGAAACCTTCCCTTCAGGCAAACGCAGCTAAAAGACTTCAGTAGCACTCAACATCTTTTGGCCAGTCTACCAAACTCAATGATTTCTGTACAAAAGTGCCTAAATAATAAAAGTCAGTGAATTGGCAGTAGAAGCAGCTATGAAAACAGTTTCAACAGTGAAAAGCATGAAAAATGGTGCAGGAGATCACAAAGTCCCTTTTTCCTTGTTTTTAACTGAAGGCTGCACATCTGTGCTTCCTTTGTAGAGACTGGATTTTTCTGTCTCCCAGCTCTAAATACCTTGCTTCCAACCTCTACTGATACCAAGAGTTTCAGTCTTCTCCACTACACTCTGACACTAGTGCCTTTGCCCCCATTATATTTTGGATGCTTTCAGAGCTGCTTAAATGTCCCCTTGAAAGAAAAGTGAAATAATAACATTCTAAATCACACCAATAAATAGAAGTGGTGCTACGTACCGTGATGAAAAAAGGGAAGCAGAACACCTTACCTCAAACTCATATTTCTAGAAGTAAAGGCAGAAACAAGGACCCTGCCTGCTTGTCAGAGGCAGATACTTGTTCCACTGCCTGACATTTAACCGTGCTAATACACCTATCTATGAATCTCACCGCACATAAATGAAACCCAACTAATAGGCAGAGTGAGAAGTAGAAAAAAACTATTCAGTTCAGTTTTCCAGGGAGATGAATGGCCAACTGAGCCACTTTTCAGGATTTTACTTTCCAAACTAAAAAAAACAGTTCCATGGGCTGGAGAGATTAAAAAAAAAAAAAAAAGGAAAAAGGGGAAAAAAAATCAACTCAGCAGCAGCTGTTCAAAGAGATATCTTAAAATCTCTTATGAATAAAAGTTATTTTTGTCTAAAAAGAGGATGTTCTTTTCTATTGCCTCCCAGCCTCCTCCCAAATATGCTGACAAAGAAAGATGAATGTGAAATGCAGTATTAGAAAGTGCCTACAAGGACCTGAGTTTTGCAGGTGGAGATGCAAGATCGGAGCCCTATGGGGTCAAATCACCCCATCACATATTTGAATCAAACATTAGATTAAAAATTCTGTTTCTGGACTTGGTGCCTGGAAACTTCAGTATTAAGTAGAGGTGGTGGATAATGGCAGATCAGCATTCTCAATCTATTCCCTGTTCTGACCTGATGTTAAGAATGGCCAGAGAACTCCTCTCCACCAGTGAGCTTAACTCAGTGATATACTTACACAAATTTCAATCAATGGTACTTGGAGATAAGCAGTCCTGTAATTTAATAGCTTTGCTTTTCTAAAATCAGAACAAAGAAGGAGCTCTATAGTTAATGATGGACAACACACTTCAATTGAGATTATTTTTCACAATCCAGTGTGCAGATTTGGTAACAGTAAGATATTTCAAATTTGCATCTTTTCACCAGACAGTTCAGAATATTATTTAAAACAATGAATTGAAAAACACGTTCTTTCTGAAATCTATTTTTACATTTCTTTTTGCCCAGAACATGCTCATCAGTACAACTGACTTTTCACAAGAATGTTTTAAAGTGTCTAATTTTACTACTTTTCCATTATTTTTGCTTTCTCCTCTGCTCGACAAGCCTAAAGAATAATAGATGTGCACGGAAAAAAATAATCTATGTTGCTAGTACAGTGTCTGATAAAATAAAACCAATTCAGATAGAGGGCTCTTTTTTTCACCCTACAACATGCAACAGGACTAACAGTCTCCCTAGAAAGATGTACTTTTCTTCTAGGTCACAGGGCCATCTGACTCTAATTTGACTCAAAAACAAGCCCTCCAACTCTTGACCACCTCACAGTACAGTGGTGGAAAACATCTAGGTCACATAATCCTGTCTCATCCAATTTGGATGCAATTCTTCCAAGGATATAAATTCATTAGAGAGACACATTGTAAACAAACATACACAAGAAAAAAAAAAAGTAGACAGATTCTGCCTGCTCGCTCTGCATATATATGACTACTTGACCCAGAAACCAAAGGTATCACCATCTAGTCACTGGGTTAGAGTCGTTCATCTACATAAATAACTCAAGAAATTTAGCCTCTCTACCACATTACAGAGTGTTGCACAGCATTTCAGAGGAGACTGTGGTTCCCTGCAATTTATTTATTACTCAAAGTTACTCCTAAAAAAACAAGCTGCCAGTCTTACAACAAAATAATGTTTCACTTCACTGAGAGCCCCAGAGGTTTCCTGGTGACATCTCGAGGCATGATGGTAAGCAAGCAGTACCAGAGACATCAGCATCAGCTCTGCATTATTTCTGAGAAATTTAATCACTCCAAAAATAATAAAAATAATTTGCAACAAGTACTGGATACACAAAACGCAGACATTGATTAGTTGTATTTATCCTAAGAGTTAGACCCCCATCAACTGATCTCCTATAAAATAATAACTCACTTTGCCCGATCAGCTAAGCACAGCTTTCAAAATTAGAAGGTCTGAAGGAAAAGTCTGCACCTTGGGACCTCTCATAGAAAGCTACAACATTGGGAAGTATGAAACAATGCCACATTAGGGATTTAAAAGTACTTTCAATTTTTTTTCACTCTTAGTCACCTGCGCCTTGCCCAAGACAAGAACTGTAGAAATCACCAAGCTATAAGATGTTGCCAACCAACAAAGAATACAGATCAGGTTTTCCTCTGGAAATTTCTAATCGAAATCACTTTGCATACCCGGGCAGTTGCAATTGCAAGGGTATTTTTATATCACTGATTTGTCCATTAAATTCTCTCTGTGTCAGGGCTCCCAGGGAGCTTCAATCTAACCTCTATGTCATGCACAGCTCTGTCATGGGGATTACTGAATTTACTGGTTTGTAATTTTTTTGTCATCACTACAGTCAGAGACACAAAGTAATTAATTGGGCATACACAGCACTCTTGCTCACACTGCTGTCTAGCACAATTAATTACCTGTGCCAGGTTTGGAAAAGCTGATCATCTCACTATTCCCTGTCCCACAGCAAGCATATCTCTCAGTAAATAATTCTGAACAAACACATGAAGCACGTTAAGTCAACATTCTGCAGTCCTACACCCATTTCATTCATGATCACAAAAAAGAAAGAAAAACAAGTGAAAACCAAAGCTCCTAAATTTGTCCATACTAATTTAAAGGCCAAGAAATAATTTGATTGAAGATAAACAGATGTATTTCCTTAGTATATGCAGGAAAATCTCATATTTCCTGTAGAAAATTCCTGAAACCTTGAGTACTGATGTTTATTCCATCCAACTTATACTTTGTTACCCAAAACAAACTCCACTTCTCTGCCATATGCTCAAGGAGCACAGGGAATCCTACAATGCCAACATTAGGCGTTCATCCGTTGCTGCAGTAAGTCTGAGATATCACAGGATGCATTCCCATCTGCTTTTGAATTTTGCTTCAACTAGCAAGGCTAATAAATTCCCCAGTATGTCCCATCAATTCCCTTAGGAGCAATATGCGTGTCAAATCCAACCTGGCCAGCATCTTCTGTCCACAAAGGTGGCACAGAGCAGCAGGGGCATAAGGATGAAGAGCAAGTGCCTGGGTTACCCAGGGGGAAGACAACCCTCTTGCAGAACACGCAGTCCTAGTCAGAAACACTGCTCCTGAGGAGGGATGATCCTGGGGACAGCGGGACCCTGCAAGCTCCCGTACCTTTGAGACTGGACTGTACAGCTAAGACCCCTTTGGGTAAAGGACAGAATTAGTTGAAATACTTTGTGAACAAGCCAAGGATTAGGAGCGTAATTACTCTTTTCCCAATTCTCCCTGGTCTGAAAAGAAAAACTAAAAATTCACATCAAGTACAGTGACTGTTTCCCTGTAGGGTCCTGGGTGGGTCACAGACCATGGTCTCCTTCTCTGTATGGACAGTGCCTAAGACCTGTAGACACTTAAAAGAATGACAATCTGCTAGGTGCAAAATTCAACATATAGTTTCTATTGAAAAGAAGCTCACAGACTATGTTTCACATTGCCATTCCTTGCCTTCTTACAGACGAATAAACTGCATGCATATATCTGTAATAAGCAAACACGTATATAATTGCTCTATTTGTCTTCACTTGCATATCACAGCACAGATTCAAGTTTCCTGGATGTAAATCCAAAGAGATTTTAGAAATATAAGATAAACTAATGAACATAGGACAGTCCATAACATTCAAAGGAACTCCTCAAAATGCAATTTTTGTATGCTTTCCTAAAATTAATTAAAAATAAAATAAATGAACATTTTACTTTTTCTTTATAGTAATTAATACACTGGAGGCTTAAGGATGTCTGTTATCACTGTGAGAATATATGTTTGTGGTAGCAGTGTTGTTCTTTTTCCCTCTTCAAAAATATATTCACAAACCAGAGGAGAAACTCTTTGAAGTATGCAGTAGGGACTTCTTCTGCCCACTCCTTATGCATAACTTTTCTAACATCATCTGACCAAGACACTTGGTTTTTCCCCCCGCAGCCCTCAGCAGCATGACTCTTGCATCAGTCTGATGTGGTGGATCTCACAGCCCAGCACCTTAGATCCACTGAAGAGAGGAGAGAAGTGAAGCTCTCCAGGGGCCCTGGCAATTCTGAGCACCACCACAGCCTGCCACAGCAGCACAGGTAGCTGAAAGCAGAGCTCAGCCCCTCATGTGATTTGACTGTGACACATCACAGACCTTCTCTTGGCACAAGCCACATAGATATAAAAAGCAAAAAAGTGGGGAGGGGATGAATAATTACGCAGAAGTTCTCAGTTTAACTTTCATTGTAAATAATTTAGTTCAGAGACAAAAGCTCTTGAGACCAAGGTGGAACTTTATGTAAGTCATTGAAACTGGATGGCAAAGGAGTCCAAATAAATTATGCCTGTATACAAACCTGTTCATGGGGATAAAAAGAGAGGGGGAGTGATTTGTAGAAACAATGCCAAGCATCTCTAATGCAAATTTTAAAGTTCATGAGTGACAGGTACTTGAAAATCTGTGACCCTGGAGCCATCAAAGGCAGAAAGCATTCAGGCCCTGATCCAGCACATCATCTAGACATGTTTATGCAGGAACATGTGCAAGTCCATGGCCATGAAACAATTCAAATGAGGGATTGCCTTTGATCCCTCAATCCTTCTGAAGTCAACAGAATGCAACAGCTCAGTGTTAACTGGGATAATTTGGGGCAATGAGTACAAGATGCAACTTCAGTTTGATTTAATGAACTATCTTGAATTTCTTGTACTGGAGAGATAAAGGCGTGGCATTTGTATGTGTACTGGAGACATTTGTATCAGGTAGAATGATGGTTTCTGTTTAAATGAAAGGTATTTCCTACTGGTCATGAGTGCTTGCTTTTTAAAACTCAGAGGGATTTTCAAAGGAAAAGAAGGTACAGAGAAAGCTAAGAGGGATTTTCAAAGGAAAAGAAGGTACAGATAAAGCTAAGAGAAGCAAATGGACTAGATTTCCCAGAGTAGGGGAAAAGGGAAGAGAAAAAAGCAGCAGCTTCTTAGTCGACATTACTCCTGCTACAAAGTGTTTTCCACACTATGCAAAAAACTCTTTGGTGAAGACAAAACTCTTCTGATGGCAGAACTCTTCTTCTACTGTGCTTCCTGTTATCCAAAAAGGTGAGCATTACTTCTGTGCAAGGAACTTTCTAAAAAGCATTGCTGGATCAACCATATTTGGATTGCATTGGACCTGAATGAAGACCTTCCCGTACTCAGGCCAGTATCTCAAATTCATCCATATTAGTTGCAAGGACACCTCAGATAACAGAAGCAGAAACAAATGCAAAAGGAGGAGGATGGAACGGATTGTTTCATCAAGCCCTCTGTACAGTTCTTCCAACTACTGTAGGACACAACAATGGCTCTCCCAAACAGGTATTTGAAATCTTGGGTTTCTCTGTCCTGATTGGAAATTATGACTTGCAACCCCAAATTATTTTTTGCTTGTCCTTTGGCTATTTGGCAATGAAGTACGAGGCAGAAAGTCAGAAGCCCAGTTCTCAGGAGCCAGGTTGGTGCTTCAGGGCTGAGGGTAGCAGAAACTAGTTTTGACGGGTTAGCCGTGCAAATATTATGTGCCAGTCGTTGAGCAAGTATCTCTGTGCTGCTCTCCTCTGTCAGTGTAACAGAGGCTGACGCATTGTGACAACTTCTATACCCAGAGTTAAACTAAGCTCATTTCAATCATGCTTCAAAACAAACAGAATTAACATGAAAATCCTGACACTTTAGCCAAATAGATAATAACAGTTTAGAGAAGCAAAACATTTACAAGCAAATCTAGACAGCCACCGAAGCATGAATCCCAAAGCTCACACTAAGACCCATGGAGTCATCATCAGTCCAGCACAGCTTTAACCTGCCTTTCTGTATGTGAATCCTACCCTGGGTGAACATAAGTGCAGCAGGCAAAGTGCTGCAGAACTTCAGTGCAGGTAGGATGGGGGACATCAAATATACATACAGCACCTAACATAATACAGCCATGCTTTCCTTTTGTGAACATTTAAACATTGTCATACTCTAAAAAACTATTATAGCATTCCGCTAGGAACAGGTATAAGAATCCTGCAGCAACTACACTAGTTGTTATCCTTTAAGTAGCCACGTACAGTTTAAATAAAACCCTGTTTAATGAGCATTTGCCAGAGGACCTCGTGTTTCAGTGTTATTCTGGCCAGTGCTGAAATCATATAGCTGTTGGATGGAGAATGAAATAGGTCATTTGGGTGACACTTCCTCATAGGGCAGAACACTGTTATGGATAAAAAACTGAAACAGAAACAAGGGTTACAGTGATTAAAAATCATGTCAAAAGATTCATACCCTGAATCCTCTGCACTTCTACAAGTCCTGGCCATAGTGTTTAGACATGGAAATAACACCTATGCTTCCCACAGCCTAACGCACTTTACACAGTGTGTTTCAAGCAGTGGAAGCACACGCCACTTTTGGAAGGCCAGCATGGAGACTCAACAGGATGCTTTGAAGTCTCTGTCCTTTAGAGGTGAGGCTGAAAGCCACCGTCACCATTTCACTCTGTGATAGAGGGCAGATAACCTGTCACAGACACAAATCAGGCAGACTCCCTCCCTATGTCTATTAGTGACGGTCACTTAACTCCATTTCATTCAAAATGGGAAAAAAACCCTGATCCTATGGCTTTCCACTTAAAACGATAACATGCTGCTTATAGCAAAGATGTCAACACCCTCAGCCATGAGACAAGATATATAAGGAAACCAGAGACAGAGAAAAAAGTTTCCGAAGGAAATAGTATTCCTCATTATTATATTTTTGTTTTATTTACTTTCTAGTTTTTACTAATGGGAAACTGAAATGTTCACAGAAGAAGTAACTGCAACAAAGTTTGAATTGGTGGGGCTTTTCCATTCTAAGCTTATTATAAACCTCCAAAGCACAGCAAACCGGGTTTAAAACATAGTCTTCACCAAACGCAACAAGGAAGTCTTCACACCATCAGAGGTTTCCATCTACACTTTTCCTAGTGGGACATGAGGGAGCCAACAGCAGTGGGTGCAGTGAAAGCCTGCCTGGACTCATGGCCCAATATCTCTTAGTGCAGATGAACTGTCCAATACCCTGTTTATACAGAAAAAATGCTGCCCACAAAACATCACTGGTAGCAGTAGTCTTATTACCTATAGAGATGAGAGGAAAAATCACAAATGCATAAAACATTAGGGCAGACAAGAAAACACTTCACACTCAGTAGTAAATTCTTTCTAGCCCAACAGCTTAGCTTTTCAACAGGTGTGAGAAATAGAAAAATTCACAAGGGACAAAGATGTATGATAGATATTACTCAAGGGAAGTAAAGAGAGTGATGAAGGCTAACAATTTCCAGTTACATTAACCCCCTTCTGCTTCAAAGATCTTTATTTTAAACTGTTGAGGTGTATTAGAAAGCTCCAGCTTGGTTTCCCATTACATTCTCCCTGTGTCATTGCACCTAATAACACAGATGGCTTTAGAAATGTTTCTGCTTTCATTATTTTCTCCTACTGGATGCCAAGTTGTTTAATAACTTTATCATTTTACAGTAATTTGTATTCAAAATAATCTGTAAATCAAATTCAAATATAACAGCTCAAAGTGGGGGCAAAGAAATATAATTATTTAGTATGGCCTGGAGTAATAACTCAGTTCAGTGCGATAGAATTGCCAAAAGAAAATGTAGGTTAAGTACCAGGAATCATTTCCTAACAGCAAGATCTATCAGACTAAAAAAACAACCTCCCTGCAGAAAAGGTGGCATCCTTCTCATTTCCTTTTGAAACAGGACAGACGATGGCAGTGGAGCATATGACATAAGGAATCACCTGTGAAAGGAAAGTGACCTAGAACAGCTTCCATTTCTATCCTCTTAGAGTTATTCACAACCTGAAGGCTAAAATCCTTTTGGGAATACATTATATCCCACTTCAGCCAAATGGAAAGTTACAGTCCAACCACTGGCAAACTCATGGAATCCCAAAAAGATCCTGTATTTTTATTTTGCTTTTCCTGCTTTTTAGGAGTCCACCTGGGAAACTGCACAGGATTTAAGGATGTGATCCAAATTTACTGAAATTCCAGATGTTTATTCATATATTCATCTTAAGCTTGTTTTTAACTTCCATGCCAGAGTCAAACTTTCTGTTGTGCTCTCCTAAATTGGGGCTCTTCTGTATAAACAGCTTACAGAATGAACAACTTATTGTGCATATACATGTAATGCACACATATATATTAGTAAAATTATATGCATTTATTATTATTCAAGTTACTATTATTATTAAATGATATATCATTTATTTGCTTTAGATGCCATTTCTGTTTTCCAATTCATTGAATGAAGGTGTCTGCTAAAAACATTATTTTTTCAAACTCCAAGAATTTAATAAGAAAAAATCATGTCTAAAATTAAGAATACATTAGTCTGTCAGAGCAAAATAATATTTTACTGTGAGTGAAAAATTATTTATTTAAGTTTGTCAACAGATTTTAACTAATTCAAGAATAGCCATATGAATTTTCACCCTCATTTCACAGGTGACAAGACTCAGGCTCATAAAGATGAGATGTTTTGCCCAAGCCCATATTCTAAAGCTAACAACAAAGACTCATGTGTAGTTAGGAGCATATTTAATTTATTTCTATCTATGTTTTTATTACACTCAGGAGCATGGTATTTCAGTTCCTTACAGAACTCACAATCAATAAATCCTTGTATTTTTCCTGTCAGAAGGGATTTCACCATTACAGAAGCCAAGAAATGAAGACGCAGAGGAATATCAAAACAAACTGCCCAGGGAAGTTGATGCTTGAGGCAAGAAGAGAATCCGGACCCCCAGAGTCCCAGCTCTTACCTTCATGATTCTCCTTTCTTATGAAATTTCCTTCTTTCTTTCTTTTTGCCTTACTCCCTTTTCCTATCTTAAGTGGATCAGTCTAAAAGTCGACAAGATTTTCTTTGAGATTCTTTAACTGTACTTTTCACAAAAAGGCATCAGTATGTACAACAAGAATAAAGTCAACTTGATAGCTGATAAAATTTTGCAGAAACGGTCTTGATTTAAGAGGTATCAACACCAGAAAGGGGGGAGAGGAGGTGCTACAGCTGAAACACAACTGCACAGGACATCAGCAGAACAAAACAACTTCTGCTGATGTTTTCCCTCTTACCACTGTAACACACCAGATTATTTTCTCTTGTTAACAGCTATGCTTTGTAGCCACCAAATTGCTTTGAAGCAGCAGCAGGGATAGGTAAGTGGTAATTCAAGATCTGTTTCCAAGCAGTTCATGTAAGCCTGTCATTCCACATGGCCACTTTCTTCAGTCCAAGGGGAAATGAAACCTGGGCTACCAAGTTTTGCATGACTCGTGCATTAGAAAGCATTGCCTGTACAAACAACCCCTTAATCTAGTTGACTTGCATTCCTACAGCTTCTCTTTACTTGTCTAGTAGGGTAAGCAGAGAAAACTGACACACAGAGAGGAGATCTCTGCTCAGTACTGAAGAGTGCCCACTACTGCAGAGACACCACTTTGCACCTTCTGAGTACTAAAATACAGAGCAAGAAAACTGCTGCACAGTATTAAAACTTGCTATTTTCCCTTTTTCCCTTCTTTCTTCCTTTTTTTTTTTTTTTTTTAAGCCTTTTACTCCAGCAAATAGCTCACAGAGCACCGAACTGTTTGATGTTTTAATGTCGCAATATATATCCTGTGGCACGAGCTGGTTTAGGGAAGTAGCTACAGCTTCACTCAGCACAGTAATGAACCTTAAGTAACTTCATGCTGTAACGATAGCACCGGAATAGCATTAAGATGTGGCCAGAGGTGCGTTTTCCTAACTGCTGATGAAGGGAGAAAGGCAGGCCTGCAGCCAGCTTCCGGAAATGCCCGCAGGGACAGCCATACATCACATTCTCAGAAGCATCTGTAGTCAGGTTACATGATGCACAGCTGCCCCTGTAGGAATCAACCACCCTCTCTCTCGAACTGCTTTTTAAGCACATCCCTTCCTAGTCCTCCGAATCACCTTCTCAGCTTGGTGGAAAGGCAAGAAACTGCTACTTCACTGCCGTGTTAAACTTCAGGCCATCACAAGCGTTTCACAAAGCTCTAGGTGACAACGCAGCAGTGTGTGGCTCCTGAAATGTCAAGGGACGCTTTCAATTCGTAGCTTGCTCTATAATTTGGCCCCTCTCAAATCTTGCAGTTAATTGTACAGCAGGTCACTCAGCAGTTGGCATCCACAACAGTTCGTCTATCCGAAACCCCATTCCTGGTTTAAAAGCAACACGAGCTGAGCAGCCACAGTCTATAATCAACTGGAAAAACACTCCTAAATGGAAATTCAACATCGCTACCAGGCAAAACTCACTGGTAACTTTTGCATGAAGAAAGAGATGAAGCAACAGGACATGTAATAGAAATGGACATGTTTGGGATTTTTTCCATGCTGGCAAAATGGCAAATTTGTGTAGGGATGAGAATTTGGAGATGTCTCAGTCACAAAGTGAAGGATTTAGTACACTTGTCTTGGCATAAAAATACTAACTGCACCCTATGTTCAGAACCTGTACGTGGTAAACTTTTAGCAATGGGCATTTTAGTTTCTAAGTATTCCATAATTAAGAAAAAAAAACAAACAAAGCCTAATATCAACACTTTGTACTGGTTTACCGTCCTCCTTTGAAACAGAAGCTTTAGCTCCTCATTTTCTTTCTTTCTTTTTAAAATTTGTGGTCATTTGGCCAAAAGTGTATCATTTGCTTTTAATCACTGGCATAAACTCTGAATAACTATATGTATTCAAAATTACTTTGATTGGTAGCTAAGCTGCTCTGATGCTACAAGTCTCTGTTGGAGATTGGCACCTGCTTTAAATGTGTACTGCAGATGAGGGCAAGATATCAAACTCTTTAACTGCTATGATGCCCGATGGGCTGGAACTCAGACATTAGGGTTTTGTATGTAATGCAATATTTTTATTACACATTTCCAAACCACAAAACAATTTAACCATAAAACTGTCATGATGTGAGTCCTGTATTTTTAAAATTGCTTTCTGCTACACCTGTCACATTACATTATCAAAATGGAAAAACTACCATGATTAAACTACACTTTACCATTTACTTGCTGCTAGTTTATTTATCATTTTCTCTCTCAATTTAGACAATGAAAATAGGCAGCAACATTCATGTTTGTATCACATTAAATTTTAAACATTATGCTGTATTCTCAGTTTTGCAGAGAAATCCTTAAGCTAAAATCTTCAAAAATCTTCCAATTCTGAGTAACCAGCACCTGTTTCTACGTGAATGAAAACATATGTCCAAGGTTACTGCATATTTATTTAAATATTTACTACGAAAGGCAAATCTAGTCTTGCATTTAACTGCACAACAGAAAGTCTGGTGGTTAAGAAACACGAGATGACCTCTGTTTGCTTTCTTTGACAATACAGTCAAGTAGGTAATTTTGCAGTGGTTCTGTTTTCCATTTACACAGGAGGGTCATGGTTTTTTTGTCTCCTGCCTGTTCTCAGTACATTCACTCCAAACTCCATGGGACAATGACCACATCTCATTTTACATTAAATGTCCTAAGCGGGTGTCTTTGCAATCTGTGTATTATAAATGTCTCAACAGCTATAAACCTTTTCTAACATAAGCCTAACAGTGCTCCAGAAATTCTTAAATGAACAATTCTTGATAAAATCTACAACTTTAATTCCCTACAATCTACAGAGAAAATAAATTCTCATAAAATTATAAGAACACAGTTATCAACTTAGAAGTTATATAATAGTGAGTGATAGTGATATATATATCACTTGCTTTTCCCTCACTTTACTAGACTCCAGCTGTTCTGTCGTGGCCCCACTTCCAATGCCAAAATAATATTACAAATCTCTGGATTTTAAGTAACACAAGACTTTTCTTATGCTTTTTTTTTTCCTTTAATTTTCTTTACCTTCCAAGCTTGGAAGTTGATGTCTAAAACTGAAGGAGAATAAAGCTGTATTTCTGACATCAGTCAGATTGGTGTTTTGTTTAAATCACTGCCACTGCAGAACAAAACAGCTATCCTATGGCATATTAGCATTTACAAGCTAAAATTAGGAATTTTGCTTTCACTGAAAACACTTTTCCAACATCTTAAAAATAAATAAAAATTGAAAACAGAAATTCACCTCTTTGCTGAGAATAATAAAATTCTAGGACATCATAGGACTTGTTCTGGACTGGTTGAAGCCACAGAAACTACACATTCAGAATAGCGATGCCAACTCAAGTGTAACCGTAATGAAAACCTATAATAATTAGATGTATTCAATCCAGAAAAGATTAAAATGCCAAAGTGTGATTTGGACAGAGAAACATTCTGAAAGGTAACCAAGAAAATAAAATCAAATAAAGGATTATTATTGTTTGTAAAGAATCTGTTCCAGAGAGAAATTGAACCATGACTCATGAATCCAAAAGTGATGAAGGAACCTAATGAACTAAGATAAATGTGCTTTCTTTTCCTGGCAAGAGATCTAACTGAAGCCTGTAAACATGACAGTGGGAAGGAAAGCTACAAATACGAATAGACTCCTTTTTAAACCTTAGAGATTCCTTATCCAAGTACTGTCTAGACCAGACATTGCTTTTCTTTTGTAACTAATAGAAACCAGAGATGCTTAAACCATCTCATTCTGTCACACTCCTCTGCTCTTACCTTTCACTTGGAGCAGCCCTCACCACTTTAGCATCGACATCCAGCAGACAACAAACGAGTGGTAGAGCCCAGCCCCTAAAGACCATCACCTCCCTGGGCAGCCCATTCCAATGCCCAATCACACTTTCTGTGAAGAACTTCTTCCTAACGTCCAACCTAAACCTCCTCTGGCACAGCTTGAGACTGTGTCCTCTTGTCCTTCTGCTGGTTGCCTGGGAGAAGAGACCAACCCCCACCTGGCTACAACCTCCTTTCAGGTAGTTGTAGAGAGTGATGAGGTCACCCCTGCACCTCCTCTTCTCCAGGCTAAACAACCCCAGCTCCCTCAGCCTCTCCTCACAGGACTTGTGCTCCAATCACCCTCCTATCAGAATTACAATTCTGACATTTTCTGGGTTACTCAAACCCTTTCCCAGGAAAGAAAAACCCCACTGCATCATGGCTGTTTTTAAGAAAAAAAAAAAAAAAAAGTTTCTCACCCATGCAGAAATACCCCTATTTCTTGCCAGAAAGCAAATATGGAGATTTTAGCTTGAAAGGTATCATTGTGGGAAAGTTTTAAATGAAAAAGAGTATAAAGTTGCTGATGAAAACGTCATCTCGACCTCAAATACATCGCAACACCAAGACTCCAATGAAATGATAACACGGCTGCTGGTTGAGGAGAGAAAAAGGACTGAGTCAAGTAGAAATGAATTACATGAAACGTAATTGCTACTTAAAGATTGGAAAAAAAAATCAAAAGCATTGTTTCCCCCCATGAAAGAATTTTGTCCCCACATAAGAATTTTTAAAAGGGAAATGTCAATTTGACAAGTATTTAATGCAAGATTTTAATTATAAATTAATCCAGATTATATTTGAAAAAAATGAGATTAAGTTCTCATATGGCATGTTTGCGAGAGCAGGAACCATAGAGATTTACTTATTTATTTACAGGCTGGATGTAGCACATTAACAACACTCACTATTTTGGATCCCAGAATTGTTAGCATGCCAATATTAATATGGTAAAACCCAGCAGGATATAGACACTGTCATTAGCACTATTAGACATGCTACATGCACTAATAAAGAGTTGTTTCTTTCCCAAAATTAAAACTGCCTTTGCTCACCATAAAGCTGTGTGACACAATTACAAGGGTTTGTTTTTTTTTTTTTAATTCTTCCCTCCTCATGTTTAAAAATTTCCATTCCCAGTGCTTTGGGTATGCATCTTACAGCACTATTTTTCTTTATTTGGATTTTTTTTTTTTTTGCTTTACAAGTTTTTTTGGGAGGATTGTTTTTTTGTTTTGTTTGGTTTGTTTTGTTTTAAATTAAGATTAACATTTGGAAAGTAGCAAAGAGAAGTTAATGGAAAGAAGCAGCACAATAAGGAAGTAGTGACTGCTACTAACATAGGTTTCTGGTGTCGAAGTTGACACTTCCAGAGAGCTTTAGAAAGACTTTTCTCAACTGAAAAAGGACCCAAAATATATTTCTTGACAATATCTGTACAGTTCTGTAAGTGAAAGAAGAGAGTGTGCAGTGCACACTGCAATTCTACATTAACAAACACACTCAGTTCCTCCAATCTGCACTCCTGAAGCCATGAATCTTGACTCGCACTGCCGCTGAAACATCAGAATTCCCATCACTGCAGGCCTTTTGCTGTATAAACACTCTTGATTATTTACAAAAAATTCCAGTTGAAACCACAGTGTGCTTGTACACCACAGGGAGCACAGAAAAGTCAAGTGGACTAATGGGGTTCAATCTGTTCTGAGACGGTGAGAGAAGAGAAGAGAACTGCACAGGAGGCAGGGGACTGTGGCACTTCAGCAAAACACAGGCTCATGTCCACAGCAGCAGCAACCAGCACAGTCCTATTTAACTCTAAAACATTTTTTTCCCCTGATTCTGAGGAGCCTAAAACTGCCTTGTAATAAACTGAAGAAGGGCTTAACAAAAACATTTTGAATTATTTCATAGTCACATAAGACTATTTCAAGAATGCCATCCTGTCACCAGTTGAGCGGACTCGGAAAGCTTAGGTAAGGGGAGGTTACCAATGACATATAATTGATGCTGTTTTCATATGGGTGCCCACTGACATAGCTGTACTCAGTGGTCCCGCAAAGATGCCGAGCTCTTATATCCCAGTGCTAGTTTTCTTTTCAGCTCTTGCTGACAAGACTCATAATGTCTTTCCCGCTTTTCCCTGGATCTGACAAATGTTTTTCTTCTTTTGTGTACTCCTCTACTCCTTTTTTCACTGCAGGTAACATTTCAGTTACCCCTCACCATCATATTAGAGGAAAAGAATCTGAAACAAACATACAGCTTTTAGATTGCATCAGTAATGGAAAGAAGCAACCAAGGCATCCTAGCTCAAGCAAAGCAGCAGAAAAAAAATGCCTGAGAAGATACTTTGTAATATTTTATTAAGGACCTCGTGATCTCTCCATTTTTAGGATACTTCAGGCATAAGTTCCTCTCAAAATCATTTAGCATATCTTCAAATTTTAATAGATTTGATAGGTTAGTATTATAAATGAGCAGTAAAGAAATAAGAGTGAATGGTACAGATAACATTCAAAATCATGTAAGAAAAAATGGTAAGTAAGATTTTAGCATAGTTTTCCAATAGGACAACTAACAAAATAAGCAAATGCCTGTCTAGCTGCAGCCTGAGAAATTTTTGGAAAAAGATTTAACTGACATTGTTGCCTGAAGAAGAGTCCTTTCAATGTTTTAAGCTATGATAGTATAATGACTATGGAGCCCTGTAAGAACAGTAAAGTTTATCTCCTTGCTCTGCAAGGGCTGTACTCCAAAAATTCTAGAGGAATTTCTGTGATAACCAGAACTCAGGTTTAATTCTCTCCAATTGCTGACATTCTCCCAAGACAGGCATTTTGTAGATTTCTGCTGAAGGTCATCAGGAGAGACATCTTTGTATATTATGCACCTACCTGTTCAGCTACTTAGAGCTTAAAACGGGTTGGGTCTGCCTTCTCTAGGGTGAAGGACAAGGCATACACTAATAACAGTCAATAGGAAAAGTAAAATTCTAGAGCATCCATAATTAGTATCAAAATAAAGATGTGAAGAGAGATAAACACAAAAAAGGCAAGAGAATTCTGATCCTGTCAGCATCGCACACAGACAGAAGACAGTGGTCAGCACCATGTCAGAGCACAATGCTGGCTCAGGGATGAATTGCCAGTTACCTCCAGGCTTCAAACCAGTATGAAGACAAACTTCATATAAAAGCTGCTGGTTATAAACACATCTGCAAATGCAATTGTTTGATGCCAACGCCATTAACATGTCCTGGGCCCCTAGGAAACACATAAGAGAGGGGATTCACTACTACCTTATGAGTATTTTATTTAACTTGCCTGACACACACATCTCTCTTCCAGAGGCAACATGGGATGAGACAAAAATCACTGTTATTTTTAGATGTATTTTCTTGATTATGGAAAAATCATTTTTTCTTGTGTTTTCAGCTGGAAAAGAAAAGGAACTGAAAGACACAGAGAAAGCAAATTCCCAGTCCATCAGTCCTCTTGGCTAGTTATAAAATCCAGCTTCTAAAACTACGGAGTGAAAGGTCAAAATTGGAACCTTAATTTTGAACTTCACAATAACTGACTGTGGTAAAAGATTCAAACTCAAGTCCTCATTACCAGATTCATGGAGGTGTGAGCAAGAGGGAGCATGAAAAATCCACCTCAGCTCATATTAAGATATGATGCTTTGAGCTCTCTTAAAACTATTGCTAATCATTCTTCTTCACACAGACAGACAAGAAGAAACAGGAAAGGAGAACCATTCTGTGGTGGAAGAAATAAGGTTTTGAAAACAAACATTTTAAGCAACGTGGGACAGCAAGAAGAAGATTATCTCAGGCTTTGATCCTGTGCAGCTTCCCTACATCCCCCATTTATCCAATTGGGCAACCTGAAAAACACATTACTCTGCAAGATGCTCTGCTGAAATCACAAGTACTTATAAAAGAATGAGGAGGACAGGACACATTGCTTGTTTGCAATGAACTGTTTGAGGCAAACTGAATTTTGCTGCATTTCAGTACATTTACTCCACAGATTAACTAAACCTATTATGTGGAGAAATAAAGTATAGGATGATACTAAATGTATCAAGAGCTGATCCTTGGCCACCAAACAACCTGTTTGAAATATTCATATTCACTTAATGCAGTTGATTTTATCTCCTGGACGCAAATAACTCATCAAAAATAGTTATGGGGTTTGTTTGTTTGGATTGTTTAAGTTTTGTTTTCAGTTGTGTAATACAAAAGTTAGACAAGTGATTTCTAAGAATTGAAAAGATTGTCTTGAATGTTTTGGTTTTGTTGTGTTGGTTTTTTTTTTCTTTTTTGAGTTTTTCAGCAGAATATTACCATTATACCCTTCAAACAGAGGAAAAATTCTAGCAGAAAATAATGGTGGAAACAAATGTTTTATCTTGCTGCTTTCCAAATCTAAGGGAATGTAATTAATCACATGGAAATAGCTAATGTGAGTGAATTTGCCTTCTTAAACGAAGGTACCAAGGTATCACAAAAAACTTCAGTCTGAGCCTTACAAGCACCTACCTTTATATCCCACTACAAGGCATATTGGTATTGAGGGACCTCTACTGCAACAATGATCAAGCTCTACTTAAGAAGCAAAAATAACTGTTGTTGCAATCAGCGAGTTGTTCTCATAGTCACAAATTATTTCCTCTCCTTCAAAGGCTTTCTTTTCTTTCTTTTCCCAGACTTACCAGCATCACTTTATAAACCTGTAATTCTCTATTGCATTAAAACCCAAGGAAGTCAGGTCCTGGAAAGGTACAGACCATTACTTTTTTGTTTTCCATTAAAAGAAAATGAAGCCAAACTGTGCTCGTTCAAGTGTGTGGAATGGGAGAGTATAAAATTAAGGTAGAAAACACAACTCCTGCTCTTTATAGTCAGTGAGGTTCCTGATGCAGCTCTTTTATACTTATTATCTTTCAAACGAACTCTTGTTCTAAAGTTAGGGGTTTGGTTTTTCAGTGTGTGTGGGTTTTTTTAATTTTCTTTGTTAGAAGCCCTGAGGCTTCTAACACCAGTGCAACATAACCCCTGCCTCCAACTGCAATACCACATGGACAGAAAGTTATCTTGTTTCCCCTTACAGTTTAATAAAAGTAAACTTGCTCAGACATATGAATAGGCACGAAATCAGACACATTGCCTGGTAGTGACTGCAGAAACTGACATCTCAACTAATACTGCAAAGGCAGTGTTTGGCAGATTTAATTACGATACTAGACTCAAGGGGCAAGAGAGGTGTGAATAAAAGTAGTTGCAGCCATAGTTCATTCCATCAGTTAGGCTATGACCAGCTGATACAGATGGTCACAGTCTTAACCTCAGGAGGTGGTTTTCATACATCATGAAATCCTGCTGTCCCATTCTTGCACAGAGAGCAATTCTAGGAGAAACAATGACATTAGCTACTCTTAAACAGAAGTGTCTCTCTTCGATGTTTCTATTCCCAATTTACCTTATTAACTTGGTATATATCCTACTACCAGGTTGTTTAACAACATAAGGTACTAAAATGCTAAGTCACCCCACAGTTTTTGTTTGACTTGCATCAAACCTGACACAGGAATAGGTGCTACAGAAGAACCAAAGTCATAATGATTTAGCCATTCTCCAGCCCCAGATCGCAATACTGGGAATGCAGCACTAATCTCTCAAAAGCCTACATCTGTTTTGACACAGCTTAAAACTGCAAAATGTTACTGAACATGCACAAAGTTCCTCTGTATATACAGTCTGCTCAAAAACACACAATCAAGGAAGTTACATGAAGTATGTGTCAGTAAGGATCTGATCTTACAATGTCCAGAGACATCAATGGAAGAGTTTCCACAGACTCAGTACGATAAATCCTGAAACACACTGGTGTCTGCTCAAAGTGACAAATCCATGTGGTTGCCAGAAAAAGATACAATGCTTCAGTGCAGGAGCACAGGCATGGGATCAACACTTAATGAAACTGAAGAAGTGTTAGACACTATACAGGAGAAGTTTTTCATAGGAAGCTTGAGGCCATCCATACATATTCAAAAGGATTTGGATAATTTATTTGACCTGTGCCCCAGAATGCTGAAAGTTGCTTCTGGTCCATCATTTACGCTACATAATGTCAACACATCCCTTCACTATGCACAGTGAAATGAAAGCATAACACATCCTAATCAAAGATTCTCTTTTTTCTAACAGTGTGAGAGAAGAAAAGACAGGAAGACAATTAAAAACTGGTAACGAAAATAATATAGAAAACTGTAAAGGGCCTGGACCACAGTGCAACTTCAAATGCAGCATTAAAAGTGAGGAGGAGAGAGATATAAAGGGAATCTAAATATGGATAAATAAAAGGAAGTACTTATAAAATCACGGAATCATTAAGGTTGGAAAAGACTTTTAAGATCATCAAGTCCAACCATCAACCTAGCACTATCACTGTAACCCCTAAACCACATCACTCAGTGCCAGATCCAGAGACCACTTGACCACCTCCAGGGATGGTGGTGTTCCGACACCTCCCTGGGCAACTTATTCCAGTGCCTAACCATCCTAATAGTGAAAATGTTTTTTTAATATCTCATCTGAATCGCCCCTCTCAGCTTAAGGCCATTTCCTCTAGTCCCCTCACTGCAAGCATGGTAGAAGAGGCCAGCCCCCACCTCCTTTCAGGTAACTGAAGAGAGTTATGAGGTCTCCCCAACCCTCTTTTTCTCTAGGCCAAACAACGCCAGCTCTCCTCATAGGACTTGTGCTCAAGTTCCTTCACAAGGCCTGTTGCCCTTTTCTGGACATGGTCTAGCACCTCAATGTCCATTTTAAAGTGAGAGGCCCAAAACTGAACACTCACCCCACTTGCTATTTGTGGATGAGGAAAGGACGCTGCTACACGACATCTTCATTCACTGTTGTTCGCATACTTACTTGGGGATTACACCTTTGGAGGGGTATTTCAACACGTGCTATTCAGGATATGCAGTGCACTGGGAAACAAGGAAAATGTAGAGCTCCTGATGGGTGATGAGCCTTTAGAAAAGCCATGGAGGAAGGGTGCAGCAAAGAGAGATGACTCAGCTCTGATGTCTCCCAATTCTGCTGCTGGTGCATCCAGCAGTTAAGGAGTGTGCTGTGTTAGCAGCACTGGCATCACAAAACATACCAGATCAAAGGAGCATGAGAGAAGGCTTCAGCATCAGGGAAGGGAAGACTGCTGCCCAGCTCTGACACCACAGCAGCTGCACCCCTTCACCCAGTCCACACACTGCCAGCACACAGAGCAAGGGGAATCAGAGCTCGGCAGGGCCACCTGCCAGGTACCAGCTCCACTGTTATTAGTACAGAGACAGACATCTGGTGACTGACAAGGAGCCACTGATCCTAAACACTCTGTGTTAAGTCATTCATCTTCTTTTACTCTCTTCTGCTAAACAGCCCCAGCTTTCAAACAAAACCTTAGGTTTGCCAGTCTGCTTTGCACCCAAAGCAATGTATGTAGCATTCACAAGACAGATCAGTGGTTTGCAAGTGCTGATATACTTGGAAACTAAAAATCAGGCTCCAGCATTTGATACTGACAGCACCTTCTTGAGAAGTTTGCATATTTTCCCCTTCAAAACTGCTGCTGTCTCTCTCACTTTTGCTTGCTCACGTTACAGCCAGCCTTGGAATAAGGGGTGCTCTGTAGTCTCAAAACCCTAAGACTAAGGGAAGCTAGAACCAAACACGGAGAAATAGAGATGATATATTCAGATCCACTTGTTTCACTCAGCCAACACAAAGGAGCCAGACTGTACGAGTAAACATGTCTTTAAGTCTTAAACTAATGACTTCAGTGTTCATCAAGAAAGATAAGGAAATGCTGACTAGTCTAAAACTAGTAAATTCCTTGAACATGACAGGAAAAAAATGCCCTCCCTGTCCAGTTCATAGAACAGAGACAGAAGCTTGCAAAACTGAAACTGGCACCTATTTATTCTTTCTTACTCACTGAATTTTCTACACTTCCACAATGCCTTCTGTGATGACAGGCATGAAAACTAAAACACAAAAAATTTCTATGTTTGGCAGCAATCCTATGAAGTACTTTACTCCTATTTAACACAAACGTGAGGCCCTGGTTTCTCTGTGCAGAAAAACCAGAATTGACACCTTTGTGTCTTCTCCCCAACTATCCTTTAGCATAAGCAGCAAGATGGAACATGCAGCCTATAAAAAATGTTACGAAATTAGATGAAACATTAGAAAAGAGAAAAAAAGTAACAATCTACAGTTCTCCTTGCAAAAGGATATAGTATTTCTCCCTATTTTCCATGAAAAGTAAGTAAACATTTCAATACTTACAACTCTTTCTATGCCAAGCAGCTGAGGGAAATAACAATGAGAAGTGTATATATACAACTGAAATATGATGCTAAATAAACTTCCATGGTAAACTGAAACCAAACAACTAAAATATGTTAAAAAAAAATTAAAAATGTATTTGGTGAATATCCAGTGTACATGAAATTGGATGCAGTAGTTTGCTGAAAGACTAACAAGAACAAAAAAGCCATCTGAATCATGAAAAATAAGGTAACACTTCAGAAGTGTTCCATGGTCTCTGATGGCATTTTCTGACGTTGTTGCTGTTTCTCCAAAGAAGCCAATTTCCATTACTGAAAGCACCAAAAAGATGCCTTTCTCAGGGCTTGCAGAAGTGTTCAGACAGTGGTGGCAATTAACAACTTTATTAAAATAACCTGAAAAAAATTAATAAAGGTCTAGACCTATACAGGTTCTTCAAAATCAACCAAGATATCTACAGTTCTTTTTTCTTCTACTGAACTATCTTTAATCATAAAATACTGAATGCTTCCTGTAAAAAATTATTCTGGAATGTATTTGGAATACAGATTTTGCATTACATATTATCACAACAGAAGACAGTGAAAATGATTGAGCAATCACTATAGTATCTCACACAACTCTCATAACTAACCCAGAAAAAAACTTCAACTGACAGGAAGCGTGCCCTGCAGCACACAGCTCACAAAAGAAACTGATGACAGCATAGTGACCAATTCACTTTCTGCAGTAGTCCACAGCTGGCAAATCTCAAGGTCCCAAGCAATAACAGAAAATACTGACAAAAGGTGCTACATGTACAAACAAATTGCAGCTTGTGCACAAGAGTATTTGTGAGCACTTCCCGGCTCTCCATCTCACTCCTATTTTTTTGTTTGTTTTTATTCCAAGATTTCCACTAAGTTCCATCCCACTGAGTATGTGTAGCAGAGGAAATTGAGCTCACAGCCCATTGCACTGTACAGGAAAGCTTCCTACCATCTCAAGTGCTCGATCTCAACAGGAAGAGAAGTCAGAGGAGTATGAGTATAAATGGACCATTACAATTTAGAGGCTGTTAATAATTAAATGCTGGGAGTGCTATTAGCACCTTCACTACATCCCCACCCACAGGTTCTTCAATCATCCAACATCGCAGAAGTTGTATTTTGAGGTATTTGTTCTCAGTGCTTCGGGGCATAAAATGTCCTGCAGTGTTAAAGTCCTTATTTTTTCAGTGTGGCGAAGTTCATTTTGTGTTGCTGTCAGGGTTTTGGTGTTTTTTTCAATAGAAGAATCTTTCTAAGCCAGACATGCAGGAAAGAGGAGAGTTCACAGTTCTTTGTGAAAGGAAATAAGAGACATGAGCAAACAATGCCTCTACAGACAGGGGAATCGAGCCAAGAGAGATCTGCAGTTCTGACCCTCCAGAGCAGAACTGGCAACGGCTGTTTGACAAGGAAAATCCATTGCTCCACAGAGTTTAAACTGTTTCAGACTGACGCATTGCATTTCCTTCAAGGCTATCTGTGACCACCTCCCAAACAAGAAAATCACCAGGTTAATTAGGCTTCTCCAGCAATCTTTCCAAATGGAGCTATCCATGCTCCACCCACCCTTTGCAGCAGACACTTAAAGCACTTTCTGCAAGTCTGACTATGAAGGTGTTTGGCTTTGTGAGGCTCGCAACACAGCAAGGAGCCATCTGCAGCCAGGGAAGACACAGGGCAGAGTCTGATTAGCAATTCTGTGCAGGTTTCCTATCTTTTATCACTGCTCTCCCCTCCCCCTTCGCATCCCCTAGGGAGACCAGTTCCATATTCAAAGTAGCCTGGGGTCTTCAAGCAGAGAAATGTGCATGATTTGTACGTGGCATTAAAGCAGGGAAAGAGCTCCAAAATTATAGCAGCTGCATCCAGCCCCTGAGATGGCCTAGCACTGATAAGGGATTCAGAGGGTCGCATAATTCATTTCACCTGCAGCAGTAGCATCAGGGGAGGTTAAATATGTCACTCCATCAGAGTGAGGCAATGGGTTGGGGGAAGCCTTCATCATTCATCCTGTCAGCTCTACACCTCCCTTCACCTCGCATCAGCAGGGGGAAATGGAGAAGATTTTCTGTAAGCATATGAACAGCACAGTGGGGAACACAATGACCTTATGAGTCTCTCCTTCCAATTTGTGAATTAATTGTCAACACCTGCCCTGCCCTACCAGCTCTCCTTCCTGCACTCGATCTTTCTTCCACTACTGAGGGCCTGATTCTGCAAGACTAACTCAAGTATGTAAGCTAAGTCCCCTCCTGGGACTACATGTGCAAATGACACTGCAGAAAGGTCAGTACTGCAGAATGAGATGTCCTGTCCAAATACAACCAAACATATTTAAATGGCATAGGGAATTTGTTCTAGGACATGTATCTCTCTTCTTTGGATTTCCCTGGCGACTTTCCCACTGTTTTTACTATTGTTAAAAGATTTTGTTAATTCTTGGCAATCTGAGGGCCTGGTTTCACACAGAAAAATTTTCTAAACAGATCTTCTCCACAGTCATATTTTCACCTAGGCCTAACACTACTCTTCTCTTTGTTGCATTATTTGCTAGAGTTCTACTGTGACCACCTTAGGAGAGAATGTTTTTTTCATGTACTGCACAAGTTCATGGGCACTTGCACTCATGTACAATAAATAACAGCTTGCCTGTAACAGGGTCTTTGGGACCCCACCTTGGGATTTTCTCTAGAGAGTTCAGCTTTAGAGGTATTCCTGTGACATGCCAGTTGCGCATGATCATTGTGCAATAAAAGCAGAAATATTAAAAAAAGAATAAAGGCAAGTTTGCTGAGAAGATACCACATCTTAAACCCTGCCATCACAAAAGATCCTCTTGATACATAACACAGATCATCTTCCTTTAAAAAAAATAAAGGTGTTAAATTGTACAAAATTAATTGCTTAAATGGCAAACCACAGAAGAACTTCGATAAGAATACACAAGCATTTAGATATTGCCACTTCTGGTACAGATAAGGGCAGTGAAAAGCAGCAAATTTCTTGGAAGTTGTTAGAAATGAAGACAAATCAAAGTATTAAGAGATGTGCTCAAACAATTTCTGTACCTACCACTCAAATCTTTCAGCATTCATGAAAAATGAAGAGCTTGTTCTCTTTCACTCCTGAAACTACACTCTTAAGGAAAGAACTAGTCCATTAACCTCCTGCAGAAAAAAATCAGTATGTGCCATTTTTTGATGTCTTGACTAAGACAAAATACAGTCTCAACTGGCACTTTTATATTTAAAAAAAAAAAAAAGTAAATGTTTCAAGAAGTTGTTTTTCATGCCTTAAGGCTAAATCTTTGACTGATTCTCACTGTATTTTCTCCCCTTGCTCGAGCTACTAAACTTTGTAGCTGTATTCTTCTCTGCCACTTGTACTACTCCAAACATTAAAGACACCTGAAGGATGAAGAGATGGTTCATAGTCAAGTGCATACGGGGAAAAAGGTATGTAGTTACCTACATACCCATAAACAAAACAATACTTCAGCAGGTGGGTAATCCAAAGCATCTTTTACTTCTCCACATGCTTTTCACAAGGAGACTACAGAGCACCCTGAGCCTGAGTACAAGTGGAGTTACATTTAAAACAGACACAGACAGAGGGAAGAATAAAATGCCTACACATTTTGTCTTCCAGAAACTACTTCAGCTGGACTGGAGCTCATTTATGATGCCAGTTTTGCTCATACAGCATCTATGAGCCACAGCTGGGAGTCGTTTGCTGAATTCCAATGGGATTTCCACAAGGTCAGTGTGGAAAATGAGCTCACATTTGTTTCATGGTATATATACCTTTAGAGGGCCCACAATAGCAAACACTGACTTCAGCTGTATTATAAAAAAATTTCACAATGTGGGACGATTTTCACTCTTTCAGGAAAGCTGAAATTACATCCCAGAAACAGATGTGGCAGCCTAGGACTCTGCTGTGTCCAGTCCAGCAGAGTCATCGCTCACTAGATCCCAGCAGACAGCACACAAGCATCACCATCCTCTCTGAGCACCAGCCTTGCCTATATATTCTACACTGCCAAGGACTCAGCACCATCACATACCACACTTCAAGAAGGTTGGGGGTTAAATAGAGTGAATTCAAAGGAGTATAAAAGAATCATAAAAGAAGTTGGAAAGGTTTTAAACTGCAGCAGGAAAGTTTCAGTCCAGGAAACCTCACCACAGTGAGGTCAGTTAAACACTGGAAAGGTCACAGAATCTCCATGTTTGAGAGGTCTTTCAGAACAAGCTAGATGGAGCCTGCCAGAGGTGGTGTGGATAAAGGATACAACAGGTGTCTCTCATGAAACCTCCAACAGCTGACCTGTGCAAGGTCTATGACAGAAAGCAGTAAAATGGTATGGATTGGAAGTTCTGAGCAGTGATTCTTTCAGGCCCTCTATCACATGCACTGAAGTTTAAGACATTTAGAACTGCACTGATTTTATTCTGACTCAAATTAAATAGCAAAATTGTAACCAACCGAATTCAAAGTAGCTGATGAACAATGACCCTAGCACACACATCAGGGAATCAACCCTTAGTTCTCCATTACCCATTGGAAGTGCTGAACCATGTAATTTCTTGGAGCACAGCATGCACTGCTAGTGCTGTCCTACAGCTTCACCTCTTCTGCAAGGACTGACCTTCTTCTCCACCAAGCACCCCAAATGACAGTTTTCACACCCCACAAGTATCCTTATGACAAACTAGAAAAATTCCAAAGAAACATCCCATTACATGTAACAATATGGCTACAGTTTATTCAGGATTCAAAAAGATCACATATACCTACATTCCTGAGCATTCTTGAAAATCCCAGGCTAAAACTGTACAGTAGCAGCAATAGCTATCATCTACGTCATTAGGCTCAAGCTTCCTAACTGGGATTAGGCACTCACAGTGCAAGCTGCAGCTGAAAAGGACAAATCACTGACTTTAAAACTTTAGAACTGAATCACAAAACAAAAACTTGGATAGAGAGTGGGAGGAAAGATGAAAATAAGGATAAGGTTATCTGGATCAGCTAATCACAATCAACTGGATGCTTTATCTTCCACAAGGAGCATGAATAAATAAATACCATTAGCAATTCCTAGTCTGCTGCTAAACCTAGCCATCATTAGCAAGCTGATTGCTTCCAGACTCTAAACAGGAGTCAGTCCTAAGGATGTCTTAAAGGAGGGGAGATGATGTCAGGAGCATAAAGGACATTGTGCTACAGGCAGGGAAGACAGAGATAAACACAGTGATGGCTGGAGAGAAGGGGGGAGAGGGAGTGAGAGAGAGAAGACAAAAGAAGACAAGCTAATGGGCTCTAATGCTGAGAACCACATGCTTGAATTTGATCTGGTAAAACAGCAGAATAACTGGAAGAATCAAAGAGACTGTGACATGATTAGAGTTATAACCAATGAAGATTATTTTAGCACAAACAGATCAAATTTAGGGTAACAGGGTTTGGAGAGACAATTGAGGAAAGGGTTTCTGTCATCAGTAAGCAGAAAGAAAACAGAGCTATAATTTTAACAATGAAGGCAGATACTTGGAGTTAAGCTTGGAGCTGAAAGTAGCTGTTCCTCAGATCTTAGCTAGCTGGATTTTCCTAATTATGTTCTCCAATGACAAACACTGGGCATTTTAAAGAAGTTCCCTACATCAGGATTTCCTGACCACCATAAGAAGCCCCAAGAAAGGCAAAACTTTCAAACTAAAATTGCTGGTAGGCAGACTAGGAGAGAGCTATCTACTTTAGGGATGTTCTCTTTGCCTATAGTCTTTGCTCAAAAATCTGCAAAACTCAATCAACAAACTTACATGTAATGTTTCAAAAAGCTGTAAATAGAGATGATGTGAGAAACAAAATGCCTTTTTCTCAAGCCTGTGATCTTTCAACTACATCAAATGTCTTGTTTTTATGTGATAGAATGTGAATAACAGCTAGAGCCAGCAGACAAACATTGGTTTCTCTCCTGTAATATGAATTTGCCAAGAAAACAGTTCCACCAGTACCCAACCCAGTAAGTGCAGCACAGAAATCACAAGAACTGTAATGCTGAATTTTGCAAAAATAGGCAGATGTCACCGACACCTCAGACAGAAATAAGAGAGAAAAGTTACCTGGAATAATCTCTCAAGAGAAATTATTACAAGAGGGTGTCCAGGGAGGTCTGTCTGTTTCTGATTGTTTCTCCCATTCTGATGGCACCTCTATTGCTTCTTCATTTTAAAAGCATTCACTGTATTATATACTATTTACTGCAGTGGCTGCAGTAGAACCTTGAGTTTTGGACTTGCTGTGTTAAAGCACAATATTATCAGATGCTGTAAAATTCTGGGGGAAAAAACCCCACAACACTATTTCTAAGGGCATGGTATAGTTCTTTGAGTCACTTGGTTATACCTACTAGAAGAACTTCCCTTATGCTAAGGTTTCTGGAATGCAAACCACTGCCTACTGACTTCTTAACTAATTAATCTGTTAACTTGGCTGAACAATTCTCACTTGGGAGAATCTGTCAATCACTAAATTAAAACCTCCTTCAACAGAAACAGTACTCCTTCTCCTGCCCGCACCCCATGAAAGCAAAGCAACAAAACACTCAGAAGAAAATCCAAGAGAGTGATCAGTGTGAGTTTTGGTCTTTTATCTCATAGAAGGACTATGCTTGATGCATTTGATGAAGTGAGGCAAACTTACTGTTAACAGCTCAGCGATTTTAAGTGTCTTATCTGGCATGTGTCTGGGGCTGCTAGATAGCATCTCTTATTTGTTTTTAAAACCCTCTTTTTCTTCTTTCTGAAACTCATCTCTGAATGTCATGCTCACAATCATCTATGTATCCAACCATGACCATGGATCTTCTGCACTGAGTGGTTGTTCAGTCTCCTTTAACACTACTGATGGGATGGCATTTAAACAAAATACCAAAAAAATATCAACGCACATCAGAAAAGCAATTCCAACAATGAAGCAGCCAGCTTACCTGTACAACCCCAGGCAACAATCCTTCTTGCATTTCTCAAGAAAGAAAGCAAATGCAGATTACTGGACAGGCATCAGCCAAAAATGATTCTAGTCCCATCATGAGAACTTTTTATTATCACTGTTCTCACACAGATATGTACATATTCACAAGAGGACAAAGTCTGCAACCTCTTTTACAATAAAGAAAATTAAAGACCCAACATGAAATTATCAGCTTCAAGCTGGAGAGCCACAACAGGAGGTTTTTCACAGTCTGGAGTTTTAGGCAGTATCTGATGGAGAACTCTGGGGATGATGACCAGACTCAGCCCAGACCACGTTGCTATCAGGTAGGAGAACACAACTACAGCACACAAGTGTGGCCAGTGTGACTTCACTGCTCCCAGAAGTCAAACTAGATGTATTAAAGCCAGCTTGGTTAATCCTGCCTGCATTTTGAAAGGATGGCAGGGGGAGAAGGAAAGAGGCTAGAGGGCAGGCCTTAAGAAATTTGTTTGTAATATACACTATATTTTAACAGCATCAGAATAGAATGGATAAGCTGTGGCAACATAGCAATGTCAAAAGTAAACCTGAAGTGATGCACTGGCTGTTAGTGTGAGGAAAAAAAAAAGTTATTCATTATGACAGAGAAGATTAGTCTCTGGTTTTCACATTAAAAAAAAAAAAAAGAAAAAGAAAAAAAGGAATGAGAGCTTTGCAATATGATTATTTACATCTCCATATATTAGTGCTTACTGCCACCAACCATACATTTAGCGGGTAGAAAGTCTGCAATAAGAAGGACAAAAATGAGAGTCAATGATAAAATTTCTGTTATGTATCTTCCTGTCCTGTACTGCAATCCTAGACTTCCATCTGGTGCCAATTCCTATCCTAAAGATTAACAGCTGGATTCTGGGGCTTTGTACTGCTGTGACCTTCACAGACACAGACTGTCACTCGAGACAGAGTATGAATTAGAACTACGGTTCCCTCCTATTCTGGTCAAAGAGTAAGACAAAACTAGGTCTCATCCTCTCCACACAGAGGTTACATAGATGTACACTGCACTGTTCAAGTGCGTGCCCCTAAACCCACTGCCCTCATGGCTCTTGAAAGTGCAACAGACATTGTCCTTGATCTCCTCCTGGTGGCTTGCACCCTGTGTGTCTACAATGTATGGACTCCAAAGCACTAAAAGAAATCACTTTTCAGAAAGGGCTGAGACAGCAGAGCAGTCCATCACAAGTCCATCTAAATCTGTGAAATTAAACAATGAAAGAAAATACCATATTTTATTATACCACTAAAAGTAAAAAGTGCCTCTCAGCTTAAAAGTACAAGGAAATGAGCCTCTAGAAGCATTTGACTGAACTGTCAGTCCCACTGTAGTGCCACCAATTATTATAATTTTTTTCTCCACCACATTATCCTTAACAGAGATTGGGGGTTCTCACTGCAATGCAAGCCATCATGAAAAGACTGAACCTGACAAAGTCCTCTAAACCAGCACAGAGTGGGACAGACCGTTGGCGTTTCACCCCGAGTTGCTACAGCAACCCCAAAACTATACTGCAGCACAGAGCCTTCCATGAGCAGGACTTCGCCTAGATGAATTAATCTAAATGTATTTCAACTCTAGTCTCCCTGAAACAATTCCTGATTTTCACAACTCCCAAATTCAAAACACCAAAAGCCGTTTGTAAGGAGCATAGAAGCAATGACATCTGAAGAGGTTATTCAGTAGCTTTTCACTACACAGCAAACTCTAGTTACGTAATTTTTGTGATCAAGCAGATGTACATCTGACTCAAAACTGAGAGATGTCACACAAGAACCATCAATGTCAAAAAGGACAGAAGAATTAAAAACATTTATCTGCTACTATCTCTCATGCACCTAAGAGTGCATGACAGACATGCACTCCTTGAAATTCTCTGCAAAGCTCTTCCTTAGGTTTGGTGGCAGAAACAGCCCAGCAGTTTCATTTCAAGCAGAGGCCTTCTAAGTCTGAGTTTAAAATAATTTCCCAGTGTTCTAATAGTATGTGAAATACAAGCACTGGGGATGTTTTGCCTGTGTTTCATATTAGGAGTACTGGTCTCCAAAATTAAGCAAAATTTTGCTTAAGAGATATCCCAACTACCTAATTCCAGCACCTTTATATGTTTTTGGTAATCTGTGCAACTTCTTTGCAGCCCTGACACGGGAGCAGGTTACAGCATCAGTGCTGGACATCTGAATCTATTATAGAAGTAGTCCTTTTGGAAACTACAGGAGCCAGAACTTAAACTGAACACAGTAGTGAAAGGGTCTTCCTTGTCCTTAGTAATAGAAAAGAGTGGCAGATACCACAAAGTAACTGCAAAAATAATTCCTTTTTTATAGGCCATGTGGATCTACTGATGTTCCTAATTGACAAAGCTCTTCTCACTAAAACTAAGAGACAGAAGATGGTTTCTGCCTTCTGCCTACAAAAATCAGAACAGACAAAAAGTAGTTTAAGGATTTTAACTGTTCTCTGAAGCGTTATTCTGAATCGCATTTCAGCTCCATTCATGCCTACTTCAAAACTCTTGCTTATTTTTCTTCCATCTCCTCCTTCCTATTCCCAAAGCCCCTGGAAACATAAAATTAAGCATAATAAAATATCCATACCTATTAAACCAAAGCAAAAAAAAAAAGTTCTTTTTGTCTAGGATTTTGATGAAATGGAGCCTTCCAGGACCTTTACTTTGATGTTTTCAGAAACATCAAAAGATCAGGCTTGTTATCAACATCATTAGTGAGAGCTGAAGATGTTTAATACTCCAGCACATACACAAAATACAGCACAGAATCCCCCAATGGCCTTTGCCTTGTTTTTATTCCTTCTTTTTTAATTTTGTTTTTAAATCTGATTTGCATTTCTCATTTTAAGCCATTTCCCTCTCTCCCACCCTGCCCCATCATCTCATTAAGTCACCAGAAGAGCTTTCTACTGCTGACCTATTCCCCCTTCCTGAAGGGAATTTTATAAACTTCTTTCTCCCCTACCATAATTTATGGCAGTTCATAGAATCACAGAATGGTTTGGATTGGAAGGGACTTTAAAGCTCATCTAATTCCAACCCCCCGCCTATGACTAAACCAGGTTGCTCAGAGCCGTGTCCAACCTGGCCTTGAACACTTTCAGGGATGGGGCATCCACAATTTCCCTAGGCAACTCATTCCAGCGTCTCACCACCCTCATAGTACACAATTTTTTTCCTAATATCTAATCTAAATCTTTCAGTTTGAAGACATTCCCCCTTGTCCTGTTACTGCATGCTCTTGTAAAACGTCTCTCTCCATCTCTCTTGTTGGCTCCCTTAAGATATTGGAAGGCTGTAGTTAGGTCACCCCAATGCCTTCTCTTTCCCAGGCTGAACAAACCCAATTTCCTGAAACTTTTCTCGCAGGAGAGGTGCTCTATCCTCCTAATCATCTTCATGGCCCTCCTCTGGACTTGCTCCAACAGGATGATGTCCTTCCTGTGCTGGGGACCCCAGAGCATTACTCACAGTGAGAAGGACTTTACTCCCCCACTCCCCACCCTGCTGTCCATCCACTCGAGAGGTATGGGAAGAGAGGTTGCCATTGAAAACTGAGACAAAAAAGTTGTTGAGTACCTCAGCCTCCTCCTCATCTGCTGTTACCAGTTTTCAAGCATTGTTTACCAGCAGGCATACACCTTCTTGGGTCTTTCTTTTCTGGTTAACATATCTGTAGAAGCCCTTCTTGTTATTCTTTGTGTCCCTTGCCAGGTTGAGCTTCAGCTTCGCATTGGCCTTCCTCACCCCATCCCTACACAACTGAATTTCATTTTCTATGCCCTTCCCAGGTTAACTGTCCTTGTTTTCATTGCCTGTACATTTGCTTCTTTCCCTTCAGTTTGATCAGCAATTCCCTACTCAGCCATGCTGGTGTCTTGTCTTCCTTGACTGATTTTGGGATCGCTAGCTCTCACACTCTATGAAAGACTTCCTTAAAGGTTTCCAAACTCTGCCTGCTCTCTTGTCCCTGAAGGCAGTCTCTGAGGGAATTCTACTGACTAACTCCTTGAAGAGATGGAATTTTGCCTTCCTTCAGCTCCAGGGCCTAACTATACTCCCTACCTGGCCCACGTCCCTCAGGACTGCCAACTCCACCAATGCTGATGTCCATGATTAGCTCGCTTAACATTGGTGACCATCAGATCCAGTTCTGCATCCCCTCTGGTAGGGCTGTCTATTACCTGGCTCATCAAGTTTTCCTTCATGCATTCCAGGAGTCTCCTGAATTGCCTGCAGCTCACTGTGCTACCTTCCCAGCAGATGTCAAGGTGGTTGAAATCCCCCAGCAGGACAGGAGCCTACCAGAGCGATGCCTCCTGTGGCTGGAGCAAGAAGGCTCCACCAACAGGCTGGGAGGCTGGTAGTAAGCACCAACCACAAGGTCCCCTTTGTTGTCTCTGTCTCTAGTTCTTAACCATAAGTTTTCAACCTTCTCACGGCTGTTTCTCAGAGACAGCTCTTTACATTCAGTCCACCTCTTCATGTAGAGGGCAATGCTGCTGCTGGGCTGTTGGCATAGTGGGCCCTCTGTTCCCCTTAGAAGGGAATTGTCTATGACTTTAACCCATCTTTTCTTCCTCTTGGAAGTGGTTGTAATACGAAGTGTTGACCTTTCTGACTGTGGTGACACCTCTGGTGTAACTGGACCTTCATCCTCTTTATCCTTAGGCTGGCCTTCCATGTGCAAAGCCTCATTCCTCACACTTCTGCAAGTGCTCACTGACATATACAGAAACCTGGCACTTCAGATCTTTTGCTGAATGAGTGTGAAAGAGGTTTGGGTTTTGTTTTAAGTGTTCATTGTTGTTTTTTTTTAACAAAGGTATTTAGTTTGCAGGAAAGATCTGAAGGGGAAATGATGGGAAAAAATGTAGAACTTCAGAGGAAGAGGCAGCAAATCTGTGATGCTTCATCTATTAATTCTGGGAAATTTGCTTTCAAACTACATTTTAATGGCAACCATTAATTTAGACCAAATAGAAAGGTAATGCATGAGAGAATACACCGATCTCACTCCACAGGTGTTTCTTTGATATGAAATTCATCATTAATAGATCAAGCCCTCAGCTGTCCAAACCAGACAGGCACTTACAAAGACTATTTTACAAAATCTAGGCATGTTCATGACACACGACTGCACTTTTCCCAGAAACGGGGTGGTTATTTCACCGTTTTCAGCACATAAACTTCCCTATGAGAGTCCATAGGACTAAACAGTCCTCCTGTATAAAACTCTTGTAGCTAGGCTCCTCTCTCATTCACCACCAGGTATCTCTGCAGTCACTACGTATATTGTGGCAGAGTCTGAAACATTCTTTTGAAGTGCAGCCTCTTGCTTTGACTCTTTGAGGGCTTCATATTTCTCCCCAGGTAAGCACCTGAGCACCAGCAACCTAACTGGTTTCTTTTTCTGAAATTGCCACTTTTAGTTGAGCAGGCAGCACCTTATGCAGAAAAGCCTGGAGAGAGGCCCAATGATGCCAACAAAATTGTATGTAATTTAATTTAAAATGCTGGCATCAGACTGAGCTTGTAGTTTGATGATTACTTACTTTTGTTCTCCCTATCAACTATGAGGACCAAGCAATAATCTCTGAGTAATGGTCAAGCAGAGAGATTTATTTCAATACTATCAGGCTTCTTTCATTGCAAACAACATCATTATAAAAATATCGCTGCATGAAAGGACATACTAGTAAGAAAAGCTGTACAATCTAACGCTGCTCTGCTGTCCTTGATTAAACGGTCTCATGTAATCTTCTGAAAGAACTAATGCCTTCTGTACTCCTTTGCCATGAGCAACCTATTACATCTGATTCTCTTCTGCAGAGCTATCAACATGTACTCAGTTACACTGCTTAAAGGAGAAAACAGAACAGGTCATCACAGAAGTTAAAGAAGAGGATGATGAAGAATAAGCACATGGATTCAAGCCGTAACTTAAAACTTTTGTGGGCTACAGTGTCTCACTGTTTTGTCTGGATCTAGTGTTGCAACATTTGCATAAACTACTGGAAGTATGACTGTAGCACAGTCCCCACAGCCAAATGCTCATGACCCCATGGCCCCAGCGGGCGCGCTGAGGTTGGCATGGACATATCAGCACTGCAAACACACTATTCACTGTCTACATCAACACAACTTGGTGACAAAAGAAGAAATCCTAAAAATATCTGAAAACTAAATGTTTTCCATTTTCTGTTATAGATCCTTGGTTTCAAATTTGCCATAAAAAACAATTCAATTGCATCTGGAAGGTGCTGACCTTACAGCCTGGAACATATCATAGATGGTTTTGGTTGGAAGAGACCTTTAAAGGTCATCTACTCCAATTCCCTCTTGAAAATGTAGATATAAATATAGATATAGATATATTTCTTTCCCATAGAAGCACTATATACTTCAGTGTGAGTACCTGTTATTGCTACAGAGCAGAAAAGCACAGATGGGAGGTATTTTGCAGGTCCAGGAGGCACTACTCATTTGAAAGAAATGCATGCAGAGAAACTTGCACAGCAGTTGCCCACAGTACTACATGCCTGACCTTGCAAAGACCTACAGTAAATATTTTTCACTTGGAACTACTTGTCAGACAACAAAATTCAACCACAATGCTTCAAAAAGTACAAAAGGAAAGATGAATGGGATAGAATTTTTATTAAGCAATTAGAAGAAATTATTACTGCAGAATCCATCTCTGTCACATGCTTTTAATTGGAGAGCTTCTGGTAGCTTCCACAAGCACTGTATTGTTACAGGTGTAGCTCTCTGGTATAAATAGATAACTTTATAATGTCTGCACTCTGCCCTTTAAGGACTGTGTTCCTCCCACTACTTGATACACTCAGTTTAATAGCACATTGTCCAGACTTGCTGAAGAACTGGAAGACTGCCATTCTTCACACACCACACAGATACTTTTGGCCGACAGAGCAAGCAGCAGCACTGCTCTGCTCTCAAAGAGGATGGACCAAACTCAGCACTTTTTTAGGCAGATCAACCGTCTGTTGATCTCTGTGGAGTCATGTGCTTGCATCCTGGAATCTGGGACAGAGTCTGGGTACACAACAACTTCAAGAGCAATGCTGAGAGATACTTATCCATCCCAATATCAAACTGAACGTATCGGAAAGGGCTAGACAACTGGTCAAGCTGTTTGTGATAGTACTTGAGAACATACATATCCAAGCTACAACAAAATACACTTTATAACCTTCTGGTTTCATACAGCAATGTGTCTCTGTCACCAGGCACAGAACACTAGACTTGAGACCTAAGCTTTATCCATGCTTGTGTCAGTGCCCTGCTGCATCATATTTGCAATTCACTTCACCTCCCTTCCCTAACTCAGTTCTGTCTGCAGAATGGAATTAACACTATTTGCTTTCCATACTGAATGCTTTGAGAGCTACCTCTTACAGCTGCTACATAAAAGCATTACTATTAAAGTCATTGTTCTGACTATATTTAGAAACACTCAGTGTGAAGTGCTGAAGCACATTTCTAATGTCAGCAGGATATTAGAAGACCCCTTGTCTCACTGGAACAGCTTTAATGAGCTACTGGAAGTAGCTCAGTACATGTTTCTACTGCCACAGTGCTTCATAGCTTGTCCATACATCAAACAGTCTTGGAATATTTACCTTCTTTTCTCTGAACCCTTTTGGCTTCAAAGATACAAAGGCTATTCATATGATTGGCAACGTGCCAGTATGGAAATCTGGGCAGCCTAACTACTACAAGACATGAAGATAAGGTGGCAGAGAGACAATAGGAGGCAAATTAAATTCCCCAAACTCCATCTTTCTGAGAACTGGAAATTAAAGAATTAAGATTTTGTTGTGTGACCCTATTCAGATCAAAGATTACATGGAGACACAGAAGGGACAGGTTCCTATTTCATTCTTCATTACTGGCTGTCATAGATGGATGAAAAGATTAAGCAGTAAGAATAGCCAACAATGTTACTATAATATTCTGAATTTTGGAGTACGCTAAAGCAATTATTTAAAATGGCAACAGCTAGTGAGGCCTAGTATAGAAAGAGAACACTTCTATGACAACATTCTATTTCCGTTATAGAAAATACTCTTTCCTTTTTCTGTGTTTCTATCTCCACCACCTAAACACACATATGTATGAATACACCCCCAAGCAAGATAAATGGTTGCTTTATGTCAACAGCCCCTAACCAGGAGGGAGAAACAGGTACCAGCATGGAGAGAGGGGGAAGAAGACATAATAAGCAGCTTTCTCCTCTTAGTGCATCTATGGTGGAACTGTTTACTTACTAGACTCAGAAGTGAAACAACAAACCTTCCATTAGCATTCAAAGCCATGGGAAATCCCTAGAAGTCTTTGCAAAGCCTGGCAGTACTAAGCAGCCATTGGCATCTGCTCTAGGAACACAGCACACAGACATGAGAGGGGGAAACAGAAACAGGATCCTTTTTGTAGGAGCCTGCAGTGGAAAGAAAAGGGAGACAGGGCACATGTTTCTGGTGAGAAGGTTGCAAAGACCAATTCAAAGCCAGTGTGCCCACGGGTTCCCTTCCTCTAAATTAATACTGAAGGGATTCCTAAATCTAAACAAAATTCATCCTTCCAAGCTGTTCAAACAGCACTAGCAGAGAGGAAGCACAAAAATGGTGCCAAAATAAACACACGAATGAAATGGAAATTACCTTGAGGGAAGTTAACTGAAAAACATAGGCAAGAGATAAGTGGTAGAGGCAAAATCACCAACTTCAGAGAAATTACACCAGCTTAGACCAGCTGTGACATAGACCTGGGTGTGGAGAGACTGCATAATTAGACTGCAGAAGACTAATAGCATATTTTATTGGGTGGGGGAAAACACAAAGTGGCATAAGGGAATTTTCTGAATAATACCTTTTCCCCTAAGGTCTCTCTAATTTAGTCACTCTTACCTTCAGGCTTTAAGCTTTCTGCTCTTCCATTTGTGACACGGAGAATGTATTATCTTTATAAAACTCTGCAAAAAAACTGCAGATAAAAATGAGAATTTAAGTGTAAAGAATTATTGTTGTTGCTATTACTGAGGATGCTGTAAGCTCCCCTGTTGAGTTGCTAGCAAAACTGATCCAATTCTTGACTCCAGTTAAGACTCTGTGCTTGGGCTTTCAATTCTAGCTGGTTTTGCAGAAAACATGATGGGACACACTATCTGCAAGCTAAGGTAAACAGCAATTATATTACAATTCCTAGGAAAACAATTCCTTAACTAATCATAGAAAACAACCTTTTGAAGATATGACAAAGTTCACTCCAAGCTACAGACCTGCATCACCCATACAATCCTGTTTACCACGTCACAATGCAACACTGTCAAAATTAGTGGATTCACATAAGCTTTAACAGGATTAACATACTAGTTTATCAGCCACTATGCACACAATTCCCTAGACAACAAAGCATTTCCATCACTGGGATGAAGCATGGCAGTTATTCAACCATCCCACAGCACAACATGGTCGTTTAAAAACTGGGATCAAAGGCTCCTATATGCAGGAAACTCTGAGGGAGAGAGTCTGACAAGGCATAACAGTCTCTTTTTGGACTCTCAAGTTAGTAACTCAACAGCAAAGTTGCAGTACCTTTTGATGCCCATGAATAGATAGAGCCTCGCCTCAACCTGTCGTTTTTAAAGCACTGTGGCTCCTGTATTGGATTGTCACACTGAATCTGTGTAAAGTGCTGCCTTCTGAATCAGTGACCTCACTCCCAAAGCAGAGTCGTTTTGGATGACAGATATCCTAAGCCACTGCTGACCTCAACCAACCTCACAAAATATACAAATTTTAAAATCTGAGCCTGCCTGCTCTCTTAAAAATCACCACAAAACTTTAAATGTCATATCACCAGAATCCAAAAGTCATCCTGCCATAGATGCCATCCAAGCACCACTGCAAACAAAGGGAGGACTCCCATACTGTACAAAAGGAGTTAAAAAGGCTTCACAAGTAAACCATGGCTGACAGTGAAAGTAGGATCCCTTTTCTTATACATAATCAACACCACCAAGAGCCCGCTTGGTGCCCAGAACAGACTGTAAGCTCGATTTCAGCTCAACTCTATCCTAAACTTAGACCTCTCCAACCTCTCCACACTAGGCAGGGAGCATTCCTCCACTCATTCCTGAGTCCTTGCACCCAGTAGCTCTCTCCTTAAGCCCTAAGAAAATGCATTCCCTTCTTCATGAGTTTGAATCTCTGCCAGAAGCATCTACTGGAAGAGTTCACAAAATCACATCCTGCATTCCTAGATCCAGTTCGTTGGAAGGACAGGGATGGAGCTGGTGGGGTGGTTTAAGCAGAGAAAAGATAAGAGTAAGGACAGAAGGAAGTGATTAAAATAGAGATGACAATGGTATCTGATGAAAGCCAAGTTAAAAATGCTGAACTGGGGGGGCGGAGCCATGAGATATCAATGAATAAGGGATGGAGAGAATGCAAGAACTGAGCTGGTCAGCAAAGGAAGAACAGAACTAGCATTATTAACTCCAGATTTCCTCACCTTTTATATCAAAGTATCTGAAAGGAATCCAAGGCTGCTTCCCAGGAGTTCATTAATAACCCTACCTGTGTAAGCAATATACGTGTACTAATGAGGTTTTTATTATTTAAATTATTTCCTTTAGAGCAAAACCAAGAATAGTATTTATTTGGTTATAGTGACTGCCACTTACTGATCCAGTAACTTGCACAAATATTCAAAAAAAAAAAAAATCCATTTCATATACTCCACAGCAAACTGCTTCCTAATCTAGCAAGGTATGGTACAAATCCATCAGTTTTGTCAGCTGAATACTGGCAGAACTGCAAACTCTTAGTGCTTAGGATGGCAGGGAAAACACCAAGATTCAACTGACACATTGTTCCAGCATTGTGACAGAAAAGCAAGTACCAGCACAGGTAGATTTCAGTAGCTGCTGGGGGTTAGGATTCCAGATCACTCATGTGGCATTATTGCTAGATTATCCAAGAGACAGCAGAGAGAAATTAAAAGTGGATATTTTGGCTATGAATGCCTTGTTACTAATTTTCAGGTAGCAACAACTCAGGATGTCACACTAAACCTTAGGGTAAGCACCGGGAATCTGGAAAGTAAGAACTGCAAAGCTGAAGTAATTTTTTCCCTTTGCATGACACAAAATAGTAACTGGAGAGTTGACATCAGCAGATTTTAATAGCAAATTCGGGTCAGCTATAGCAATTCAAATTAATGCTCAAAAGCTTACAAGTAGGGTTTGAAAATGGGTACTGTAGAGTGTGGATTATTACCAAACTCAGAGAACTCAGGTTCTCAGAAGAAAGATGAGGACAGGTATCAAAAATTTCCCCAAAGCCTGTATGTTGTTGTTAAGTTTTTCCAATGAGTTGAGGACTAGCATAAAACACTTTACACTTTTTAACCCCAGTTTTTAGGCATCAAAATTTTTTTCCTATAAATTGAAGACTATGGTTAGAGCTGTGGAGCAGGACTGTAGTGGTCAGAGTGTGCTTTATTTTGTGAACATCAGAAAATAGACATCCACTAGCTATACTATAAGGATGTTCTATCCTATAAAATTAATTCAACATTAAAGTGTAAGATAGTTAATGATGCAAGTCCAGTGATCACATGCCTGGCTTCAATGAAAAGACGTAACTCACGTAACTGAATTTGGTTCTGGGTTTTCAAACCTGTGGGTATTTGTCTAAGCTTAGTTGGCCATTACACAAAGTGATTTCAATATATTTTATTTTTATCACAATATTGTATGGAATTATCTTCACTTTTTTTTTTTTTTTTTTCTGCTGAAGAGATGCTTGGAATAGGGCAAACAACAAAGGCCTCATTCAGATATTGCTATGAAACCACAGAAGGGTTACAAGCAGGAATGAAATGGGAGTGCCAGAAAGGGTTGAATCAAAGATAAGATTATGTGACTCTAATCAGTGCTTCTTTAAGTGTTGAGAAGTTCTGGAAAAAAACTAAAGGAGCTCTAAGCTATTTCGACTGGATTTGGACCTTAATGGATAATGGGGGAGATGACAGCATGGAATTTTTCTAATTCCTTTATACACCAAACTATTTATAAACATTTGGGGGGAGGAAAAAATTCTGAAAAATAAGAAAACCTAAACTCTATGCAACTTACAAAGAGAAGAGAAAAAGAATGAAAAATGCTCTGTGAGTGAATGAGGTCATACTCTTTGAAACACCAGTTGAAGTCTTCAAAAGCTAAAACAATGGTGTTCTGCTAAATCTTAACCCTTCTTTTGAAGAGGAAGAAGGCTGAGGGGTAAGACAGTTTAAATTATTAATCTGACCCCATGCTACTCTGCTTCATTGGAACAATGAGATGAATTATAGTGAGGGCAATGTTAATTTAAATTACTCTCAGCAAGGTGTGGAGCACTTACTCATTTTCTATTGGTTTACGTGTGTTCATGCATTCCTCTCATATTTCTCCTGTACATATGTACCACTCTAACTCAAAAATATTTCATGTGTCCAAAGCAAAAAGTTAATTACTGAAAGTGCAGATTCAACCAAGACAAAATAATCTTTTTATTTGAATAGCTTTGTTAAAGAAAGGCTGGTGCTCATAAGCCCCCAAGGCAAACTCCTCCACGACAGGAGACAATGAACTGCTATGAAGGATGGCTTAGTAACTGAGACACTGGGTTTAGGATTCAGGACACCTGAGTTCAAGCCCTCTTCAGTTAATGATTCTCTGTGTGACTTTGAACAAGTTGCTTAATTTATTACACCTTTTAGCTTCTTCTTTGTGTAATGTAGATAACTGCTTCCCATCACACAGGGTGGTGAGTGTAAAATCTAATGATTCAATGATTCAGAGTCAATCAGACGCCATGGATACTACTAATTATTGTAATTTTTGTTACAGTAAAGACTACTGAAATTGCCAAATGACTTTTTCAGAAACACTGCACTGGGTATGCAATGTCTGCATACCCAACAACTGCTACAAGCATGCTTTGCCTTCCTCACAATTTCTTCTTATGCAAAAATCTCTCCAAATTCCAGTCTTTTGGGAAAGGCAAGATGCAAGCTGTAATTCTTCAGATTTGTTTTGATGAAGATGAAATGAGGATCAAGACCAAATCTATTTCCATCCTGAAATATTTTGAAAGGTTACACATATACCGATAAAGGATCAAAGAATAAATAATGGCAGCCATTTCTAGATGAGGTATGCTACATGTCAGACTACAAACTAAGACTAAACGAGACAGTGAATTTCCCCCTCTAGTTGCTATTTAAGTTAGAGTCTACTCTAAGCAATGAAAATAAATTATATTAAGCACAGATTGGGTCTCCTGGGATCTGTATTCCTCCTGTGATTCTGCTGTTATGGATCTAGGTGACTTGAGCAAGTCACCAGTCTTTTCCACCTGTACTTTCCTTAGATCATCATCCCACCAAAAGCAAAACAATATTAAAGTACTTTGTCTTGCAGACAGGAATAAACAAAGAACAACTATTTGAACCCCACAATAAACCCTGACATTCAGCTTTTTCTACATCTATAATACAATCTGACTCTAACACAGATAAGCACTCCCTTTCAGCTTGGTTCCACTCGAGCTGACTTCACTCCCAAGGAAATTAGCTTTGCTGGTCCTATTTCTTAAAAAAAAACCAGTAAACAGTTGGAGTAAAAGAAAAGGTTGTGTGACTTGAGGGAAGAAAGAGCTGATAAAGCAGTACTGATGTGCAGCATATATTCCCTTAGAATTATGCACATTAGAAACAATAATTTCTAAAAGAAATGCTAACTTTTCAACCAAACCAGTCAATTATAAATGCAGAAGACTGCCTATACAAATGACTCCATTCACACATCATTGCCTGGGCAGAGCAATGACAGAGATCTTGCACACACAGTTTCCATCATGTCTTAAAACCATGTTATTACCCATGGCTTAGATCAGGCCCCACAGCACTTCCTCAAAACATATCTGGTCTCCCAAGATGGGAAGGTCCAGGAAGTTATTATTACTTCAGCTCAACATATTTTAATACATTTTCTTTTGCTCTTCTTTTGTCTTTTAACTGCCAGCACATAACACAAAGACCAAAACCAGCAATAAGCAAGTGCTTTCCTTATGACAGGTTTTAAATTTTTAATCTCCTTTTTTTTTTTTTTTGTGCAGTAGAATGGGTGTTAAGGTATGATTCACATTTTGTATATAAAACGTAATGTTCTCACCATTCCTCATCCAAACCAATGGAGATTAGAAATTCGCAACTTTTTTTGTTTGTTTTTATCTGTACTTCTCTGTTCTATCACTATGTCTCCCTTCATCTCAGCCTAAAAGAAGACTAAAACTGTGGCCATTAGTTACAGAAAACCATGATTATTTATCACTTTCCAAGTCTGGATACAAAAAAAAGCAACTGTCTTCAAAATACAAAATGTGGAAGGAAAGCATTTGCTTTAATTTATCTTTTAGCATTTATTTAAAAGAAACACATTTCTGAAATGTGTTTTAGAACACATACTTACTCATAGTAAGTTTTTGCAACCTGCTCTTTCCCTCCTCCATTATTACTTGTATTTTTACAAATCCCGAATATCTGCCACTGCAAAAACAAGAGGTTTCAACCCATCATTTCATGGACTGAAAGGCACCTTTCAAACCATCATGGACCATTCTCCCAGTCCTGACAACAGCGGCCTGTGATCCAATACATTTGGGACTCCATCAAATCTAATAAAAGATCAAAAGGAAAAATTCACACTGAACTATAAAATACTGTCAGAAAAATATCAAAGCGTTTTGTTATTTAGTAGTCATTTATTCTCCAAAACGTGCAAACACGTTCCACATTGTCCCTGAACTAAGAGTGACGACTCCGCTTGTGTGGCAGCTGGGAACAGGGCAGTCCAGAGGAGCAGCTACGGAGTCAGCCATGGCAGCTCCAGAAAGCCCTGCAGGTGTGAAAATTCCTGCTCCCCGTAGTTCATTGTGCTCCATCTTCAGAGGACTGAGTCCCAACTGAAGAGTTCAGACCTGCACATATGCCAGCCTTGTGCACCATTCCTCTAAAGCCATGCTGCTTTGCAGTCCAGTGAAAACTCAACAGGCTGCTCACTCCAACTTAAGAGCAGCAGAATTCTTCTCCTCTCCCTCCTTGCCTCCCTAATCGCTGCCCTAAAGAACATTTAATCGCTGCCATAAAGAACGTTTTTTCTGAGTCTACACCAAAACTGACTCCCTCTTAAGAACAGAACAGCCAGTAAATACCTGGATAGTACTTCAGCAAAGGGACCTGAAATCTAAGGCTTGCATACCGTAGCAGCATTCTGTACAACACACATCACTATTCAGATTACAGACTTGGATTCTGATAAAATAAAAAGCTGGAATCTTAAGTGTTTTTTTTTCACTTGAGTTTCTCTCAAGCATGGCAGCCTAATGTTAGCATGGGAAATTCAAACTATCTTAAAAAATGTCTCTTGTACTATTTATCCTGGTTCCTCCTTTCTCCAAAAACTCTGGATGGAGCTAATGGGAATTTAACAACCATTGCTTTACATTACTTGGTAAAGTAGTTTCTGATAAAGATTAGAAACATCTGCTTGAGAAACATTATGGAAGGGTCATGTGGAATTGTACCAAGCAACAGCAAACCTTCCTGCACCTACAAGCGTGAAATTCATTCACTAGAACAAGATTTAGGGCAAAATACTGGAAAACAGGTGGACCTCAAACAAGAATGCATTTTAAAAACCGGTATCTCCAATTCTTTTTTTCCTTCTCCCTCCCCCCCTTATGTATTCAGGCCTCCCTCATCCACCTCACAACGATATTTTTGAGTAGGTGCCCTCGAGCAAATAAATTTAGGCTCAGTTTTCACTTGTGTAAAGCGATAAAGGATTTGCACTAACTTCTGAATGAAAATTTCTGGTTTGAAAGAAGAGCTGGCTACAGTCAACTAGATTTCCTGCTTGACTGAGATGAACATCCTAGAAAGCACTGACAGAGAGCACCCTTAAATAATGCATTTCAGTATGTACCTGGATCTCTCACTGCAGCTCCACATGGGAAATGCAGAACAGGGACAAAGCAGAAGTCATGTATGTAGGAAAGGTCTGTCATTTCCAACTGTTTAAGGGATGACAGTGAAACTGAAGATGGGCCACGCCCCTCAATGCTGTTCAACTACACAAAATTCAAATCAAAGTGCAATGTGGTTCTAGGGACACAAAAATTTCCATTTACTTTAAATCATTTCACGCAACGTTATGCAGTTGAACCATCTTTCCCACTCCACTGTCACTGATTACTTAAACTCAAAATACTCTGTCTCTTTTGGGCAAAAATTTTCTTAAACAGATAATAGTCACATTAAATCTACCAGTTTAAAAAGGAGCATTTTACCAAACGAGCCATGAAATTCATTTTACTTTTCTGCCACTAGTATGTCAGAAAGTCTATGTCACCTTTAATAAACTTCTCCAAATGAGCATGCTGATAACTGAACAACATGACATTTTTAACTGTGAGAAGGCAGAAAACCAGAAACAATTACTTTAAGAAATGAAGGGGGAAGGGGAAAAGCAGGCTGGAAGTATCTTGCTGCAAGTAAAATCTCATTAAGTTAGGATTTTGCACCCTTCTGGCGGAAAAAAAAGAGACTCCTAAGCCTAAGAGTGGCCATATTTTAAATGTTAAGGAAACTTTCCTGCCTGACCATCCAGGAGCCACTCTGGCAGTCACACTCCCACCACCCCAGACTTTCACTGCTGGGACTGAAGCCCCTTTGCATCAGGCAGCTCACAGTGGGTGCCCCTCTTGACTCCCTGCACACCCCACACTCACGCATTCAGACGCGGTTTCCCCACCCCACTTAGGCCTGAATTTCCCACAGCAGAGTCCCAGATGTCTGGATCCTTAAAGCAGTTTAATCATGGCGCAGGTCGAGCTGGTGCCTCCAGGGAGAGACTCTGAACAAAAGAATCCCTGGGCTTTATGCCCTCACAGTCTGTTCCCCGAGATAGTCTGGGGTCTTCCTGCTGAGTCATCAGCTCCTGTTGTCCCTGAGTGCCCGGTCACCCGACCAGCGCCACAAGCCCCTGTGCCCTTTGTGATCAAAGGGTCGGCACCAGCTCACAGCTCCTTTCCTGGGGCTCTCTCTATTTCCTCCCACCCAGGGCACAACCTGCGGCTCACACTGCACTGCACACCCAGTGACTGGCACTGGGTGTATTCGTAAACAGTGGTTTCCTGTTCCGCTCTTAATGAGACCACCCTGATAACACAGAATAGGACTGAAATGTGAACTGGTATATCACCACCTGAAGGACCCGAAAAATTAGCATAAAGCAGTGAAAATGATAAAGGTACTCATTTAAGATACTGCAGCAACATCCTCACTCAACAGATTTGATTACCAGTTTGCAAGAAAAAATGAATTCATACTGAAAAAAAAAAAAAACTAGAACAAAAGGCATCTGACACTTTCATGGAATGGAAAATTCCAAGTTGAGTTCTTCTCATCTTTTGGTCACAGATATTCTGTGCTCCTTCATATTCTCTTTCATATCAGCAAAAATAGAAAAGCAAACCTGAAGAAGAAAAAAAGAAGTGACAAGTCTGACACAGAGCATAAGAAAAAATATCAAAAGTAAAGTAAAAACACGAACAAAACCAAAATAAAAACTTTGGGAACAAATGGAACTAACCTAAAGTAGGTATTTTCAGATGGTTGATTTTTTCATTGCCATTTCCTATTTTTCAATCAGCTCTAATCCTTGGCTGGATAATTCAACGGAGCTATGTCAATTTATATTTGCTAAGGATTTGGCACATCACATTAAGTATTTCCCAGTGTGATCATCTCTCTAAGTTAAGTAATTAAAATGTTTCATGCAAGTAGGGAGAGCATCTACATTTCAGATACTTGACTGATCCCAGCACTGCCAAAAAGGCTCCAATTTTCTCAAATGAGATGAATTGGAACATTTATTTGTACACTGAAAGTTTTAATGCCATATCCATGGTGCCTTGATGGGCAGGGTGCCTTGATGTACTTTTGTACACTACATATACCCCCTCAAAATACAATGGGAAGTACTAACGTAATTCATAACTCTGTCTACTTTTATGAAGCCACGTAAACATCTAATTAAGCAGCCTTCTTCCTCTTGTCTAAAACACCACAGATTAGAATCCAAGAGTCCAGACTAAATCTATACAACATAAACAAATATAACACTTTCCTCTATAGAGTTTATTTTTGCCTGCCTGACATTTAAGAGCAAATTCCACCGAGGGAAAGGAATTGCAACATCACAAGAGGGGATATGGCTGGTACCTCGATTACCACCAGTCAGCTGCTCTGCAGCAGACTGAAGTGATTAAACTGAAGCATTCAGAGTTGAGTCTCTCTGAAAAAACAAAGGGGGAGCCCCAAGCAAATGTAAATTTTAAATTTTGATTCTATTTTTTCTTGTTTTGACTGTGTCATGAGTGTCATCAAAGCTACATGAAGAAAGTTTTAAATTTTGAGACCACTGAATATACACACACATTGTCACCCAGAACAGAAATTTTGTCTGCTTGTCAAACTTTTTGAACAAAGTACAAAAGGAAAATCATTTGCAGTTTGTGTGGAAGAGACTGTGCCAAGTCTTGCCTTGCTAAAAGAAGAGAGCACTTTGGAAAAAGGGTGGAGAATTATTTAAACGGAATATTAGTAGAACAATAATAGCATTTCATCCTAAGCCACAGGAATCAACAGAATTCTCTTTGACCAGTGCAGCCGTAGATCCATCTCTTTATGAGATGGATCTTTGATGACCATTATATACCTAATCTTTGTTACTAGAATCCAATCCTTTTCTGTCCTCTTACCTGTCAGAAACATAGGCTTGTACAAAACAATAATTTAAGCACCCCAAACCAAGGAAATTATTACAGTAAGATGGAGAAAGCTCCTCCTAAATGTGACTGAAAGGATGAAGAACAAAATGGTGAGGAAGGTGAAGAAAATCATCATAAAAAATGACAGGTATGAAAAAAAAATTAAAGCATCTGTAATTTTTCTCAGGAAAGAAAAAAAATCTGTGTCTGACAGCAAGTTAACAAGTATTTCTATTTCAGTTCATGCTGCTGGCAATTTATTTTCCCAGTGTGTCCCCTTGTCTCTTAATAACTTGATGCCTCAAAAGGTTTTCTTTTTATACCCCACGTGTCAAACTCAGGCAAACTGTCTGACCACAGGAAACTTGTAAAACAACATCAGGACATTCAGAGCACGACAAAAAGTGGAGAAAACATCTTTAAGAAACTCAGTCAGGAATTAAAAATCACGGGAAGAGTAAAGACGGAAAAATGCATTCCTCACCCCTTTATGGAAGAAAGGCCATCAGGTGATTCAAAACAGTATCTCCAATCTGTAGACCCCTGACCTCTCGCTATTCAGGTAAGAGATTTGAGGTCAGAAGGAACCAGTCTAGTTATCTCATCCAATCTCCTGCATAACAGGCCTGCAAACTGTCATCAAGACTACAGGCTACGTAATTTAAAAGATACCCAGTTTTCATTTACAAGAAGGAAACTCCTCCCTATCAAGTTGTGATAATGTAACTGCAAAAAGAAACACAAATAAAAACTGCGTGTTATTCCTGGTTCACGATTGTCTGACTGACTCTATTCTCATGCCTTTGGCAAGTTCTCCAGTAAGATGGAACAAAAATCATGAACACACCTGTCCTAGTCACAGCAACATGTTTATTATAAAAATGTGGCAAAATTAAAACTTCCACACATACTCCTCTAGATATTGGTAATTAATACTAAATGAGATCTCAGCACTCACCTAACCACACAGCCAGTAACAACAGCCATCCTTCCCAGGCTTGTGACAGTAAAATCTCTGTACTGCGGTTTGAAAAAAACTGTTTTGAATATTTGTCATCAAGGGAGAAAGGAGGAAAACTCAAGACTGATCAAAGATACTGCACACTCTTTGGTCTGCTCCAGTCCACCCAAAGCAAATTGTTTACAGAGATACCTGGTTCTGGTTCCTCAGGGATCTTTACTGTGCAGACCTGATGAATGTAATAGGCACCTAAATGCTTACACAATTTACCAAAGTTTGTTCATTTATCATACTACTGCTATAGAAATAGACAGTGGTTGAGTTTTAAATCTACAAAAGGCTCTTTTTATATGCTTTTGTGATCAAGCTCATTTCCATATGGAAATAAATGTTCTGAACACGGAAAAATAAGACACTGAGTTAGGGCCCCTCTAAAAATCTGGCTGTGGCGTGCAATTATACCTCTCATACATAAAATACGTCATGCTGTTCAACCACTCACTGGTAAAGTTAAGTGTAGATACTAAGAGCTAACCCCAAGGCAGAACAGCAGGACAGAATTTGCCTTTATGCACTCCACATAACCCCAGTAGTTTTATAATCTTCCACTTTTAAAAATGTAAGGCTGCCAGATCTTTCATAGATACTGGCAACTCATCCAATGAAACGAACAGGCACATCAGAAGATAGCTGTGAGAGGACACTGGCATCACTGCATATTCTTCTACACTGGAAAGCAAATTAGGAGAGAGACAGAGAGAGATATGAAGAAGGAACCATGTGAATCACAACTGGGAGGCAAAAAATAAACAGCTGTATTCAGAGAGAAACCAGAAACTAGCATTCAGTGCTCTGCATCAGAAAAGCACTGTGTTGTGTGGTGAAAAAGAGGAGACTGAAGAGGAAAAGACTGGATCCACATGTTTATTCCCACCTTTGGCACTGTTACACTTTTCTCTCTACTTTTGATCCCACTGCCCTGTGTTACAGCATATCCACCAATAATGGATATAAGGCCTGAATTTCAGAAGCGCTCAGCACGGTAACTCAAAATTCAGGCAACAGGTGCAACAGGTATTCAGATGCTCTGGGGCAAAACAAACAAATAAGAAAAAAATGCAGGTCTTTAATGCTTACCTAACCTCTCTGAGATGTTGTGAGGATTAACTAACTAATGCCTGTAAAACGTTTAGAGAGTCTCAGATAAAATGATGTAGATGACAGAAAAATAATTTAAATCAAATGTCACGTAATCATTGAATGTGTTCTGGGGAAAAGAACAAAGAAACAGTAGGTTGGCTAAAAGGACAGAGGAAAAGTGGACAATCAAAAAAAGACTTAGGTTGTTTAAAAAACTTAGCTTGTTTAAAAAACTTAAGACATTCTCCCCAGCTTTTGAAGTCAAAGTTCAGTTAAAATTAGAGGAATAAGGCTTGTGTAGGAAACAGAACCTTATTCGCCATCATGGCACAAAAACAAGACAAAAGCAGGACCAAAAGAGATGACAGCAGCACCAGCTGCCCACCACTCTCACCCCCGCCCCCTCCCACACCACCCGCACGCACACATAGATTGCCATCTTTCACCCGATTAATCCTCTCCCAGGACAGATTAACGCTTATCTGCTCAATATCCATCTGCTTTGTGATTTCAGGAGATTGTAACCAATCCCAAGGCCTTATCAGCGCCTCTCCCCCATAGGCAGATGGGAAAAGATGGAAATCATCGTGTTCTATTAGTGATGGCAGTGACAAGAGGCTAACACAGCTGCCTCTTCCCCTTGTTTCTTCATTCAGGCTCCACAGCACAGAAAGATTGCAGTATGGCAACACAGGCAAAGCCACCTTCTCCCTCTGCTTGCTATTCACCTGAATTAATGAGTTTAGAGGGGACAGCAACTGCTAAATGCTCCTTCTAAAATAAGCGTCATACAGGAACGTCGCTGTCTTTGCCCCAGCTAAAAGATCAGACTGGATTAGGGAGACCGGAAGCAGCAAGGAAAGCCTTGAACTATTAAGATTTAGGCATTTCAGACATCTGCGGACGTGCAGCACAGAAACCAGTAAACAGAACTGCTACAGAATACTACTCTCTTCATCCACTCCTGTATGGGATACAACACAGATCCATCCTCTGGATATCCCTACCTGCAGATTGCTTTCTCCCACTCTTCAGGGCTGCAACCACCCTTTAATTCAAAACAATTACAGGCAAAGTGGGGAAAAAAAAGATGACATCAAGTTGCACAGAGTTTATTTGCAAAGGAAACATGTCTTCAACTGTACACCTAAATGGAGCTACGGCCTTTACATTCACACAAATGAAAGAAATTGATTTCTGCCCGGCCATGTTCCTCATCCTTTCGTGTTCAGTCACTTGAAAGAGTATAGTAATGATTTTATTTGCAGAAATCTAAGGGGGGAAGTGAAGGGAAATGAATGTTTTTAAAGGAACACAATCCCATTAAAAAATCTCACTGCTGTTTAAAAATATCTTACCCAGTATTTCTTGAAGTAATACCCCAGCCTCCTATAACCAAAATACACAAAACAAATGTGAGGGTGAAAGAAAACATTGCCATTTTTTCCTGAGTTTCCCTTCACTGTTAGATGGAATATAAATTCTGTAAGTTCTCCTGGTAGTGTGTATTCTTCCCATTTCTCTTTATTCATGGGAGCCACACAAGTACCTTAAACTGGAGTTCCATTAAGATGTTTAGTTAGGCAAGATAAAACCCACTATCAAATGAATAAGGTGATTTAAGAATCTAAGCAAAAAATTCCACAACCTGATTAGATTTTGAATACTGAATACTTGCACCAAATTGCTCCACAGACAAAGGAATGATTCTTAACATGCAAACACAACAAGAAAATTCATACTGAATACTGTTTGGCTGCCCACTGGCAACTCATTAACAGAAATATCTATAATCCCAGAGCAGAGATACGGCAATACTTAAAACCTACATAAATATATTCTTAGTGAGTGAACAAAAATCTCACATCCAGTAGGATGTGTAAGCCTGAAGTCATACCTGGCACCTCTTCCTGGAAACAGGACAAGTTTTCTAATTGGAAGGAGAAGCAGTGAAGCAAACCACTTAAGAGATAAAACATATATTTATACAGGAATTATCTGAGCAAATCCCAAAGCACTTTTCAAAAGGTGAGTATTGAAATGTAGTGTCTTTTATAGCAAAATGTGATAGCTCTTTACTAAAATGGGGCAATAGCACAAAACTGCTTAAGACAGAGAGGAAAAAAGTGATTTCCCAACCTGGAATTCTGCCCAGAAAACTAGGTCTAAAATCTTTTCTTTCATTAGATGAGTTGGTGGGCTCTGTAATAACTCCAGTTGGGCGAGCAAAAACTCAGTGGTAAATGTGCTCTTTGAAAAAACAAAACAACCAAATGAAACAAAAGGAACACAACAGACACTATATATAAAGCAGACAGGCACTGTCTGAAGAAGCAAAAGAGCACATAAGAATCTGTTAGGCTGTTTCTAAGAATGTCTTCAATACATACAGAAAAGTGCTTTTCACAAAAGGTCATTCTGCACCCAACCAGGAAAGCCCACAAAATACAGGAAACATTATGTTTTTAATAATGTTAAAAGTCACCATATAGCAGGTCAATGATCCATTAA
>JAYRBT010000177.1:16390059-16436213 GCA_036023395.1 Myiotriccus ornatus
ACATACAGAAAAGTGCTTTTCCCAAAAGGTCATTCTGCACCCAACCAGGAAAGCCCACAAAATACAGGAAACATTATGTTTTTAATAATGTAGAAAGTCACCATATAGCAGGTCAATGATCCATTAACTCTCCTGTGACAGTCCTTTGTTCCAGTACCTTACGAACTGAGGGAGTACTTGCCTGAAACAGTATGAGAGTATGATACTGATCTTACACTATTCTTCTAATAAATTCCTCTCTGCAATTGCTAGGGTAATAGAGTGTCTTACAGTTTTTAGAGTGATTCTGCTCATAATAAACATGAAATACTATTTACTTGCTCGTTCACAGATGAGGAACAAGGTATTTTAGCCAGCTGAATCTAACTGCTTTCCATGGATGACAGATATTTGAATGTCTTTGAAGGTATTAGATTTTGTGACTAAGAGGAAAAAGGGGGGGCAGGGGATCACAAAATGGATTTGCTGGAGACCAAGGAGTGCACATCCCATCCATTGGCACAGCTCTTACCTACTTTCTACCATCCAGCGCAGCCTGAGACTTAAGTACATACTGTATTTCCCTTTCCATAACCACAGATCCAAGAAGCAAAAGCATGACCACTAAAGAAATGAAAAGTTGGTTCAAAAACCTTTCTGGAATTCTGTGTTTTGTGTCATCTTTTTCAGAAGCACAAGTAATGAAGGAAGGAATCCTATGAACTCTGGTCTCAGGGTAGCTTTACCTCACATGATATGTACAAAGGGAGGAAGAGGGAGGTATAAATTATTCCACTTGGACATTGTCTATGTGCCTAGAAGAATTTAACCCTAATGGTAGTTCTGTGAAATAATCTAGATCCCTTATATGAATAAAGAAGCTGTATGATGGGCTTATCTAGACGTAGAAAAAACACTTTGGTTTTGCTCTCCTTAGAGTGTTGACCAGCACCTCTTCCAAGATGAAAAGGTGCAGCTCCTTCAAACATAGGCCAAAAAAATAAAGTACAGCTCCAATGGGAGCTATGAGACTTTGTATTCCTGTCTCACATCTTCCCTCTGTCTCAGAGAGGGAAAACACAGTCTCATGGTGGGGCACTGCTGCTCTCAGAAGCACAGGCATACATTATGAATGACTGATTTAAGGAGTCACAGCAGAGGACATCCTCTACATAATCACTAGGTAACCTTCCACCCTACCAATTAACATTTCCCCTGTTCCCCACTTCAAAGCTTGTAAAACAACCATAAATATTGAGTAAACAAACTCATATTTTTTTAAAAAACAGCCTGGAAAAGGCTTTGATTTGATAGAACGCTGCGAGAGAAATGATTAAGCTTTAACTCTTGCCAATATTTATAAATGATTCTTAAAAAAAGATAGAGTTGAAAGATAAAAACTACTCATCTAGAGGTCAGTTTTCTAGGCTATGATGCTTAGTCCTAGCCAGTATGTCTCATTGCTTCAAAGAAATGTCCCAGCCCTTTCCTACTCCAAAATATAGTTTCTGGTGTAGCTTTGGCAATGGTCATTTCAGACACTTGTAGGTCATGATCAAGTTATGTCACGTTATGATCAGTTTATGTCAGGTTGGCATGCAAATATCCTGACTGCTTTTGCTTACTAGTTTGCTGGTAAACAAGTTTACTGAAATTTTTTTCAACCTCACGGTCAAGCTTTAGTTATGGAGAATTATCAGCATGTCAGCTCTATACAGGCAAAGCAAAACACCTTCAACATCGTCTGCCCAAGTTAGGGTTTGTGTTTCTTTTTAGTTAGCATGAAATTTTCCTGCTTTCCAGGAAACAGTTCCACAGTTCTGTCAGTGGTCTCACTAAGAGCCACACTGCATGATCTAACATGATCCCTTTCTAACATTGCCTTGCCTTTCTGTTTGATTCACATGGGAAGACCTGCCAGATACAGATTCAGATGCTCCAATCTGGTATGAGGAAGTGGACAGTGTTTTGGAATACACGATGTCTAGAAAATAACACCGTGGTGAAAGCTATTTCACAACACTTGGTGAGTTCCTTCCACTTGCTTCTCACACTGCATGTTCTCCTTGACTTGCTAATTGCTCTCAGGCAATGCTCATGGTTGGCACACTGAAGTTCCTGATTACAACTTTTTTGCATGATTCATCCGGAACAAGAAGTTCAAGCCTCCTCAGACACTTCAGACTCATTGGAGAACCTTGTAAAGTCAGTGGTCAGTACTTGTAAGGAAGCAAAGGTTTGAGTTACGATCATAATTGCCTTCTATTTTTTCCCTCTAGGTGTAGCTTTAGTCACCCAGGTTGATTATTGTTCCTCAATTATATCTTATTCAAGCCATGCAATAGCTACTGCCTGTCTATCTGTCAAATACCTGATGTCTGGCAATAGTTAATGCATGGCTTCATGTCAAACCTCTGCTTATTCTGCATCTTTTATCTCCTCTCCTTACTTCTGTTCTTCCATTACATCTTGTATAGCACAGCTTGTTAACAGTACAGCTTGTTATCACACACTTGGTTCTTCACCCTTTTCTGTTCTCCTAATAAGCATCTCAAAACGTAACCAGCCTAGCAAAGACTTCTAACTTCAGTAGCTGCAAAAAACGAGGTTGCTTAAGTGTGTCTGTCTCCCCAGCTCGTATCTTTAGCTTGTCATCTCACATTCAACCTGCCACCTCTTTACATGGCTAATAACGCTACATACAAGCAACAGCACTGTTCTTACTCTCATTTACAATTCACAAACATGCAAGATATACAGTCTGGTGCATTACAGGATTTGTCAAGTCCTTCTGATCACAAGAGTGTCCTGACTACAGATTCTAGAAACTGGGCACCTGTCAAAACTCTACAGCCATCAGATTAAGACTTCCTCTTGTTTTTCAAGAAGCAAGGAAGATTTTTCAGATTACAAGCTTTATATAATTATATTGTAAGTCAACATATTTTAGGTCTTTTCCTCTATTAGATATTATACTGAGCGTTATTTGGTGGTTTTGTCTACTGGGATCCCTACTCTTGCTGATTTCACACTGATATTTGGCAGAGAAGTGGAGCTATAGGCATTGGTCCATATCTCCTGCTCTCTCTGAGAACGGTTTGTGCTTTTCCATCTGCTCGTCTGACTGGATGGATGTCTAGGAATAGTAATGGTTCCGACTCCTTTGCCCACATTCTACATATTCTAAGGTTTCACTGGGGAGAAATTATGCCATTTTTCACTATTTGTTTCATGAAGAGTTACGTCAAGGTTAGGGTCAAAAACGGCAGCAGCTGGCTAGTCCCTTCAGGAGTTTGGCTGCAATGTCTCCTTCCTCTTCTCAGAAAGTGCTGAATGTAGATTTTCACTTCGACAGGGTAAGGACCTGATAATCCCCTGGTGGGCGATACCATCTGTCTGTTCAGGAACACATCCTTACATCAGAGACACGCAGAATGGGATGATGCACACTGAGCTCTGAGCCCCACAGTGTCCTCCCCACTGGGCATCCACCCCACGAGGAGTGGTCACACATTCACTAACTGCCTCATCTGCTGGTAGTGAAACAATTTAAAGGATTTGAGTCTGTTCCCATTCACTGAAGTCAATGTGGTGCTAGTGAACTGAAGTATGGGCTAGCTAATTTCTAGAGTGATGCAGAATTAGGCCACAAACAGCAAGTCCTTGAGGGTGTTTTTGGAGAACTGCCATTCTAACATAGTTCCTGGAGCGAGGGGCTGGAGCTTGGAAGAGAAGTCTGGAAAAAAGGTGAGGGCAAGCAGGGGTAAAGGAGGTTAACATGCTGCAATGACAGCTACTAAATCTTACTTTCCCAATGGATGTTTTCAAGTGTATGTTTAATTGATATTCTTACATGCCTCCGGCTACAGCACTTACTGCTTTATTCCATCAGGACTTCTGGTTTACAGCATTACATTATTTGGAAAGATGGAACAGGTAGAATTCAGAAATAATGGAATAAATCACTCCCACCCTCCTACCTTTCCTCCTGTCTACATGTGACAACATAGTTCTTGTTTCTCTGTTGCAGTCAGTACATTACTTGTCACCCTCAGGACATTTGCAGTAACTCTTGGAGAGGCGAAATAAACTTTCCTTTGCCATGGAGCACAGAGATAAAATGTTGTTTAGCTTACCCTTAGGGAAAAGGAATCAATAAAGATATTACAAGAAAAATATTTGCAAAGGTTCAATCACCAAAACTTCTGAATTATGAACTGCAGTCAAGTTTGCACCAGTAAAGGCTTTTTACACAGCTGGCAAAAGGCTGTTTGACAGAGCCAAAGGAGAGTCGAATCTGCACTACTGGAGTCTCCTTGCCTTGATGGGGCAAGTGGACATTCGCTCAAAGCACTGGAGCCATTAGTCAAATTGCTATTTTGGTGACTGTGCACTGCCATGAGAATCTTTATGAAGGAGACCAGGTCAGCAGGACCCCAGTAAGCTTCCATTTTTCAAGAGCGACAGGAGAGAGAACACAGTCCTATTGTAAGGAATAACTGCATCCAGCAGCCTTTCCAATTTCTTCATAGTAACTGGGGAGTCCCAATCAAGGCTTTTTTTGGTTTAGTGATCTCTGATGACATTAAATATGAACAAAAGAACAAAGCAAAAGATTCTAACTTTTATTACTTCTAATTCAAGGCAGATATGAGTAGCTTTTCCAGCTCTTTTAAGATATGCAACCTTAATTCTGCACGCGTTGGTTTCCTATTTGTTCTTGATTTTAATGTTTTAAAAGCAAACCACACTTACAACTGGACAGCTACAATGGATGTGCTTAAAAAAATAAAAAAGCAGTATTTTGGATTTGACTGCATGACCTTGAGATGTACCAGTCAGTGAGTCCTCTCTTCAAACTCACATCCCCTGCCCCACGGAAGGTAGTTCCAACACCACAGTGTGCTATTTTTTTCAACAACAACAACAAAAAGTCACATTTCTGCAAAAGTGGTAGGTTCACACTCCAATGGTTAGTACACATCTGCTTAGGCTTCAAAGTATAGGAAAGGATAGCATTTTTTCTTCTACCTACTGAATCCCAAGAGGATTGATGTTCTTCTCAGTGCTACAGGAGGAGACTGAAACATGGTATCCATCAATCAGCAGATGGGGTACAAGGTCAGAAAAAAGTAACATGCACACTGTAATACTAGATGTATCCATAAGACCTAGCAACAAAGTTGCTTCATTCAATCTAAAAAAAAAAAGGCTTTGCCTACTGTCTGTGATTACTGCAAGTTCTGCACCCTCAACTATTTTTCTTCTTAGGGAGGTTTTTGGGGGAGGTTTGAGTATTGGGGCAAGTTCTCATGCGGCCTTAACGCTGACTCACGGAGATCTTAGTGGAAGAATTACAGTGTTGCCGCAACAAACCTGCAATCCTAGCAGTCCCAAGGTATCTTTATGATGTGAAAAAACCAGCATGTACATAAAATCCTTTTATCAGCTAGTAACAAATACTACCACTATTTTCTTATTTAAATGTTCAGAGCAAAGACATCAGCTATAAAGCAACAAAATATCAATCCAAAGTTACTCCTCTCTTGCCCTTCTCTCCACTGAAATTACCATATATGAAGAGATATTAAGCAGAGATATTAATAGTACGTGTAATTAGACAGTTCTAAATACATACACAGGTGAGGATCAAACTCTGAAAGATGCTTTGCACTACCAAACCTCATCAAAACATACAGGAGTAGCAAGCAAGTGGGCTTCTGCATCTCACAGGACAGCACTACGAGAAAGCAGAAGTTTCACAAAGTGCTCCAAAAAGGAACTGTTTGTTTGTTTGCTTATTTATTCACCTTTTGAACAAACAGTGCTGCTCAATGCTTCTATTTTTTTGGTAAATAATAAAGAGAAATTTACTATAATACTCCTGCTTGAAACATCATCTTCTAATTATACAATGTATGGGTGGAAAAGGCAAATGAAGAGGACAGAAACGATGCTATAACTTTTTACATAGCTAAGGTCATGGCAACCTTGAAGGAAAGAACTGGCATCCGTTCTTCAAGAGCTTACACATACCACAAGGGTCTATTTGCAGTTAACTTGGTTAAAGCCTTGTCACCCAGCACAAGGCACTACAGCACAGTACTCGAGGAACACGGGATTTGCACAAGAGAAGGCAACAGAGTAAAGGAGTAGCAACATGACAAACAAACATACGACCAACCTATTTTCAAAATGTGTTCAGTGGCAAAGAACTTCACCGATACTAGGTCCAGCTCTAAGCCTGGAAAGCCCCATTCCCTGCTGCTATGATCTGTGCTGGGTTGTCTGTCTGTAAAAAAACTAAGCCAGGGCTTGATGCTACAGACCCACAGAAGCCAAGTGCTACTGTGTAAAATCGCTTTGCAATGCACATGTCCTGCTCAAAGCCAACTCTGCTCCCTGCACCTTGAGCATCAGAAGGGATTTAATTTCCCTGCAAGGGCCCACAAGAAATGAACAATACAATGTGCACAGTGGGCATAATCCTTGACTCTTGTTGACGCCACACAGAAATCCATTCTGTCTTCTTCTAATCCTTGCACACAGCCAAAGCTCGCACGATGAAGCTGAAGGGACAGGAGCTATTTTTAGCCTTTAATTTCAGCCTGCATCAGTGGATTTTCAGGCAAAGGAAACAGAGCTTTTAGCTTATTTCCTTTTTTAACCTGTTCAGTGCTCACAGCTTGGAGAAGTCAAAATGGTTTTATTTCAGAGTCATTTAATGGTTTCAAGGAAATAAATATCAAAAAAATAGGTCAAAATGCTAACGGTTCGAAGGCACAATTTCCTCACAGGACAGGAGCAATGCAGGGTTTCCCAGTGCTGCCCCTACAGCACTGCAGATGTAGTGTAACAAGGGCATACACAAAGCAGCATAGATCCCTACAGCTTCAAGGGCTGTGAAAACAAGCTGCAAACAGAAGGGTGTACCTATCCCCTCTACCCTGCTTGGTCCTTAATTCCCATTGTCTCTTTTTTTTTCCATTTTTCTCCTTTCAGCTGTACAGTCAGTGTTTCTCTCCTGCTCCACTGGCACACTTTTCACTGCGGTCACACCATTAGAGCAGATGAGTTTCATGCAGGTACACAAAGCAGGCAGAGAGCTGCCTGCATGAGATAACAGACCTCCAGAGAGACTGGAGCCTCTTAAGCCCCCTAATCCACAAGGCATGCAACACTAGCCTCTTGCAAACAGACCTGACAGAACAACTCGGAACAGCTAAGGCCCTTCACGAAGTTCACAATTCTTGTCTGCATTTTTACAAGCTTATTGCCTATTCAGTGTTTTTCTCATTACTTTTGTTTCCTGTGATTTGACATTCCAAATCTAGGATGTGATCTATTTTGCTTTGTCAGGCATGAGTGAATCAGACACAAGGAATCATTTTTTTTCCTCCCATGTGCAGGGGAATATATTTTGTGAATATTATTTCTGCTAAAAGCCGTCGGAGAACATGAATTTGCCTTTCCTTTGTGTAAAAACACCCATTCCCATACAACTGAATAGCCTAATGTGCATTGTAAAGCATATGCAAAAGCATTAAAAAGCCAGAACAGATTCTAATAAACATTAATGAAAACATTCGTAATTTGAAACTTGTCAGTCAAAAGCTAAAACAAATGCCAGGCAGAAAATTAAAAAATTAAAAATTGAGTTATTAAAATCACATAGTTAAACTGATTAACATGGTGCTGATTTAGCCATGTAAGTTAATACTTCTATAATTAAGAAGCATATCTATCCCAATGATCACTGTACATAACCATTGCTGTCTGGCTACTTCCATGCAATTGATCTGGAAGCAGGGCTAGCATAGGAGTGACTGATAACTATCTGAGACTGAGGAGAAGGCTTTGACCTGTCTGAAAGCACAATGACATTCAAATGGTCTAGGTGTACTATTTACATAGTGGATGAAAATCCCAAACTAGCACTGTGCTAATCCATATGGGAAAAAATAGAAGTCAGTGACAGGAAGCAAATCATGAGGCAAACCCAAGCAGTAAAAATCCTGTTAGTAGCAGACCAGCAGTACAGCATCACAGTGAGTGACATGCACAAAGATAAAAAAAACAGAGGTATAGAAATGGGTGTGCAGTAAACAAATTGTATTTCTGCATTTCAGCTACAAGACCAGACAACTACTTCTTCTAAAATCCAAAAAAACCCCTGGAGATCAGTCTTTGGGACCTCACAACCTACACTGAAAAAATTTTCAAAGCTTTATTGTGCTTTCTTTTTTTTTTTTTTCCCCAGCCAAAATCTCAGAAGTTAATTCTAATGTCAAAAAAATACAAATATATCCTTTCTTTTTTCCCTCCTTCTCCCTTTGTACTTCCCCTCTTCTTGATATTCTCTTTATTTTGTTAAGAGCCTCAGTGGGAGATATACTTTAATTTTAAAACTAAACTTACTAAGCCAAATGATTGATGGTATAAACCTCTACAGCTCCACCAAATGTCCACAAAACATTATCAATTTGTATCAAAGTATATTATCTCTTTTTTTTTTCTCCATTTGGTAAGTTTTGATTCAAATCTCTCTTATTGAGGATTACAAATTCACCCTTATTTCTTGCTCAAATGTTAATATTCACACTGGTTTAAGATTTTTTACATCAGTTTGAGAAAATTATGCATCCTAGCCCTTCAACAGAAAAACCTGATAACTTACTCCTTCAGGAACTTAAAGATCCCATATGTAGTCAAATCCTTCTCTCAGTTAAACTGGTAAAAAAGCAGAGTTATTCAGAGGGGTTCTGAATATATGTCACAGGGACCATGAGCTCGGATTTAACTTCTGAAGAGCAGCATGTACAATATACCTGATCAGATTAAGTACTCAAATGGAAATAAGAGAGGATTTTGAAGGCCGATAAATGTGTACATATATAAAAATAAATATAAAGCTATATAAAAAATATTAATCTTTACAGTTACAATACTGTTCTTTCCCAATGGACAGCATTTCCCCACCAAATAGCAATGTACCTCAGAGCAGCTGTACCGACGTCTACTTGGAATACACAGTTGATGTGAAAGAAATCTTGTAGCTTCCTCCTCCACCCCACCCAAATGTGGACTGCTGTGATTCCTACATATTCCTCACCACCTGGCCCTCAAGTAGAGCACTGGTTTATACACTGAATAAACAAAACAAGGAGTCCCATGAATCCATGCAAGAGAGCGTGTTCTAATACAGAAGAAAGTCCAGAGGAACGAGCCTGTTCGGGGAGGAGGGGAAAGCGAGATCAGTAGATATATTCCATGACCAGACTTGCAAAAGTAAATAAAAACCAATTTTATATGAGCATCTTGTCTCAGTTTGTTGGAACTCTTCTTTGAAAGAGCCAATACAATTTAGATAGAGGATTAGGCTTTAATAAATAATTTTCCCTCTCCTCATCTACCTGCTCCATTAATCTAGCCTTTTCTCTCCTGCCAGATCTCCTAAAAGGACATAATCTCCTAGTTGTGACATCAGTGTCTGCTGCTGCAGGGAATGGTTGGCAATAGCACTAATACAGGATTATGGTCAGCACGTGGCTGTGTGTGCCAAGGTAAGCCCACAGATGTGGGGAATGATCTTGAGCTGCATCATAATGCTTACTTCTATTCAAGATCACCACTGGAATAGCAGACCACATAGGGGTGTGGAGCAGTTCTGTGGGGAGACGGTGACTCCCTGTAGGACTAGCCATCCCATCAGCCCCAATTCCACACATGCAGCTGAAATCCTGCATGGTTTCTACATTCAGTCTTTTTAGACAAGCAAGTTTGGGAAGCTGGGCTAGCTGTCCTTGCTTCAAGGCCTCATGAGGATCTGTTCCAAGTCTCTGCCTGGCTTCTTTTTATCATTATCCTTATTTTCCTATCCAGTATCTGCATACCTGAAAATAGATGGATTCCACAGAAGTCATTCTTTCCTTACTCATTCAACATACTGATACATCTATAGAACAAGACATTTAGAGGGAACAGATAGTTTTCTGACCGAAAACATGAACCACTGAGTTCAGTATCCAAAACACAACAGTTTAGCCTGGCAGATCTAGACCAAAAATTTTGCTTAAAACCAGGGTAAAACCTCAGCAACATCCAGAGTTTGTTCATCACACAAATCTAAGTGAAACTCTGCCAGTGTAACCCTTCTAAGTGCACTGCATCTCTGACATGACCACAGCATCTACATCTGAAACAGAAGCCACCTGAATTTAAACCTTCCTGCCAAATAAAAAACAATACAAATACGGGAAACAAATTTCACTTTGGGGTCGCAGATTGTACGTATGATGACAAACAGGAAAAGCACATTCCAGTTTTAGAAGTATAAACAGTATGTCATACATGCATTAGAAACTACCCCTAAAAGCTAAAATGCCCTTTCAAAAATCATCCACAGGTCAACCAGATAGTTACTGAACTGCAATTACAGTTCAGTTACTGTCACTGCAATTCTCTCTCTGCTTCCAACAGAACAGTTTTTAAAATAATCCTAGCCATGAATAAGGCATAACAAGAATCATCCCCAAAGAAATTTCCTGCTTTTGTCCACAGCCCTTCAAGGAATATTCTCCTTGCCAGGTATTCATTTATATAGTTGGTTATGAATGAGTAATGACAGTAACACAAGACACTTTTGGGACACTATGAACCAAATCTTCATTACATGGAGAAACACAAGCAGGAAAAATGAAGAGCAAATTCCTGCACACTCTGCAGTTCAGAACGGCTTCACAATCTATGCTCCAAGACGCTGTCTTTTTATCTGTTACTGTAAACCCTTCCAACATTATGAATAATTAAAAGCAGCTAGATTACATGGTATATCACATTAATGACCAGAAAACAGGCATTTATATCATCAGCCCACTTCTCAGTGTTATTACCTATAGCATTGCTGACCCCAGTCACCTCCTGAGTGTTATTCCCATTGAACCTACTCTCTACGCTTGGAGCTCAGAGGAGCAGTGACACAAATCTTAAAACAGAAGTCATCAGCAACACCAGCAGCGTTCTCCAGTTAGGAACTGCAGCAATACCACTTTTTAACTGCACCTACCCCATAACTGCACAGACTCTGGAAAGGCTATTTCTCGGGTTTTTCACAATAGTGTGCTCCTCGGCACAGACCAGGCCTGCGAAAACTTAATCCCAGAGATAACAGATCTCACAGTTTGTGGAAGTGTGGTAAGAACACAAACTTCATTAGCAACACAGCAACACTACTTGCAAACTGTCTTTTTTCTGAAGATACTCTCTGAAGAACAGTATCAGTCTTCACAGTTTTGCCAGAAAAGAGAGGAGGAAAAAAATAAAGTGGAGAGACTTTCAGTGGTAGGACATATCTGAATTTAGATCTGCTGTGGAGTAGTATGCATAGTATCCACAATAAAGGATTCAGATTAAAGTTAGTTAAGTCCTCAATTAATTTGTGCAGTATCCAAGTATAATGCCAGTAAGAAAAGAATATGCTATTAAGAGAAGAATTAGCAAGACAATTAGCTCAAAAAATATTTATGGGAAATAGCATTTATTTTCTCAAAAATTATTTTATCTTGTTTCTATTGCACACCAGCCTTTCCTCGATGGCCCCTTCCCCATTTTCTCAGACTATATAACAAGAAAAAAAGCAAAAAATATCACAGATCATAACTTCAACTATTTACAGCATAGCCAATCGCATGAAAAACACATGTGTATCCAGCACATCTGCCACCATCCTGCAGGCAGAAGAAAAAACCAAAAGGATCCAAGATATGCAACAAGATTTCGAGCATATGAGTTGCAATGATGTATTTGCAACGCAGCATCACGGCTACAAGCAGCCCTACAGGGGCACAAGCAGATGGCTTGATATTATTCTCCAGACCTTGGATTGCCAAGTGATAATAGGGCTGTAAATCACTGCCATAAAAAAAAGAAAAAAAATCAGAGACTGGAAGTGTAAATGTGTGCATTTATTCCTCTATCAAAATGTGCACAGTATATCTATATTGCTACCCATTATATAAATATTTTCTTCTTCAAGAAGCACTATATCTAATGTTTTGGCTTAACAACTGGTCAGCCTCCAGTAGTCCAGAGAAGTAGCACTTGCCTGCAGACATCAGTCAGAAATATAAGCCACATTTCAGAAAGGAAGAGACTGGAGATGGATTCAAATTCTCTAAATATTGAATGACATACTTCAGATCACCTTAGCTCTCAAACTATCACAATTCTATCACAATTCAGATATTCTCCTCTGAAATATAGCAGAGGAAATGTTACTTTCTCTGTACTTCTCGAAACAATGAAATCTCTTCTTTACCCCTAAAACCTCCACTGCTTATACAACAGCCTAGGCTATAACTAACTCCAGGCTTCCACCACTGCCGAACTGCACTTTACTAGCTTATCTTTGCCCACTCCAAAGATCACTTAGGTCAGTAAAATACTATCTCTTGAGAGCAGTGGTTGTGGATCAGGATTTGTAGATTGCAGAGAAGCTGCACCCAAGCTCTTATCTGGTATTTTACTAATTTTTTTCCCTAGATAAATTCAGATCACTGAATCTGAGACATTTTAGATAATATTGATGTTAAGGGGGGGAGGACACAGGGGTAGCAGCACTATAATTATCCTTAAGTACCCTATTAAAATGAATTATTTAATCTCTATCTTGTTATAAACAGAGAATGCAAAAGGATTTATTTCAATAGGTGCTTCTGGTAATATTTCTGGATTGAAAATTTGAAATTGTAGAAACTATTTCTTTTTTCCAGTAGGTTATGGACCAACAGTTAACACAGTCAAAAATTCTAGGAAGTGGGACAACACCGAACCTAAAAAGAGAACTTGATCACAAACTGAACAAACTTTTGAAGCGACAAGGGGAGAGAAAACACTACTTCTGCAGAGCTAGAAAGATGACAATATTATTTAACACATGAAAAATGAGACCCAAATTCAGAGTTTCTATAACTGGTGATGTCCCAAATATATATTAGATTTCCTTTTTCTTCTCATTTCATTGCCAAGTGGTATAAATGTCACCTTCACTTCCTTCTCCATCTACACAAGGTCGGGGAGCTTTACACCCTTCTTCCTGGGATGACTGCAAAACATGCCAGTTCAGCACGCTGCCACAGAGACTATTGATCTCTGCAGTTGTACCAAAGTCAATGACATCCCTCTAGAAAAGAGTCAGTTGGTGAAGACTCCTCAACTAGAGGAATATAGGCGGGGAAAAATATCTGAAAGTGTGATTACAAAAAGGGTTTCGAGAATCACTCCTTAGAATAATTTTGAGAAAGAACAAAGAAAAACAAAAATGCATACTGTTCTGGTGGTGACCAAATTCAAAGGAAAGGGACTAATAAACAATTCTGTCAACATCCAGCTTGTCTCTAGGTTAGCCCATCAAGGATGACAATGTCTGTATTTCAGTATGGTTATTGTAACAAGCTTTAAGCGTGAGCCCCTCAAATATTGCCTGAATGCCTTCAAAGAACACAGAATGCTAATGCTGTAAGGCCAAATGATAAGCTCCTAATAGCCAGTACTGAAATGTGTTTCTTAATCACTCCTTAATAGCAAATTGGTTTTTGGAAGTCTAATAATTTAAAATCACCAAGATTTTAAACACTAGCCTTCAATAAAAGATGTTGGAAGATATTTTTTGCTATTAAATCTATAAATAGACTTAAAATTTAGCCTAGTTTTTAATTCTCGCTGATATGCCAAACAAGACCATTAAAGTGTTTTTTTGCACATGGAACAGTTTTCTTATCAACCAGCTCAGACACCAAAATCTCCAGTCAGTTCACAGCTGCTTCATTAGCACATTCAGCTTAGGGGTTAGGAACAATTGCTTACGTGAATTTTACCTAGTGTAGTCCTTGTTTTTTTTCAGAAGAGTTAACAATTAAAGGTTAATCTAAATTAAATGCATTTATCCTGTTGCATTATAAACTTGACATAAGGATGAAGAGATCCTGAGAGGTAAGAATCACTGACATTTAGAATCACCAGCACCATCTATCACTAAATCAATGTAAGCATGAACCTGGGGGAATTATTCCATGAACCAGTAAGAGAATGGATGGATGAATCTTCTCAGTAACACATTCAGGGCCTCCCTAACAATACAGCACCCTGATTTTCAGTTTAGGAAAACAAAGGGAACAGGCAAAAAATAAGAGTTACAGATAAGCATAAATTCAGGTTAGGAGTGAAAGGGAAATTTGGATTTTTCTTATTGTCACAACAAAAAGACAGCTCAAACCTGACTTATTCCTTGTGTTCTTGCATGGATGACACCATGATATAGCCAAGTGTAGCATGTTGCTCTTGGAATTGGGCCTACCCAATTGTATTAAAATTCTGATTCAAAACACTAAAGATTAGATTTGTAACCCATCCTATACCGACTACAGAAGCACTGTCAAACTAAAACCAGAGGCTTTAACATCACTCTACTAATAAGAGCATAAGAGCAATAGTAGTTCTGTGTCAGACACAAACGTGACATTTCTCAGGAGTGGAGAAGGGAATGAGCAGGCAGACAGGGAGACACACACACAAAGACACAAATCTATCCTTGTGCCAGCAGTCACTGCTCCATCTCCCTGTGGAAGCTACACCCACTTATGCTGATTTGCTCTGTAGATACTTTTAGAACCAGATCAACCTGTGCAAATCCATAGAATCATAAAATCCAGTGGAGCAATGCCAGTTTGCAGCAGAGGAGAATCTGAATCTTGCTGTACCTTTGACTGAAGGGTTTTACGAGGGAGGGAATTCCTTTTCTTTCAGCTTATTTAAATGATCTGCAGTTTCTATGGTTACTCTTAAGGCATTTGAAACCTGACTACGTGATGCAATTGGTGAAATGACAAGGCACAAAAATTGACGTTCGGGTGAAACAGGCTGCTCACCCAGGACAGAAAACCAAAGACTGTAAATAGCTGATGGTGAGGATCCACCTCAAAACACTTCCAATGCTATCAAATTAGCATTTCCACTGTAGCCTTCTTGGTGACACCCGGCACAAGTGCTTTTGTTTCAACAAAGCCCACTATGTTAAGTTCACTCCACTGAGGCTTTAAGACAATAGAGAAATGCCATTCAAAGAGCAGGAAACAATGAGCTATTATCTCTCTCATTTATCTGGGCTATCCATCAGACAGGGAGCAAGAAAATTTTGTTGCTTTAACAAATTATGTCATAAACTGCAAAGAGGCTGCAAACACTCTTCTTTCTCATTCCGCTAGGGCTGCATTATCTGAGCGTTTGTGCTTGCCCATTTCCCCTCATAAGCCTCATCAAAATACTGCAGCCGGGCATCCTAACAAAGCTGTAATGGGTTAATGAATAAAATACGGGAATACGGAAGCAGCCACTCATCTCTCTCCAGCACAGTTATTCATACAAACACCAGTGTAGAAATATTCAGCCTAATAAAACCTGTTATTTTAATAGTCTAGAAAGTGTTGGTGTAACTTCTTTTTTCCCCCCAGACTCATTTTCATTCACTAACCTGCCCCAGGCTGACTACTCAATAGCTTACCATTTCTCCTTCATCCTCAGCCTGGTACCATGTGTGACAACACAACAAGGAAAAGCGTGGAGGAAGAAGGAAATGCTTGTTAAATAAAATCTAAATGATGGATTCAGATAGATGTTTTTCATTATTAAAAGGAACCGAACTGTTCCAAACGACAAGAGTACAATACTGATTTAAATAAACACAAACCAAATGCAAAACAAAAAGACGGTTCTGCTTCTTTTATTCAGCAACTAAAAACTACATTGAGGGTGCCCATGTTTTGCCCTGTAGCAGAGACTGACATGATGACACCTCCAGTAAAGCATGGAATTGCCATTTCAGGCCACTACATCCTACATCATGCCCCAGAGAGCTGGGCCACTGACTTCACAGGTCTAAGGATCAAGCCTCTAGGTCTCAGCACAATTGCCACACACCACAGAAGAAATACCAACCGAAGGATTCTGGTAGCAAGGGACACAAAAAGTTCATGGTTCAAAGCTGTTCCCTTGGCCTTCTAAAGCTTCCACTTTTGATACCACCTCTCAAAAGCTGTGCCATGTTAATGCTTGCAAATAAATTTGGAATCAGTAAGTTGTCCACTGTCCCCTCAAACATAAACCAAAATTTTAGAACCAAACCAAGTATCTTAGAATGAAGTCTCAGAAGAGACAGGACTTAATGGTAGGTTGCATATAAATAAAAATGTCACCTCTAGGACTCAGCAGCTGCACTCCAAATGACAGGTGATCCCTTTTGACTCATCATCTCTAGTCCTTAGCTCACCAAACACCTTTTCAATCTGGTGCTTTCAGCTTTAACAGCTGCTTCTTGCTAAACCCACTTTAGTTACCCCCTCTAAAATTATGTATTTGTGTCAGCATTGCTTTAGAGCTTTGTTTTTAAAAACTCCTTCTAGACTGCTGTGCTTGCAGGACTAAAGGCACCTATTCCTTTTTACAGCACCTACATCAGTGGCAGAAACAAGGCCAGAATCCACAGACAAAAGCTCCACCACACTCTGCAGTGCCAAGAAATATTTGGACTATTCAGTTACATCAGATATGGACAGCTGCATAAAATGAAAAGTAAAATGCACTCCAGCCAAGCCTTTGGACTGCAGATTTGGGATGTAACAACATACTGAAGTAGGCAGCAAAGCATCAACCATGTCCTTAAACACATCTCCCACTCCTAATGATTACCAAGGCCCCAAACCCTTTGCATGTTTAATGTAGGGATCTTTATCTCTGCATATGCAGGTCATGCAAACACGGGGAGGGCTAAGTGAAGGGGCCCTAAACGCCTCTTCAAGCTTTTGGATAGCATGCTGCATTGTTAATCAGCAGCAGAAGCATGAGTACCCTGGATATACAGCATCTGTTTCGGGAGGCAGAAGATGGCTGGCTAGGCTACAGAATAAGCAGCAGGAATCCTTGCTTTGCCAGTCCAGTCTTACCTGACAGAAAAAGAGATGAGGAACTCTCTTCATTCCCTGTGCCCTTCAGGTTACTGCAACTACAGATTGCACTCGGCACTTCACACAGACTGAGTGATTCTACTCTAGAGGGCAGCTGGACAGTCCAGAAAGATAAAGAATTGTTCAGGGAAATCATCACAGAATAAAATCCTGTTTCTAATAAATAAATAAATGGTAGATTAAACAACTGTTAAGTCACACTAACAGACTGCTGTGATTCTCTGCATTTGTATTTCCTCTGGATTATAAGAATTGAAGTAATTCTTTGGTGTGAAAACAGCAATTGTACATCCCAGAGGACATGGCAAACCACCATCATAAACACAACAAATATCTTTGATCACATAAGTTTTAGCTACAGCATAATCTCTCATGCATTTTAGTTTATAAGTCTTAGATATCCAGTCCCACAGGCTCTTCCTCAAAAACTGTTATGTTACAGCATCAGGGAAAAAATAGGAGTGAGGGGAGGGAAGACAACAGAAAAATCCCCATTAAAAATATACCCTGGAAGGCTATTTCAGTATCTACCAAACAGGAGAAAATTAATAGTGTTAATTTAGGGAAGATATTTCTAAAGCATTAGAGTAAAAATCTCCAGCTTCTCCAAAAACTATTTGGTAATTTGAGAGCGAAAGATGCTGCATTTGCAACCCAGACCAGCAATGATGATGCTACACTTCAGCTTCTACATTTCCTTCACAGCAGTTTACTGGCTAGGGCTCTAGAATGCAATGTAAAGGCCACAGCAGCCACTCAGAAAAGCTGAACCTATTCATACAACGTGCTGGAAATTAAATGATTAATCAGCCATCGGGCAGAATGCTACCAGTAAACCTGAATACTGATGCTGCCAAACTGTACATATTCTGTTCTTTTACATCTGTATACAGTTCTCAACCTGTAAGAAGAGTGGATAATATATCATATCAGATATATATCTGATGAAACATTTTAAAAAAAAACCCAAACAATTGTACATCACTGGAGTCACCAGAAGAGGAAAACGGAATAGCTCTGTGTTCCATTTGCTTCTTTCCTTGCAGTAATTTTTAAAATTAAAGTGGTATTTCTCCCCACAGGCCAGGTACTTTCATCTCATGTTCCACTTGTGTGCTGCTTAGGCTGCTCAGATTCATTTTTTTTGCTCTGGCAAAACTCGGGTTGGCACAACCGTAAGTTAAACTCATACAGTGACTGCAAGTTTAGATTCAAGATTAGCAAGATCATTTCCCTGACACTACTGAAAAATATAGGACCTAAGTGAGTCTGCAAATTCTCTCATTTCCATGGAGTTATGTCAACAGAGAACATTTTAGTAGTATTCTCAAAACAAGAGAGAAAGGACACAGATCCACTAAAAGACAAAGAGTAAACATAGTAGGGAACTGGCAAATCTAACCAATCAAAAAATTCAAGAAAAATTCCATCCCTCATTTATCTCATTTTGCCTACCAGCCTCATCCCAATTGTGAGCATTTGCTTGCACTTCAATATCTCGATTAATTAACGAGTGTCTCATGAAGCTGGGACATAACACGAAGACAGGGTATTGCACATGCTTCCATGCTAAAACACGTAACACTCTTAGATGTCATTAGAAACCTAATAGCATCTGAATTTGGAACATTCTACTGCAGCAGTTCTGGAAAGGCATTGAAAGCAAAGGTTCTTTTCGCACCTTTTTTAGAAAGCCTTACAATTAACCAAAATCCCTCTAGGCTAATACAAGCAAGAGGACAAGAGGAAATGGTCTTAAATTGTGCCAGGGGGTCTAGCTTTCATAGTAGGAAAAATTTCTTCACTGAAACGGTTATCAACCACTGGAACAGGATGACCAGGGGATTGGTTGAGTCACCATCCCTGGAGACATTTAAAAGATGTCTAGATGTATCACTTAGGGACATGGTTTAGTGGTGGACTTGGCAGTGCTGGGTTAACACCTGGACTCAATGATTAGAGGTCTCTTCCAACCTAAATGGCTCTGTGATTCTATATATCCCAGGTATGGGTTACACCAGACATATACTTGCATAATATCTATGAAACAGATAACTTATCTATAATTACATGAGCTCCCTAATATTACACCACAGGTGCTGAAGGAATTATTACACACACAGCACCAAAGACTTAACGGAAATACAATAATTACAAATGAGAATCAGAATATTACTTTTTAATCTTTCCTTCTGATCCAGAATAAAAGGAATTAAACTCTATCCCTCCACATCCTTGTGTATAGGCGCATGGAGACACTTTTCCTTGCCTGTTGATAATAGAGAGATATGTCTCAAGAAGGGCCCTTCAGTACCCTGACAGCTTTGACAGTCACTGTCATTACAGCTTATCAAAAAGAGGACAAAGCATGATACCAGTATGTTAAAATTGCTTCCCCACTTCTGCCCTTTCCTTGACATTTCTTATCGTTTGCTGCCAACTCTCCTTTACATTGTAGGTTTATCAATGACACGCATCATTTCAGAGTAAAATTTATAACCAATTAAAGACCTTGCTTTCTTCTGTCATCTATTAATTCGGAGAACCATGAGTTCCATGAATGCAAAAAATTCACTAAAGGTTATATCCACTGTCCAGAGAAGTCAAAATTGTATTTCCAATGAATTAGAATCTGATGAGTATGGATGAAACCATAAAATTATAACAGGAAACATATTTCATTAAGAGATCACTTAAGAAGATCATAACCCACTTCAAAGACTAATTTGAAAGGTCTTTATTTTAAAAGAAACTTTATGGTACGACCAGTTTTACTGGTAAGTTGGAGGGTCCCTTTGAGAGATTTTGCCTTGCATCTTACCTGATGGTAACGACAGAAGCTACAAAGAAATCACAAGCTGGGAAGATTTACATTTAGAGAAACTAGAAGAGTGCTAACAAGGGAAACAGTACTTTTCACAGGTTCAAAGCAGACCTTTTCTGGTTTTGGTTTTAAGACTGGTTTGATCAGAATCAATCTCTTAATTTCTCCTTAACTCCACCCCCAGCCCTGCCTTTTCTTGTCTGAGTGTAAATGAAGCCCATGCCCACCTTCTGTGAAAATGAATAAACAAGTATTAACAAAACACGAAATCTGCTTAATTTTGGGCCAATTACTATCTTCTTTATTGCGCCAGCAAATCCAACTATTTCGGAGTTGGAATAACAACCACTGTATGTATCATCCCCCAGACTGTTTTGATTACATCATTCTACCTCATCTCCAGCAAGGTTAGCTACCAAGTTTTTAGTCCAAGCCTGACAATGAAAAACAAATCATTTAACTGAACTTGTGCTAGACTGGGAGGTGGTGGCCTTTTAGAACTGTGAATAAAGTCACTGAAAAGATCAGAATAAAAACTGAGACCAGGATCTTGATTCTTTCTTTATAAATATATACAGAGTTAATTCTATGTTGATAGACTCTCCATGGCATAGAAAGACATGTCAAAACTAACATGAACTTCCATGTTTACATATATATAGCATTCAGTGGGGTCACTGGGTCAGGATTCCCAAGACTCAGCATCCTGTTATCTCTAGAACTCCTCTTCCGCATCATAACACATCTGAACAGGGGTTCAGAGCAATGAATGCATCCAGACCAGGGAAGTCCACTTCCACTGAATACTGGAGGGGAAAAAAAAGCTTTGCAGATTTCTAGATTCCAAAGACTTCACTGTATATTAAACAGGGTCAATAAAACAGAAAACATCCTGGATACAATGTTAACTCCAGGAGTTATTTCAGGTCTGACAACATAGTCTCCTTGCTTTACACATTTTGTAAGTTATAGTGATAGCCTCATGATAGGATGAAGCCCCCATCTCTTGCTAGGAAGGTGTCCAAAATCTGCAAGACTGGCTGTCATCTTCTTCAGCAAAGGCTTTTAAAAACTATTTGTTGTGATTAAAAATTTGAATTGGGTTCAATGACAAAACTTAAAATCAAAATTTTAAAACATTTTTATCTGAGGCTTCTAATTTACAGTGCCGAAAAACCTCTTGAGAGTTATTTCAAAGTTTTATTAGTGTGCACATTAAATGAAATAGGTTCTCTTAAACTGCCCCTAGGGGTCTTCGCACACCTCACATGAAATTCTCTCAAGACAGGTAGGACAGACTTCAACGCTGACACGAGACCCATCTGGTCCAGCAAGGAAAAAAACCAAGATGCACTGGCAAACTAAAGTAGGAGAAACTCACACTGAGTTCACTATTTGCTGTAAATCTCAAAAATACTTCTGGGCATTAAATTCCACCAAAATTTTATTTGACAAAGAGGTTTTAGTAAAAAAATTGTACTGGGATGCAGAAACTTGGAGTTCAACTTGCAGCTGTGTCACAGAATTCCTCAGCAAGTCTGAGACGGCATTTAAATTCTTTGTGATCAACATATTCAGTGAAGTTTATTATTCTTTTCTTTATAATATCCATTATGCACTTACTGAATCTGGCAAAACAGCGCTTGAATCACATTTCAATCCCCACAGTGCCACTGCAGGATTGAGTTCTGACACCGATTCTTCACCATGGGAAGCCAGCTGGCAAAGGAAGCTGTGTCTAAAACATATGCCTGCAAGTATCTTTCTGCAAATCCAATTAAAAACTGGCTGCCCTATCGGTAAGAAAGGGATATACTCAGGTCTTCTGAAGAATTCCGATACAATCCAATTGACAGGGTAAAATTCACAGTGCCAGCTCCATGTACCTTGTGTAATTCACCAAGTGCTGCTAGAATGGCTGTTCTGTAAGACCTAAAGGCCTGGAGTCTGTCATGCAATACACCAGTCACCAAGTGAGAAAACCACAAACTAACAGCAGTAAGAAAAGCACATAATTTCAACTAGCCATCCAAAAAGCATTGTTTCCTCTGCATATCACAGTGCAGAAAATAACACATTAGTTCTCCAAAACTGCCATAAAGGCAAAACAAAGAGAATGCTTTGAGTATGTATGAGCTTGGTTCCAATGACAAGGGTTGTATTAATGAAATGTCTTTGATATTTACATTGACACTGCACTAATTTCCACAGGGACACCTCTTTTCCAGGAATATTAAGCATGAGGCTGATCGCAAAACAAGCAGGGCCATAAGAAAAGGAAATGATGAAGTCAGTTTTTCTGTGGGTTTGTGTGACAGTTCGTTTCCAGTGAGGTGCAAACTTGAACTTAAAATTTTCGTTAGGTTACAATTTTCACAACTGAGCTTTTTCACTCCAGGCTCCAGTGCCTAATAAAGGTTATACCTGTAATGCTGTTCTCTCAGCAGAGCACTTAGGACCCCCCCTCTCCTGCACTGTGGAGGCTGTTACCTTTCTTGTCAAATTTGGATTAAACTAGCCAACAGATCCATAGCTGGAATGTGAAAAAAATTAATGACAAACAAGGATCCTACAATTGTTCATGACCACATAGGCCTTGATCCTCATGAATCTATTAAGATGCCATGAAGTAGCACTTTAGGTTTAGGAATTTTAACCCTTCTCATAAAGCCTCCAAAGTTTGCTAAGCTGGTTCAATAAATAGAGATATTCAAAGTACAAGTGGAAAATGAACAGCAGTGAGAGATGATGGGAGAAATTTCTATATAAGTGCAGAATTAGTGCATTGCACTATTTTTGCCTCAGCTCGTTAACCTTTCTCTCTCTGCCCTCCACTTCCCTTTAGTTACTCACCATGAAATAAGTCTTTTAATTGCTATGTAACTAAAGCCCTCTTTCTGGCAGATTGACTGAGAAGGCCAAGCTGATGTTTGGGGACTACAGGCCCTTTGGTGACAGTTTTAATTCTGGTCAGAGCAGAGAAGTCAATAAATCAGTCTCGCAGAAGTTGTTACTGACCCTGAGCAAGCCCTGAGAGGAGAGATGCAATCTCTATTCACTAGGAAATAAAGTCTTGTTTTTGTTTTTCTAACTTCCAGATACAAAACAAAGAAATAAAAGAGAAACGAAAAAAAAAGAGAAAAAAGAGATAGGTTCAAGAAAGGCAGGAAATGCCCATCTTTGACCAAACAGAGGAGAACATTCTATAAAGGTCTGTTGCTTGATGGACCTAGTTCTGACTCACCTGGAATAGAGATGCATTGCCAGTATTTCAGGATACTCACCCAAAGCCCCAGAAGGGAGTAACATACAACCATTCTTCTTGCATTGTCCTCATGTGTTTTGTTTTTTCTTAACAATATATGAGCTTCCACTGGTCAAATTAAACTTTTCTGCTTCCAGATTTAGACTGGATTTTTTTTTTTTTTTGGATGGACTGAAAAATATTTTTAGGTAATCAGCTACGTAATTATTATTTCATGGAAATGTTCTAATTAATACGATGTAAGGCATCCTCTCAGAGAGACAAATAGTAATCCATCACATGATTCTCATCCTCTCCCTGGTTCTCTTTGTGGTCTTTGGTGACAGTGGCTGTTACACCTCCAGCTTGTTTATATCCACATTCACACTGTGAAACTTCACTAACCTCTGTGAGATTTAACTGATGGAATATGTAAATTTCCAACTTTATTTTCTATTTTAATGATGTTTTAAAGTGATATATTCCAGGGAAACAGGGAAGTTATATGGAATACCCCAGACATCAGGAGAGTCGAAAATGAAGGATTAAGGGTCACATAGTTTTAAGCAAACACTGAAGGGAATTTAATCCAGTCCTTTGAACACAACCAGGTAACACCTTCTCTTTTTTGAGTTCAGGAGGCTGAAAATATGCACAGCAATGTAAGCATTGTTTAATATACACACAAATCTGAAGTTAGCAGTCTTCAGGTGAAAATGAGTAATGACTAGATTAAAAACTCTGAGCACCTTTCAGGACAGCATTATTTGACAAGCACAACTGGCAACTGCCTTCTACAGGAAATTCTGCCTTACTGGGCATGGGCAGTGTACCTGTATAAAATGCTGTAAGTCAGTACGTCCGTACAATTAAGTTGCAGTTATTCTTATTTCTGCAGCATGGATAAAGCACATTTTTAATGAACAGGTTGGGTATACAAGTTTCCAATACCAAGCAAATTACTGTCAAGATGTGATCATCTTAATACTACAATGACAAGACTCCTTCAAAAGTATCCGTAAGTAGGTAAACATTTTGTCACAGGTGTTAAAACTAATGTGTGCTGATGTTATTTTACACTCACACAGCATTTATTTTAGATGGTTGTGTCTGACCTTCCCTTTGACAAATACAAATTTTGGCACAGGCTTTGCTGGAAATAGGAATTAATCCTTTATGAACAAAGATCAAAAACAAGCTTTGTATGATGTCAAAGGGAAAAACTAAGTGAGGAGGATTCTCAGCCAAAAAAGAGCTAGCTACAAAGGACAGATGCAGCAGCTATCAGCAGTTACTGCTGCAATCCTACATTGCTTTACTTGAAAAAAAGATTAATTCTCTGCTGCACTTGGTGTATCTAAAAAAATTACAATGGCCTGTCTAAGTCTCAGCAGAGGTAAAGAAAACAAACCCTGCACCTACATGCTTTATTATTGCTCCACTTTATCATCGACTAGAACACACAAAAATCAATAAGAATCCTATAAGAACACATCCACCATAATAAAATATGTGGCTTACATATATCAAATCCTAACAAGTGTGCTTGCATGCTCAGTGGAGAAAATCACTTCACAAAACAATCCCAGGAGAGAACTAAAAAACTAAAAAGGTGTATAAGGAGGAGACAAAGCAGAATGATGTATCCAGAGGACAAGGAGATAACTTTAAGAACTCATCATCAATATACTGGACTTAACAGGCCAATGTTTCTATCCATTATTTTAAGTCTTAGATAGCTCCATACCTCCAAAGAGCTCCAAAGAGTGTTTTGGTTATTCTGGAATCAGTGGACAGAAGTGATCAGTATCAACTTATGTCCCTCTAATCCATTAGATTCTTAACATAAACAATCCGTATTAAGCAAAATTTACTACCTATTTGGGTCTCCACTGCCTCCTCTGTAAGGAGAGGGAGCCCAGTGCATCACAGTTCCTGCCTCAAGAATTGCCTTGGGAAATGCAGCTCCCCGGAGTTGAAAATTTTTAATAAAACCTCCATCTAAAGTCGTATTAGTCTCCAATCATTCACACAGGACATGCAAACCACTTGGGTGCTATTACACAACTCAAGTTAAAGAAATACATGGAATAAAATCTAGAGTTTGACACGATGGTGTTCAGTTATTCTGATTTACCACGCTAGCAATAGTTTCCTCATTGCCCTGTACAACAGGAATTGCAATTTACCAAAACTACCAATTTACTAAACTTTTTAATCAAAAGGATTTCTCTGTTATTTGAAGGTGAGTTTTTTACAGTGTTTTTCCATGTGAAAGTCTAGTATTCTAGCCCAGGATCTGTCTCAACTGTTTATCTAAAATCTCCAGATTTAGCTTCTACTGACCTCCAGTATGCAAGGCAAGACATTAAAAAACAACTGCATCAGTTTGAAAATAATATTACCCCAGAAAAGCGAAAAACCTATTCTTGTAAATACTAGAATTATTAACAAGGATAGAATAGACAAGATATATCTTGTTTGTGAATTTAAAATTTGTTTTCGTGTCTTCTCTTCCATTCTTCAGTTCTTTTGTTTGGCACATTTAGCAACTTTTTTATGTGTAGCCAACTACGCCATTTTCTTTGGCAGTGCGTATCCTTTCCCAGACATCAGAAAATCATTTAGGAAAAAATAATACCAGTATAACTGAGATAGAAGACTTTTCAGCAAGAAAGGCATAATGAAGAAAAACAAAGAACAAATAGTAGGCCTGAGAATTGCCTTGGTGTTGTGGCTTATGTACCTTTCTAAAAGACATAGCCTGAAAGAGAAAAAAATTCTAAGACCAAAAGAAAAAACCACAACAATTTAAGTTCTACTGCTAAACTGCCCTTTACTATCACATTGTTTTTCTAATCGTCTAAAATGCAAATTCAAAGTAAGAGTGCCCCTTGAATGTTCACCTATTCTAATTTCCTTGATCTTGGATACTGCCTATTACTCCAGACTGCTTTTACAACATCCTTTTATTGAGCTTTCTTTACACTGCTGTCCCATAAGGCCAGAGAGACTTCTCAAATCAATTCTCAGTGCACCTGAATCAATTCTGAGGCTCACCATGTCAAGGGAGCAATCTTTTTGGAGTCTAGAGCCAGTCATATGAGTTTCTAATACATTGCATTAAATTTCTTCTGTAATTCAGTGTCAGGCTTTAAACCTAGTGCAGACAGTAGATATAACATATACCTGTAAAAACAGAGTATAGGGTATAAACTTGTATTATAGGTATTATAGCACACATTTGACACAATAGTTTCCTTCTACTGTGAAAACAACACTGGAATAGTTCCAATTTCTCAGCAAGATCCTGACCTTTGGGCACAACTCCTCATAAAGCATGAGCTTATGAATTAGTTTTACATCACAGAAACAGGACTTGAACCTTTGATAATGATATTTAAGGATAAAGAACGTAAACCACTGTTTTCCTGGATTCAGGGCAAGATTCCAAAGGATTCACTAGTGTACCCACGAAGACATATTGTTTCTGTCACTTAAAGAGGGAAATGACTTTTACTGCATTAACAAAAGAAGTCTAGAAAAACTCACAAAATGTGGCATCTCTCTGAACATCTCCTAGGATCTGTACTGGGCATATTCACAAATCATTCAGGAACTCAGTTCTCCAAGGAGCAACCTAGCAGATGCTATTAGTCCCACTCTCACAGTTCCCATCTCCCCAATAAGAGGAGCAAATTATGATGATTTAGTTTGCTCTCAAAACACAGTCCTTCCTGAGGGTCTATTCTGCGGACACTTGCTCCTAAATATGCTATTATTCATTCTCTACTTTTCTCAACAGAAGCCATATTTATGCCATATTTACTATAATACTCTCAAAGGATGACAAAAATGTATCATTCACCTCTTTCCTACAGCACCTAATTGTAAGACCCAGTAGTGCTTTCCTGCTTATTAACACAAAAGTGTCATTCCTGTATCCAATTAAGAAAGAAGGTACTCCAAAATCATGAAGAGAAACTTTAATTACAAAGCAACTTTGAAAGATCTCTCTATGCAGATTTAATATTCTTAAATGTGCTGCTCATTAATAATTTAATGTGGGCAAAACAGCACATTTTTATTACTTTCATGTTATTTACAAAATAAATTGAAGGTCCGTAAACATAGCAAATGACTCCTGGTTTTTGCTCAAATTTTGAATACTGTTTCTAAGTCACATGCCTCAAAACAGTAGTGAATTAAAAACACTTAGGAACAGAAGAGGACTTTAAAAAAGAAGAAAAACCAAGGTGTTGCATTTGTCTATTCCTATTTTTCACAGTTCAGTTAACTTCAAGCTCCCCTGTTCAAGAGCTCCAAATTCTTTCCCTGCTAATAAATAAACAAGCAGTTCTCAGATCTTTCAGCTTTTTCTGTTAGACGAATGTGTTTAGTTATATATCTGGATTTTGTGTGTGTGCATTTAAATATACAAATATGTACACATATACTTATGCTCTTACCTACACAAGAGAGAAACAGGGAAAGAGGTATGTGTATAACGACCTTATTTCCTTCTCACACATTTCCAGCACCAGGCCCAAATGTAATGAAAACTGATCTAAAAAAATGCCTGGGATGAATATCAGTGTAAAGTTGATGTTTGCATAACAGAACAGATGCAGAAAAGAACTGTGACCAGAAGGGAGCCATTTTCTCCCCAGTTCCCAACCCCCCAAAAATCCTTTGCTTCTTGACACCGAAATCCCCAGTAACCTCTGGGGGACTCTTACCCTTCATTTTTTTGAAAGATGCTTTACATGGCAGGTCAGTCTGACCAAAGGATTCTGCTCTGGAACAAAAGCAAGAGGAGCCTTCCTGGTTCTTTTCATTCAACAGCTCTGCTGGAATTACATTATGGTGATTTTAAATCCCATTACAGCACAATACCAACACAGGGAGGGAGAACCCAGATACTTGGATGAGCTTTGCAGGCAAAAATCTGGTGCTGTATGAAATGTGTCTTAAAACACATCTTTGAATCCATTTTCAACTACTGCCCCATTTTAAGGGTAAGAGAGACTATTACTCTACTTCAAACAGAGCAAAGCATAAAACCCCACTTCTAGTCAACTATAATGGTATGTTGTTCCATCTTTACCAATCACTGCTTCCTCACCTTCATATTTCCATGAAGAGATGTATCACTAACAGTCTCTGCTTCCTGCTTCAAAAATTTCTCCGTCTGTAAGCAGCCAGGGAGGTTACATTTTGCAATTTATCTGCCCTGAGTTTTTGTAATTATGTTTATTTTCATACTTTGTTTTACACTAAAGTAATTATTACCTTCTGGAAAGCTTCACACTTCACTTGGCTCTCAGTATATTAAGTCCCTTGAAATAGGTTTATACGCACAGGAAAACTCATGATTCTCTCCACAGAGGAGAGTAGTTACATTGGTTTGTCAAGTGCCTCCCTAACAGCCTAAGGTTGTTTTCTAAGTTCAAGTGGGGAGGCAATCAATTACTGGAGAGTAAAAGGGTATCTTCTTCCTCTTAAGGCAGCTTATACTGACACCAGTCATTGGCTATGGCTTTCTCCTTTCTCTGTGCTAGTGAAGTCCAAACTGAAATAGGCTAACCACAATGAAAGTGCAGATAGTGGAGCATAATATACTGGAGCTGAGAGAGTTTGACAGCCCATGCAGACAGGGAAAGAAATGAAGAGGACATTCCTGGCCAGAAGTGACACAGATACCGTGAGGAAAAAGAACATCCATTCATTTCTTCCACCTTTCTCTTAACCAAGCAACTATTCAGCAAAACAGGCACCACATCACAATCTTTTTATTAATGTTAGTAACCTAAGTATTTGGACAAATCTAAGGGCAAATTCTAGCTAACATGAAGGATTTTACTACCAGAAACAGTTTTAGCTTCCCCTTCTCCATCCTCCTCCTTCTATTTTTGCACCAAAAAAAGAAGGGGTGATGCATAAAGGAGTATGTCCAGAAAAGTACATGGAGTGCTGTTGGCTTCTCTTTCTAGTGGTCTGTGTCATGATACTTCAAAAGCAAGGAGACACAAACAGAAGGAAAAACAGTGGCTAAGAACGTGAATTGAGGAAGGAGAGTTGTATTTCTCACTCCAAGCATGCAGCACTAACTCCATTTCATAGATGCTGGCTGGCTTAACCTCAAAACTACTAACCTCCTTCCAAATTATGCCACATGCACTTCCCTGAATCTCTCTGTTTCAATACTTACAAATACACTCATTTTAACTCATGAAGTCACTCAAACATTTCTGCAGGCACTAAAATGTCAAGCAGTGTCAACATACACAGTATTGCTGTTATACTGATTCAGAAAAACAGGAGAGTCACCAATGCAGAATATTACAGGACCCTCTAATTTTTATATTCTATTTTAAGAGTTCCCAGAACACCTCATAGAATGAAGTCCTACAAGTTTTATCCCTGTTCAGTATTCATTACACACAAAATCCTAAAGAACTCATGTTTAAGCACCACACACGCTAAGGATCCCAGAATCAGGCACAGGCAGATACACAAAGATAGCAACTCCCTTTTTTCACATCCAGTTACAGTCTCAGGTGTTTCAAAAGAAGCAACCACAGCATGGAAAGAGCTGTGGTTGCTTTTTGTATGCAAAGAAAGTATACAGAAAGATGAAAATATGCAATCCCGATCAACCGTTAACTGCAGATCTCCAGAATTATTTCTGAACATTTTAGCCAGCAAACATATCATTCAAAGCAACACAGGCATAACAATTTCACTGAAGGCAAGCCCTGCAGTGCACTTCTTACTGTGGTCTTATAAGAACACAGAAATCCAGTAACCTGAATAGGGTTCTGGACATAACAGGGTCCTCCCACAACCAAATGGGACTACATAATTCAGGACTAATTTTAGGAGAAGTTGCATACACCAAGGTAGGGGGTGTGGAGGAGATGACTAAAAATACACACCATAAAACTTAACTTTCCTTTATACAAGGGCATTTTACCTACAGTGCCATTAGTGATTTACAAAAAGATTTTATAGTTCCCATGTCTCTAGAAGCTTATGTTCCAGGTTCAATAAGGTAATAATACTTCTTGGGAACATTAAACTTACTATAGCTATTTTAAGAAGTAAAGAAACCCTAGAAAGAAATACTATTGAACAGAACCTTGCAATGATTCAAAATATAATACCCCTTCAATGCTACTTGGCACAGCTGAAAACAGTTATATTCCAGTAGAAATAAAGTTAGCACTTCACCAAGTGTCTAAAAGCTCTTTAAAAATTCACTACTGCATATGCAATAAGCATTTCGATTGTCACCCATGACAGAAATGTTGTTGCATATGAAGCAGAAACTGACAGCTATTTAATAACATTTGACATTATACAACAATGTGTTTTGGTTTGTTTGTTTAAGGACAGATTTGACAGAAATTTGGTCACAACTACAAAACCAAAACTAAGGGTTTTTAGCAAAAAAAAAACATCCACTGAAGGCTTTTGTCCATTGACACCCATAAACAGCAAGCTTTCAAGGTGAAACAATACATCAAAAACTGTCAAATAAAATAATTTAGAAGAAGGAATGTAGGATGGAAAGGCAGATAGGTATTGAGGAGATAATCTGAAACCCAGATACTCACCTAGGGGAGACATTTATGTGCCACATTGCTAAATTTATGGGAGACAGCCAAACACAAGCCAGACACAGGACACCAATGTTACCAACAGCAGCAGTAACAGCTGTATTTATTCTTGGAGTTCCTAAAGGCTAACTAAAAAATTATTACTAGGTGCTTATCGTGCTAGGCACTCTGCAAGTACAGAAATGTAGCTGGGATCATTCCAAGTCCAGCAGAAGACAAGTAAGCACGACTGACGAAAGGCTGAAGATCCGTACAACGAGCACAGCAAGGGCTTGTAATCATCTGGGCAGTCTGAGGAATAGGTGGTGGGGCTGTGGGCGGTGTGTTTACACCACAGCTAATCACACCTAATCACAAAGCTGCGGGGAGGGAGGAGCCTGCAGTAAGGTGATGCAACGTGAGGAGGGTGAAAACGCACAGGACTGAGGAAGAGAAACTGAGACAAGGTTTGAGCACATCACCAGTGAGAACAGGGCAGGAACACCCGGGCCAGCAGCACAGGCTGCTCTGTGAGGCCTCCAGCATTTGCTGTGCCGCCTCTGCAGCTGCTGGTACCAGCTGGTGTCTCTGTCTGGTTGCTCCCTGAAGTTGTTTCCTCAGACCCCAGAGCCTGGTTGTGAGGGGTAGGAAGGACAACCATGGTCCTAGTGCTTCCCACACAGCCACGCTGCAATTCCCACAAAGAGGCTGGAAAACACACTCCAGTTGAGCCGGTTTGACTCTGCCTTGAGTCTCTCACCTGATTCCAGTCACTCCATTTCCAAAAGCTGGTACAACTTGAAGGCTATCAGTTATGGGAAATACAATCTGCTTGGAAGGACTATTCTGTGGATATTTAAAATTTAACAGGAAGAAAAACGGACTGGATATTCAGAGCTTGCCTAATAGTGAATAAAGAAAGGAATGACATAAATAAATTAGAAATATAAGAAAATATATGCACTAATGGTGGAGAGAAATTATTAACTGTGTGATAAATGCAAGTATGAATGGCAATTGCAGGAGAAAAAAATGAAGAATGTGGCAATGCAGACAACTGTAACATATAGAAAAGAAACAGAAACTGCAGAACAGTCTCCGGAGGAAAAGAACAACGTTCCAGTACTCAAAAGGAAGTGTAGGTCAATAAAATGTTTAAATGAAATGTCTCAAATTCTGTACAAAACCTAACAACCCTCCAATGACAGAGTGTTTTCTGGATAACCTAAGGCAGCTTCTTTAACACCTTTGTGCTGATTACGATATGATTGAAAATAAGCGCATTGCAGACTAAACAAATGCAACTGAACACCAGTATTTGCTAAGACCTTAGGTTAATCCCTCTTAAAATAACGCTGTTGAATAACTGCAGAACTTAAAATATCTACATACAGTAAACTAGAGCACTCAGAAATGTAAATACACATACAGTGCATATTTCAAAGTTTAGAACACAACTCTTGAGGAGGGAAAATGTACTATTACTACTGTTATATTATTTCAAAGTTCCTACTTTGATGCTTCCCACATCAGAAACACACTGGAAGTTTACAGTGTTCATTTAAATGGGTCGATTTACAAAAAGAATTCATGGTATAAACCCTGTACCTTAGTTCAACATCATTATTTCTTTTATAGTGTAGTCCAATTAAATACGTGGAAGACTGAAAAAAAGAAAGAAAAATGAATCAAGCTCTGTAGTATAAAGGGTGATATTAGGGAATTTTTTTCCTAACATAATGAGATCATACCATTAAGGCTTCACTGCTTGCAACTTACAAGTAATTTTCTTGCTTTATGGGATATTGTCCTTCATTCAAACACATACTCCATTATGCATTATAGATAATGGATATAGGGGACTAAATGGAAGAAATTGCAATAAGCATTTCACACAAGATAATGGTAGGGATATATGATATAAGAGAGACTCAGCATGGATGAAGAAATCCGCTTATCAGGTCCTGCACAGTATTCTGGCTATTTATGTAAAGTTTAAGCATTGTTATCTCAGGAAGGGGGGGGAAAAGGGGGAATTCACAGAGGAACAAGGTTATTCATTTTCTTTAGTAAGCCTGTGTGATAAAGCCTTACTCACGCTTCCCCACACCCATAACTTTCAAAGACTTGCCTTCACTGAGATTCTGGGCTCTCTTTTGAAGTTTCACTAACAGTAAGAATGATGTGGTTGATGCTATTACTATACAATACTGTAAAGGTGCAGGACAGAACTGGGAACAGCAGTGTGTAATTTTTAAAGGATACATTTACAGACAGGCAAAAATATTTTACCTGTACAAAATCTACAATCCTATTAAGAGCTCTCTTTATTGTTAGCTGTCCACAAGTCCAAACCTAAGTTCTCCTTCTAAGGAATAAATAAAGAAACCTCCTCTATGGAACAATATATACTATTCAGCTTTACTCATCATGGGAGACATTTAATCCCAACCATTTTGGATCTCCATTCCCTCCACTGAATTTAATAATATCTGGATCAGGCTTCTGGAATTTAATGTAATCTCACAGGCTCAGCTAAGACAAGAATCACTAAAATTTAAAGACTTAACCAGCCTTTGTGCATTAGCTATTACTCAAGGGATGTTTTCCTGGCAAATTAGGATTCTGGACTGGGTTTCTCTTCCATCAAACAGTAATTTCCACTATGACTCCCAGTTCTTCAGCCTGTAAATTTCAAAGAGGTCTTGAGTTCTGAAACGATTTATGGTGATGAAGGGAATCTACAAGTGAAGAACTGAAGCCTAAAGGTCTTACCTGTTTCACTTGACCAGAACAACTTCGGCTGCACAGCAGGAAGTACAACACACGGATGTTCCCACTTTTCACTGCACTTTTCTCAGTAACATCCTGGTCACAAAACTCCATAAGAAAATTTCAAAACAATGGCAAAATGTGGCAGATTGCTTGGTAACTAAATTTAGCATATTGTTCTCTCAACGGGGATTCATAACTTACAGAAAACAGCGTTTCCTAAACACTGACTGCCAGCATCTCAGCTTTTAATCCCGGTTTCTGACCTTCATATGCCAAACAGCATGTGACCCTATTTTGTGATCAAGCATCCAAAACATGGGCATATCTTCTACTTGGAACTTGTGTTCACTGAGGAGTTTTGCCACAGATATCAGTAGCCCTAGTTTACAAGCCTCTTGAATCAGCAGTTGCTCTCCACGGTTCTTTTAATAAATGTTGCCAAGTATAGACACGTTTTAGAAAATTACCTATGTCAACAGTGCCTCCCCTCTTCTCCATGCTTGGGTTTCCAATTAAAATGAATCAACAAAGTACATCCCAACAATAAAGAGAAATTAATTAAAAATATAGACATTGTCAACAACAGACACACATCTATCACTAACCACAGAATCCCCCAAACCCCTTGCCACTTTAAAATCTTCTGTTAAGTGAAGAACTGGAAAGAACAACAAAAGTTATAGCATATGGTGGAGAAAACGATCCAAAACAAATAGCTCCTTCATTAAAAAAAAAAACAAACCAAAACAACAACAACAACAAAAAAAACAACAAAACAACAAAACAAAAAAACCCACACAAACCACAAAGAAACATACAAATCAACCTTCCATTGCTTTCTTGATTGCTGGTGTGAGGTGCAGTAGCATTGAGGACCCTCAGGTAGCTAGACTGAATTCATATACATAGTCACAACCATGAGTAACACTCAGAAACAGCAAAACCTCTGAAAAGATAATTCCAGATTCAAAATATATGTATCTCCATTTATAAACATTGACACAAGCACAGGGAAAGAAAGAAGCTTAGATGCAAAAAACAGGTACCAACATAAGCCAAGGTTAAGAAGATATACATAGAACAAATGAAAAACCTTGAAAAATACAGTGATATCAATGTACACTAGTATATAATCCTTTGGAATAAGAAGATGCTGTCTTTCATGAAAAGAAGTACTTTAAAAGTAAAGAAACTGCCTTAGAGCTACATTTTCCATGATTTTGTGTGTCCCTATACCATGGTGTCTTAGTTTCAGGGTCAGAAAATCCTTAACGGAGGTAGTTAAACAAAAGAGACAAACAGCAATTGATAAAGACCGTCTATATTTTCTAGCATCCATGCAAGACTTCCTTATTGGAAAGCCACATCCCTACTGGTGGCAACAAACCAACAATGAGAACCCCAAGGGATTACAGTTTGTCACTGCTTAAAAAAATAAATTAATTAAATCTCAAAAATAGGCACAATTAGAATTACAATCAGTGGTAACTAAGACTTTCAAAAATAGGTGCAGATACCGACTTTCCTTAACTGTGATCTTTATGTCTACAATTTGGGTCCCAACTTACCTAATCACCCAAGGACAATGTTTAAAACATTTCAACTTCTATGTATTGCCTCCTTTCAAAATCTTCACCTTTCAGAAGATTCTAGTTTTAAAATGGTTTTGTCACCATCCTAAAAATGTGCGAACTCCAACATTTGTGTATATTTCAAAGCAGCACTGGAGCTTTATTTTACATAGTCAGTGTACTTGAAGATAATGGCCTGTGAATATTAAGACTAGAGGAAGGTCACAGCCTTGCATACACATGCTTCATCAATTTACAAATTGAAGACAATTTTGCTTTTACCCCCTACCCCCAACACAGTACAAAGCTACTTGTATTTCCTCTCAGAGCAAGGTGATCAAAATATGGGGCATCGTGGAAAGAAGAATGATCAATTAGCATGACCAGATAGATGCCCTTCAGGTTTCCCTATCTGACTCTGCATTTCTGAGCTGAGAGGCAACATCATTCTGGCCCACGCTCCAAGCTGGAGGTGAAGCAAGATTTACAACACAGAGCAGGCAATCCAACAGCAGAACCTGAAAGCCAAAATGCAGCTCAGTTCGTGCCAGAAGAACAGCATCATCTTTCTGTTGCGTCATTAAAAAAACACTTAATAAACAAAAACATCACAAGCAAAAATATGCAGATTGGGCATCCTCCCTGCCAACACTTATTATCAAAACAACAGTAAGTATACTTTTAATCACGCTATCGCTCCAACGTCTTAGAAGCAAGAAGGACTCCAGAAAATAAAGAGACTGAATCAAGAAACCCCAGGGACACATGGATCTTTTTAGCTCTTATCTATGACATTTGGGGAGCAAATTAATTGTTTGCCCTGATTTGAATATAGTTTACTGAAAAAGTCGGAACAATTTGTGAGCCCTGAGAACCAATGTGAATGTCCTGTTCATATATAAACTTACAAACAGAAGGCTTCCCAAAAGAGCCGAGGGGAATGCCACTTAGCCTGGTGATGGTTATCACAAGCTCTTCTATTTTTTGTCATAGCTACAGCACAAATTACCATGGTGGGCTCCTCAGAAAAAATCAGCATATTCAACACATCATCCATAGCACTGACTGGTAGGAACAGAGTGGCGATTACCTGCACACAAAGACTTATCCCTACATGTCTATCCTTTCTCTCCACTACCAGGCAAAGTGAAACAACTTTGTTCACAGAATTATCCTAATAGAATCATCGAATGTTGTGTTGGAAGGAATCTTAAAGTTCACCTAGTTCCAAACCCCTGCCATGGCCAGGGACACCTTCCACCTGACCAGGCTGCTCAGAGCCCCAACCAGCCTGGACTTGAACACTGCCAGGGATGGGGCATCCACAACTTCTTTGGGAAATACGTTCCAATGCCTCACCACCCTCACAGTTCAGAATTTCTTAACGATGTCTGATCTAAACCTACTCTCAGTTTGAAGCCATTCCCCCTTGTTCTGTCACTGTATGTTCTTATAAATAGTCTCTCTCCAATTATTACCAGTATTGATTATCAATTATTATTATTACCAATAATAGAAAACCAAAGAGAAAAAACACCTGATCAATGGTACAGGGAAAAGAATTACCACCAACAGACTGAGTATTTCTGGTGCTATGCCAAAACTGTCAACAAGCCAACTTTGGTCTCAACAAAAAGAAATCCTGTCCTGTAGATTTGCATCCATCAGAAAACTGCTCCCTCGTCAAACAGCCTTCATGCAGTGCTGCAGACCAGCACTACAAAGGATGGTCTTATTTCTGAAGAAAGATCACTCTCACCTGACGTAGTCTCAGAGGCTACCAAGAAGAACAAATCCAGGATCAAAATGTCTGCTTCCTCACTAGCTGGCCTCAGTCATTCCAATGTCTGTACCAACTTTTTGTTTTAAGTTCTGTTCACTTTAATTTTGCTTTTTCTCAAATATTTGAAATCTTTCTCTCTTAAATACAGTAAAAAGCAAACCAAAACACTATAAATCTACATTAGTAATTTAAAATATCTTGTTAAAACACCTCCATACTTCATAAAAGAAAGTATTTACCAGTCCTTTCATGGACTGAATAATGCAGGGTGTTAAGCCATCTGTGAATGGTGTGAAAATTTAAAATTGATTCACTAACAAAGCAAGAAAACAAGACAACATCAGATTGCCAAGATCTGTGTCTTTACATATTCTGAAATTTCTTACATAAATAATTTCTTTGTTTTCCCATCACCAGACAATAAAATATTAGATTTTATGTATTCTTGTTCAAGGCATGTCCCCTCACTTATTACTTACTACCTTAGTTATTTAATAAAAAAAAAATAAAGTAAGAAAAACATAATGCTACTATACACAGATGAATTAAAAATAAAAGCTGTCTGTGCTTATTGACGAACGAGGTATTGGCGAGGGGAGGGGCCGAAGTACAAAACTTCTCCAACCACTGCAAGATGTTACATACAAAAACCAGGCACACAACAAAAAAAAACATTAGAGCAATCCCAAAAAATGGCAACAATTGCAGTGTGTGCCTCCTCACATTAGACAGTGCTGTCCCTACTTACACAACATTTACTTCCTACAGCTTCCACATCAGCCACCATCAACCCACAATTGCAATTCAAAATAATTTTCAATTGAGACAGCCATCGCACCTTTATAGCATTTCCTGAAAAATTACTAGTTTGTAGTTGCCCTTATGTGCATTTCTGTAGTTCACATAAAGCTGTAGTCCCCTTGGAAGGTCGTACCTTTTGTCCCCTCTCCTTCTGAGAGGGTTGGTATGTTCTTACTCAGCTGTATTGGGTTTGTGTAGCAGGGAGACTACAGTGGTGGCAATTGCGAGGAGCCGCCAAAAGTTTCCCCTGTGTCCCACAGAGCCAGTGCCAGCCGGCTCCAAGACGGACCGACTGCTGGCCAGGGCTGAGCCCATAAGCGACAGTGGTAGTGCCCCTTTGATTTCAGAACAGCCGGGAAAAAGGGTGCAATGGCAACTGCAGTGAGAATACGTGAGAGCAACAGCCCTGCAGCACCAAGGTCAGGGGAGAAGGAGTGGGAGGAGGTGCTTCAGGCACCGGAGCAGAGATTCCCCTGCAGCCCGTGGTGCAGACCATGGTGAGGCAGCTGTGCCCCTGCGGCCCATGGAGATCCATGGCAGAGCAGAGATCCACCTGCATCCCATGGAGGACCCCACGCTGGAGCAGGTGGGTGCCTGAAGGAGGCTGTGATGCTCTGGGAAGCTGTAACTGGAGCAGGCTCGTGGCAGGACCTGTGGTACCACGGAGAGACAGGAGCCCATGCCAGAGCAGGTCTGCTGAAAGGACTTGTGACCCCACAGGGGAGCCACACTGAAGCTGTCTGTTCCTGAAGGACTGCACCCTGTGGAAGGGACCCACGTTGGAGCAGTTCACGAAGTACTGCAGCCCATGGGAAGGACTCATGCTGGAGAAGTTCCCAGAGGACTATTTGCCATGGAAGAAACCCCACTCTGGAGAGGGGGAGAGTTTGAGGAGTGTTCCCAATGAGGAGGAAGGAGCGGCAGAAATAACCTGTGATGAACTGACCTCAACCTCTATTCCCTAGAGGGGAAGAGGTAGAGAATTCATATGTTAGGTCCAGGAAGAAGGGATATGTGAGGGAAAGGTGTTTTATTCAAATTTGTTTTTATTTTCCCATTGTCCTAATCTGATTTGATTGACAATAAATTAATTTCCCCCAAGTAAAATCTATTTTGCCCGTCACAGTAACTGGTAAGTAATCTCTCCCTGTCCTTATCTCAACTCTTAAGTCTTTTGTTATATTTTCTCTCCAATGACCAGCCAAGGAAAGGGAGAGAGACAGCAGCTTTGGTGGGCACCTGGCATCCAGCCAGAATCAACATACCACCTCTGAAAATATTCAAATCTGATATGCTACCTTAACTCATTTTAGAGAAAAGCAGCACATTACAACAGCTGACCTGCTTGTCAGTGACACTGCAGTACTATTCCTTCCTCAAGAAAAAAAGGCAAAAAACCTCATTTGAAATAAATGGATACTTCATTTAGCTGTTAGATACTAACAGATACCTAACTGACAGATTAGATAATGCATCTTTAATAGACTACAGCTATGGTGGTGACATATACCACAAAGGGATAAAGAATTTTTAGGAGGATTAAAATATTCCCAAAATTACATACAGCAAGGGTTATCTGAAATAATACAGCAGATTATTCTTGCCTAAATACCATAAATACTTCCCTGCTATTTAGATAAACAACTCTAGGGACACTTTTCAAAACAACGCTTTTTAATAGCCTGTATTTATTTTGAATAGTCAGAATTTAAAAATAAGGATATTTTAAAGATAGTGAAATACAACTTCTGTGGTTATTCACAAGCCTTGTTTCAAGGACTGCTTTCAAAGAACTCAGTATTTACTGGGAATCATTTAAAAAATAATGGTACATCCCATTTCTAGACATCAAAATCACCGTCTCTACTGCATACATTACAGAGTCTCAGTGGCTTTCCACAGTCATCTATAATTGCTGAAAGCAAACTTCTACACCTAGGGCTGCAACTTCCAAATTCTTCTCTACAGCAAATGAAAGGTTTTCCTCCATTTCCATTAAATAATAATAAAAAAGCTTCTGTAGAAATAGAATGTCAAAATAATCCTCCTGAAATCTCCCAAACATGACAGTGCAGATTATATCACACTTCCCAACCCCACCCTTTAGTTTATTTTACTAACAAAGGTATGTTACAGGCAATATCTACCTCCTGCACATTTAGTCTTGATGGCAAGGCTTGACTAAAGACGAATAAAAAACCTGGACATAATAGCAAAACAGAGCCAAATTCTACAGAGCAGTACTTGGTCACAGAAAACTTAGCTTTATTTGTGTGAAATGCCATTACCAGAAACTCATAAGAAACCAGTTGTACTGGATAAATGCATCAGTTTTCAATTTAGTCACTGAAGTGTGTGTGACTGACATGAATCTTTCTTAGCATACGAATAGCAAGACACAGCCAGGGCTCCAGTATTCACGTTTTACGGAAGGACTGCACAGATCAGAATGGGACGTGGATTCAGGCAGTGGAGGCTGTTAATTCTGTAAATTCCCACATTTACAGTTACTCTGTGTGATGTGGGTCAGATTAGGCTAGACTTACATTTGCAATTAGCAAATTAGTGCAACAGGAATAGCTCACTAGACTGAAGTAGTTAATGTCAAGCCCCTGATGTCTGCACTATGCAGACAATTAAGACATTTTATTTCCCTGTAGACACGTCAGTGTCCAGAAAGAACTGTCACCAGTACATAAATGGTTTGCAGCTCTCTGCAGGATCAGCCTCTTGTTCAGACCCTCTAAGACCCCATGAACGAGTGCAAACTGATGTTAAGTAACACTTTCTCTTTATGCCTGAGTATTTTAAAATTGCTGAAGGAAAGGTGCTAATCCGTCCTTTGGTCACACGAGCATGGTTATGTTTAATATTATTCTATCTTCTATTCATGGTTAAGTGGTGAGTAGGAATAAATGTGAATATTTGCAGTAAGATCATGATGTTTTAAACATGTACACCCTCAAGAAAAATCAACATGTACACATTAAGACCATTTACATACAAGAATTACATCAAAAGGTCAACAGGCTTTCTACTTCAGAGAAAACCTTCAGCAGGAAAAAGCTTTTGCATCCTGTGCATATACACAGATCGAAACAAATCACTCCCGAACAAAATCTCCATGCCAGACAAAGCTATGGTTCCAGAAGCTGATCTTACAATTGTGGGCTTTCAGCAAACTGAAGACAGTGAATGTATCCACAACACTGTTCTCAATCCTCCTGTATTTCTCTTTGCCCTGTCATCCATTATTTCAGCATCTGAACACGTTCCATCTCTTCTGCACATGCTTGCAACATAAATCTCTTGGAGACTCCAAGGATGCAACAGATGAAGGTGGTATATGCATATTTCATTATACAGGACATAGGGTCCTGTGGTGATACTGTCAACACTACAGCAGTAGTTTTATCAAAGTAGGAAGTTTTCACAAAACTTCCTATGAATAGTTACACTGGATTGGTATAATCTCCTCTATGAATCTGTCCACAGCCATTTACACATCTGTACACACCACATACACAGCTGAAAAATTTGCTTTAGTATTTTAGTGTGGGGTTTGGCAGTTGCAATTTGCCAGGGAATAGACACAGGCTGCTGCGTAAACCTTATCCTATAAGACAGCAACAGAGATCTGTCCTGTTACTGACTGAGGGCAGGTTAAAGAACACGGTGAAGCACTGGAACACGTATGTAGCCTGTCTGGTGGGGAGAGATAAATTCTTGCTGATGAAAAGCAATGTTAAGTACACATTCACATTCCTCAAACACAGCAGATACTCGCAAGATGGAAAGACAAGAAGGCTCTAACAAATGAGGGCGTTTCTTGGGCCAAAAGCAAGCTTTCAGCCAGAAGACAATTCCCCACCCCACCATCCCAAATGTTACAGAAGTTGACTGCTTCGCCTGATTCCAGCGTAAACTTTCATCCCTGTAATCACAAACATCCCTTAGCCATCCTGCCTTATGTTGCCACTATTCTGTACTAAGGGAAGTGGTAACTGTTTTTGTATGACTTCTTTCATTTTGTTTAGCTTTTTGTTTTGCTTCAGATTTTTTTTGAAAACGAGTAAGCCCAACCACACAGAGAGCGTTTGCAGTGAAGATTCCAGGAAACAGATTTCATATTCTGTATATTTTCTGCCAAAGTGTATTTGCACACTATGCCTTCCACAGCTGACTTGGAGCTGCTAAGATCTGTTTTCTTTGGCCCTTCAAAGTTTGATTTTGCTACTTCCCATATGAAAGCTCAACAGGAAGCCAGGCTTCCTGTGGCAGTTCTTGAAGACACTGGAAAACCTACCCACCAAGACCCTGCATGAGTGGAAAACTCCTAAAACCCCCCAGTTACAACAGCAAAATTCATATCTGGAAGATCTTAATGGAGAATTTCTTTTTCCTAATTAACATAGGGAATTGTAGCATAGGTTTTTTAAAATCATTTCTTTATGTAGCCCGCCAAGAACAGAAACTGCAATCACTGAGCCCCAAAGGATAAATCAGAAATACTTCAGTGGGGGGATAATTTTTGCAAACTCTCCGTGCTCATCTCCAAACAGGCAAGCTATCCCTGTAGTTCCTTGGGAGTGGATAACTACATGTTTGAATAAAATAAGTGTCACAACCAAGAACTACTGCTGATCTTCTTCATCAAAAATCATGAATTACATTTGGATGCTGTCCAACAGGCACAACTTCCAACCTCCAGTAAACAGAATGAAGCTTACATACACCATTTCTTACTGTGTTACAGATAGGGGGCATGCCTAAATAATCCCAACATCTTTTTTAAGGGCCTCATCCTTCTTATATCCAACATGATGCAATCAGATACACTATTCTATTACTACCTTGGAAAAACTGCCTGAATGTCTGCAGAGATGGATCAGGTGTTATACTGGATCATATCAAACTGCCAGTGCCTACCTGATGTTGGGTAAAAAGTAGTTGTATGAACAGCACAGCTAAATAAGCCTGGTCTCCCACAGGCATTCAGTTCACACCTGATTCTTCGGATTCTAAACGGGGCAAGCTCACATTAGACTTTTCTGCAGTCCAGTCATGTGAAGTATCTCTCTCATACACAGATTCTCTGGTACCTAGAAAAAGCTGAGCTTCCACTATAGTATTTTCCTCAGATATGGAAAAAGGAGCACTAACCTGGTCTTTCTCCTCTAACCAAGAGCTGTTTTCAATAAGCTTTTTAGAAATTCACTATTGTGGCATTACTGTCTCTCTACCCTCTGTGCAAATAGCCAACATTTTTAGAACTTAAGGGCACAGAGAAAGCGGTATTTCTTATACTGAATCATGAGAAAGTATTTCAGAGATGTCACAGACATTCTGGACCAAGTATTGATCCTGGACCAAGAACTACAACTACACAAACCGACATATAGATTGCAAATGACAGGAACAATATGACAGGAAAGGAAATTTAGAAACCCACAAAAAGTATACTAGGAAAAAGCAGCTGAAGTGCAATTTATACCAGGTAGCAATACACGTTTCCCAGGTGTCACTATCATTACAAGTTTTTGCTTACACACCACCGGAGACAACAAATAAATTTTTATTACAGGCACGCTCACCTTGTTTCAGCAGCCCAAGAGATTAATTTGATCCAACACTGTAACACAGCTCATGGTAAGGTGACAACAATAAAATGCAGCTATGCTATTCAATGGCAAGTAACATCCATGCCCTCACACTGAGGTGCAAATCTTCAGCACTGACATGCCAAAATGTTACATTGACAAATAGAGTCTCTCAAATGCCAGTGCATAGAGTAAACAACATAAATTGAATGCTGTGCTATCAACAGAGTGGTACCAAATAGGGTGTGTAATTAAGCAGTGTGCAAGTGCACTAACACTAAAAGTATTCCTGAACTGTTCATTTCCAATAGTGATTTATTGCCTTTGTTAATGACACTGCAAAGTAACCTGCTGTATAAAAACATGAAGCTGCCTAACAGTCCTGATTTTTAAAAATATTTGCAAAAGCAGTGGCTGTATAAAACATAGGACGGCCCCATTTGACACCAATACCTAGCAGCTACTGGCTAGCAACTACTAAAGGCCAACACAAGTTCTCCACATCCTGCCAAATATTCAAGTATTTTCCTATTGGCTTCTGTTTCCACAGATACCTACAGGCTTAAAAACAGATGGGAGTTTGGGTTGGGTGTTTTGTATTACTGGGGTTTTTTACTGGATCTCCACGCACTCCACCAGGAGCTGAAGTAAAAACTCCTGTGGTTGTGCTCTACATCCCAAAGCTGTTCTGGGAACTCTGGACTAGCATCTAGATAACTGCCATAAAAAAATGAATTGCAGCATTCTGCCCTCCATTTCTCTGGCTCTCCATAATCTTACATCTTCAATAACGTTGGAAAGAAGCTTTTTACAGGTAGGTAAATCTTCTGAAAGATACAAAATTGAAGAAAACCTGCCTTCTTCCAGCAGCCAAAGGCAGCAATTCACTCCTCAGTCAAAAGTGTGACTTCCAAGTCTCCAGCATCATGACTAATGCAAGGTGCAAACCTTACACCAGAAAGGATTAATTTTTTTCCTTAGATTCATTTTTCATCCATTTTGTTATTATTTGTGTCATGATACTATAAAAGCTTCAGCCAAGATTAAGTTTTCTTTCCTACAGTCACTACAAAAACAAACAAGCAAGAGAAAGGAAGCTTCATTTACTTTCATTTTACAGACTGGAAGCTAAGACACACAGAATGATGGACAAGCCCAGGCAAACACAGCTTTGTGGAAGAAACAGAAACTTGACTGTAGATCTCCTGAGAGAGTCAAAAGAAAGGCTGCATTTCCCACCTCATTTTGCAATGGGCAGTAGAAAGGATTTTGAAAAAGCAAGAAACACTTCTGTCAGATAGTCCACAGATACCACTTGTGTACTAGAAAGATATTATTTCTCTGGTTGCTGTAGATACTGCTTTCAATTAAAAAGTTAAAGAGTTTTTTGTTTTGTATGGTTACTTTTAGTTTGTTGGGCAATTTTGGGGAGGTGAAGGGAACAAGTTAAGAGGAGAACAAAACTAAAGCCATATCAGCTCAAAAACGGAAATTTTAGTTCTTTGTGAATGGGGATTTTAAACAGAGACTTTTTTCCTATCCCAATCTATCTCTGCTTCTGCAAAGCTGAGTGACTACAGTTCAGAACTATAATTTTCTTAAGTGCAATGTTCAAGATAGCTTTAATTGCAAAAAAAAAATTCAAATCAAATGATAGAGAGAGATAAATGCATTAGGGGAAGAAAAAAGTAACAAGATGCCTCCATTTCCTACCACTTCCTGTGCAACTGTAACTGAGATATCAATCGATGATATTGCACAAAGGGCAGCAGCTTTAAGCATTTATCTGCTTGCTGAGAAGATGTCTTGAGAATGGTCTTGGTTTTGTCTGCACAGCTGGAACAAATACATGAAATGTTCTGATGATTACCTGTCCTCTTCCCCTTCCCATGTGGATATTCTCCAACATCAGATGATTTTTGAAACTAAAAAGGTATAACCACGACATGTGACTGTTTCAGAAAACTTGTAAGGTAGTCTAAAGATTGAGTAAAACAGAGACATTATAGAAGAACTGCATATTTACTCAAGGTGGCCTGATCACTGAAGGATGCTCTGTTTTGTGGTTACAGCACTGCAAAAGAATTAGTAATCTGTGACACAATCCAAACACTTTCAATAGGCTTTACATCAAATCTCCAAATAATGCTCCTAATTCCATCAACAATTTCTGCACGTCTTCAGTAACTCAATCTGTCCAAGTCGGTTTTCCCACTTGCAAAATACGGATAATTATATGCGCTTTATCTGAGTATTATGAAACTAAGGCTAACATTTCTAAAGCACTTTGAGATCCCTGCTGGAGGAACATACCTAGTGTATTATTAATTGTGATTAAGAAACTGAAAATGTAATGACTAAGTTAGTCACGCACAGAGCAGGAAATCCTTATCTGAACTCAGGAACAATATAGAAAGACAGTAATCTCATATACACTTGTATTCAGGTAAGATACATCTGATCCACTGGTAGTACATTAAAGTGTGAGCCCGTAGCAGTAAACTCAACCCAGTAAATGACTGTACTTAGGATACATTCAGAACATTAAAGCTCTACTAACCTGCCTTTTGCTCATAAAAAACCCTGTCAGACACCTACTACATCTCGCTCTATCGTTTTTTAATCAAAATAGCCATCACTAAGAGGTGTTTTAAGTTTCACCTATGGTTGACATTTCTATACAAAAAATTGATCACTGTCACACAGGGTTACTCCTTTCATTTCAGCACACAGATGAACCCAAGAACGCAGTCATCAATGCTCAGAACTCCTAGTGCTGTACTGAAGAGATGAAATTAAAAACATCTCTGTTGCCACTAATAGCTGCCAGTTTATTCACAGGATGAAAAGCCTCAGATTATAACAGCATGGATACAGTGACATTCAAGGGAAGCAGAGAGGAAAAACAGAGACAAGATTCAAAGTGTATTCTGTCATTTTTATGAGTACTGGGCACCTCTG
>JAYRBT010000177.1:16440469-16455181 GCA_036023395.1 Myiotriccus ornatus
AATGTAGTGGAAGCAGCTGACTCTGAACCATTTGGCAGCATTATGGAACATGACTGCACCAAGGTCTCAGCAAAACAACCACCTTGCACACCCCGCCTTGCCAAAATGGAGTCAGTGAAACTCTCAACAGGCATCCAAATCTTTCCATGATAGTTCTTCAGTGGGTTCAGAACCCAGCAACAAGGAAGCACGAAAAGTATCTTTACGCTTGGACTGGGAAGAAGGTGTAACTCAGAAATGCACTTCTAAAAACTCACACTGGTGTCCTAGTAGTAAGTTTGAAGGACTGCTTTGTTTTGCTATAACTCATTCAGGACAGCTCTACGAAAGCTTTCTAAAGTCTCTTTCTGAATCATATACTTTTAAAAATTCAGGTTTTATGTAAACAAAGCTGGTATTCTTCCACGATATACTAAAATTATTCACCTTGTGATGTTTTATTCAAGTAGGAGTGTGTCTTGCGCTCCAACAGTTCAACACATTCAGGTTCATTAGTCTATTAACAGCTATACAATTAAATGTGTATGTTAAAAAGCATAATATCAAGAAACACATGGATATAGAGAAATAAATCAAAAAAATAATTTGCAATTATATTCACATAAACCACTCAATTTTCCCTCATGTAGCAGACAAGACAGAAAAAGAGCAGGAAGCTTTGCCAGAACAGCAGCTGGATGGCACAATAGGCCTCCCTCCAAAGATGCAGCACCATTTGGGCCCTTTGTCTCGCACATCTTCCACTACACAACCACAGGTATTATCACAAGTAGTTCTTTGTCAGCTTTCAGGATTCAAAATGTGACCGAAGTTCAGTTTTTAACAAATGACATCATAAGACTTGTGCCTTGCATCAATACTGTGTCAGGTATCTGCCCATCTGAGCACAATTACAAGAGCAGCAGAGGCCTCAGCACTGGCTGGGTGTTTTCTGATCCAAGTACTTACAATTCTGGGCAAGTTTTATGCAGCCCAGACCTGTCATGATATTGCTCCACTCCACAGGCTGTTGACCCAGATGAAAAACAGTTTAAGGATGCCTACAGATTGCAGTCCCAGCTCCTACGGCATGACAGATGTACTGTACATCGCAGAAAAAAGCACTAAAATTTGCAGGAATGAAGAGGCCATGGAGCCAACAGGTAGGGAAACGAGTGCAAAAATTGTTCGGGGAGTTTTTTAGGGCGGTTGGTTTTGGTTTTTTTCAGATTGCTCCAATATATTAGAAGGGCAGCAGACAAAGCAATTATACTGCAACTGCTCATATGGTACCTGTTTTAAAATGTGGGTGAATTCACTGAACTGTCACAACCACTATGAGTTAAAACATGAAAAGTTAAAAAACTGTATCAACTATTATAATTTCCTTCACTAAGTGCAACGAACAACATGCAGAGCAAGAACATTTATCTTCTGAATTTCAAATACTGCCCAGGGCTGACTGAGGTCTGGTGTAATTTGCAGCAGCCCAGAGTTCTGGCGAGTTCCTACCGCAGACCAGCCTGACACTGAAAGAAGTCATGCCATCAAGCATGTTGCCCATGCAGGGGCCAGCTCTACAGCCACAGGGCATGCCCTGCTCTATATTCAGCAAGATTCCCTAACACACCTACATTTAATTTCCTACAACAAACAATGTCCTTCACTAGTACAGCAGTGACCTTTAATTCACATGAAATAGATATTTATGTGTATTTGCTTACATCCATTTATATACAACATATTATATATCTCTAATATTTTTCAGAGGATTTTTCTTAATCTATGGTGGTTTATGATTAGCTGTAAATCCCCTAGGATTTTTTGATATAAATTAAATACACCACAAGTCTGAGAGGGACACTCCGTGTCCTTACAGATAACCAGCATGTAACCCCACTTCTTATCTACCCAGTGCAGCAGTTTCTCCCAACCTTCCATACAATCAGAAAATATATTTCTTATCTGTACAGAAAGTCAAGCCTCTGACAAGTCTCTTCCCCTTTCAAATGTCACCATCATTCCAGTTATCTTTTTCTCTCTCCCTCCCCCTGCCCCTTGTTATTTACTAGGGAAACATTCCCCGAGAACTATCAAAAACTGTTGTGACCCAAAATTATTCATGTGGTTAGCACTCTCCTCTGCTTTTAGCGATTTCCCACTTTTCTCACCCGTACCAAACAGCAACACATAGTAAAGAACCCTCAATCATTCTGGCTACTGGACTAATTTGTGGGTGGCAACACTAATGCAGTGTAGCTGGCTATCTTCACAGAATCTATCATACTAATCATGATATTTATGTTTGCAACTGTTCTTTCAGACATCCTTAAATAGGCACTGTGCCTCTCAGACTTCTTTGCATAAATAACCATTTTTTTGCATAAAACCCTATTTTTGAAAAGAAAAAAAAGGGAAGGCTTGGGGAACCACAGGCTAGTCAGTCTCACCTCTCACCCAAAAAAATCATGGAGCAGATCTTCCTGGAAAATATGCTAAGGTACATGGAAAATAAGTAGGTGATCAGAGACAGCCAATGTGGTTCAGCTAAGGGCAAATCATGCCTGACAAATCTAGTGGCCTTCTAGGTCAGGGTTACAGAGCTGGTGGATACCAGAAGAGTGACTGACATCATCTGTCTGGACTTATGCAAAGTATCTGACACGGTCCTGTATAGCATCCTTGTCCTTAAATTGGAAAGACAGAGTCCACTTGGCGGATAAAGAATTGGCTGGATGGTCACACTCAAAAACTAGCAGTCAACAGGCTGATGTCTAAGTGGGTAACAGTGATGTGTGGCGTTCATTGGGGGTCAGTATTGGGCCTGGTGCTGTTTAACATCCTTGTTGGTGACATGGAGAGTGGGATTGTGTGCACCCTCAGGCAAGTTTGGTTTTGACACCAAGCTGTGTGGTGCAGTCAACATGCTGGAGGCAGGGGATGCAATCCGTACGGACTTTGAAAGGTTGGAGAGATGGGCCCAAAGGAGTCTCATGAAAGTTCAACAAGGCCAAGTGCAAGGTCCTGGATGAGGGGCCAGGGCAATCCCAAGAACAAATAAAGGACAAGCAGAGAATGGACTGAGAGCAACCATCACCGTGCCCTTGCAGCCCAGAAATCCAACCATGTCCTGGACTGCACTGAGAAAAGTGTGGCCAGCAGGTCAAGTGAGGTGATTCTACCACTCTACGCAACTCTCATGAGACCCCACCTGCTATACTGCATCCAGCTCTATGGTCCCCAACATAAGGAGAACATGGGTGGACCTGTTGAAGCCTTCCTATACCTAAAGGGGCCCTACAAGAAAGCTGTGGGCACGTCATGGGACAGGACAGGAGAGAACAGCTTTAAACTGAAAGAGGGTGGGTTTAAATTAGATATCAGGAAGGAATTCTGTACTGTGAGGTTGTAAAGGCACTGGAACAGGTTGCCCAGAGAAGCTGTGGATGCCTCATCCTTGTAAGTGTTTAAGGCCAGGCTCAATGGGGCTTTGAACAACCTGGTTTAGTGGAAGGTGTCCCTGCCCACAGCAGAGGGTTAGAACTAGATGACCTTTAAAATCCCTTCCAGCCAAACCATTCTACGGCTTCATGATCTTACTGCAGAGGGTAGAAAACACATTTATTTCCAATGGAACTCATATAATGAAAATGTATTATCTAAGCAACAAATACAATTTAGAATGACTGGAAAGCTATTCTCAAAATACACCAAGAATCCCAATGTGTAAACCAAGCTACCTGTCAGTCCTAAAAATATGAGAAGCAAAAAATGGGCTCATCTTGGTTCAGAGAATGTGGTGCATTTGGCAAAGCACTAATGGAAACAGCTTTTCCAGCTGGCTGCATGACACCTGGCTCAGATAAGGTAAGTGGGAAGGGAGAGAGGATTCCAGTTTCCAAAACTGCTTTAAACCATTCAAGGTGACAACTCATCACATACTTTTGAGCACTCAAAAGACGTTTTCCTCACCCTTATCGCAAGTGAACATTTGCACGTAACACACAACAGTTCTATAACTAACTTCACTGCAACACAGCTCCCAGTTTTTTTAATCCCTTTTCTTTCACCCCTCAGTCTCTACATCAGCTATTAAAAAAATGATAAAAATTTAGATATCACAAGCATTAATGTCTGCATAATGGAAGACAGTTGGACAGTTTGGGACACTAAAAGTTAGATAATGCTGAAAGATATTTTCAAGTAAGAACAAATTTTCCAGGAGCAATATAGTACATTACAATCTGAATACCGAAAGTCACAATACGGACTTGCTATAAAGCACTATTTTACAGGAGGGACATCTGTACCCATTTTTAACAAACAAAATGACATTAAATGTAGAGATCAAATTGTAAAGCCTGTTGGCAGAAAACATGACTGTGTTAGAGATAAACTTATCCCCATCACTGCTACACAGGTCAACACAGAGCTCAGATGACCCCCCTGGAAGCGTATCTTCCTGAGTTACATTATTCAGAGTGTGTTGCTTTAAAGCAAATTGCAGAGTGAGGACTTTTCTGTTATACAACTCAGATCCAAGCTGGATGACAGCCTGATATACTGCAGCAACTAGCAGCCTTGAGACCTTTAGGAGATTGTCAGAAAGAAGCCAGTAGACCTTTAAGGACTATTTTGCAGAGTCATTCCAAGCTAACAGCTAATGGTATGCTCTCTTCTCCTATGATAGCTCTTTTATAACTGGCTGACGAGAATCAGCTGCAAAGGAGAGAGATGATTTTATGTCTCATTAATTCTGAAATTTTTAAGATGTTTTTAATGCCAAGCAAATCAATAATCTGAGTATTATGCCCTGTTTCTCCTTCCTTTTATCCTTACTGATACTCTCAGCTGTGCCATAATTTAGACACAGTTCTTTATCATTTCATCTGAATACCTAAATGCATCATAGTTTACCACTGCTGTTAAAACCAATTTTCTTCAGTTTGTATCCTTTCACAATTTAGAGTTTTGTGGAGGTTTCATAAAGAAATTTAGAAGTTAAAGCTTGCATCACTTTTGAATGTCAAGTGCTAGAATCAGGCTACAAACAGTATTTGTGATTTTATCCACAGTCTCTCTCAAGAGAGACAGATATACACATGTATGAATACACATATCTCATGTACATAAAAAAATATTTCATAGATGAAAGGCTTTCAAAGCATGGAAAGTCAATATTAAAAGTCACTTCAAGTTTATGAATGTTTTAATATTTTCAGCTTGGAAAATGCTGGACAGTTCCTTCCATTTGCCAGAAACGATTTACCAGGGTCAAACAGGTTCCTTGCAGCAAAAAATTATATAGATGGGTAAATTCCTCAGGATCATGAACATCACTAGAGAACTGGGAGTGGAAACAGATGCAGTGCCACCTATCACTATGTTAAGACTCCATAAATTGTATGTATGTTGCCATCCATACATACAATTGTGTGGTGTACATTTAGATCAACACTTGAACAAACGTAAGTATACAACTGGTATTCATGAGCTCTGTGTATTCAATATGGACCAAGAAACAGAAGGATACATCACCTGTGACAAATGGTGAACAACTTTAGTATTCTGCTGGGCACAAAGAATATCTGTTCCCATTCAGAAACAATTACTACTGAATAGTGTTTTACAAATAAGTCTTATGATGATATCCGTAGACTGGCAAAGGCACAAAAAAGGATTTAGCATACACATGAAATTTCAATGCATTTTTCAGAGTTTTAACATTCCTGTTTCAAACTATGTGAGGGGAGAAAGCAAAGAAAGTTAGTTTAAACTTGTCAGTTATTTGTATTATGGAAATATTCAGCAGAGGAGGGCATCAATATGCAAGGGTGTTAGTTTTTTAATATATATACATTTTTCAAGAATAAAAGCTACATTTCTTGTTAAATTACTTTTTTTTTTTGCTTCTGGCAGTATTTAATATCCATGAAGTTTAATATTCAGAATGCACATTTCTTTGGGTAGCAACTGCTCAGCCAGCATCAAGCTCCCTAAGAGGATGGCTCCCAAGGTATTTATGTAATATGAAAACTGTAGCAATAATCATCAGATGTTTCTCTCAGCTTAATGAATTTATTCGAGATCTCTGCTGCTTGAATAGTTGAGAAAACAGGAAGTGTTCAACAATGATGTGACAAATGAAGTAGTGACTTACACTATCAGTCTGTGCCAGAGACCATCCTTTACAACGATAACCAAGTATCCACGTTACAATTTGCTATGACCTTTCTATAGTTCGCATAAAGTTGGTAAGAGTTTTATTATAATCACCTTACAGAGCTGTACTCCAGTCATGCTAAAAGCAGGTGTCCAGTTGTTCTGGTTTTGATATTCCCAGAACACCAAATAACTCCTACTTCAGAAAGGCTTATATGCATTCAGCAAACAGAACTGGCCCCAGGGCTGTAATACACTTCAGTATTATCATTTCAACATGACTTGCTCCTGTCTAGAGGCACAAAATTAAAGTTGCCCAGAATGGCAAAAATATTAGCAAGCCCACGCCTATCATGAGAAGCAGGACTTCTCAGCCTCACATCATTTTTCTTCACCTATTTGCTTTGTTTTCAAGGCAGTTGTTACTCCTGATCCATGACATACAGAGAAAAGTAGCAGCTCTCCCCTGACTATCCAAAAGTGGATGGGAGCACGACGTGATTTTTAGAAATCTTCATAGACTTCCTCCATCACTTAACTGAAGCAGAAGTCAACCACAATAGTCAAGCCATGATAACCAATAAATGCTCCTAGTGTGGGAAGTGATAAGGGTCTCTATTCAAGCAGCACATGTAAGTACAAGTTCTGCAGTTGCTCCCATGGACTTCAGACAATGCAGCCAACATATTTCGTCCTACAGTATTTCTAAGGAGAGAAGGCATACCAACAACCTCATTGAGATTTAAGTGTCAGATTGCAAAGGGCCTTCTGCTGGCTCCGTAAGACTCACAATGCCATAATGTAAGAAGAAAACTACAGGAATCTGAGTACTACTTATGCAATAAAAAGAGAATTAACTAGAAAGAGTAAATAAAGTTCCACTGTGTTACAAAACATCAACAAAAAATATTTAGATTTAACCGAAGACTCTGAAATTATTTAACAGCTACAAGACTTTAAAGATTGGGGTAAGGAAATTGAAGAGCAGAACTATCCTTCCCAGAAAGTTCTTTCTGTATTAACTCTCCTCTGTGAAAGAAGCATCCACTCCAGCATTGTTAGTGAATCCTGACAGAAGTGAAATCAGGTTAGTTTAAAACAGCCAAGAAGATTCTCATGTGTCAGCATTCATGAACAGTGATTTTTGAGTCACTTTAAAACTTACCCTCTCTCTTATGTTGTTATCTAATCCAAACCCAAAGAACTCAAGCAACGGAACTTCTATTCTGTATGGGCACTGGTCTTGTTCAAGATACGATCTATAGAGAGGCTAAAACCGTAATTTCCCCAATCTGACAGCATTTCTACCATCAAAAGTTAGAGATTTAAATGGCAATACCTAGCATTTTTTAACTAGACTCTATGTATTTTTCATCACTGTAAAATATTAGTCACATTCTTCTTCAGATTGCAACACAAAACACAATAGTGATGCACGTTGCAGGATGGTAAGTAAGAACTGTGCTACAGCTGATCAGGGCACCAGCCAGTTTAAATCAATCCTGACTTCAATAGAGCTACACTAAATTTTCATCAGATAAATATATGGTTTATGGTTTCCCTAGTAGTTAGACCTTTTTGTGCAACTAAATCCTCACTCACCTTCCGACTTCAGTGAGAAGTGGGGGGAGAAATGATTTCCTAACACCTGAGTACAGAAGAGAAGGAAAGGTTCTAAAAAAAGAAAATATTTCAGATTTTGTATAATTATAAACAAATGGGTTTCAAGCAAAAACAATCCTTGAATTAAATGAACGATTCAGCCAACTTTCTATACTAGACAAGAAGACAGGACAGCTATGCTTGGAAAAACAGATCATCATCATCATTGAAACTACAGAGGCGTCTGCCTTGAAGGTCAACTTCTCTGTTGTGGATTACCTCCACTTAGAGAGGAAAATAAACCACACACAGAAGTCAACTATAGCTCCCTTCCTGTGATAGTGTAGTCAAGAGAAGAAATTGTTCTCACACATGTCACTGAACGTGTGAGAGACCTTGTATTAGTGAATGACTGGCACAGCAGAGCTCTGCTTCAGCATATTTTTTGATTCTACATCATATAATACTGGGCCAATGCAAATAGCAAGGGCTGCTCAAGAGCCACTTCCAGGAAAGTGGACACTATCACTGGAAAAAGAGGCTTTTCACTACCACAGGGAATTTTCCTGTTGATCAAAAAGAACTGAAATTGGACTACTTCACACCAAACCCAGCAAAGAATGATGCTTTACACCCCTCACTTATCCTCACAAAGGAAGAAAAGTAAGTAGCAAAACCCTTCAGCAAGCCCTAGGGGCAGAACCTGTAGGTTCAACATGACATGCAGGAAAGGTTTCATTAATAATGGCTACGCTTCAGGTAAGATGCAACACTGCAGAAAAATAAATAAATTAACCCCTCACTACTTGTTTTCCTGAGCTCATGTGCTACATGAAGCCCTTACACCGGCCTTGTGTTTCCATGGAACTGTGTTTCAGTCAACGTGGAGACTACAAGAGACTGGCTTCAAGGCCCTGATAAGGAGTTTGCATTGCTGAGAACTCATTTCAAAGCCAGCATGATCAGGACAAAGCTTCACAATGCAGCACTTGAATATAACTATAATAAGTTGTATCAGAATCTCATTATAAGCAAATGCATCATTTAAAATAGCAGGTCCTTTAGATCTCATTTTTCCAACCTTAAATCTCTAGATACAAAATAGTATTTCTGAGCATTTGCATGTAATCCAGATGTTGCTCTTCTCCCCTGCTGAACTGAAATCATAATCCTCAATTCTGATGACACAACCCATTCCCTCTCAGCAACTCATTGCAATGTTGCACAAATGAGCATGACTTGTTTTAAGTAAGCTGGAGAAGTTCATTTTGGAAACTGAAATGCAACTTTAACTTGGCTTCCCACCATAAATAGCAGTTAATATAAAAAGGTACCTATAAATAAGACAAATTTAGTTTAATTAGAATAGCTTAAGATATAAGTGATTTACTGTATCCAGAAGTTTGTTTGCAAGGTTCTGAACTGGATTACTGTCAGACTTCTTGCAGTTCTGTTTCAATATACTGCCCATGACTGAGTCAAGATCCAGCATAGCCAATAGACTGTTCTAAGCAGCATATACAAACAGCTATTTCCTTTCAACATTTTTTTTCCTTTTTTCCTCTAGAAAGATGCATCAATTTTTATTTTCTTCCTAAAGACAACAAGATAGAGACACTGCAGGAACCTCAGTCACAGCACTTACTGGTTTTGTGCTGTTTCACCACAATGTTTAACTCATTATGACATGCAGGATAGGCAAAGAACTTCTGATATCCAAGGTCATTTCTGAACCACAAATATTATTATCAAGAGTTTCAAAGTCCCTAAAATGTCACGTCAGAAGGCATCTGTCACTAGTAATAGGAGCTGTGCGTTGTCATTTAAAGGTCCTGGTTTTTTGTTCCCCTCCCTACAAAAATTTCAGATTAAAAAATGAAGGCTAATAAATAAATCAAAACAACATACACAATACCCAGAGTGGTCAGCAGGTAAACAGACTAATCCATGCCTTACACAGACCCTGAAGCCAGCTCTTTTGGGGGTTAGGGATCAAAACAAATGGGAGACAAAGAGGGAGAATGCTCATTAAATAATTATGGAGTTTAGCCTAAATGCTAAGTAAAAGAGTCACTGCATGTTTAGCAGATGCTACTGTGTAAAACTAAATCCACTAAGATTCTCGCGTGTTCCTCTCTTTTTCTCCCCGCTCTACTTCATAAGCAGGATTTCCATGATCAGACAAGCATCCACTGAACAGCTGGGCACACTTTGCCAATTTTACAGCAATCAGTGATCACTGAACACAAGTTCTCTTCCCAAACCAGAAGCACCAAAATAATAAGTTTGAAGGGATGAAAAAAATTCTTCCATCTATTCACATTTCTGCACCCTTTATACTGCAGCTTTATTTTGTTTGGGTATTTTGGAGAAGTAGGAAAAAGAATCATCTTCAGAGCTTTTCCTCCCTCATTTGGGGGATATGGAAGGCAATCGTTTTATTTGGTCTGTCAGTTTGTTGATATTTTTGGTGACCAACAGAAAAGCAAATCAGACATCAGCAGATCCTGTTATATTTTATTAAATACTATACTTAAGAAAAAAATGCCCTAGCTCCTGTACAATACCAAGTCTTCAACCTTCAAAGCAGTTTGTGTAAGGCACAGTACCAACATTACAGGTGACAAAACAGAAGTGTCAATAAACAAGTCTCAAAATAAAGAGATGAGTAAAGAAATCAAACCTGCTAAGCTTGAGTCCACCCATTTTCTCACCGACTTACAAAGTCTTCCATGAAAAAGCAAAGAAGAAGTTGATTTTCCTTTTAATAAAAGCAAAAGGATAAATGGGCACAAATGAGTCACTTCTTCAAAATTCCACTTGATGCTTTAGGTATTGGAGGACCCTTTATGGACTTGCTTTGAAAAAAAGCTATTTTACAAATAGAAAAAGAATGGCACAAATCTCTCAACACTTGGATACACTAGTTGCGACCTTTTCAATCTCAGGATATCTCAAGTATCCAGCAGATTGCTACTTCTAAATTTTCCCCTATGATCACACTAAGAGATAGACCATCAGAACTACACATCATGATACATCAAGTTTGTGGTACACATTCTAGACATGGCATCAACACTTAATTCAGTTCTGAAGGGGTTAATTGGGAAATTTGATCCTTTATATTGCCCTAGGAAATACACAGCACATCCCTGATTAATGTGACAGGATGCATCAGTTCATAAAGGGTGAAATTTACCCTTGCATAGTAGGCTAGCACAAGACCAATACTTAAGTCCTACTTAAGCACTTAAAATACAAAATACCAAAGCTTGGTGGAAAGTCAGCATGTCAGCATGTCTGTAGATGAAATTCAGTGTCAATAAATGCATAACAGAAAGACTACTGTGAATTATTAATATGCATTTCAGACTCCCAAGTTAACTGGAGTCATTCAAGAAAGAACTTACCATTATTTTGGACAGCATAATAAAAAAATCACCTCAATGTGCAGAGGTAATCAAAACTGACAACAAAATGTTGAACAATCAAAAAGGAAATTATACTTGAGAATGAAAAAATGCCAATGTATAAATCACTGACTTCAAAAATACATAGTAAATGTAGGTAACATTATGAGACCAGCAGCAAAAACAGTGAGTGCATGTGGATACCAGGACAGGATGAAAAGATACAGACTGCCAGTTTTGAAGACCAGAGTAAAAAGAGACATACTAGATAACATTAGACAAACATAGGATGATAACAGATATAGAGATGGCACAGTATGAATTCTCCATTTTCTTAATACCAGGATGCATTTTACCTTGACAAAGTAAAATGGAACAAAGTTTTAAATGGAGAAGGAAGTAAAAGGAGACAAGGACTTTGAGGTTTCTTTTCATTTATTTGGGGCAACAGACAATCATATATCTGAAATACAGATGGATATTGGGAATAGATTCATATCCCTGTATTAGAATAAAAATCAACCAACAAGCTTTGACACGTTCAGACAGAAGGCAATTAACCAAGATACTGGAGGCAAAAAACCAAGTAATCCTATTGGTGATTGCGAAGTTAGCTGCTGCAACATTCCTAAACCCTTCCACTGGAACATCTACTGTAACAAGAGGGAACACCAGTCTGACACAAAAAACATTGTTTTATCATAGCACTGCTGTTGTGCTCATCAAGAACTAGGCTGTCTAAAACTGATAGCAGTGCAGAGTAGAGATAACCAAGACAACTTTCCAATCAGTAAATTCAGGTATCAGCCTGACTTGCCACAGCAGTCTGAAGCCTCCTTTTTGCCTGGTTAGTAACTGCAGGGTAGACATACACAAAGTTAACTAGGCTGGTGTTGGGGCTCGACGGCGTGAAATGGCAAGAGAGTTTGGACAATGTCCAAGACTGAAAGACAGACTCTTCTACAGTTTTGCATCTCACTCAGAGGAAAAGTATATATGTGCTTATGCTTATGTACTGATCTGGAACAAAAAAAACATTTTTCCTATATGCATTCTCCTGAAATTCAAAGATGTTTAGGTCTCAGATTTAAAATCTTACCTGTAACCAAAAGTACCAGTGTTTAACTGTGTATATTTCACCATGTGACTCTTCATCAATGGGTATTAATGCAAAATTAGTAACTTCTAGGCCTTCTAATGAAAAGAACTACAAAAATTTTGAAGTCTGACGTGGAGCAAGCTAAGTACTGGGAAGGTAGTACCAACAGAGTAAACCTCAAATGAAGGACTATCCTTATTCTCTCAAGGATTTAATTCCAGCAAGGAATTGAACTACTGACTTCCCCTTCCTTACCACCTCCTCCTGTCAACAGTCAGATAAAATAAACCTAGTCATACAGATTTTTATCAAAATCTCTTGAGACAAAAAAAAGAATTTCTGGACCAGAGGTCAAGCATGAGAATTGTAGGCTCAAAGGTCAATTGTCTAAGAGAACTGTAGGCATTTGTGGATAGCTTAGAACAGAGGCAATATCTAAGCTGTGGCTATTATGTCAACACAGAAATACAGATGCTATAAATTCAGAGACCACTTACTTACATAAAGAAAGTTAAAAAAAAAAAAAAAAAAAAAGAAATTTAAAGAAAAGGTAAAGATTACAGAAAGGCCTTTTCAAAGACAGAAACAAGTACATATCTCTTTGCAGAAACGGTGTAATATCTAAAACTTCAGACACAAAAAACCTTTCATAATGCATGTGGGTTTGCATTTTTCTCAAGTAGCAATGTCTGAAACAAGAAAATTCAACATCTAGACCCTTTGCCAAATTAAAAAATTTATTCTCTGCCCTTGTATAGAAGGCCAAATCCATAACTAGTTACGTTGCATGAAGTGCAAGACTCTTAACTGGATAGCATCAGTTGAGGATCTAGCCCATAGTCACAGAACCTGACCTTTCAGTTACACTGCAGAAAATAAATCAACTCCAACTAAAGTTATAGGATAGAAATTCAGGCTGTTTCTGGTGTAATCCATGGTTAAATTGTGTTTTCTGTGAAGCACTGTAATTCTAAAGTAAGACTCGATAGCCTCAGAGCCATCATACCACTTTTACAACAGCATAAGCAAAACACCTATTTACCTGTGGAGAGAGGCAGGCTCTGGGCTTCTTCATGATCTCACATATCCCACTTTTCCAGCCTCTCATTACACTAAATACCCTTCAGTGTTTCATAATACGAGTGAGCTTACAGTCAATCACACTCCATGGTGCTGAGCTTGCAAAGCAGCATGGATCAAGATCTTTCCATTCCCTTTGAAATCCAAGTCTGGATTGCTCCAGCTTGTTTTTCAATAGAGCAGTATTTTCAAATGCTACTGTTCGATTTTACAATGCTGCTGGCAAGGCTGGGAATCAAGCTAAATCCACATGCATCCAGCAGGGAAAGTTGCCACAGGGAAAAGAGTGAAAAATCAAAGGGTGAACAGTAAGATGATCCTATACCACTGACTTGCTGAATGCCAAAGAATAAAGGTTTAATATAGCACCAGAGAAATAAGAAAAACAAAAAAGTTACTTCCAACGCTGTCAGTAGTTGCTACTATGACAGTCAGAGATGGGGTTTTTGGAAACACAAAACTGGAGGAGAAAAACCCTGCTGCATATGTATTGTTTCTTTGTCACCCACTTACATTTCAATTACTAAATGCTTCTCTTCAGCAGTATATGTCATTTTAAATAAGCATCACAGTTGACAAGAGAATGCATCGTGGGGTTTTGGGGTTTCTTTTTGGTATAGCTTATAATCAAATAGTATTTGACTAACCTTTCTATCTATACCCTTTAATGCTTATGGTCTAGTCTTTGCTGAAGTTGTTTACGTGCAATTCACTAGCAGCAATACAAAATATTCTCACTTGAAACAGCTTTCTGGTAGTACACATTTGCTGGCTTCAGTACAGTGATTCTTATAAGGACATATGGTAGACAGTAATGTCCATAGTAGGATATTATGCTGCTCTGCTGTGTCAAATGGCTGTAAATCCAAAGAAATGTCAATGAAAAACCGGAGTTGCAATAAGAAGAAAAAATAAAAGGGTGTAGCAGGAACAAAAATCTGACCCATCATTATGTGAGAATTTTCCTGTAAGACACAATCTCCGAACAAAATACAAACGGTACAAATGTAATGACCAGGGAGAAGTTAGGTAAAGAGAGTCTGCAACAGCCTATTGTAACCAGAGGAAACCAAAAACTACAGGACAATGTTGGTTTAAAACTGACATTTAGATACTGTTTTGCGTATGAACTGGCTCACCTAATGCAACTTCCAAAATGTGGAGAAATAGCACATCTATCCAACTTCACAGCAGGACAAATATGAGGATGGTAAAAACTGCATTGCAAAGGTCACATTACCAAGGGCGTCCAGTTGCAAAACCAGAACCAATAAGAAGGTAAATGAGTTTTAAACACTTTCAAATTTTAGCATTTTTGCAGGTTAAGAGACAATAGCAAATCAAAGAAATTGTGCATTTAACCCAAGTATAATAATGGCC
>JAYRBT010000177.1:16456280-16515370 GCA_036023395.1 Myiotriccus ornatus
TGGCCCTGACCAGGAATCGAACCCGGGTCTCGGCGGTGACAGCGCCGCGTCCTTAACCACTAGACCACCAGGGGATTTACCCAAGTACTGACACTATAATCACAGCTGCTTTTCTGTTAAAGTTAGGGAATAAAGTCTTGGTGATTTAATTTCTCCTAGGATACATGTACATCTACACAGGAATCAACACAAACACCTTACCAAGTTCAATATCCTACCTCCACCAGTGGCCATAAACCACTCAAATTCATTTTTATGCTGGAAACAAACATAATTTGAAATTTTCATTAGAAAAAGTTATCATTAACAAAACTGCATGTCTTCCTACAAAGTATCTATGCAGTAGCACAGTTACAGACACAGCATGATTTTGACATTTGCTGTAGTCCTGGAAAGGAAACAAGCCAAATGCAACCTTGGCACAGCTTTAAAATTTTCAAAAAAATCATTTGCACAAAACTCTGGCTTACCGTCTCAAAAATAGAAAGGATAAATATTTTAATTTTATCTATTTATCTATTTTCTGAACTCCCATTTTTACCTCCCAGGACATAACTTAATACTTCAAAATAGGTCTTAATTTGGATTCAAGTTATAGCTAAATCTCATATTGGCAAAAGGGTAAATTTCACTGTTAGGGTACTGACGAAAAAAGTCTCCTTCCCTATTGGCCAAAATACTTTTTCCAGACAGCAGCTTACAATATGACTATCTTTAACACCCATGTAACAGACTTGTAAGGTCATCCTTTAAAAAAATCCTTTGATATTTCAATTTTCAAGTTCATCAGCAGCCTCCTCAGAAATGCCTGCATGCCTAACAGTCTAGCCTCGCCACCCACTTCACACTGACCTATATCCTTTCCAGGCAATAGTTCTGGAAGCTGAGACTGACTGAAATAAAAATTTGGTAAATATAATTTTGCCAAATAAGACTGTTAGTATTATCAACTGGGTGCATCTATTAGCCTTGCTTTGTCTTTTACTTCAAAGTTAGATGGGGGTGGCGAAAGGAAAAGAGATGATATGGGACTATATAGCTTAATTTGAGACACTCTTAAAGGCTTCTCTGTCAGTCTATCAGAAGCTCCAAAGATGACTTGAAAGAAAAAAAAAAACACAAAAAAACCCACACCACCAGAGGGCTGCTGCCTGCAGGAAAATGAAACTGCTGCATTTTAACACTGCAGTAGAATTCTACCAGCTCCACAGAGGCATAAATAAAACTGACCAAGTTATAAATCTTTTGTAAGTAGAACACACAGCATCATACATAGTTTTACTCGGTGACATTTTGTTTGAGAGATCAGGGATGAATGCCCTTAAGGAAAGAAGCAACAAAAGTCAGCATAGCCACATATTGTCAAAATGGGAACATCAAAGCAATTTTTCTATTTTATTTGATACTTAGAACAACTTTTGTTTTAAATGCAGCCACAGAGATTTCAGCATTACTGTATCAATATTACAATAATCAAAAGGAGAAGCTACGGAAGACAACTACAGCACAAAAAGATATCATCACCTGGACAGATCAGGCTGTATGGTCCACTACATAATCAGAAGATTTAAAAAACCAACCAAACAAAAAATCACTATGCCTAAACAGTAGAGTTATTCCAGGCCTTTTCATGCTGCTTTTTAATTCTGAAAAATTATCAATACTAGTTGGCTAACCCTGTCAGTCCCAAAAGGAAAGTCAAGCATTACCTTAGTTTTACAGCAGATCATCATTAAAATTTAAAAAAAAAAAAAAAAAAAAAATTAACTTGCCAAAGGCTCCACCCCAAGTCAGTGGCTGAGGCTGTTAAGGACAGTGAAGACTACATAGCTATTGTTTCTGAATAATCTGCCTTACAACTGCACAATGACATGAACAGAGCCTGTATTGTACCCGTCTCTACTACTCTTGAAGCCAAGAAATGACTTGGCTGGGACACTGTAGCACTTCAGAGACCACAAGAGTAGTGACCCAATCCTCCGAGAAGTTCAGTACCTTTAATTCCAGGGGCCTTGAAAGTACACAATAGTCTTGCACATGAGAATTAGAACTCCACAGGATCAACCAGAAGGTTGATACTTTGTGTAGACACACACAGAGAAACCCAGTCCTGAAATGAAGTCACACATATACCAAGTGTACAATGGGTTATGTATAAAAATGCTCAGCTTATCCGTATCTGACACACTGTATCAATTTGTAGCTGATGCAGGGTTTATCAACAGCACAAAACAAAGGCACAACCGGTACAAGTAAATAATAAGGTAAAGGTGGGGAAGACAGGACGTCTACACAGAGCAAGGTTCCTCTCTGTTTCACTTCTCCAACCTTCACTGCCCTATTTTCACTGCTGACTGTGCCAGGGAAGAATAACATTACACACACTAATGCCAGAGTTCCACCTCCGATTGCAGGTTACACACACCTTTTGGCCAGGATCCTTGGCCTTGCCATGTTTTCAATCTCCACCATTTCAATGAGAAGAGAACGACTTAAGACACAGGAGTTTCTCCCCTTTGGTGGGCTCTTCAGAAATTCACAGGAGACAGCGGAACAGTAAATACAAAGTTAATTTTGCTATTCTAATCAAGGTTTTTATGAATTCTTGTGAATCAGTTCACAGACCACCTGGTTCTGCAGAGCCACAGGCACCAAAACACTGAGAATAAGTAAGAATTGGTGGAGCTAAAAAGGCTTCTCAGCTGTAACTCATCTGATTCACTGTTGATAAGAGTAATGGCGATGACAGCATTAATGACACGATCCAAAAACCATGCCTATTTTTGCAGCATTTTCTCTGAGCAGGATGAGCCACCTGGTAATAAGATGGCAACTCTCCCAATCATACGAGTAGTCTAGCTGTTCCTTTCCCTAGCAAAGATGCAGTAATGATAAAGATAGGGACATTTTCTGCATCCTGAAACTTAATGCAAACTGGTTGGGTAATTTCAGTACATGTGTGTGTGGAATACTAGAGAAGAATTACTGTTAAAACTATTAAAGCATTTGCTTGCCTTGATTTTTCTGTTAGCTGAGCACAGACTTCTGCTTTAAGGATGAAATATAGTAATTTATAAAATGCTGGGCCTGTATTTTCAGTTTGAATTGAATTCGCTTACAGTATCGTTCCACTTAGTGCTCTAATTTGCCTGAATATTCACTGCAGAGATGTATTCCTAGGCTGCTCTTAACTAGAACACTGCCAGAGGTCTGCCTCTGCTGCCATCAATGAGAAGCTTGCTCATGAGTCAAACTCCCCTCTCAGATAAACTTGAGCAAGGCCTTGAAGTCACTGAGAATCCACAGATTTAACTGAGTGAGGAATTTGCCTAAGTAATGTCTTCATCACAATCAGGAAACAACCAGAAGTAAAAGAGATGTGATTTCATAAATATGAGCAATGAAATAAACCACAGACCCAGAAGAAAAGCAGCATGGGACAAATCCCAGAAACACTAGGACAGATCGTTCTTTGTTGTCAACGATTTCTGATTTTAATCAAGCTTTACTGATTTATAGAAGTATGAAGTTTGGGGAAAGAAGTGTAGATTTAACTAGTTTCAAAACCTAACGAAAAAATTGTTTAAGGCTGGTGATCACAAAGTGCAAGGAATCTTAAAAGCTGTGCCACTCATAGCTGTGTCTTTACGAAAAAATAAATGCTCGTGTTTAGTAGGGTGATAGTGCTTGTGTCATTGCCAAGTTCTAATACAATACTTGGCTTTGTCTTTGGTGACAATTTTGTACAGACAGGCATTGCAAACACACAAACAGCTCTCAGTCTTCCTCTCAGCTTTCTGCAGGAAAGGACTACTTCAAATACTGCCACTGTACCAAAATGGATACATGGAGGAAACACAGAGAGGGCTCCCTTCTTCCCACACTCCCCGAACTCTGAGTTCAGCTTGCAAACAGAAATGACCAAGTTCAAGTCTCCATCATCCTTGCTTTGCACTGCTCCAGCAGCAGAGAGTAGGCAGGAATCCAGCCTATCAAGCTGTCCGGGGATTCCCCCAGCATTAGGGAATCTTAATGTAGTTTTAGCATCACTTTTTCCTTCTAACTTTGGTGTAAGAATCTTAACCAAGGTTATATGAGGGCTATATGTGAAGAGTAGCTGTCTTCCAGCCACCCTGATCTGCCACTGCACCATCTCATGGCCTTCAAAACCAAAGAAAGATCAGAGAAGCTGTGCTCTTTAGGACAACTTTCCTTTAGCCTGATTTTTTTTAAGGAAATCAAATTTAAATGTTCAAGGTGGCTGGCTGCAATTCCCCCATAACATTAAAACTGATTATTAAGTTTCAACCAAGTTTGAAAGAGCAAAGGAAGTCTCTAAGATTCTACAAATTTAGTGGAAAGCGCTGAATGTCTGTGGAAAAAAATAAGACATTCAAACTATCACTCCCTCTACGGAAAGCGTAATTGTGATTTAATCCTTAACGTATTGCAAGAGAAATAAAAAAGATGGGCAAGCAGCAGAGACAGGTCCAATTGGGCCACAGACACTGTCTTCACCTAGTCCAAGAGACAAGAGACAGAGAGAAAGCAGAAGCAAAAAGAGAATATAGGGTACAAAACTGGAAGAAATAAAGTTCCTTAGATCCACAGTTCACTGAGCAAGTTATGGTTTAGTTGCGTAGGATAACAAATAGCAGAAGAGTTGAGGTTGGAGATGATCTCTGGAGATCAGAGAGATCAACACCCTTGGTCAAAGCAGTCAACTTGAGCAGCTGCTCAAGGCTGTATCTAGTCTCTTTCTGAAGATAAGCAAGGACAGAGACTTCCCAGCATCTCTAGGCAACCAGTGCCAGGTTCAACCCACTCTCACAGTGGAGAAGCTTCTTCCTATATTTAAATGAAACCTCCTATACACACACAAAGGCCTTACTAGGATTAGTGCCTTAGCATGAAAGAGATTACATGCAGACAATGTAACACAAATTATGTGGAAGAAAAAAATACATCTAAAAGAGAAAATAATCCTCCATGGACAAACAGTACATAACTATTAATTTCCCCAAAACAATGCATCTTACATAAGACATAGGAGAAAACCATAGAAGTACCTTATTTTTCAGTCTACCATGACCATACAGTTAAAAAATAAACCTCTAACAATAATATATACTTATTTAGATACAGGCTATGTTCTTGAGTATTTCTACCAGCTCTTCTAGCAGTAACCATCAACCTATTCAAATAGGGCTGAAATGATTAAGAGTCTCAGCCTTGGAACTGTAACATCCCCAAAGTTTTCTAAGAATACCTTCCTAAAGAAAACTGTAGACCAAACCACTGTCTGCTGGCAGCAGGTTGTCCCAACATGACAGCCAAGCTACCCATCATTTAGAACCTGAAAATACAATGAGATCTTTGTAGCAGAATACTGTGAGAGATTAGGAGATTCCAGTATGGTAAAAACCTTAAGAGTCAAATCCAACCCTTAATCTTAGGGACAGTTCATAGTTATTAAAAGGAATTCACACAATCACTGAATGAAACTCACCCAGGGCAAATGGCTGGCATGATGAGTAACCCAACCCTCAGCTGGCAAACAGTCAGCAAAAGACACTAGAAAATTTTTAACATCCCACACAGTGCATTTTACACCACAAAGATTTGGCATGTAAAGCCAAAGTAAACTTGTGCCTTAATTCAAATGCAATAAGACAGTAGTCTTAGCAAAGTCTTATGCTAGATGAGCTCCGACTTTATCAGAGCAGGACTATTTTTTTTTTAATAAAACTTTTAAAAAGGAAATTCTACATCTCCAGCTCATGTTTAGCTGCAAATATGTTATTGCAGATCACTCTTCCTCATAAACAGTATTACCATAAGGTGGATGAACCAACACTATAAACCCCAGCTTTGGTGTGCCTCATCCTGGACCAAAGCAACAAAACCATCACTTTCCCAGTAAGAGTATCTTTGTAGAAATCCAGTGTCTACATTGCTACCCAAATATAAAATAATTAAGTAAATAGAGTGAAAGAAGATAAAGAGCCAAGCAATTCCATCAACATTCCCTGTTGGGTCAGTATGAAGACCTGGTACATTCTCATGCACAGCTGTTGTTCAACTCTGGCAGACTGAAACTTCATAGTTCTAAGAGCAGGCTTTATACAGACAGTAAGAAGTTAATATATTTTGAGTCCAGACCAGTTTGCTTCTCCCAGAAACCAGCTCCTCCATTATGTTTGTTCCAGTCAAAAGTGCTTTTAATAGATAAAATACAAAGACAGTCAGTTTATGGCATTCAAGGCTTGAATATACAGAGGAACATCAATGCAAAACCAGAGCACATTAATACATAAGTAATATAAGTAAAATGTTAATGCATAGATAATATATAGACATTATAAAAAAATATATACATTACCACACTGATTTTTTTTCTCCCACATTAAGCATATATTGCAAAAGACAGCAAATCAAAATTGCAAAAGCCTCAGGATATAAAGACAGCGTGTTGTTTTGTAAGTAGAAGCAGGCAGCCAGAAAAGCACTTACTAAGTGGATGCCTGAAAACAGTTTTTCATCTTTTTTTGAAAAAAAGAAAAAAAAGAAAAAGAAAGAAAAAAAAAATTAAAGGTAAGCACTTCATTGGAAATATTACCATGCCTATAATTCCCATATAGTGTTGGAACACTAAAACAAGAAAGAAAAAAATATAGTACTTGCACACCACCCTAAGCCACTTGATGGTTTCTCCCCTCAATTCCCCGCTATACCCTGCATTAACCCTTCTACTGTCAGTTGATGTTGCAAATCTTGGTGCAAAGTTTTTACCAGCAATAACTTTTTGTCAGTAACTGGTAGGTTATTTACTTTCTCCCAAACTCCTTAATTATCAAATCACTGATTGTCAGTGGGTGGATCTCAGATAAGAAACCGAAATGCAGCCTGTTATCTGTGGTAAGCTATACAAAGAATGGTCCCTTCCAGTCTATCCTTACTCCTTCCACCATCCCAAATTAAATATGTTTATAAATGAAGAGGAAATAATACAAAAATATATATATTTCTTGTCCTCTTAAGCAGGCAATAACCTTTATCAACAAAGCCAAAGTAGGTACAACAAAGTCTAACAGCCTGCACCAGCCTGAAGGTGACTCGGCCCTTCTCTGAAAGCAATAGACCATTTGCCAGACAATGTACCTGGATCTGCTTAAACACACACTGTCATTTACTTTCTTTGTCCATACTGCTTTTTATCCTTAGTCTCACGATCCACTTCTATTTATTAGCCTTTAAAAACTCTATCTCAAGGTCATTGCAAAAGAAACAGTACATTCCTGTTTATACAGTCCACAGGACAACTGCATTCTCATAGGCATCTCTGCCACAAATGACACATCCAAAAAAAAAAAAATGCTTGCAGCTACATCAATAGCCAGCAATACACTTTTATGAAAGGAATCAAAACAATTTTCACTGTTCCACCTAAACTCCATTTAAATCCAACTTTCAAAAGCTATGAAGCAATGAAAAAAAATCTTCTGGATAGATTTTTTTTGGTGTGGTTTTTAACATGATTTTATCAGTAATGTTTCTAGTCTGTAACCAGAATTAATTAATAAAAATTTTGTATCCCTACTCAAAATTAAATGTAAAATAAGTCAAATGGAACTGGATGAACAATATTAATAGGCTCTAAAAGTAGGCATTTAAAATTAATTAAGTTTGATTTGGTCACATCTGTGAGCCTTTTAAAGAGCCCTTTCTGGAAAACTTACATTTGCCAGGCATGGATGCTCGTAGGAGACATGTCCAAATTGTCCAGAAAAACTAAATTTTCGGTTTGCACTTGCAAACCTCTGTGTTGGACATGCTTACACAATGATACAAGTAGAATGCAATTCTCTCATGCAATATATCCATTAGACTATATTCAAGAGTACAATTCAAATCTTTGAATACTACATATGTGAGTTAAGACAGTTCGGGAAAGGAGATAAAAATAGTTGTTTGCCAGAAAGTCTGAAACAAATAAGGATTTAAAGGAAACCACTCTGCCTTTAAAGAGACTGCAGATGAAGACAGTTCAAGTTCATTAAGAACACTATTTACAACAAATTATTCATGTTATTCTACAGATCATTATGGATGTTTTGTAGAAAAACAATGTTTATGTATGAACTGGAAATGGAACAATCTTCTCATATTCCATAAGCAGAATGAACAGCATTATTGACTAGGATTGCTAAACATCTTGGGTTTGTTTAAAACAAAACCAGAAAATTTCTTTGGGATATTTCTTAATAGAACAAATCCACAACAAACAAAAAGATTCCACCCTTACCTATTTATCATGGACTTGATGATCTTTCTACTGAAGTCAGCTCAACTTAAAACGTAGACTGACTTCACAAGGGCAATTCACAAGGGCATCTCAGCATTTGAAGGGTACCACTCGAGCATTCATTTATGTTTCTGCCTGTACTCTATCTACATGGAAATCTTCATCTAGGCTTCCAACTCTTCTTATTATGACTGTTCTCCTGTGTGCACAATACAGTCCTCATGCAATGTCTCTTACGTCAGAGGACATCACTTCCAAACTTCTCATTTCCTTCCAAATTTTTTCTGGAAGCTAGAATTCTTCCACCACCAACATATGTTCTGTATTGCCTACCTACTAGTTTTTAGGTGTGTATCAACATTTACTATTGTCATTGCAACTACTGTTTAGCTCTCTAAAGTATTTAATATTAAAGACTTCCCAAAATTCAATGTATGGAGTAAATTTATGGAAAAACATTGCAATGCTGAAGAATTCAAAACATGCACTAGCTGCTCCACTCAGTTTACAAAAAGAGTTTTAAGAATCCACCTAAAACACTACATCTGGCCTTCTCACAGAATCACAGGTTTTCTAGAAATCAGAAAGAATTCCTCTCTAGAAGTAAATTCTTACAAGAAGCTTTTTTCATTTCTTCGACCTCTCTCCTCACTCTAATGCAGTCCTTCCCACCATAGTGGCACAAAATGATACTAGAGCAGTGATGAAAAGTAGAAAAGTGCTTGAGCAGTACAAAAACTCTGTTTGTGAAATCACTCACTTCATAGATACTGCTAATATTTGAAATACAAGCATAGAGTCACAGAGCCCTACTCATTTGACAACAGCTGAATTTTAACAACTCTTGGGTGAGAAAGCTTACTGTGCTTTACAAAGAAAAACAATCATTCAGAGCCTGCTGCTGTTTCAACAATTTCATAATAATTGTGCTATGATACTGGGGTAAAAGACCAATAGCAAAAGTTTGCAGAAGAATGAAAACGGAAAATAATTTTCCTTGCAGTTAGCAAACAGGAATCTGTTTAAAAAACCCAAACAAAAAAAGGGAAACAAACAAAAAACCCACAAACCCCAAAAACAACAACAAAACCCCAAACAAACAAACAAAACCAAAGAGGAGTGAAAGTCTTAACAGGGATTATCTGAACTCTGCAGTTCAGACATGCAGCATGGTAATACTAGTTTACTTCAGTCACTAAGGCAGGCAAACTACTTTTGAACAATCAGATCAAAGGTAAAGTTAAGAAAGCCCAAATCTCTCAAAACTCATAATCATTACATCATAATCTCTTAAGTCAAAGTCACTATGACATAACCTTTCTAGGCAGAATTTCATTCTTAAGACCTCTACTACCTACAGTATTGCCTTTAGAATTTATTTCTATGATTACTAATTAAACATTTAAGTCTTCACAGACTATCAAGACAAAGGGTATGGATTCATTGTTTTGAAAGAAACTTTCATAAGGAAAGTAAAGTACATGTATGAAAATATTATTAGTATATATACTGATTTGTTGTTTGTTTGAGTGTTTAAAAAGGCCATGAGGAAAACTACAATGATTTACACCTCTTACAATGATATATTCATCTAGACAGCTAAATGGAAGAAAGCTGTACTCTTCAGATTGACTCTTTATCCAATACACTGGGTCAGAAAAAAAATTACAGCAGTATGAATGAAAAGGATATACTTTGTTTAGACTACTTACCTAAGGAAACCAGGCTTCTGAGATAACACCGACTACCCCAACACCCTTTGAAGAGAGCTGAAGCTTTCACTTTCAACCAAATTTGACAGACAAAAATAAAAAAAATTAATAAATTTCGGTTTCTACCAGTGTCATGGAAACAGATGGTTAAGGCTGTAAAGAAACATCCTGTTTAAGCTCTCACTAAATAAAAGGCTATTAAATGCACTAAACCCCAAATTTAATGACTTCTGTTCTTACATAACCCAGCAGCACACTGCTGAACACCTCACTCACGGCTCACATATAATTAACATGTTATACACCTAAATAGCTGTAAGCTCTATAGAATACAATGCAGAAAAGGGAACCCCTACACTCTTAGTGAAGGTCGAAGTACTGTAAGTTTCAGGCAGGACTCTTTGTACCAGGCTTAAAACAGAATGAAAGGAACAAGACAAAATGGATAAGCAACATTAAATTTTTCATGAAGTTTACCTCAAAGTGAGTAGGGTAACTCCCACTTAGAGCTAATGTCTTACTGCTTGTAGACAAAGCAGCATTTTGGAAATTTCAACTAGACACTGAATTGGTGCTATGATGCTGAAGCCTATACAGTGACTGTCAAATAAAAGCACAAGAAAACCCTCCAAAATGCTGAAGACCTTCACAAGAAACACAAGTTCCTCATCTTTGCGCTCGTTAATAAATATTCACTACAGTCAATTTGAATTACTGTTCAGAGTTTCAAGGGTGAAATAGGGGTTAATGAGGCCAAAAGAAACACATGAAAAGAGATAACTGTAGAATTCTGAAAAATAAAGCAAGGAGTATGCAAGAAGCTGATTTCACATAAAAATTAGTGGCAAACGGAGAAAAACCTCTATTTTGCCTAAGACCACTTCATAATCAGGTGTGACTGGGGCTTCTCAAGGCACACTATTTCCACGTGTTTTATCCTAACATGACACACACCTTTGCTCATTACTGCTAATTACAATGAAAACCTCCTATAATGAACTGTAAAATAATGTATCAATGAAACTGAGATACATTGACCTTTCCCCACACACCCATATTTATACAGCCATGATTTTTTTTTACACTGACAGGTGTGTAAAATAATTTGAGTACAATAATCAAGATTATGATGCTTCTTGTATTCTTGTGAAATCATTCAAATAGATTCCATGAGCTATTCCTTCAGATGCCACCAACAAGAGGTGCTCTGAATTCAACCTATTACAAAAGCAAACCATCTTGCTACAGTACTCAAAGTAGACGTTAAATTTATGTGCTGCATTATTAAAAGTCATTTTCATTCCCACTAGCAGCAATGTAACCCTCTTTCAACTTCTCTGTCTAAGAGGCCCTAATCCCTTCTTTGTGGCATCACTCACCCTCAGCAAGCGTGACGCACCAGCCCAGAAGGCTGCTCAGGACAAATTCTGCATATCTGATAAACCAACTATTTTGGTTGTAACCCACCAATTTGAACAGAAGGCTTTTCCCTGTCACCAGGTTCCACTGAAGTCCCAGACACTGCAACTGGACCTCTTTGCGGGGACCAGCAGGCTGCTGCTGGTAAGCACTTTTTTTCAGCTTTTAAGGTGGCAATCAGTGTAGAACTTCACAGAAACCAAGCCAGTGAGAGCTCTACTTACCATTAAGTTCTCCCTCCATGGCACCCTTTCTGTGTCTGCTCTGAACTATGAATGAACCCACCTTCCTTCTCAAAAGCCCCTTCTTTTGATCTCAGTAAAAGCAGGTAGGAGTGATTAACACATTTGCATAATACTAATGTATCTGGGAGCAAAGCAAGATCTGCCTATCTGAAATAAATGTATAGAGTAATTTTTTATTCCAAATAAAAGTGATGGATATGAAGATCACTGCAAAATGGACAGGACTTTGCAATACAACTTATACTTTCTTTCTATTCATCATTACATTTTGCCACATTTTCTCTCTCACTCTTACCATCTCCTTGGGGAAAAACAAAAACATTCCAAGCCATTATGTCCTAATCTTTCAAGCTTTAAAGTCAAGCTCCAAAGGAATTATTACAACCACTACTTTCTTTATCTGTATGCCACTGCAAGCCAAATGCAAAAACACACACCATGGCAACATACTATGGCGAATCAGGCCCTCATACTGCACACTGCTTGTCCTCTTCCTAAAATGCTGCAGGTTGCCTGCTCACCCTCCAAAACAAGCAGGATGAAGACGAGCTACATGCCACACACTGTTCATGGCATTCTGCATGCTCCAAAATGGGATTAGCACAGAAAATGCGAGAAGACCAGAAGGCATATTTCCATATTTAGCCATGTATGTTTAATACTGAGTTAGATTTCACCTCAGTGCATTATTCCATTAATCAAGGGCGGGTATAACAAGAGAGACGTAGACTGACATCACCTACTTTTAAAATTTCTCTTCCTCTTCCCCCCACCTCCAGCTTCTATGACACCATGCATTGTGCATTTCATGTGCATTCATGTGTGCAAAGAGCAGAGACTTTATCTATAAAGATCACTTATACGGTAAAACTGCAAAGGGAAACTTTCACCCTTGTCCAGCTGGTTGAATAACTGCAGAGGCCAACAGCAGCAAGCCTCTAAATACATCCTGTTCTTCTCCCTCCACCCCCACGTCTCTAATCACTCAGGAGGAAGATAGGAAGATTAGCAGAGAGGAAAAAAAATAACCAAAGCTGCAGATAACCCTTTAGGACCACAACGTCAGGCTATAAGAACATGGAGCAAAAGGTTAATGCAGCTGTATTTTCAGGAACCTCAAGCACAACTGTATTTAAAGGGGAGGGAGGGGTGCTGAGAATGTGAAGGAGAGAAAAAAGGAAATGGTGATGAAGACAAAAATGAATTTGTCATCTACAGCTAGCTCTTTGATCACCTGAAGTATCCAGGAAAGGATATCAGCAGAAATAGGGCAGTTTTATTAACAATACACTGCAATTTTTCACGTATTTTCATTATCATCATCAGAACAGATTTTAGTAAGAATACAGCTGCAGAACACTTACTGAGCTATGCAAAGAATAAAGGTGGTACCTAAAACAGTGACAGAGAACTACCTTTACCAGCTGATACACTGAAGAGATTGGGGAAAAAAATAAAATATAAATAAAAGTCACTTCCACTAGAAGACAATGTCATCTTCATCCATGTCTCTGAACGGTTGCTATGGGGTTGTGAAGAGGAGGGGAAGGATGGGGGGGAGGTTATAATCAATCATCTCAGAAGAGCATTGCTTCTTACAGAGAAAGATCTGGATTTTGACTGTGTCCCTAAGAAAATTGCGGACTGCAGAGCTGCTGCCACGCAGGGCAGTGAGGAAGCAGGCAGAGCAGAGGCAGCAGCTGGGGCTGGAAACGCCTATTAAATCCTTTAGACAACAGATGGGCAAAGCTCGGCTGGGTTATTAAAAAAAAAAAAAAAAACACCACCACAATGCATCATGTTTTATTGTCCCACCATAATGAACAACACTTAACACCCACATGCCCAAAGAAGCCCCCCTATGGCTGATCTTACCCCTTTCCTAAATAATAGTCTCGAATCTCAATCCACTTTTGGGGGGCTCCCAACCCAATGAATTTGCCAGATGCCATTGCTTATTGCACCTGTTACTAAAAAAAAAACCAAAAAAAAAACCAACAAAAACCAACCAAAAACCAAAGAAAAAAAGAAAAAAAAAGGAAGACACTTGGGCTTCGTTTTTAGGGTTTTTCTTCCAATTAATGCTCCCCTGCCCTTGAAGTGAATATTCTATCCAAGCAAGCAACAGTAAGTCCAGATCTTAAACGCATTTAGGGGATCTAATTATGTCATGTGGGGCAGAGGCACCTGCTCTCTGCTAATTCCCTCCACTCCGTTTCCTCTTTTTTATATTTCTTACCATTGTTCCATTCAGGAAAATCTGCTGGGGGCGAGTTTCATAAACAAGCTTTAAGAAAAACAATTAAATAACCTCCCTTCCCCCCTCCCAATCCCTCCTACAAAAACACAGCATAACCAGAATGAATTCTGGTACCAATCCTCTATTTTTCTTGTATTTCAGACCCTACCCACAAAAACCACTAGCCCATCCATCCATATTTGCTAAATACCCACAGCAGTCAGTGCCAGAGACATACTGTACGTATTTCCACCCCCCCCCCAACTGCACCTTAAGGACTACACCCTTTTCAATCATGATGTCATGAAATACTGCTGGTGACTCCCCCACTACCACCACCACCACCTCCTCGGTACTACAGGCTGTGAACCTTTAATTTCAATATAATTTGATTAAAAAGAAAATGCTCCTAAGTAGGGCAGTGAAGAAATGGATGTGAAAATTCACCACCAGCAGATCATCTATTTTTTCCTCTGCATGCACTCTGCCTGTCATTAGAACAACACCCATTAGCAGGAGTGATGAACATAAAGCATCCTGGGCTTTTTTTCCTTTTCTTTTTTAAAAAAGAAAAAAGAAAGCATTAAAATGAAAACTAAAATAAATAAAGGCAAATATCCCTTATGAATATTATGTGCACTAAAACAGAAAATGGGAAAACCTGAACCCTCAAATATCCCATCCCCGACACCTCACTGGCTGCCACAGCACCTTCCCTCTAGCATCGGTGCTGCTGCAAAAGAACCAACCTGTCTGTCCTTTTCCTAGGGTTTTCTCCAAACGATAGGGTCCAACATATTGTGCATGTTGAGCTCCGCTGCCTTCTTTCCCTGTTGATGTCATTTCTACCTGGATCTGTAATTCTGCAACGTGTATGTGCTGATGAGCTGGAATTTCTCTCTGCAGCTCTTTAAATTCCCACTTTGCAGCTGTGCAAGCGAAGCACTCTTTTTCTCTGCTTTAGTCCCCTTGGTTGCAGATTTTCGTCTTCCTCCTCTTTCTTTCCTCTCTCACGTGCGTGTTCTCTCGCTGGGTCTGCTTGGGACGCTGAAAGACGAAGGAGTTATTTTAATGTTCAAAGAGGGGGATCTACGATCCAAGCCTAAGGAGCATGATGCTGGTGATCCGAGCTCCGCACGCCTTGTTCTCTCTGGGAGCTGTTCAAGGGAGAGCCAGAGCTGGAGCAGCGGAAGAGCCGGGGCCGCAGCTGAGACTGACATTAAAAGCAGCCAATCCACTCGTCTCCCACCTTCTTCTCCCCTCCTCCTTCCACTACCTTTTTCTTTTCCATCAGCAGCAGTTGCTGCCCCTGCCTGCTACAGAGCATCAGGACCAATGGCAACAGCAAACACCTAAGTTCATCAGCTTATTGATAAGGCACAATTAAATATAGTTTAATGTGTATATTATTTTAAGACCCAAACATACACTTTTCTTTTTTTTTTTTCTTTTTTTAACCTCTGAATTTTTCTCCACTATGCAGCTGTAGTTTCAGATCGTTAAAGAAAAGGTGAGACTGTGGTAGGAAATAGGAAAGGGGAAAAAAATCTACTTCTGAAAATGAGCTTGGGAAATTCATTGATTCTGTTTGATTCTGAAGAACCTGTATGTCCTGGGGGTTTTACCCTTTATAGAGAATCTTGGGGGAAGAAGGGGGGAGAGGTGAAGACTAAAAAAAATATTAAAATAATCCTGTAAACACTGAACTCAGTGACAGAGCTGCTTTTGAATTTTATGAGAGCAAATAAACTTCAAGTCCTTAGATAAACAGATCAAAAATGGCATGGGCACTCTCTTAATTAGAAACTCAACCAAAAGTCCAGGGATTAGATGGTAACAGGACTGACTGCTCGATCCACAGGCTTCATATCTGTAGTGTAAGAAAACTTTTACTGTTCTTGCCCAAGTATTTATGCCTGTCTTTAACCTTCAGAGCTTAAGGAGCTGGATGAAATAAAAGATTCTGCAGATTTGCTTCCAATTTGGCACAAGCTATATATTTTCCGGATGCAGGACCTGACAACAGTTTCAGCCAGACTCCAGGACTGTCAAGCTGAAACCATTACCATTACCAAGTGCCATTTTTACCTTCTCTTCCCTATTCCACTCCAGACTGAAAACTCATGAAGATATTTCTATTCAAATTCCAACTGAGACACAGAGAAAGCAAGCATTCCTAAGTCAGAGAGGGAAGTCTTGACAAGCCTGTAAAAGAGAGAGTAAAGAGAGGGCAAAACTTGAACAAGCCTCATCTGTTGTTCACTGAGAGAAGACTATTGGAGGTTTATTTGGTTTTTTTGAAGACGGAAATTTACCTTCTTTTAATACTTACATCTACAGACAGCAGCTGCTCTTGTAATTTGGAATAAAACTAGAAATTGGTTCTTTACCTGTACCACAGATAACAAAACTCTCCTTACCAAGTTGCAGAGGAGTTAGTAAGATGAGGAGGCATGAAGAAACTGGACCAGTAGACTGAAACCTTAAGCCAATTCCAATGTATCCTCCTGTCTGCTCAGGAAAGAAAACACCAACATTTGCTTTGAAAGGAAAAAGCCCTGCTTTGCTCTTTATAGCTTACCTTTACTCACTTCCAGACTGTAACACTGCAGCAACCTGCTAGCAAACTTCAGAACACCCTAAACCGTCTCCATTCCTCAGCTTCTCCCTCCAGACCTCATCCTGTGTGACGACCCACCAAGACTCCTTCCATACTGAGGACTGCCTCTGTGACTTCCCCAGGGCACCCTCTGCCCACTACAGCCCCTACAAGTGTCTACTTCCGTCCCCCGCTACTAAGCTCAACTCCAAATTGCCATTTCTACAAGCTCCCTTCTCTGTATCTTTCATTAAGCGTTGTTCTTCCCCCACCTCACCACAAGCCCATCCTTGTTGCCTCACATGTTCTCCCCTCAGAGCCCTGGTGTGTCATCTCATGCACCTGCGCCCACAGTCCCTCACCACGGAAGGAGGGAAGAAAGTTGGGGAAAATAACACCAACAACTGGGGTGGCACGTCCCCATGCCATGCTCCACTGCCCTCTGTCCTGCAGCCTCTGGCAGAGCCTCAGGACCAGAGGAGGGGACCGGAGAGGAGGCAGCTGGCCCTGCAAGCAGCCGCTGTAGCAGCTTTTCCTCCCAAAGTGGCAAATGGGGCATCAGGGGCTAGAGGGCAGGGGGAAGGCTGTGTGAGCATCCCTGTGGAGAGGCGTAGGGTAGGGTGGTAGTACCAGTAGCTAAACAGGCAGCTGACAGGCCTGTGAGACCTGCCCTATGGCCAAGGGATAGAGCACTGCCTGCCCTTGGTATGAAACAAACCTGCCCCAGGTGTGGTGCAGGACTCGGCCCCTGCAGCACTGACAGACCTGTGGGCTGAAAAGCCCGACCACAGGGCCCAGAGATGTCAGGATGGATTCACCAGGACAGTCTGATATGTCTTGTGATATGGTTGAAAAAATGCCTCTGAAACTTGAGGCACCCGTGCATGACTCAGAAGCCCTCCTTTCCCTATGGCTTCCGAGCCAGGATTCAGCTGCTCAGGATGAGGCACCAAGGTGGGAGAAGCTCTCTCCCAATTGGGCTGTTGGCTACAGAAATCAAGGGCTGAGGAGAATCAAAATGTGTCATGGTTTCAGACCTTTCACTCCCCCTGAATGTTTGACCATCCCCACTGTTAAAAGGCCCCTACACAGACAGTAAGGGTCAACACTTAAGTACAGGAATGTGAGCACAGCTTTCAGAAAAAGGAAAATACTGTTTATTTGTATAAATTAGCAAAGTATCCACACCACAATATTAATAATGCAGGGGTGAATATCAGCATGGATCAACATCTTTTTTAATTCCAAGATTTGTATTTTAAAAGGCATTTAAAAGGAGATTATGATGTCTGCATGTAGTTGAACCATATCTGGGTCATGATATTAATAGAAAGATGAGCAATCAGACAATATTGTCCATCCAAGACCAAACTTGTGTATTTCACATTTTGTTTCTGTTGGGAATTTGGGAAAATGAGTTACCGAGACAGGGATGTTACAAATCCCCACCTTCTGTCACAAAATATGTGTCAATGTCATGGCTGGAATAAGGTTAGAAAACTTGGTAAAATTCATATGATCCTGACTAGAAGATCAGTGAGATTAGAAAACAAAACAAAACAAAGAAACACAGACATGCATGCACAGAAACACTACCCCCTCCTCTTTCCCTCCCCCAACCCCCCCCCCCCCCAAACTCTCATATCTTTTTGGTCTCGTTTAGTTATATTATTTTGATTCCATAGGAATATTCTTCTGTATGGCCTATTACAACAATTTGACATTTTGTCCTAAACTGTTTTTGAGAAAATGTTTGGACACTTCTTGATTCCTGAATAATCAAATGTTGTTTATTTTATTTGTTCATATAGAGCCAAATCCAATTTATCTGTACCCCTTTGATCTGAAACTCAGTCCTTTGAATCTAGGTTATGTCCCCCTGGTGTGAATTACTTATACAATAACTCCCTCAATTATTTGAAGCCCTGTTTATCCAAATGTTTTGATGTTCCAAAAGTATTTTGAATAAACAGGACTCTGCTGTCATTGGATATATCAGATATCTTTGGGGATGCATATGGGATGGTTTCCCCTGACCTTATTCTTCATTATCTTGTGCTTAAATGAACAAGCAGTGTAAACTTATGTGTATAGTCTGCATATTGACATAATCTTCAGTTCTTTTACTCCTTTCTCCATTAATTATTGTTCTTTCATTATTCTCATTTAAGAACTAAATTTCGCTCAGGAGGGACTCAACAAAGATCCCAGCAAAAATTTTTCTTGAGTGTGCAGTGAATAAAAAAAGTAATGATCTATAATCTTACTTAGTTTTATTGTACTTCTGAAAAAAACCCAGAGCAAATTATTTGCATTTTTCACCATTCCCATTTTCACTAGCTTGTGTCTAATGAAAGTCCTCATGTTCATTTGTTTTCTTAGATGCTTGCCATTGCCTTTCCTCTTATTCCCATGAAAATATTAAGAGTCACAATGGATCATGAAATGGTGCAAGAAGCTAGAGGAAAAAGCAGGTCTATGAGAAAGTTTTTCAGTATTTTTCACTTGTAAAGGTGAATTCTTTGTGGAGTTAATAATGAAAAATTAAAAAAGGAAATGTAAGGCTTCCAAGAAAAGGCACCAATAAACTTGTATAATTAGCATAGAATAAATCAGTTGTCCTTTTGTGGTAAGAAGAATTCAAATAAGCTAGGACTTTGTCTCCAATTAGAATAATGTGACAGCTATGCCAATGACAAGCACATAATAAAGATAAACAGAAGAAAAATATTCAGCATTTGCAATGTCAGGATCCATTATTACATCCTGAATTACATGTTCCATCCACATACCTATGGATACATGACACCCCTTTGAGAGGTGGTATTGTGAATGTGATCTTTTGGGAATTAACCTCCATAATAATCTGAGCCAGATATCTGAGGGACATTTAGTCACCAATAGTGTTGACAAACTGATAATACTTTTATTGAAGATAATTGTATCAATCTGCAATGTCTCCGAGTGGATGCTAACAGTCTAAAATTGAGAATTTCCCCCCTTTGTATTAGATAGCTATCTTTTTCATAAGAAGCTGAGGTAGACTGTAAGAAAAGAAAGGACTGGATTTAAGTAAGTGGGTAGTGTTTCAAATTCTTAGAACACCCTCAGAGTTCAGATACTTCTCCTACTATAGCAAGGGTTGAGGAACTTCTACTGGTTAACCTTGGTTACTGGAAGACAGTGCTTCCATAAAGACTCCCACTTCAACATCTTCTAAATGGGTCCACATTGCTCAGCAGAGGTATACTGTGATAGTAGTTAGACAGATGCTTTGGAGATTTTACTGTTGTTGCTACTATGATTAGAATTACTGGTATTCTACATATTTTAGTAACTGATATTTAAGGTTCACCTAGAAAAATGAACTGTTGGCTTGCTATCTACATATCATCTTTGTTTCAAGCTGGATTAAGGTAAAGGCTTGTAAAATATTTAATAACAAAATAGATGACTGCTTTCACAGTATCGTTTTCTCTAGACTATGGTCTCTCTTTATTCCTTTGGAAATATTACTGTCATTTTCTCAAGCCTGCTGCTGTCATTACCTGCTCCTTACAGAACTGTTAAACTATTAAGAAGCAAAACACACTTTCCAGCTTAATATAGTCACGTGAAAATTTCTGTATGAAGTTTTTTTCATGCACTGAGCTTCGTATTTCATAAAAATATGAATATGCGGCCACATTCATATATTCAATGAGTGAAGCTTTTGACTGGGTCCTGACATATCAAACTTGAAAGCAATTAGACACTTTCAGCGTGAGGATGGATCTGTGGTAACTGACCTGTCTTTGAGGTACAAGAGACAAAAAGAATGTCTGTTTTCAGTTGTCAGATCAAGCGTTCACCTACCCTAATATTGTGTCTCCAATGGTGCCCACAGACACAAACTTAAAGAAGAATAAGTCCAGTGCAAGTGTGTGTGATTCTTCCCTACAGTACTCTCTCAGGATCTAATTGTTTGGAGCTCAGGGACTTTCTGAGCCAGATGTTGTTTCTGTACACGCTGTAGTCTTCAACACATTTCTTTTTCTGTGAGCTTGTTTTTGTCTTCCCTTAAAAACTTGACACCATGACAGATGGTCAGATATCTCTTCAGATTACGTGCATACTTCTCAGAAGACAGTGAATCTTTGAGACAAGTAACATCCATTGATCAATGCTCAAGAACCCCCAAAACTAAAGAGAGAAAATTATGTGTAGGGCAGCATTCTTGAAATCCTGAAGCTGAATGGAACAGTTCCAGCTGCAAAGTTTCTAGGCTTTCAGGAAGCCTAGAAACAGTAGAGTGGAGAGTTCAGAGCATTTGGTGTTTAAGATGTAGAAAATAGGTATGTGAAAACTAACACAGTTTCTGGCTGTGCTTTTCTGGTTTTAGAGCAATTCCATCCATTCAGTTTCTGCCACAAAATGCGTGTGCACCCTGATCACTGGCTGATGATCTTAATGACGGTGTCACACAGAAGTGACTGGTAGGCACATATCAGCAGCTATCATGGATGTTTTATGGGCACTTTAACAATATGCAGTGAAGTTGTATGATGTCAAATACACTGAATAAAGCAAATTTTCTAGGTTTTATCACAGGTGGTTCAGTGGAACATTCAATCAACATCCTAGAATATGCCTGCATTTCTCTGCAGTGATTTCAAGTAGGCTGAAAGGTATTGACACGGATGAATGAGTAAAAATATTAACTGTCTACACCACAGGGTGAGTCTGCCTGGTAGCTGGCACCTAGGTCACAGAACTCATAGCTGCTGGCACCTGCTCATACAAGCCAGTGAGGCCAACACCCCCACTCCCTGCTGCCTCCCCTGTGGTCTTGTCTGTGCTCTCACACCTGGAGCTGGTCCTTCAAGACCACCTCACCCACTTGCTCCCAGATCACTTCACCTACTCCCTAGCTGGTTTGGCTTGATATTTGCTAGCGATCATGACCACTCACACACCCACACTTCATCAGTCACTGCACCACAGACACACAGGCCCTCCAGCCTGTGGTCTGCCTCCAGTTGCTGCTATATATAGATATATATGCACAGAATAGACACCCTTCACCCAGGAAAGAATTAGAATATATTTTAATAAGAACACAGGTCAGACTGCACTGATCAGGCATAGGGCATAGCCAGACAGCCATTCTGACTAGCCAGTTATGGCAACTTACCCTTTTTATTTGCCTACCCCTCTATTTTCTCACTCCTGTCCCTTCGCAAATCACCCAAACCACTCCCTTTCTCCACCTTTGGTTCCTCCCCTAAACATCCCATAATTAGTCCTGTATCATCTGGAACTGCTTTTCCCCTACATCCCATAATGTGCCCGCTCCTAGGCACTGAGCCCCTTAGTCCAAAAGCTGTCTGGAGAGTTCTTGATTTGGGTTCTTGCCAGCCCCTGTGCCCCTGTGCTCATCCAGGCTTGTGCTGATGGCCCCTGTGATGGGCCTGGGAGTGGGCACCTCACTCCTGTCAGTGTCTCCCTGAGCTCCTTCGTAGGATTTTGTGACACAACATTTTATATATTATGCTGTTGGATAATTTGTCTCCTAACTGCAAGGAGCACTTGGTTTCTTGGTTGCAATAGCCTGCCATTCCTGCTGCAGGGGGAATTACAGAAATGACCCTCAGACAGGAATGGTCTTCTGGAGCTGTGTGCCATATCTCTTGGAAGATAAGGCGTATCTGGCGTTTGACACATAGTGGGAAATATCAAAGTTCACAGATTTATAGTTATTTAGCACCACTGGGAATTTGAGAAGAGGAGATCCAGCCCTAGGTTTTCACAAAATGCTGGAAGCAAAAGTTAAAGACAGGCCAGCAATGATGGCAATGGCAAAATGATAAAGGATACCCTGCTCCATAAAAAAAAAACTATGTCGGGTAAATGGTAAAAGATGAGCAAAGAGATTGATGAGGTGAAAAAAGTAGGACTTTGTTTTTTGCATTCACATCAGTCTCAGAGAAAACAAAAGGCATTACTTGAAAACAATCAAAAAGAGTGCCAAGATAAGCAGTAGGCAAATAGAACAAAGGAGCCAAGAACCTGAGGCCACTATGCACCAGTGAACAAAAATGTATCTATTCATCAAATTGCTACATATAGCAGTGGCAAGTGCAAAAGATAAGCTTTTAAGGAAGACAGATCACATGAGGTAGTCCCTGACATAGGATAGGAGTTGGAATGAAGCCTGCAAGGCAGGTGTAGGTTAGCAACAGACAACATTCCTGACAGCAGAATCAAGGATAAAGCAATAGGAAGAGTTTCATCTGATGAAAGAAAGTGAAGAACTGAAGAACAATTTAAGGGGTCAACAGTATGAACAGTATTGTTCATCGAAAGAAAAACAGCTATAGGATTTTCTACCACCAGTTGCACAGGTAAGAAGGGAGAGGTTGTTCTGAAGATTTACATACTGGGGTCTATGCACTGGTGAAAGTGGTTGCTTATACTGGGCAAAATAATGATTTTGTATCACAAAGGAAACCCAATATAATTTCCCTTAAAATGTATTTCTTAACTGCACCAATCATTTGTTCATTCAAAAAAAAGCCCTAAAAAACTAGCAAAAGCCATACACTGAAATAGTAACACCTTCCTGATTTTCTTCAGAGCTTTTCTGCTCAGTAGCAGAGGCCAAAACACATTCAAAGTGTTCAAATACATGCAATATTTATTAGATATTAGAACCATGTTTCTAGATACTAGCACAATGTTTATACAACTGAGCTGTACTAATGCTGCTAAGATAAAAGTGCAATTACTATTCATCAAAAAATGAAAAAACAGTTCCAAAATCCATGAGGTACTGAAGAGGGCAGTCCGGAATACTGGAGGCTGAAGCACTTTCCCTGCCTCCCCAAAGAGCAAAGACTTGTAGAAGGGGATTTCAGACTCTCTAAAACCTATGTTTTAGTGGCTCTTCTTTTTAAAGGAAAAGTAAAGGATGTTCCGAAGTTTCTGTAGAACCATTCAAGCACCAGAAGGTCACAGTTCCCAGCTCCATAGGTGATGCAGCTTTTCAGAGAAAATGACAGTCTCTAGCAAAATAAAACAATACGCAGATGAAAGTTCTGAGAATGACCAAAAGGTGAACAGCAAAGTGCTTATTGAATCCCCACCTGCTGGCAATATAAAAAGCTGAAACAAACTATAGCATCGTAATGATTAAATGATTCAGCTAGAATGGGCAGAAAGTGTTATGAATTGGTAGAATAAACAAACTTTGGAAAATAGGACGCTGTCCTGCTATATGGGTTTTGCTTGTGATTTACTGCATGAACTTGGGCGAGTCACTCTGACCAAGAGCTGCCAAACCAGCTAGTGAGTTTATGTGTCACAGATATTTGCCACTTCACCAGCAGAAGCCCAGTTACCAGAAAGGGCAGATGCCCACCTTCCTAAACATATGTCCTATTAAAATTAGCTAAAAGTAGGCAGCCCAAAATTGAGATGTCTAAAATCCCACTATTGCCCTTAGCTTCCTTTTCTTTACTTCAGTCCCTTTCAGAAAATATTTCCACCTCATTTGCTCTTTATGATACACTTGGCAATCCTTGAGGATTCTTGAAACATCTGAGACTCTTGAAAAATTTCATTGGAAATGCATTCTTTGCTTACTAGTCTTTTTTTTTTTCACTAGAAATGAGAACAACAAACACTCCCAACAAAAGGACTGAAGGATCATATTTTTTTTATGTGGTCAGTTTGCACTGCCTTTTCAATAGTTATGCTGAAAAGCTGGGACACCACTGCTCTGAGGAATGGTCTGTGAACGCCATGGGAGCAACATTAGTGCCTTCTACAAATTTCTTCTGCCAAGGCAGAAGTTATTCCCCCGGAAAAGCAGTATGTCAGATCACCTGCTCTTTTTTTTCACTGTGGTTAGTAGGTCACATACACTTAAGGATAGATTGTGGCCTCTAGGCATGGGCTTGCCTGGAATACAGCACAGCATGTACTATAGGAAGAGAGTCCCAGAAGGATTTCTTTTTTCTCTGCCTTTTGCACCATGATCTTTTTACGTCTTTTCTCTGTGTCATCCTTTTTTGAGTGTAGAAAATTTGAGGAAATGCTGAGAAAATGGCCTCAATAAATATAATGTTGTCTCTTCGAGGGCTTCACAAGAGCAAAATTCTAAATACCACCTTTACTCTTTATACACCTAAATGTAAGAAAATGCCCATCCATTGATTCATTATTAAAATATCATATAAAACCCTATGGAATTTCCAGTTAGTCATCACCTGGATGACTTTCCTTTCTTTGCTAGAAATGGCAAATCAGTAAAATACAAAATGAAAAATTATATAGTGGAAAAATCCTGAAATCTTGCTTGCTAAATCTACAGTGTTTGTTATGGCAAGGTAGAAAAAAGTCTCAAGGGCTTCTTCATGACAGGACTTGCATGACACATGTTAATAAAGGAAAAAAGAATTTAGAATTCCATGTACGCCCTTATCAGCTTATGCACATAGATCCCATTAATGTTGATGAAAATGACAAGGTTGCACTGTGAGACAGTAAACCTCTGCTCAAGTTAAAAGTGTCTGCAGGAAGAGAGTTGCAGAACAATAATGTCTGTACAATGTATCTTTTCCTCTGATGCTCCAAAAGATGATTTTAAATACTCAGCAGTAGTTTTGTGCTTTTTTACTGATGGGAATTTTCAAACCTCTAGTTATTTCATTAGATAATACCTCCAGAATTTAAAATGTCAGACTCCAACTGCATTTCCCAGTGTGAACACTGAATACCAGTGCCTGAAGGAAAGTTTTATAGCATCGATTAACTACAACCGTTTGTAGAACTGACAAAGCTGCGTAAAAGGTTTATTCTGACTTTTAGATGTGAGTATTGTGCATCATTTTTATAACATGCAAGCCAACAATGATGTACTTTGTTATTGCAGGTCAGAACAACTTCACCCCAGCAGATAAATCACAGAAACTGATGTTAGCAGTCCCAGAACTTGCCAGGTACAGGATGAGAGAGGCCATAGAAGAGGTATTTCATTGGGTTTTCCATTAATCCCACTTACTATTAATAAAAACAAAACCAAAACCAACTATAATTAAGAACACATAACTTATATGGGAAGAAATACTAGTGAACCAGGCCTGACCCAGAATTGTAGAAGTAGGTAAAATACCTGTAATGAACTTAAACTCAAATAGTGTCATACATCTCTCTACAGTTCAAAGACCAGGTCCCGAGCAGGTACAAACAGACTTTTAAAACATGTACCAAGTAAACAAACATCAGCAGTGTTAAAATCAAGAGCTGGCTTTAACACATTCTGGTAGACATTTTTACAAAAAAGAACACATTTTTAAAAAGGGGAATATGCTGCACATATGTTGTTCATGTCAGCATTTACAGATTATTAGATTTCATGTTACAATTTGATGTAGAGATTCAAATCTGAGTAACAACTATATCTTAAGAAGTACTGGCCAAACATAAGAATGTGACAATCCTTCTCTCAGTGATGACTCTCCTCTGTTCACAAAGACAGACATGTGGTACAGAGAGATAAAATACATTACTCAGCATCATTTGAGAGGTGTACACTGTAACAGTTTTAAAATCAATTAACAGAAACAGAATTTGGAGTTCAAATTCTGTAGCTACAATGCAGCTTTTTTTTTTCTCTATTTCTTTCCGAAAACCATGAAATCTTTGGACACTCAAAAGCAAATAAAAAAAAAACACAACCAAATTGCTTTCTGCTAAAGCTTAGCTATTTAGCATGTGTCACAAGAACCATCTGATTATCGATGATGTGAAATCAAGCTATCTCAAAGGAGACAAGTAGAAACAGTTTTGCTTGTAAAAGAGAATCATGAAGAGTTGAAAACCAAAAGGGTCAAGATACTTCCCACAATAGCAAAAACTGTGCTATCAGTAACAACGGCTGAAGAGGCTTGTTACTCCTGAGTGATCTGGGTAGAGCTCTAAGTGGCATAACAGGAACAGGCACACACAGAGTAAGACAGATGAAAATAAGATATATAAAGACAGGAGAAGATTTAGGTCTGTGGACAAACTGTACCAAATGCACAAACTGTTTGAGAGGTCCTTCTGAAAAATGTACCTGTTTATAAATGGCAGACTTCTGGCTGGCTTTTTGACAGCAAGTCAGCTCTGGGTGAACCTAAGTGAGTTGTCTGAGTACCAAGATCATTTAAAAAAATTTCCACCCCACCTGTAAAGATCTGGATAATTACAAGTCAAAAACTTCTTGCCCTCTCATGCAGAAATCGTGCTGGTAGCTCTGCCAGCATTAGTGACAGCACAATGCATTTAAACTATTCCCAGCAACCCATACAACTGTGGCAAATGATGTGGCATGTTACTTTTGTGCTGCCTACTGTCTAAGGCAAAACAAATACGCATGACTAACACAAACATGACTAACTTCAAACACAGAATTTCTAGATGGGTCTCCTAGCTGGCCAATAATTCTTAATCTCACAGATTCACAGTGGTGAGTGATTGGCTATATCGTGGCAGATGTGTGGAGGGCACGACACTCTGCAGTTGGTGGGGTCTGGCCCCTCCTTCCTGTACACCGGATCCCCTTTTTATGTTGCACACCTTTTCCATGCTGCCATCCCGAAGCCACCCAGTGCAAATGTGCGCTACTGCCCTCTGGTGTAAAGTTAACGGCGCAAAGTCAAAAGTCCACCCCTCTCGGGTTGGGGGTCCTGATATCAGATTGCAGACAGGTTTTGCAGCTAATACTACTGAGATGCACGAGAAAAATGCATTTTCCTGACAGAATCGAAGCCTTTAAGTGTGTGAACAGATCCATTACACACTCGTGGGTTCTCCTAACCTGCGGGAGTAAGTTGGGTGCAATGGAGTCACAGCTCTAATGCTAAAACAGGCTACAGAATTCTCTTTGTTTACATCTGTGGCTCCTCAAAGAATGGAAAACCTGTGAACGGCATCTTCATAATTCTTCTGGGTCTTCTCTGTTGACTGTTTAGGTGTTTGTACAACAGACCTCTATGGCTGCATCTAATCATAAATCACTGACAATCACTTTTCAGCATTGGCAGCAGTCTTTTCCTATTATCAGTTCTAACGCCTGTAAGTATTAATGTAATATAAAGCATGTCATGAATACTGTAGGGGTCTGGAAGTAGAAACAGACAAGATCAGATCTTCAGCTAGTGTAAATTAGTATCAGTACCACTGACCTCATGGATCATTGAAATAAAATTTTAAGTTTCCTATGGCTTTTCCTTAAAAGAAATTCCCCTGTTCAATGAACTTTTAGCTTTGTATTTGAGCAAAGCTGCCAATAAATTGACACACATTTGATTCTTATTTTTTTTTAATTTTCTTGATTGTACCTCCAGTTCCCTGAAGTACTCAAACAGCACGTTTAAGCCCACTTTGAACATGAATCGGTTAAACACGTGAAAACACACTACAAAAGACTCGAACAGAGCTTTTTTGACTGGCCTAATGCCAAAACTATAAGCCAATATCTTGGTGCTGAAAGCTATAAACAGCTACGTGAGTGGCTTAGGATGCATCTTAAGAACAATTTGTATGCATTATTCTGCATAACTGTACATCTGGTGACAATAGAAAACATGGTGCATAAACAGGCACAGCCAGGGTCACAGACAATAAATTCAGGTAATCAGTGGCCTTTTCTGTGTTGAAGCTTTTGTGGTTCCCTCTAAGAGCCAGACTATGCTTGTCCAAAAAAGCACCAAAACAGCCTTCTAGGGCAAATAAGGAGTCAAAAGCCGCGTACAAATTGGCTTTACTCCTTTGAGGAGGAGCGGGTAAAGGCCATGGGGCAGAAAATCATCTGTGGGAACTCTCACTTCCCTTCAGCTCTTACTATCTGTAAGTAAAAAGATTTTAGCTTTTCTATCACTGCCACCACTGAGATCATGGTTCTCTCAACTATGCAATGCAGCCTTGCATTCACCTTTGCAAAACCAAGGGGAAAGTATCCCTTTCAGCCTGCCAAAGCCATGTTTGGCAGCATGGGACAAAGAACCAAAGTAAGAAATAATTACTGAAATATGATTGGAGTAAAATGATTTTTATCTGTGGCATCCATCTGTAGTAGAAAAAGGAGTCTCTCTCTGTAACATACACCTCATGTGTTCCCATTACTGACAAAGGTATTTTTTCCATAGAAATACAGAAGCACAAATTTCTGAGGAGCTTGGATTGCTCTGGAACTAAAATGTTATGCTTACAATGCATAAAGGCATTTCATGGTGAGTCCTGTACTGCAGAAGTCACATTGCTGGATGAAGACATAGAGAAGAATCTTCCATTTAAACAAGTTCCACTGAGGTGTTTCATTCCTTTTGTTTCTTATTTTTTTCTTCCAAACCAACCTCTAATTTTGGATAACGAGAATTAAAGTGATACTGCATACTTTCAAAAGAAGTATCTGTTACTATTAGATCTGATAAAGCTTTAGTTCAGGACAGAGAGGTGCAATTAGCATATGGTGCAGAGTCTGATATTTGAGCTGTAGGTGGTGGTGTTGCTTTATGGGAGTTTAAGTTCAGTGAGGATGGACTACTTCAAGGGACATAAGTAGACGCAAATTGGGATAGCTAATAAATCAGTTGCCTTCAGTTGCTTGACAGTAGTCATCTTTCTTTCCTCTTTAGTTGCTCACACAACATATTTTAGAAATATGAATAAACATGGAAATCTTACTTTTAACCATGATTTAGGAACATAGGTAGAATTGCAATGCAAGCGTAAGTGGACAGGTGCCAGACAAATGGGAGAGATTATTTTTATCAATACACTTCTTACTGACAATTTTTTTGGTCATTTTGCCTTTTTGATATAAACTCATTCTTCAATTATGAGGTGCATTAGATTTCAAAGTACATTTCACGGTAGCCTTGGTTTTGGTTTTGGTTTCAGTCAACGTATGTGCAATTTGTCTTGCAGGCAGAGTCTAATCTAACACCCAATAGAGATAATCGACTTGAGTGAGTTTTGCATACACAGGAATCCCATTGATTTAGTGTTTGTATACAAATTGAGGAATTAAACCTTACATCTCTATGAACCAATGGAGAGTTCAAACTGATAGACACACAGGAATAATGTCAGTCTCTTCAATGTAGCTGCTGCCAGGTACCTGTCAGTAAAGCTCTCATACTCCACCATCCCTTGTGGACAGACCCGTGACGAGTAAGTCAGCAATGAACTGAAGAAAGCCCTACTTCCCTGCAGCTGTGTATGGTTTTTTCCTTATCGTGGCTAGTATGGGGCTGTTTTGGATTTGTGCTGAAATCACTGTGGATAATAAAGAGCTGTTTTTGTTACTGCTGAGCAGGGCTCACATAAAGCCAAGGCCTTTTCTGCTTCTCATACTGCCACACTGGCAAGGGGGCTGGGAGTGCATGGGAAGTTTGGGAGGAGGTGCAGCCGGTACAGCTGACCCCAACTGACTAAAGGGATTTTCCATACCATCACACTCAGCACATAAAGTTGGGGGAAGAAGGAAGGAGAGGGAGGACACTTGGGAGTTAAGGTGTTTGTCTTCCCAAGTAATAGTTAGACATGATGGGGCTCTGCTCTCCTGGCGATGGCCAAGCACCTACATGCCCCCAAGAATTCCTTGTTTTGCTTTTCTTGCGTGCACTGCTTTTGCTATAGCTATTAAACTGTCGTTATCTAAATCCATGAGTTTTCTGGCTTTTACCCTCTCAATTTTCTGCCCAGTCCTGCTGGTGAGGGAGTGAGTGAGTGGCTGTGTGGGGCTTTGTTGCTAGCTGGGGTTAAACAATGACAAGCTGTCAAAAAGAAACCATACATGGGTTCATGTTATGCAAAAAAACCTCTCCAAAACAACAAATATTTGAGACCCCCAGTATGTGAACAAAATACTTTTACCGCAGCATCTTAGATTTGGCAATGTGCTGGTGTCTCCCTGCAGCAAACGCTGAAGCCTCCTCAACACAGCCACTTCGCCACAAGGGCATGAGACAGAGTGAGCGGAGTGTTTACAGAGATTTACAGCTGGAAAATGCACTATGGAAAGAGCAAAGAGAAAGCAGAGAACACATAAAGTAAACTAGAGCTCCTTGGTCTTTCTAGAAAGAATGTCATGTTCGCTGTATTTTTGCCTTAAGACACCTTAAGGAGCGGCCACCTGTGAAGGGTAAAGTTAGAAAAAAGTTTGCAGGATGAGAAAGTGCTCAGGATCCAGGGAGCCACATGCACAATTCAGTCACACATGTAAATGCAAGCTTAGAATTAAGAGGTTGGAACACTTACCGAGAGCAATTTCCAGACATGGACACTACTTAAACATCACTCTTGGGACATTCAATTCAGACACAGTGTGCAATTTAGGTTCTTCCTGCTTCCCTGTGCCCTGAGGAAGCCTGCATTGCTCCCAAATCTTCTGGGAATATAGAAAACAGAATATGAGGATATTGGTATGAGGGGCTGTCAGTCTCCTAGGCAGTGGTTTTGGTTTTCTTCCCTGGTGACAGAGCTTTTTGTGTCCTCCTGGCAGACACTATTCAGCTTAATCATCATTTAAACTGCCAGTTCATTACTCTCATGAGTCTTCATGCCAGCTAACAGTTTTAGAGTTGCTTTTCCCTGATCAGACTAAGACATTCAGACCCCTATTTCATTATTCTGTGCTTGATCTCCACAAATGCTGACACATGCTAACTTGACTCAAGCTTGTCGCTAACCTAAATAATCATAACAATTGCTAACCTCCATTTAATGTCTTCAAAGAGGGGATTTTGTATTTTATTTTTGCTATCTGAAAAGTTATATCTATGTTATTTGTCAGGAAGGTCATTCATGTTCAAATAAAAAGTGCTTCAGATGACAGATCTCTGGTAGGACACTGTTTTTAATTAATTTAACTTAATCTACTTAATGGATTTACTTGTAAGTTATCAGAAAATTCACTCAATGCTTAAATGCTGTAAGTTTAGGGATGATCCACGGAGCCGTTACATACCGCATAGAGGTTGTCCTTATATAAAAAAAATAATAATAATAAAAATGAGTTGTATTCAGCCATGGTTTTGCCATTTTTCATATGAATAACACTAGCCAGACAGGTTTGAAGTTGGGAAGCTCCTGAGTTTAAGCTGATGGTAGTGCAATACAATCTTATGTCAGGATTTTTTTTCAAGTGACCATACCTCTTCCAGGGAAAGAGACTTTAATTTTAGCTAACAAAAAATCTAATTTCTTTATCATTGCTAAATGTTTAGTCAGCAGATCTTATTTATTTACTGAAGGTGGATCAAATCCTTAAAAAGAGACGATTGTTAATTTCCCTGTGGGTTTTCCCATGACAGTCATCACTGTAATAGGCCAATACTTCACACTTTTTTCCTCACAACATTCTTGTTAATTTAATTATTTTTGTTCACATTTTCCAGATGGAAATTGAGACAGAGTGATTGAGTGCAAATTGTTTCTTCACTTTGTGTTGGGCATTATAAATTAAATAGTTCTCACTGACAATAATTTTAGCAGCAAATTCTTAGCTCAACTGATCAGATACTTAACGAGTAGGAAGCAATTAATGAACGTATGTAAAATATGTGACTTCTTATCTTGCAGCATGTTATCTGAGGACTAGCACAGTGGCAAGGAAAGAATACAGTTTCCTACAGTATCTGTGATTACCTTTAACATGAGTTCATCCGGTCCTGCTCTAAACATCCCCAGCTCCATTTGCTACTTACTTATTAGTGTTGGCAAAGAATGGGGGAATATCACATGGAACCAAGAAGCAAACATGAAATTCGAACTGGCAGATATATAAAGAGAATGGAAAATTGGTATTTAGCTGTAAAGTGTCCAGAGGGATTACTTATTTAAGTTCTAAAAACAGACAGACTCCTTAACTCCCCAGTTACCTCATATACTATCCAAAATAAAATCTATCTAGACATACCTAGGAAAGATCTAACTAAAATAAACCATAAATTTAACCTAATTAAAAAACCAGAAGCCAAGTACTACAATGGTGGAGGGGTGGGCACTGCTTGTTTTCTGTTTTCCCTCGGAATTATCAGAAAAAAAAAAAAATTGTTGAAGAAAGGAACTGTGGCAAAAAAAATTGGTCATAAAAACCACAGAACTCTGTACGCTTCTCTAAATGATCGTGGTTTACATCAAAATCTAATACTGTTTGTACTCAAGCAAGATGTGTCTTTCTATTCCATGCAATTTTAGTATGACTGCCTTTGAATTTACTTGTTTAATGAAAAATAGATCTTGAGATCTTTGCAGTGCTCCATCTTCTGATGAAGCTCTTTGAAGTGAAATGTGAATATGCTTAACCATGTAATGGGCCAATTTAGTTTTTGTTTTAATTAATTTATTTTTTTTAAATCAGAAGTATATTACATCCCAAACATTATATGAAAGATAACATTTGGAGGTGCAAGGAGTCATAACAAAAAGCTCCTTAAATGAAAGTAATAGAAAAACATTGAAAAAATCATGCAAAGCATTTAAGATTTATCTAATTCATTGCATAGAATACCTTTGCATACCTTTGTAACTCGGCATTATGAAAGCATTATTATTCTATATACAAGTTGTCAATATTTAACTACCTTGGATTTCTTTTAAGGACTTTTGCTATGGCTGTTCCTTTTAATAAGTCTGATCTAGAGCCACTGAAACTAAATAAAAATTTTTCAGGGGACAGTGCTTTGCACCAGAAGATCATTACTCTGCCTCTTGCCCCAAAAGCACTAAGTACAGAGCAGTAATGGGTGCAAGTTTCTAAAAGCCCCTATGCAGAGGAGACTCATGCCCTGCTCTTCATCCCTACCCTATGAACTGCAGATATATGAAATTTGTAGTAAAATCACACTAACCAATTCCTTTCACTTTTGCAAAATACAAATTTCATCCAGTATCTCCAGCCCTTACCCCGTCCCTGTGAAAAGCAGTCTGACTTTGACCTCCTTGATTTATAGTCAGAGAATTCCCAATGAAGTGCCCCTAGAAATCTCAGCCAGGACAGGTTGCAAAGGAATCAAGAGGCAGTCCCTCTGGTAACCGCATCCAATAAATTTAGGGATTTACAGGTTGATCCTAGTATTTTAAACTCCATCTAGAAACCTAGTATCAGCTGTTACAGACCCAGAAATATTGGTGCAATAATAATTTTGTCATGACGTTGCTTCGAAAATTGGTTATGGAATTGTTCCTCAGCTTGAGTTTCCCAGGGGCGTTAAGATAAGCTAAGTAATCTTGAAGTGTTAGAAGTAGGGATTACTCTGGCAGGGATTACCTCTGGAAGAGAAAGTCACACTCTTCTCACCAGATACAGATGAGAATGTTGATAATAAATCTGACTGAGAAAATCTTTAGTATCCTTGTGTTTTATCTAAGCAGTAGAATTCAGCTGAGATCTTTCCAGGCTAATGAGGCCATCATATAGGCCACTTCAGTGATGACTGTACAGCACTAGAGAATGTAGCTCAGTCTTTAGCTGAGGTAAATCAGCTCTGTTATCTTCTCACTAAATTGGCAAGTACTGTCATTCCCAAAGCCTCCAGTGGCTTCAGGAATTAAGGTGCCATCCCTAACTTTATGTGTCTGCTTCAGGACAAAATGAAAGCACTTCTCTTAATGCCTAGAAATCCCCTGTCCTCATCCGGTTCATTACTATAATGTCTTGAAATTCAGCCAGAATTTCTTAAGTAACTGAAAAATAATCTCCAGAGATTAAGAGATCTGCAACAAAAACAATAGGCAAGTGATCCCTGGAGTAGGGGGCTTTGTGTCTTCTTTTGCGTATATAAGACCATAGCAGATTCACAGAAGATACAGCAGCAGAAGAATCAAAAGATAAGAGCACACAGCCCTACAATTATTGCTAATTATATCTTTAAAAATTAGGATCTTCCAACGTAAAAGGGAAATTTGAAGTGGATGAGAAGTCTTCCATGAGTTTTCTCATAAAGGGCTTCTTTGTTTTACCTGTTGATATGCTTTTGCATCAGTTTTTGTGTGTTTTTTATATTTTTTTGCCTTGGTGACCTATTCCCATCCTATATGGGAAAAATACTTTGGGGAGGCCTTTTTACTAGGCCTCTCTGAAACCTGGAAATTTTGGATGCATTTATAAATCTGCATAGTGGACATAGACTTTTCCTTATAGACTGAAAGTATCTTCACCTGTTTAAGTTTCATCAAGTGTTTAATGTACAGCTCCAGAGATATCTGCACTATTGCTATAGAGACACAATTGATTTCCCCTTTCTTGGCAGTCAGTTGTGCTGGGCTGAGCAGACACATAGGTCTTGGATTTGCCCGGGCCAGAGATTAGATCACATTTGAGTGGCACTGCAATTACAACATTTTCTTTTCTTCCCCTCTGAGCTTCCAGCTTTCATTCCTACATGGTCTTCAACTTCCAAAGTCTGCTAATTCCTTGCTTCTGTTTTAAGCAGCCCAGCTCAAAGCATCCTCCTTTTTATAACCTGTTTCTTTTTTAAACAGATATTTTTTCCCCCTCTGGATCTTTTCCAGTCTTCATTTTCTGTCTATCATGGCTTTCAGTCACTCTGCCTGACAAATCCTCTCTCACTCTGCTCCCAAAAACCTGGCTCTTGATCCAGCATTCAGCCATTTCACCTCTGGGCTTCCAGTCCCATAACTTGGAAGATATAGCAATAAAGCAAGCACAAGTAAGACTAATCTCTGAAATAGACTAGGTAATTCTCCTTCCTATTCTCCCCCAAGGCAAACACATTGACATTTTGAGTTAAGTTAAATCCTGGCTATATAAAAAGAAACTGAATCTTACCTATAAAGTTTCTAATAGCAATCACCGAGAGTCTGTCAGAGGGCAAAAACTGGGGCAGAACTTGCTGCAAATACATAGTAAATTTCTCCAGGTGATGGCAGGGAAATCACTCTTCCTCTATGTAAGCAAACCTTACTGTGTTTAGACATTCTGAAGAAAGCTATTAATCCTGGGCCTCATCCATCTTATGCTAGTGTAAATAAGAAAGCAATCCTCTGAAATCAAAGGAGTTACAAAAATGCATTAAAAAAAATGTTTAATTACTACTAAGTCCAGGAGCCCTGCTGTGAAAATACGGATTAAGCCTCTGCCTCGCCACACATTTGACATTTCTAAACTTTCTAACGTGAGGAGCAATGTGATCTAGCATCACAGCACAGAAATAAGAGCTGGGAGGCCTTGACTCTATTCCTGGCTCTGACAGTAACATATTAGGTAACAATGAGCAGATCATTTTACTTTTGTAAGCCAACACTTCCGCTTTCACGCTTGGTCTTGTTGGTCTGTAAATTCTTTGGTCTCAACAGGACCTTCAAAGTATTGTCATAATATAAGTAATAACAAACTGACCCTTGTGAAGACTAATTCTAAAAGAAAATTAAGTAGGACTTATATACATTGAAGTTACTTAAGAATCATGGGAAACATATATCAAGGTATTGTTTCCTAGCACTGGGATTACATAATTCCAGAGCAACAAGACTGTTTTGTTACCCCAACTAATTTGTCACAAACAGTCACAAATTTTTCTTAAGATGAAAAGAGATCAGTCTATCCAACTTGCAATTAGGGATTAAAAAAAAGCTTGACAAAAAGATTTGACCTTCATTTAAAAAATTAACACTCTGACAAAAAGCAAACCAAGTGCATTTTCAGTTTAATTAAAATGCCACAATTACAATGTAAATAATTGTGTTTTATTAATCAGCCGCATTCAAGCTTGAGACTGGAGCAAACTAATGATAATTAAGTTGCTGGTGCTGAGTATGGTGCCTTAATAATTACATAGTAGTTAATACAGAATGCTAAGTAAAACTGGGAAGTTCTGCATAGCAATTATGTTATCTAAGGCTGCTAATTAGTTATGTTAATTTAGAATTACTTCAATTTCTTGTGTAGACTGGGCTTGTTAAACTGCAAGTCCCCATTGTCCCTTCTGTCATATGCAGCGGAACTGGTGCTCTCTTTCCTTTTCCACTGAAATTTACACAAGAATGTTTCACATCATCAAAGTGATCTCTAAGGGAGAGAGATTCTACAGAATCTTATACTGTATTTGTTAGTTATTTTTCTGTCATGTGCAGGTAGCAACATGTTTATAGCTCAGGATGCTTAATCATGACAAGGATCCTTCTAATTGTTAATGTCAAGGCAGAGTCCACTTTTTAAAGTAATTCTTATTAGTACCTTTTGGCAGGCAGAAAAAAAAAGGTTATTTTGATAGATATGAAGATGATGAGAACAAGAAACTAAGTTAGTCCACAGATAGACCAGAGACAGAAATAAAAAATCATAGGTAATTCCTGCTTGCAGTCATAATATGGACAACTGTGTTTTGAGGTCTGGCCTCCTGTGTCAGGATATGTGCAAGGAGCTGTGAGGGCTCAAATGCTGAATGAGTTGAGCTGAATGTACTCTAAAGCAGACACTGCAAATAGCTTGAGTGCACAAGGTCTCAGAGGTAAAAAGCAATTGAGAAAATACCCTGCTAAGGAAAGTGAACTGTCCCCATTTGTCTATTTAAAATTCTTCAGAAATACAGAAAGCAAATGGAGGAAGATTAATGAGTTCTTTCCCTGAATCTGCAAGGAATAGCTGTCAGAAAAAAGAAGACAAATGTCCAGTCTTTCAGATACACCTCAAGTGGCTGGGAGTCAGTAACTTAATGCCCCCATCTCCTTTACTACTCCACGACAGAGTGGTTGTCCCCTGAGAATGGGAATAACTTTGAGAATGGGTGGCATTTCTTCTTCACATTTTCCCATTAAGTTGTTGCAGATAGCCATAAGATCTCCTCTCTGCCTTCTCTTCCTAAGATTAAAAACTGCCCTTCCCTCAACCCTTCCTAATAACTTTTATGTACATATACATGCTAAGATCCACAAGGGCATTTGGGCAACCCACTCAACTCAATCACCTAAATGCATTGATGCATCATGGCCTCATTTCTGAACACCACACAATGTCCTCCTTGTTTCTTAGAGAAGTAAGCTGCTTTGCCGCTATTGTGGATTGGCTTACCCAGTGGAGGCAAAAACTTCTTTGACAGATCCTTCCATTCTCTGCTTTTTTGATCTTGATAGAAAGAAATATATGCTCCCTATATATTCATGTGGTGACTTAAGGGATAGGGGGCAATAGTGACAAGTTCCTGCCCAGTGCAGCAGTAGGGCTGTGACTCTGTGGGCTCCTCTGTGACCACCCCACTTTCCCAGGTGCCCCTGGCATAATAGGTATGAGGCTCTGCAGGTGGAACCAAACAACGATGAGGTCAGTGGTTCACAGAATCACAGAATAAGTCAGGTTGAAAGGGACCACAGTGGGTCATGTGGTCCGACCTCCCTGATAAAGCAGGGTCATCCTAGAGCACATTGCTCGGGATTGTGTCTAGACGGTTCTTGAATACCTCCAGGGAAGGAGACTCCATAACATCCCTGGCCAACCTGTTCCAGTGCTTGGTCACTCACACAGTAAAGAAGTTCTTCCTCATGTTCAAGTGGAATTTCCTGTGCATCAGTTTCTGCCCATTGCCTCTTGTTCTATCAGCTGGCACCATCAAGAAGAGCCTGGCTCCATCCTCTCTACAACCCCTGCAAATACTTATATATATTAATGAGGTCCCCTCTTGGTCACTCTTCTAGAGGCTGAACAGGCTGAGGTCCCTCAGCCTTTCCTCATAAAAGAGATGCTCCAGACCCTTGACTAACCCAGTAGCTCTCTGCTGGAACCTGCTTGAGAGAGCTCCTTGGTAGGCTGAAGGCCAAAGGAGTCAGGAAGACCACATTCTTCCAGAATAAAATCTTAAAGACACAGGAGCAGGCTGTCTACATGTGCTGAAAGATGAACTGGCCGTCAAGAAGAACAGCCTGAATGAACAGAGAGCCTTGGCTGCAACACAGGAAAGAAAAAAAGAGAGCATATCACCTTTCTAAGAAGGGGTGGGCAACTCAGGAGGACTACAAGGATATCATGAGGCTATACAGGGAAAAAATAGAAGGGCCAAAGCCCAACTAGAACTTAATCTGGCAACTGCAATAAAAGATTATAAAAATGTTTCTGTAAATACATTATCAACAAAAGGCAGGCTAAGAAGAATCTCCATCCTTTATTGAATGCAGGGGGAAACACAGTGACAAGGATAAGGAATAGGCTTAAATACTTAATGCCACCCTTGCCTCAGTTTTTAATAGTAAGACCAGTTGTTCTTGGTGTATCTAGCCCCCTGACCTGGAAGACAGGGAACAGAATGAAGACCCGATAATCCAAGTGGTAATGGTTAGTGACCTGTTACACCACTTAGACAAGAAATCAAACTGTAGGAGCTGTTGGAAGTGCTTGCCAATCCACTTTCAAAATTTACCAGTAGTCCTGGCTAACCAGGGACAATCCAGTTGACATGAGGTTTGCAAATGTGATGTCCATCTACAGTAAAGGCCAGAATGAGGATCTGGTGAACTACAGGACTGCCAGCCTGACCTTGGTGCCAGGAAAGATCATGGAGCAGATCACCTTGAGTACCATCACGTCACATACAGGACAACCAGGGGATCAGGCCCAGACAGCATGGGTTTAGAAAAGGCAAGTGCTGCTTGACCAACCCGATCTCCTTCTATGACCAGATGACTCACCTAGTGGACAGCGGAAAGGCTGTGATTGTTGTCTACCTGTTCCTAGTAAGGCCTTTGACACTATTTCCCACAGCATTCTCCTGGACAAACTGGCTTCCCATGGCTAGGTGAAAAATTCATTGGATGGCCGGGCTCAAAGAGTGGTGGTGAATGGAGTTAAATCCATTCAGGAGATTCAACAAGGCAAAGTGCTCGGTCCTGCTCTTGGGTTACAACCCAATGCAGTACCACAGACTTGGGGAAGAGTGGCTGGAAAACTGTCTGGTGGAAAAGGAGCTGGAGGTGCTGGTCAACAGCCAGCTAAACATCAGCAAGCAGTGCGCCAAGGTGGCCAAGAAGGCCGGTGGCATCCTGGCTTGTATGAGGAATAACGTGGCCAGCAGGACCAGAGCAGGGATCATCCCCCTGTACAGGGCACTGGTGAGGCCACACCTCGAGTGCTGTGTCTGCTTCTGGCCCCTCACTACAAGAAGGACATTGAGGTGCTGGAGCAAGTCCGGAGAAGGACAGTAATGCTGGAGCACAAGTCCTGTGAGGAATGGCTATGGGAGCTGGGGCTGTTTAGCCTGGAGAAAGGGAGGCACAATGAGGACCTTATTGCTCTCTACAGCTACCTGAGGGGAGGTTGTAGTGAGGTGCATCCCAAGTGACAAACAAGTAGCAAGTAATAGGATAAGAGGAAATGGCCTCAGGGTGCACCAGGAGAGGTTCAGAATGGACATCAGGAAAAATTTCTTCGCTGGAAGAAATTGGAACAGGCATTGGAACAGGCTGCCCAGTAAAGTGATGGAGTCATTATCCCTGGGGGTATTTAAAACGTGTAGATGTGGACATAGAGGCATTGTTTAGTGCTGGACTTGGCAGTGTTAGGATTACATTTGAACTTGATGATCTTGAACATCTTTATCAACCTAAATTGATTCTGTGATTCTATTCCTTTATGTCTTTAGAGAAATAATCTGAGTGTGGCCAAGATGAAGCTGCTGGGAATGCACCCTTTTCTTTTCTCCTTTCTATTGGCCAAATAAGGGATACAAATGAAGACTTTATGCTAATGAAATGGCAACATCAAGAGCTTTAAACCCTGATCTTATGTTTTCTAATGCACGCTCATCTTCTATGTTGACTGCTTCCTTATATTGTGAGGATAAGTTCCTAACTGAGCTTGTTTGAAAACGGCTATGGAGATTCTCCAGAGACAATGGAACAAAAGAGAAGAATCCTCCCTCTTCACTCAGCCTTTATGCACACAGGAGCTATTTTTAATATTACAAATGAATACATATGGGGAAACAGATCCTGTCAGCAATAGGGTGTCAGCAGCATCTGAGACTGAAAGATGAAGGGAAGCAGGGCTGGCAGCTCTTCTGGGCTCTGCTGCGCCAGGCAAAGCAGCAAATCTCCCAAACATCTTTACTGGACAATTAGCTGTTTGAAATGTTTTGCTGCACTTGCTAGCCCCATTGATAGAGCTGGCCTTGCGAAGAAGTTAAATACAGCAGGATACTCAGTGATATTCTTTATCCCACAAGTAGCAGTTCCTTCACAGCTCACAGTCCTGCTTATCAAATGTTGAAGGTGTGGCTGCTTTCACTTCCTTTTTTTCCCTTGGTGATTTTACTAGATTTTGATCTAGGTCTGAAGTTCATAATTTGTGTCTGTATATTTTCATAAAACATATGATTGAGGGCCAGATTCTGCTCCATTTGCTCCTACATAGTATGATTCAAAAGTGTTGCATGGGAATGGTTTAATTTAGTTCCATTTAGGGACTTTAGTTTTGGCTAGATATCAGGAGAAAGGTTTTCACCCAGAGAGTGGTTGAGCACTGGAATAGGCTCCCCAGGGATGTGGTCATAGCACCAAGCCTGTCTGAGTTCAAGGAGTGTTTGGTCCATGCTCTCAACCACATGGTGTGATTCTTGGGGTATCCTAAGCAGGGCCAGGACATGGACTCAATGATCCTGAGAGGTTCCTTCCAACTCAGCATATTCTATGATTCTATGAACTTTGTAATCCATACAGAAGTCATCAGGGCTACAAAATTATATCTTTTCCTCAAAATGCTACTTGAGTGGAAAAACGACACTTTATTCTGACATTATTTTCCTAGATGTGTTTCTAACCTTGTTTTTCATGGAAGCAAAATTGTTTTTCAAGAAGCAAATACTGTTCAGAGAGGCAGGCTTCTGTTTTCCGTGGACAACTTTTCACAGTTATCCACAATTCCAAAGGCACTGAGACCATCACTCAGCTGCTCAGTAATTTTTAATACCCCAGTTTTAGAGAACGTGCAGCTATCAAGACAAACTGAAAAGCACACACATGCTGTCCTATAGAAAAAATACTCCCTGCATGTAGCCAGTAACATGCCTTGCAGTATCACAAGGCATTTTGTAAACATAAGCTAATTACATTGCCCCAGGATGGTTATCTCAACTGCAAATTCACAAATAAGGAAACCAAGACCCACAAGGTTTAAGTAGCTTGGTTACCAGGAAATCTGTGGTTAAGAGATTGGTTCTAGAAATCTTTACCAAGTTCCTCATGCTCTAGTTACTGGGCTGCACTTCTGAAAGGATTCCCCCCTGAAACATTGCTAGTTTACAACTGCTCTCCTGGATCTCTATTGCAGACCTTTTGGTTTCTGTCTGAATTTGTTTGGTTATTTTTGTTGACTGCAGCAGTGTCAACAGAGGCAATTCATCTCTTTTTTCTGCTTGTACATGCAGGAGGGTCTCTTTTAGGGAACTGTCACACATGACTAGCTAGTGGCATTACCAACACAGCACTTCTGTCCAGGAAATTTTGAGGTGAGCCACTTAACAAGCTGCCTCTGCATGGGAGCTTTGTCTAGAAAGGTGGAATTCAAAACACCCCAAGGCCCAAACTGCCTCCTACAGATAAGCCATTTCCAAATGCTTTTTATATAGCACACAGTAAGAGCACGCAGTTCAGCTGGTGTGCAGCAGGGACATGTGTAGCTTATTTCAGTATCTGCAGTCCAAATGTCCCAACAGAGCATGTGTTGGGCCATTCTGAAAATCTGGGCTCTTGTCTGAAGACAGGTCAGCCTGCATCTGCTTCCCCTTCAAATCTTTCCCAAAGTACAGACATCTGGACTTTTTCAAAGGCATGGAAGGCAATTAGGCATGCAGTTCCAAATGTTTCTCAAAATCTTCCCACAAACCTTAGAAATACAGATCCTTGTACTCATGCTGTTCTCCAAGTGCTGAAATAAGTGGAATTACAACAGTGTAAGATAGAAGTGAGGGGAGGAAATGACCCCATGAGAGGCCCTTCTGGATGGCAGTGGTGAAAATGAAGCTTTTAATCATCACACTGCATAGTGATGAGACTCCACTGCCAGACTAATAAATACTCTGATCCAGGATGGTATGGATGCACAACCAGATGTGTTCTTGTCTGTAGAGGCATCAGAGGGATTTCAAGGTCTGCAGTGGATCTCCTAGAGACAGAGGAATTATTGACAGTGTTAGCAATTTGAATAGTTAAATTGATGAGGGGCTCAAAGAAAATGTCAGTAAATTAGAAATCATTAGAGACATTTGAAAAGCATTAAGGTTGAGAATTTTGTTAACGGACATGTTTATTACAGAGATGACTGAACCCTGTTAGAAATGAAAAGACATTTTGTAATATCACTTGAATGAAGAACACTTAATGAAAAAACAAGGCCACGTCTGTAAGTGCACATACATTCAAACACACTGGTAAGCTTCTAAAAGAGCAAAGTTTCAGACAAACAAAATGAGAGCAAGAATTTGAACAGGGTGGGAAGTGGAAACAGAAGCTTTTAGCTTCTTCCTGATTTCTTGGCTCAAGTATTGAATATAATAAAAGAGAAAGCAGAACAAGAGGATTTTCTATTTGATTCTCCCTCCTGCTTCTCTGTGAATGGAAGTGGTGAAGTGCTGAGGATGGGGATAGTCAGGGGAGACAGGGGTCTGAAGAGAAAAGAGAAAGAAAAGGCTTCTAAAGGCTTTCTACTTTTGTGCATTAGAAGTTTTAAATATTGTAAAACTAATTATTTTATGAGAAATGCACTGCTGTATTGTCTAATTGTGCAGACAAAATATTTTTTTACCATAATCAGCAGAAATCATCCATCTCTACAATGTTTCCTAACCTCTTGATTAGCACGAAGTTAATTTGGTGCTTATCAGTCCAAACCAAGGGGAGCATGAAATTAAGTTAGGGCCAAATCTTCATTTCCCTCCTTTTACAACTTCCTTTTGACATAAACAGTCATTTTGTTCAGTCATGGATGAGTTTAAAATCGATGATAACTTTCTGATTTCTGCTGTTATAGAGTATTTCCATGTTATTCAACATAGTATTTTTCTCTGCTGCATTTTGTTTATCCCTACCTCCAAACCTCCTGAATACTGTCTTAAATACAGCAGGTCCAGTTTGGTCCTGCTGTAACTCCCTGGCTTTCCAACTTCCTTCCAAATTGCAATGTTGGACTTATTTTCTAGTAATACCAATAGGTGAAATGATGTTGAATGTAGATGTTTCTTTTCCAGTTTTACGACAAACCACAGTGGTCCAAGGAGTAGTCTCTTTTAGTTTCAAATGCTGAACTTTATCCTCCTCAAATTGTAATATTCCCTCACTATTGTCTACACTTTGTCTTGCTCTCCTGCATCAATATACAACACAGGCAGGGAGGCTGCACTTCTGAAACAGCCACATGGAGTCTTCAAGAGGCAGCCTGAAGCCATGTGAGGAGTCATCAGCAGGGTTTTTCAGTGATTATCACTCTCCTTAGTCTTCCTTGGGGTATGTGCAGCTGGTGGAATGTGTTTTACTGAAGGTTAGCTATGATGAATGAACCCTGTATGGCTTAAAATAAGTTGGGACATAACCTCATGTCTCCTAACAAGGTTTCCCTTCTGTAGAAGTTCATGGCACATTGCTGAATCTTCTTCCATCTTCCTCCATCTTTTCTGCTTTTTAGGGAGGTGTGTTTTAAAGGGACATGGTTCAAAGACATTTCATTACAAGTCAGTCACTTCACATGCAGAGCTGCTGCATGTCCCAGTCTTATTAAAACAATAAGGACTTTGCATGCTGAAAATGATGCCAACAGGCTCAGGCTTTACAATGCAAAACGTATCACAATTTTTCTTGCTCCTGTTGCCTTTTCTCCCTGTTTTCCCTACAACATTAGTGGATGCTTCCATTCAAGAGACATTTAAAAAGGGCATTTTTTGAGGCCACTTGGAATTGCCTTTCTTGATACACCTGATATCCCTACTGAAATCTAATTTGCAGTATGGGGCTTTGTAATTTCATGCTAGAACAGCATAAAATGGAAGAATAACTCATCCAGAAGGAGAGGATTATGTAACAGTAGTGAAGGAGAATCAGCATAGACAGGCAAAATCCTTTGCAAACTGCTGGTTCTGCAGTGCTGTACACCTGCTAATTGGTTTCAAACAACGCGAAGACCCAGTGCCAAGTAGCGGAAGAAAAGAGAGGGAGAAAATTATTAGAGCTCACTTAAATTAACTCACTTCATTAAAAGGTATATTGCAACTGAATAAAATCCTCCTGTGTTGTCCAAGCTCCATCTCATGAATGCCTGCTTTTCCTTCTACAGAAAAGGTGTCACTGGTGTACTTCAGCCATTGAGAATGAAGAGTGAGACATTTGGTGTAGGGATGTGCTCAGCCTGTTACAAGTCATGACAAACAGAAGCAGGACAGTAGAATTCTGGGAGAGCATGACACACTACATTACAGATTTGGTGTTAAAGTGTTCTGAGATAATGGAACCTATGGACTCTGCCCCCGGAAGGACACTCATTAGCAAAGGAAAGGAATTGCTGGCAGACACACTGAAGAAACTTTGAAGATTGATGAGCTAGACTTGGAAACCTCATTAATTATTCCAACACATGGATGCTCTAAAGGTGCCACAGATCTCCACTGGAGAATGGGGTAGACAGCCCTACACAGCCTATTTTGTTGTCCTGGTCTTGGAGTACTTGAGGATGGGACTAGTGTGAGAAGAGCAATGACGCTCAGTGCTGTATACATCTATTCTAGGCTACTCCTTACCTTGAAAACATCCACACTAGGGGCACAGATAAAATATACTGCCACAGGTATACAAACACAAGTTCAGGGTGGAGAAAAAAAAAAAAAGAGAATTGTCATGGATAGGATCAGGCGATGGGTGGGAGAGCCAAGGAGAGAGAGAGCCAGAGGAGCTCTGCTGCAAGAACACCCCACTAGTTTCACCATACCTGTTTGGGTTTTTTTTAAAATCCAGTATGAATTCTCCTTGCTGCTTCTAATGTTATGGGGATTGCTGTTTTATCGATCTATGCACCATGATTTCCACATTTGTCTCCTAAATGGTTACTGTTATCTAAGAATCTCATGTACAATTCAGCTGGAATTGCTCTAACACGCAGAATGCTATGTCATCTAAAAAGGGGGTCACTTCACTGTTCATAGCAGTTTTTGGAACATTCATTCAGTAAATATACAAAAAGCATCATCCTACCATGGTGCCTTTCACCACTCTGTTAAATACTTAGCTGTTTTGAACACTGATATTTTTCTGTGCACTGTTTACCTCTCAACTAATTTTTAATGAAGTAACTTTACCCTAAAGCTCTTAATTTTCTTAATAACATCTTCTGATACTTTTTTTCACAATATCTTGCAAGCAATGGCTGCCCAGTAGGAGCAGGCAGTTAGGAACCATGGAATAGTGACACTGTGTCACACTTGGGCAGGCTGGAAGCTCTGAGAGCGCAGCAGTGTCCTGCCACCTTGACCATGCTTTCTCCATTTAACAGGAAAACCTCTCTGGTTAATAAATTATCTTTCAAAAATGAAAACTTACAAAAAGCAAAGATGGCACCTCAGAGAAACAGCAGCAGAGCTAGATATTGGAAATCAGAATTTACCAAAAGAAAGTGGAGATTTGGAGGATGAGTTCAGGTGACTGCAGGCCAGTGCAAGATGTTTAGGGACATCAGTAGAAAACCTGTACGGAGAAGTGGATGATGCCAGGGACACACTGAAAGACAAAACCAACAAAATCAGACAATTAGAACTGCATTAAATCAATGAACAACTGTAGGCAGAGATCATGGCAATGGCCTGACAGATTTCTCTATACTAAGGTAATAAAATGTATCATAAAATGGATATATTAGAAGTAAGAAGTATGAAAATGAGACATTTGAAATGCTTGCAAATCACACAGGGATTGAAGCAGAAACTGTATGAGCAAGAAAATCTCAGAGCCTGCCAGTTTAGGAATGTATTAGAAGAACTTTACAAACTCAGGGAAGTTCAGAGGAATTGGATTCCGCAAGTGAAAGCACAACTGGACGAATTAGCTGAGAAAGATGCACTTTTGGCAGTAGTGATGAAAACAAATACTGGCATGCTCCCCCTTTCTGCATAAGTATGCTAAGCCAAGCTTCTGGAAAACTCCCTCTCTTTTCTTAAAACCCAAAATTTCTTTTCTACATTTGGAATATCTTAAATGTCTTGCTATAAGTAACAGTTTGCTTTGGACTTTTAAGTTACTATTTATCAATAACAACATTACACTATGTTCAGTGGCAGTATATTCGCTATACTTGTGCAAATCCTTATCCATAGTTCAGTTTTAAAAATGGACTATTATTTTAAGAATAGCTATAAAGGCTCTGCAGAGCTGTCAACATTAATTTAGTGATTTCCCCTTGGACTGGTTCTGACTATGATAGGGTTAAATTTCTTCACAATAGCTTGCATGGTGTTACATTTTAGATTTGTGATTAAAACAGGTTTTAGATTTGTGATTAAAACAGGCGTGTTTTCGTTATCACTAAGCATTGCTTACACAGTGTCAAGGCCTTTTCTGCTTCTCACACTGCCTCACCAGCGAGGAGGCTGAGGATGCACAAGAAATTTGGAGGGGACAGAGCTGGGACAGCTGACCCCAACTGACTCACGGGATATTTCATACCATATGATGCCATGGTCAGCAATAAAACTTGGGTGGGGCGTGGAGGAAAGGCAAGAGCTGCCATTTCTCAGGCACTGGCTGGGCATTGGTTGGTTGGTGGCGAGCAAGTGTTTTCTTTTGCATCACTTTTTTTACCTGATTTTGTTTATTGTGTTTTTGTGGGTTTTTTTCCACCCTCTCTTTGTTTTTTGTACTTTCTGCCACCTCCTTCTTAAAAAAAATTTAAATTCCCTTTATCTCAATGCAGAAGTTTTCCTACTTTTACCCCTCCGATTCTACCCCTAGTCCTACTTTAGGGGAAGTGAACAAGCATCTGTGTGTTGCTCAGCTGCCTACCAGGGTGAAATCTTCTGTGCATTAATACATGAGCTCATGTGGTTTTTTTTCTAGAAGCAAGTAAACTTTAGGTTCTGAGCACAGTTTTTTTAAATTAGATTGTTAACTGTGAATATATTTTATAGTAGATGGCTGCATGTAGTAAAAACCCAACAGAGAACTCACTGCCTCAGGCAAAGGAGAAGAAAAAAATGCAGTTTGTGGCAATCTGACTGAAAGTGGGCAATATGCAGTACTTAATCCATGATCCTGGAATCTACTTCCCTACTAGACCATCCACTTTGAAGTTTTTTCACCTACAGGTCACATTACAGATTGCAGAGCCTATGTTTTCTCTGGACTTTGAAAAGGGCATGAACGAACTTAAAGATGTCGGAGGATATGTTAGCTTAGGTTGGTTAAGAAGGGCTTTCATTAGTGGACATTAATTCAGACAGTACATATTTACACTTGGTTGAAACCTTTTGTTTGTGCATCTAGACACAATAGGCACTGGAACTTCTTAAATACAAATAAATGAATATATGTCATTTTTGTGGATGAAAAGTTAAATCCTAAAGTCCAACACGGCAGCTGGCCAACTGGTAATCATGCTGAGCCTTCAGAATTACCCCTGACATTTATGCACAAAGCAGGTAGATGAAGCTTGCCAGGCCGAAGCTGGCAAGTAAACCTGCCCTGAACAAATATGATACAGGGAAAAAAATTCTGAGATGGTGAAGAGAAAGCTGTGATTCCAGGAAATCATTTTCACTGTAGCTTGTAGCAGCAGTAATGAAGAAAAATTCCAGAGATGAAAAGCCTAGAACAACCCCTTAATCTCTTCCGTGCCTGTCCTGTGTGACAAGTCACTCTTTGAAATCAGAAGAGATATATACTCTAGAAGAGGAAAGTTTGAGCATAAAGAGATTGGGCAATGCTGAGGTAAGATGAAGTCAGAACAAAGACGAATTCTACTTAAGATGCTGAACTGTGACTCAGAGGAACTAAATTTTCTTCCTGCATCTTTCCTCCTTTTCCTTTTGGCAAGTCAATCTCTATGTCTTGGTTCCCCAACTGAATAATGAAGCAGTAATATTAAATAGTATGTTTCTTTTCACACTTGAGAGCATTGGTTTCTTTGTTTGTGTGTTTTAAACTAGAATAGTTTTACAGAACTGAGGGAGGGACTTATAAGACAAATGGTTGAAAGAGCAAATGTGAGGGGGCAAAAAAGGAGTTGTGGCAAAGGGTGAGGGTAGGAATCTCTTACTCTGTATCCACAATGTCAGAACAGTTTATATACACCTAAAAATGGTTTAATCATAGAAAATGCCTGGTACAATTAGAACCCAATCTAAATAGAGACCTTTAAGTACTATTTTTATTGGATAATACTTACAGTGAGATGTGAACTGCCTGTAAGGAGGTGTTTGTGTCAAGGGAGTCTCAATTGTATTACCTGAAATTCATCGACAGTTGCACCCGTGCAAAGCCAGACTGATGTCACCTCATTCTTGTAGTCCAGTGCCACAGGGAAAGCTATGAGAAAAACAAATGTTTGGTGGGATCGAAGTTAAAAAGGGTTCCAAAAATATGTCCTGAGAAGAGTCACAGAAGGTAGCTCTGCAGTGGGGTGGATAGCTTTGTTGCCCTCATTTTTCAGTAGATCTTCTCAACTAGCTTCAGCTGCTGTCCTGTATGCACATATGCAGGATGTCCTGTGTGCACACACACACATACAACGTGTGTCCTATAGCACACACGAAATCTGAATGTGGCTTACACAAAACTTTAGAGGCTTCTGTAGGAGCCAACAGCAGCGTTAGAGCTTGCAAATGTATTACACAGTATAAAATTGTTACTTCACATAACACGTAAATATTTGGTGTAACTCTGCACAGAGAGAAAACAAATCTTTCTCTGGTTTTAATAAGTTATTTCAATAGTGATATTTACAGGTCATACAAAAATAAGGGGTTTTTTTTCTGCTAAACCAGGGATAAAGAACCTGAATGAAGAGAAATCGCATATGCAGCACTGTCCTTTCTACAATTTTCAGTCTTTATGAATGATGCATAAAGGCTCAAATAATCCTATGATGTTTCTGTCTTTCTCATCTTTTTTTTAGGGGTAAAAAGGAAAGAAAATTATGTGCTTAGTTATCACAAAAAAAAAAAAAAAAAAGAAAAGAAAAATAGAAAAGCAAAGTCTTATTTTTAATTCACACCTTTGTCATGTTCTGAATATAGCTGAATGCCTGCAGAGGAAATCTGTATAATTACAGTCAGGTGACACCACCTTCGTGTTGAAGACACCAATATGTGCCAGGAAGTGCTACATGACACTATAAGCAGCAGAAGGGAAGGCAAGCAAGAAGTGACTTGAAACAGGTACCTGAGCATATGTGTTATACAGACCTGTTATATCTGTGTGTTATACAAACTTTTGCTTTCTTTACAGTTTATTAGAATTTCGGTTAAAATCACATTTAGAGCAACAATTCATTGATTTTAAACAGCAATTTTCTTAATCTGAAAACTTTACATACAAAGATGATGAAAGCTAGGTTTTTTTACCTGCATTTTCTCATTCTTTCCAAGTGCATTCTTGCAGACAGCTTGAGGTGTACATGAGGCCTCACGAGGGTTCATACGCACACATACTGCTGCAGTTATCCTAACCAGAAAAACCACTGTGTCTTAACAAGTTAGTGACCGATAGCACAGCTAACCTGAGACAGTGCAGGTTTTTGCTGTGCTGTACATTCAGCTTGGTATGTGGCCTCTGGGGAGCTGCACACATCCACTGGCTGCAGGGGAAACCCAGCCTGGTCATGGTAATGGAGCCTGTTGGCAGCTCCCATGTGGCACCAGTGATTACCACCTGCATGCCCTGTATCTTAAAACACACTTCCATTTTTACTTTCTCCAGTCTTACAGAAGATGGAAAGGAATGATGCACACTCTCTAAATATTGGGGGGTTAATTTCTTCCTGTAAATTACAGTATCTATACTGCATATTGCAGTAAGTGCTGAAGACCTTGACCAAAAGGACCTTTTTTGCTAAACACTCTCTCCGTGTTCACAGATGATCCTTCGCTTGAATTGTGGTACTCAACAGGTGAGTTAATGTCCCCTTATTTGGGAGTGGAGAGGCAGTGTGGAGAGATCAAATCATTTACTGAGATCATAGAGCCTATGGAAACTGAACCTAGATCTTCAACAAGTCTAATAAGATGCATATTGCTCTTCTGCTTAAAGCAATTAGCTTTAAACACGAGATCAATATTTCAATAGAAGCTTCCCTTGCAGGGAGAAATTAATTTTCTTCATTCACATACTTATGTGACTGAACACTGAGTCGTCACCTTATATGGTGACACCTAATAATCAGTGAACAGAAGTAGGAGCCAAGGAATGCTTGTAATATTTAGGTAGAGATGTAGACTTATCCAGTCTTGATGTTTGAGAACACTAAAGCTATAGCTGACTCAGTATCTGATTTCTTTACCCCAACCCTGTCTCAAGTACCCCAACAACTTTGAGTTGTTGGAAAAAAACATGCTAAAAAGTTGCCAAATGTGCTGTATTTTCAGAGGTGCTGCACTCTTGCAGCTTCTATTGACTTCCCTGAGGCAGCTCTGCAGAGAAGCAAAACTGCTGTCCGTCTCTGGGCAGAGCTCCAGACAATCTTCGTATAACAGCGCTGACTTCAAAGGAGGCTGAGGATCTGACCATCAAGAAACCAGAGCCAGTACATATAAAAATCATTTCACTGCAGGCACCAAGTGTACTTCTGTGCAACTTGCCCTGTCCCCCATAACCTGTCACATTCAGCAAGAAAGGTTCTGGAGGAAAGATGGAAATAGTAAATCAGGCCATTGAATTATTTGAAAATAATCTTTTCCAAAGGGAATATAGGCTATAGACTTTTAAGAAGGCAGGACTTTAGAGCTGACAAGTGCATCTAGCATGTCAATGTGATAATGAAGTTAGTTCTGCACTGTTTGGAAAACAGCAAATTTCCTTGCAAGGTTTGTGATTAAACATCTAACAGAAAATAATGATTTCCTTGCAAGCACTTAGGCACCAAATATAAAGACTTAGAGGAAGAGCCTACCAGAGAAAGAACCTACTAAATATCACTACTGAAAGCCACTGTTATCGTAGAGTCCTCATACTATTCACTGTTAATTACAAAAATTCGTATCTGTAAAACTGAAGTACCCAGTGGGAGAAAGTATGCTATTTAATGTGCAGAAATCCTTTTACACACACAAAAAATGGTGCCTATTATGTAAAAAACAGCAGTTGGAGAGAGGAGAGAGAGAGGATATTGACTTGCATGTATGTCTTGTTATTGAGGAGGATCAACAAATTAGCTAAATTACAAAGGAGAAAAACTATGTTTTGCTGCATGTGAATAAAGATTTCTATAATGAACTTGAGTAAGCAGAAGAGCAATGGTTGCTTTCCTGGGAATGGAGTGGAAAAGAAAGAATTTCTGCCCAGAAATTCATATTTGCACTACTTGTGCCTATACAAAATATTAGATCAAATGGAAATGAATGAGTAAATCGAGTATGAAGTATTTGAAAGAAATCTGAAAAAAAAAGGGCTTATTAAAATTACTCTAAAATAATACCTTTAACTTTTTGAAGGAAGTTATTACTTCTTCCTGTATCATTTTACTCTAATTTTTCATTGTTTCTTCCCTTCCATGTATTAATTTATATTTTGGTGAGGAGAAATCTGGTGAGCAAACAAAAACAGTTCCCTAATTTTTCTACATATTTATTATATATTCTGAGAAGAGAACAAACAAAAACTGAAACAAATACATGGAAATTCACACAGCACATGAACAGGATTCCTATGATATCTATTCATAGCCTGGCATGGTACTAGGTACAAATACGGATCTCATAACTGAGAATGCAACACATTCTCTTTCTGTGAGACTAGAATGCCAAAATCTACACTGCTTTAGTCTTTATTTTCAAATAATGACTTCTAAATTCTGTATTTTTTAAAATGAGGCATCAGGGTATTCTCCTCTTTGAAAAATAATCTAGATAAAAAAGGATAATCTGATTCAATAGAAAAAATGTGAAAACTTTATTTGCTAGATTTCTCTAGATAAGACAGCAACTTCTTGTTGAATAAACAAACATGTTGATTTATTCACAGTTACTGTGGGTAGGTATTTTTGCCAATCAAACATAACAGGTATATATTGTAGAACAATATCAAGAGGTGTTGAGAGGATGCAACTCAGTAAAAACAAACAGGTCACACACTTACGCAAGAATAATGAACTGTAGAAAAATAAGGTGAGGAAGAACAAGCTAAATAACTGCATGTCAGAAACGGATCTGGATGTTAACATAGATCATAAGATGAATAGAAGTGAGAAATGTTATGCTGCTGTAAAAAAAGGCAAACCCTTGTTGCAATTTATAGCCTGTGTTATCACCTAAAAAATATTTAGCTATTCTTCAGCTCTCCTTGAAGATGTCTGCCCCAGCTGTGTCCAATTTTGGATACTTCAAGGAAGGTATTGTCCTACTGGGGAAAAGAACAAAGGAAGATAACAATAATTGTCAGGCTTGCTAAAAGTATAGTTGTAAGGAAAAGCTTAAGGAATTAGGATAAATTTAATCTGACATTCCTGTGAACAGCTGAACTTCAGAGAGAAGAAAACTAAGAGGTAAAACAATAGCAGCTTTCAAATACAAAAAAGGTAATTTCAATAAGAGGAACAAGCTGTTTTCTGTGTCTGCTGTGCACAGAAATTTTGCTCATCTCTGTTGAAATGCTGTCTGGAAATGGACATGTTACCCAAATAACACTAAATACAGTCTTTTCAGTGCTACAATTTTCCTGGTGCATTAAAAATACACTTAAGAAATACAGTTTGGGAAAAGCACGGCAGAACTGGAGAAAAAGGAAAAATTCTTCCTATGATTGTAGATGACTCTCCTCCTCTGAAGCAGCTGCAGTCTGAAATTGTTTTCAAAGAACATTCCCCTCACCTCTGTGCTGAATGAACCTACAGAAAAACCTTGCACAAGCTTGATTTGAAATGAAATAACTCCCATTTTGGACTGGACTGTCTGATGAAGATGTAGTTATAAAATAAATAATGATTCACTTCTAACTTTCAATTTTGTCCTTATTAAGTTGCTCAACCAGGTGTTGAAGCAATAGAATTTGCTTTTCCTCTGTTGGAAAGCTATTTTGAGTGCAGCGTGACTGAAGAATAGCCACTTATTAGCTGCTCGGCAGTGCTCTTGGCTTTGCTGCTAGAATCCCCCACAATTGCTCGAACAACACTTTTGCCAATACTCATCTAGCTCAATCAGCAGCTATAACACTGGAGTATGAAATTCTGCAGTGTTTGTGAGGGTGGTAAGTTGCCTGCTGTTTAACATCTCTGTTTCATGGTCTGGTGTCAGGAGGGAGGCATCGCTGATTCTGATCTTCACTTCGTATTTAATTCTTTCTCTCTTCTATCTATTCAACTGAATTCTCTTGTGGTCTTAAAGCAGTTTCCATCCTCACTGAAATTCCTGGGTAATGTTGCTGTGTGCTGTTACTGAGTTTCCATGTTTAATGCTGGAGCTATCTTTCCTTCATGATGGGGGATGTAATTCTTCTGCATCCCAACTGGACTGTGAGGATTAATTAAAGTTTGCAATGCACTGTGAATACCTTGTACGCCATTGAAGTGGAAATTATTGTTTATTACAGCCAGTCTGAATGCCATCTGGGATTCCCATGTTCCTGTTTCAGCTCAGTTGTACATTACCAAGCTCGATCTGGTACCATGAACAAAAGATTAGCACTGCAGTCTCTTGTTCTGTGTTTGGTGCTGTATCCAGCCCTTGTGTAAGTCCGCATACATCCCGTGAAGCTGTGCTTAGCACACTGGGGCTCCAAAGGCTTTTCTGTAGCTGAAGCCTGCAACATCCCTTTCCTTTTTCTGCACTTCCACTCTGATATGGGTTGCATCCACAAAGCAGTGGATCCCTCTGGCCTTCTCCACTGTCACCCTTGCCTGCAAGCCAGCTTTGTGAGACTGTAAGGAATGATGGTGGAATTGGACTCTGCATTTTGCAAAAGATGCTTTTTCCCATGCAACGGAATTGTAGCTTTTTGGTGGTATCTAAAATCCCATGTAGACATGATGAAAAGGGCTGAGATGCAAGCCAGTAATCTAAGTGATGCATAGCCATCCCAAAATATTCTTGTATGTTTGCAATACCTACAAAACTTAACCCTAAACCTGTTTTGCTGGTTCACTGTGAGATCCTCTGCAAGGCCAGTGAGTATCTCTGAACTACAAAAACCACAACTATGATTTGTTATTCTGCTTTTATGCACCAGCTTTAGCTTAGCTAAGAATACATTTTAAAACACATTCTTGTGACTTCACTGTCTTTGTAAACCACAGTAAGCAAATGGGGTTAAATGACTGTGGGAACTCACCCAGTATCACGAGAGATACTCAAAATGGTACAAAATGTAACCACCCCACTCACTTGTGAGCTTTCCCTGGGGAACAGATGAGCTAACAAAGAGTTTAAAATTTACTTCCTAACTGAAGGATTCTATTATGTATCTTATCTAAATAAACTGGGAGGCTTGACCTTCCTAGGAGTGCACCATTTTCACAGAGGTGCAAGTGCAGTCCTCTGACCACACCAATTATTGCTGTTTATATCTTGCAGGTCTGACAGGTTTCAGTTTTAGAGTCAGACCCCAGTGCTGAGTGCTAAATAAATACCCACCAAAAGTTAGATGTTATCTATCTTAGCTTTGTATTCTCTCAGTCCTTCCATAGCATTAGATTCTCCTCCACCTTTCAAGTGTCCCTTCTGGTTTTTTGTACAAGCACAAAATTAATTTGGCAGGAATTCTGCTATAACTGTTCCTCAGTGAAGACAGCATCATGTGCATTACTCTCTTCCTCTGCCACCCTTAGACATTATTTTCTGATTTTATGAAGAAAAGCTTAGGTGCCATCTATACTTTCACATTCTGGAGCCAGCCTAGTGAGCAGTTCCTATTTGATAATTTTCAAGTAACCACACCATGTGGATGTGTATCTGTTTGTCTCTACACATGTCCAACCAGCCATCCTGTCGTAATCAATTTTTACTTAATGTCTTCAGAAATATTAAGCTCTTAACAATTTCATAAAAAGTGGTTACAGAAAATGAACTCTATTAAGTGTTTCCACCAGGCAAGGGTTTCAGCAAAGGTAAAAGTCACCTTTGGCATTTGGGCTGGTACTGGGGAACCAGCATGGAGAGCTCAGAAACACGGATTATCTCTTCACAGCCAGTAGCTGGGAGCAAGGAGACGAGGTTATAAAAAATGCAAACAGAAAGCTCCAGGTGAAATTTCAGAGAATACAGGGCTTGTGACAAATCTGAAGGATAGATGAAGAACTGGGAACAACAGAGAAGAGACTGGAAATCAGAATGAAAGAATGATACAGGAGAAACTGACATCTAAATATTTATGACAAGATAAACACAATTTATTGTCATTATGGCTTCTTTGATTACCATTCAACCTTTTCTTAACGATGCCCATATGTTGCAAATAAGAAGGTTTTATGACTTCTGTTCTTTCACCTTTCCCATGGCTTACATTCCCACTTTAATTAATACGTTGACATCAGATGCCTCACCTAATGCTCTTGTCTCAGTACTCCATTAGTGGTAGTCCCTGGAGATCCACTTCCCGTTCTGGTGATGTTTGCCAGGTGGTGATGCCGGCACCGCTGCGCCGTTTCCAGGCCACCTGTAGGTACCGATTTAAGGGGGCAGGGGGCCTTCTTTAACAACAGATACTTGTAAAATGCTTAAAATGGCTTATAATGGTGAGAAAAAGTATGTTACTAGATTCTATGTGGATTTCCTGAGAACAATAATAAAACAGGAAAATATAATATACAGTGAGGAAGTGGTAGCGCTGTCAGGAAGGGGCAATGCTCACTTTAGTTACTGTGTGTCTCTGTATGAGGAAAACAAATGTCAAGAATCTATGAATTAATACTTTCTTTTCCTGTTGATATAAATTTCATAGGGACAACAACACTTTCTCCCGTCTGATCTCTTTGAAATTACTGTGACTAGATGAGGTCTTGGAATGAAATCCATGGTGAGTAAAACTGTAACTGCACATGTCTTACCCAAAATCAATTTCCTAGCCTGTGTGGTTATAGATGTAAGAATATCACTGAAGTTTGTTAACACTCTTTCCCCTCCAATCTGGCCTCACAATGTCAAGACTGTAATGATGTAGTAACGTCAAGACTTTCTCCCTTCAGAGGACTTGGAGGTGATGGCTGAGGAAAAACTCAACATGAGCCGGCAATGACCACTCACGGCCCAGAAAGCCAACTGTGTCCTGGAGTGCATCAAAAGCAGTGTGGCCAGCAGGTCAAGGGATTCTCTTCCTCTACTCTGCTCTTGTGAGACCCCACCTCGAGTACTGCCTACAGTTCTGGTATCCCCAACATAAGAAGGACATGGAACTGTTGGAGCAAGTCCAGATGGGGTCACAAAGTTGATAAGGGGATTAGAGCAGCTCTCCTACAAAGACAGCCTGAGAAAGCTGGGACTATTCAGCCTGGAGAAGGTTGCATGGAGACCTCATAGCAACTTTGCAGTACTTGAAGGGGACCTACAGGAAAGCTGGAGAGGGATTCTTCATCAGGAACTGTAGTGACAGGACAAGGAGTAATGGGTACAAATCGAAAGAGGGGAAATTTAGCTTAGATATTAAAAAAAAATTCTTTATTGTGAGGATGGTGAGGCACTGGAAAAAGTTACTCTGAGAAGCTGTGGATACCCTATCCCTGTTGGTGTTAAAGGCCAAGCTGGCTAAGTCCTTGAGCAACCTCCTCAAGCGTGAGGTGCCCCAACCCACGGCAGGGGCGTTGGGACTAGATGATCTTTAAGGTCCTCTACTATCCTCAGCATCCTATGAATCTATGATTCTGTGTAATTATGGAGATAAGCACTGACCCTCTTCCATTACCTCTATGAGGTGTATTTACTGCTTTAACTATATCAGCTCAAGAAACTTCTATCCTTTATTTATTGAAACTCTGTATACATCTGGATAGCATTTGTTATAAACTACTGTAACTGTAGCAGCTCTCAAGCTTTGTACAGACAGGGCACATATGGGACATTGTAAGTGCTGAATGTTCTTAATCATTTTGTTTAAAATTACTTTGCATTGCCTCTTCATATCATGTGCTGTCTCTGCTGAGAGGCCTATATAAGAAACAATTAAAAAAATTTAGTCCCTTTAGCTCCTTCTAGGAATCTTAACTCCTTATCTCTGAAAAAAGCCAAACTTTATCAAGAGACAAGCTTAAAAAAAGAAAAAAAGGATGGGGGGGAATTTATGGTGCTTTTTAAACAGAAAAAGTTGATGCCTTTAGTGATAAGAACAATGGAAGGACGATTTGCTTCTTTAATGGTTTTGCAGGTTGACATGAATTCCGCTTCCAGCAGAGGAAGTGCTGACAGGAGTAGGAGGAATGTTAGAGCTGTTCCCATCAGCTGGTGAATTTCAGCTGGCACCACCTGTGTCCCTTCAATGGCTCCCAATCCAGTACACCCTGTCCTACTCCTTTCTCTGAGTATCATGACACAGGCTAAGTTAGGGCTGTTCAGCCTGAAGAAGAGAGAAGACCTCAGAGCAATTTCCCAGTGCCCAGGGCCTACAGGGAAGCCAGGGAGACTCTTCATCAGGAACTGTACTGATAGGACATGGAATAAGGGATATGAATCGAAAAGGAGGAAAATCAGCTAAGATATTACGAAGAAATTCTTTTACTGTGAGGGTGATAAGATGGGAACAGGTTGCCTAAGGAGGCTGCAGATGCCCCAACCCTGGAAGTGTTCAAAGCCAGGTTGGATGGGGCTCTCAGCAACCTGGTCCCGTGGGAGCTGTCCCTGCCCATGGCAGGGGAGTTGGAACTGGGTGATCTGTAAGGTCCATTCCAACCCCTGAACACTCTAGAAGTAAAAAGATGAGGCTGTTCCCATTGGAACTGCAGTGTGTGTGGGGGGGAAAAGCAAAAAAAAAAGCTGGTGCTATATTTGGAGCATTCCTAATTGCACTGTTCTATTTCTAGCTGCCAAAATCCGTGCTAGAATTTTAATTAAGGGCTAAAATTATGCCGCAGATCCTGACAACAGGAAACAGCCCTAACAACGGGAAACAGTTCTGTTATTTAAACAGGCTTTGGAATAATCAGACTTTATCTCCCGAAGCGGCACTCGAATGAATATTAAAGCCGCTTTTGTTCTCCCGGAAAGGGCTGCGCTTGCTCGGCAAGCTTCGGGAAACCATTTGGGCCGGGCCAGGCTACGGGTCGTTCCCTCTCACACGCGGCCCCCGCGGCCGGCAGGGAGCGGGCGAGGAGCGCCCCGCGGTCCCCTCACCGCCGGGGCCGCACGGCCTCCCCGCCCGCGGTCCCCTCACCGCCGGGGCCGCACGGCCTCCCCGCCCGCGGTCCCCTCACCGCCGGGGCCGCACGGCCTCC
>JAYRBT010000177.1:16515521-16526210 GCA_036023395.1 Myiotriccus ornatus
GGGCCGGGCGGGTCAGGTGACGCGCGGCTCGCGCTGAGTGACGGGCGGCGCCGGGACCGGGCTCGGCGCCGGGATTGGGATCGGCGGCCTGGCGGGGCGCGAGGAGGAGGACGAGGAAGGGTCTCGGCCCCGGCGAGGCGCCATGGCGACCACCGTCAGCACCCAGCGGGGCCCGGTGAGTGCTGCGGGCGCGGGGCCCGTCCAGGGCCGCGTCCCGGCGCCGCTCCCCGCGCGGGGCAGGCGAGGCCCGGCTTGGAGCGACCCCGATGGGCTGCGCGGTCCGGCCCGCCCGGCCCGGCCTCTGCGAGCGAGACTCCGTGTGTCCCGCCTTGCCCCCGCTCCGGCCGCGGCGGAGACAGGAAAAGCCGTCTCTTCTGCGGGGGGGCGAGGGGAGGGAAGTCTGCCTGTCCTGCCGGCTCCCCGCCGGGCTTCGGGAGAGGGCAGGGGAAGGTCCTTCCTCTCTGCGCATGGGGCTTGAGGCGGCTGTTCTGCCCGTTCTTTGTCCAGAGGCCTTCCCGAGCAGGGAGCGGCTTAACCTAAACCGGAGCTAAACCGCTTTCCCGGGGAAGCGGAGCGCAGCTCCCTGTGCTCGCGGGGCGCGGTCGGGCCTCTGTCCCTGGAACCGCCGCCCAAGGGCTGGAACGACGCATCCAGTGTGGGATGTAGGCGTGCGTGTTGGACGGGAGGCACTGAGCAGTCGTAAAAACAATTTACAGCCTTCTGGGAGGTGGTGCTCACAGTTTATTGGGAATATGTTACTGTCTGGTTTTGCCCCGGGGATAATCGTGCCTCATACCGGGATGTTCCGCCCTGTAATGTACAACATTAGCTCTCGACTGATGTGCTGTTCCTGTCTGTTCCTCGTGTCCGGAAAGATCTGACAGTAACTGACAGTATGATATTGCTTCGAAGGTGAACTGAGACCTTTTTTTGACAATCAATTTAAATGGCTGTGTTTTATTTTGTAGAAACAGCTACTCTTTTTGGTACATCTACAGAGCCTTGTAGAAAGACCAGCGAGGTGAATTATGAAATTGCTAATCTCGAAGACCCGCGTTACTGTGTGTTGTTACAACAGTAATATTATCATCAGTTTAATTCCTTAAAATGCCTTATTTGTCGGGCCTTCCAGAATAGATTAATTTTACAATGGATTGTGATGATGGTTGGAATAAAAGTTTTAGGTGGAAAATTAAGGTGGAAAAGTAAATTAAGTTTTTTGTTGCTCATTATAGTATCATTAAAAAACAACTGCTGTTCTTGTTGTATCTGTGGACTTAGGCAGTTGCTATGCCCAAAGGTTTGACGTGTGTGTGATTGCATCCAAATAGAATTCAGTCAATATATAAAAGATTTCACTCAAAAAAGATCAAAATAATATAAATTCCTGAAAAACACTCAGATTCTGTTTAGTAGGAACTTCACTTTTAGTTATCCTTTAGTTTTATGTTTAGAGAGAGTTCGGGATATTGAGGAAATTGGTAACAAACACAATGGTTTGGCTGAAGGTGAATGGTAGTCCTGATTTGCAGAGATGTGAAATCGTGCAGATATTTCTGTCCCTGAATTGGAGTGGCATTTCTTTCTGGGAGAGTTTTTCTTGCCTGTGGTGCTAAACACCATGTTGGCATTGAGTGGAGTACTTTTGATGTCTGCTTGTTTTGGCTTGGTGAAACTTCGTGGGCTCAGACAAGATTTTAGTGAGAACCTTCTTAAACATCTTCTCAAACATCATGTTTGAGTATCATAACTGCCTAGTCTTAAATTTTTTAAGGGCACTGCATGTCAGACATAGAATGTTATTTTTCTAGATGTCTTTTTTTACAATTTCCAAGGTACTCTTGTATAATCTCTTGGCAGTCTTTTGTTTCCTGAACTTGATTGAAGCTGGGCAAATGGAAAGGTGTCTGATGATTTATCTTGTGCAACTTTGGCCTTCCAGATTTTGGGCTTGAGTTTTTTTGTGATGTGTTCCTAACATTGTTGTGCATGCTTTTCTTCTTTGCCCACTTTAGTGGTTTGAATGTTTTCAAATGAATTAATAAATTATGCAATATTAAGCAGCCATTCACAGCTAAGGATATTGATATGATACATGCCAACCTTTCTTAATTTTCCCTAGAGAGGAAGATAGAATTCTACTTGTGTCTATATATGCAACTGCATTACAAATAAATGGCCACTAAATGGTGCTAAAGGATTGGGAAACATTTTTTTGTTTAGTGCTGGAGAGAACTGTTCTATCTTTCACACACTATATATAGCGTCTTTTCACACACTATTATTTACTATATAAATATGTAAGGGCTGCAAAATGATACCTTTTACAAGTGTGAGTATTAATAAACAGTTTGATCAGGGTTGAGGTTAAGACTGAGCCACCAAAACCTTGTATTTTTGATTCTTTGGTTAGCCAGTCATACCCAAAATTACTCTCCATCTGCCCTGCTGGTCCTTCAAAATTAGATCAAGTACCAAGCTAGGACTACATAGATTTCTGCTCCTAATTTCCTTAATAATCACTATTCTAATAAGTTTTGTCTTGAGACTCTTCAAAACTTTGATATCTTTTTCTACAGGCCCTGGTCAAAAGTCCCTCTCCAGCTTTCTTGTAGGCCCCTTTAGGGACTGGAAGGTGCTCTGCAGTCCTCCTGGAGCCTTCTCTTCTCCAGGCATAGACATAGATGTCATATGGACACTCTTCTGTCTTTAATTTTTGACTCATGTTTGTATACCATAGTTCCCCCTGTTTATTTCACGTGAAATCTCCTCCATTTCAGTTTGACAGCTGAGATGCCCTTTCTTCTTGCGTTGCATTTCAGAAGAGAGCCTGGCTCTGTTCTCTCAATGACCTCCTCGTAGAAACAGGAAAGCTGCTACAAGGTGCATTTTAGGTTTCCCCTGCTCTATACAAATCCTCAGCCTGACCTCACAAGTTTTGTGCTCTAGCCCTTTTCATGGGCCAGCTTGGTGGATCTTTGCTAGGCTCCCTCAAGCTCAATACTGCTGGGTCCCAAACAGGTCGCGGTATTCCAGATGTGGTCTAACAAGTGCTGAGTAAAGGGAAACGATTGCTTTCCTCAGCCCACTGGCTCAGCTCTTGTTGGGGCAGTGTAGTGTGCTGTTAGGCTTCATTGCTGCGAGAGTGCTCTGCTCATCCATGTTCACCTTGCTCTGCATCTCTGTAGAAGTGCAGCCCTGCCAGTTGTTTCCCAGCCTGTCCTGGTGCCAGGGATTTTTCTGTTCAAAGTACAGGACTTTGCCTATGTTGAATTTCATGGGATTCCTGCCAGTGAATTCTTATCTCTCTAGTTGGTCCCGTCCCCAGATATATCAGTCATTTCTCCCCAAATTTGGAGTCCTCCTCAAAACTGGTAAGTACATTCTGTATTCACCTTTGTTTACTGAGCAAAATGTTAGACACTAAGTTAGTCTCAGTACAGACCTTTGAAAAATTTTGCTTTTAACCAACCTTCAGTGTCATTCACCACTGAACTTTAACTTCTAATCTCAGTGCCTCAGCCAGTTTTTCATCCATTCAACCCATTTGGATTGTAATGACCCAGCTTTGATACTTTTCTGCTCTCTCGTTATTCACATATTCCAGTAATTTTATTGTAGAAGGCAGATGGCTCATGAGGCTTTTTTTCTTTTGAAGCGTTGGTAAAGGCTGACTGTTCCTAGTCCCTTGTGGTTTTTTTAATTTGTGTGTCAAGAAATGTTTTCCAGAAGGACTTGCTCTATAAATTTCTTAGTGACTGAAGTGAAGCTGACCTGCCTGTGGTTCCTCAGGTCATCCTTCTTACCCTTTTGAAAGCTGAGTATGAGATTTGTCTGCCTTCAGTTATAGGGCACTTCCTCTAATCTCTGTGACCTTTCAAAGATGATCAGCTTTGAACAAATATCAGCTCTTTCAGGACCTCTGGATGCATCTTATCTGGTACCATTTTTTTATTTAGTGTGCAGAGCATAGAATCGTAGTTCAAAATTCTGTCTCGTTCCCTTTTTCTTTCTCAAAGACAGTAAAACCATTGAAAGGAGAATGGTTAGAACTTTTTTGAGCAGTGAGGTGTTTAAAGCTCTTTGATGTTTCAAAGAATTTTCATGTTAGATTTCCTTTGTAATTGCTAGATTGGAAACCTTAGTTATGGTTCCCTGAATGCATTGTGTCTGGGCAAATGGTTCCATAAGTCAGGGCAGGGCATTTGTGGTTTTCCTTGGCTCTGTGTTCCCTTTCCTTCCTATTTGTAGGTAGCAGTACTTGCATGATCAGTTACTGAGTTCAGGGTTCTGGTGACTTCCCTCTGCTTCCTTTTACTTCCAAACCTTATTTTACTTTCTTCTGATCGTCCCTCTGCACTAACATACTTTACAACTATTTGCCCCATTTAGTGTTGTGCAAGAAACAGGGGTGAAAAGACAGAGCGAGGTGAGACTGAGACACCCCCGTCCTCAGTTACTTCAAATGGCAGTAGAACATCACACTACCTTCAGTTTGAAGAAGCTGAGATGCAATTTTTATACCTGCAGCTTTTCACTTTGAAGATCCTCAAAACTACCTCTCAGGTGGTTGTAGCATGTAGGAAAAGCAATGTTATTCTGTTTCTGGATAATCCATATTTTTGATATGCAATGCTGTCAATAAAGTTTATTAGGAAGTAATAATAAGCAGGCTTATTTTTTATGAATGCCTGTTAAAAATTTGTCTTCTGAACTGTAGTCCTATCCATGTCCTATTGCTAAATGGAATTCATTTTTTGTTTTGCATTTAGTGACAGAACACGTTTGAATTTCACATTCTTTCTTAAATGCTATTATGGTAGAGGGAAATGCATTTGTTTTAAAGTGGTTGTGGAGTAGGATCAGTGATCCAAGCTTGTCTCGTATGTTCTCCTTGCATTAAAAACAAAAACTGTGGTTGAATGCTGGTTATGTAACTTTGTATTTTTGATTCAGGTTTGGAGGTGGCACTTATGTGCCTGCTTTTAAATGCTGGAAGATGTAAATTGGCCTATCTCCTTACAGGTAAAAAGGTTGTGGTATTTGTTGCCATCAATATGGAATCGACTGATAATTAGCATAAGAACATACAGAGTAGTGTATTTTCCTCAATAAGCATCTCTTGTAGGTATTTTACAGGCTTTATCACCAGGACTTGCCTTCCAGATCTCAGTCAGAACTGACTGTTTAAAATGAGAGTGTATGCATCTCCTGTTCCCCCACTCTTCCTTTTGGAAGGGTTTACCACTCAGATCTTTTGCGAACTTAGTTAACACTAAGTGGTTTTAGTTTCTGTGTGAGTCTGCTCTGCAGTTCTACGATAAGAATGTTGTATGAGGTAGCTGAATGACCTAAAATTAGCTTAGATGATATAAGAAAACTTTGGTCTCTCTTATGGACTGTTTTGTCCCTTTTGGACCTCAATACAGAGACTAGTTCATTTATATTATTTTGGAGCAGTATTTGGCTGACTTATATAAAATAAAATTCAAAAAAGAGAAAGATACTATCAGACTTACGTTGTGAATGACTTAAGCTTTCCAGTGTCCACGTTAAAGTGGTAGAGACAAAAGAGGCTGTCCTGTTTTCTGAGAAGTTGACAGAGGGAATTTGCATATATGAAAATGAGATTTCTGGGCTGCAGCCCTCACTGCTGACTACGGGAAGTCTTTATGATGTCTGTTCCTAGAGATGCTAATAATACCAGATTTGAAACTTGCTTTAGGACTAGGGCTGGAGGGGGACCTGCTGTGTTGTAAGTGCTGTTTCTTTGATAATTCTGGTGTCATTTCAAATCTTGCCAAAATAGATTATGTTTTATTTTAAAACCAACTCCTTTTTAATAATATGTATTGTAATGAGAAGGCTGCTACCAGGTCACGTGTAATTTCCAGCCAAACTTACAAGCTTTCTTTTATTATTAACTTTTAGCTTAGTTTTCTCCCTCTCTGCACCTGCTTTTTCTTCTCACTTTTTAAAACTAAAACTGCTTAGGATTTTAATGGGAAAATTTTAAGATGCTTGTAAGCAAAACTGATTCCCTTCTCTCCCTCCCAACAGCCTGGCACCAGGCATTCAGTGCTTCCTCCTGAGATTTTTAGATAAACTTCCTTTCTGGCATGTGACACCTACTGTTGCCAGGATTCTAAGGCTCTGAGATAGTCATACAGAATAGTCGTGCAACATGTGATTTGGCAAGAGGTTCGATTTCTATCTCCAAATTGCAATCTTGACATGCAAATGCTGTCTAATCTTGAAAAGATGTGTCCTCGAGGCCTGTTAACTTCTTAAGTTATGTTCTGTAGGCGTGCATCTGCCAGACAAACACTTGAGTAATATTGCTTAGGATTGCACCGTGAGAAATTGCATTGTCCTTTGCCTTCATGAGGTAGACAGTTCTCTATTAAGTATGTAAACAACTCTATTGGCAGTAGAAATAAGTACAGCTTAATTATAAATTTTCTATGTCACTTTACACTTTGTCTTTTAAAATTTATTATTACAGTATGTGTGTTCGTTTAAAACAATGATCTCTCTAAAATGTGTTATTGATAATGTTCACCAAGCATTTAAAACCTAGACAAAATCTGAGTTGTTGAACTGACAAGTAATAGGTAGAAACTTTCCCTTCTTTTATTGTAAAGCTAACAGAAAATACATGGTGAATGCTGATTCATACTGGCTCATGTGGTGGAGGTCCTCTAGTAAACTTTTTGTCATGATTCATCCTCTTGGTAGACCAGATTTTTAATTTCTCCATTATTGTTATGAGTGTGGTGGAATTTTGTCGCCAAGGTCAGTTGCAGGCCATCCGTGTTTAACACTGGAAAAGCATTAGGGCATCTTTACTCTCTTGTGGGATTTGGTTCATTGGAAATACTGTTCCTACAATCTGTCTTGAAGGTGACTGTGAAAGTGACCTTTTCAAATAAAGTAGTGTGCTGTGTCTTGACACAGGAATACTTGGATACAATGTGACTGAAAGAACTACGTGCCATCAGATGTCATACGTGAATATGATGCAAAACTTGGTAGCTTTGACATTTTTATGGACTACTTAAGTGTTTAGTTGCAGAGCAGCTTTGCCTCTATATGTCCTACTTTTTTTCAGAGGCTTATGTTGGAATTTAGTGTTTTTGAAGGTGAGTATGAAAACATTCTCTATGTGAGTTGGCAGTTTTGTCATCTTATTAGTTCTTTTTTCATGCTATCAAAACTAGAGTAAATCCAATGGAATTTGTTACACTTTGATTTATAGTCTTACCTTTCTTGTTCTGAATGTGGAAGACTCACCTTTGAAGTGTTTTTTTCCTCTTCTTCCTCTTTCTTTTGTTAGGTGTATGTTGGTGAACTTCCTCAAGATTTTCTTCGCATAACCCCAACCCAACAGCAACAGCAGATCCAGCTGGATGCCCAGGCAGCTCAGCAGCTACAATATGGAGGACCAATGGGTACAGTAGGAAGACTCAGCATTACTGTAGTACAGGTATAAATTGTGCCAACTTTGTAAAATTAAGTAATTTTAAGTAACTAATACAATCTTTTTTCATCAGTGGCCATGAAAAGATTTTGTATTGGAATTCAAATTACTAAATTACTTGTAAAGGGGAATGAATTCCTAATGTTTTTGTAACTTCATGTCTTCTGTACATCAGCATTTTGTCCAGTTTCATGTTTCATAGCTGCCTGATGCAGCAATTTCCTGTAAACCTTGCTATTATAGCACATAATCAAATAAACTCATAGGGGGTTTTTATAGTGAACAGGTTTCTACAAAAATTTCTGTTAAGAAGGCTTCCTGTAGAAACACTTACTGTTGGAAGACATTAACAATTTTGAGAATATTGTAGGGAACTGTGGTTGCCTTACATATTTTTCCATAACCGTCTGCTCTGTTCCATTCCCGTTTCTTCTAGTGCATTTACTGTTTTTCTCAGGGCTTTCTTCAGGCTTCTTTATTGATCACAACTATATGGTCCCAGCTCTTTATTTTTTACTTCCTCTTTTCCCTTGTTGCACTCTCTTTCATGTCTTGGCAGTACTGTATTACTGCATTTATTGTGTGTAGGATTTCAGGTTTTAAAACTTGTCCGTCATAACACAATTCTGTTTGCCTACATTAGCATGCCTGATGTCTTTCTTACTAACTTACTATACCTCTTTACAAGTGCTATCTTCCAGTCATTCTCTAAAAACATACCAAAGAGAGATTTACCCTCAAATTTAACACCAAGGCTGGAATAGTACATGTACAGCTTCAGCTCCTGGGTGAGGTCCTTACTGGGGAGTAAACCTATATAAATTCTCTCAGCAAGAGAGGTACTGGTTGGTCCTTTCTGTATTTTTCAGTGCTCCTTTCCAGCTTATGTCTTTCCTTTGAAAACTGAAGGCAATGCTTTTTCAAAGTTTATTAATTCTGAAGCCTAGACACATGGAACTCATTCATTGCACTCCACTGCAGCCCTCTTTCTAGTTCTGATGGATTTCCCAATGTATGTTCAGAGAAGTGTAAGACCGGAAGCCTTCAACTTTCAACAGCAGAAAAATGTTACCACTTAAGAGCATAGTATAGTTTATTTGGTATAATTTTTTTCCAGAGCTGGGAACAGATGATTCAGGTTAAACCTCAGGCCTATAAGGAAACAAAACATTTATCAAACAATATGCCATGTGTCTCTTAACTCCCTAGCAGCTTCTGGCAAGTTGTGTGCTTCTCCATAGGTTGTTCATCTTTGACTATGTGCTTGATCATCTTGAACTGCTTTTTGTCATGGGATATTGATCCAGTCGTTATAGATAGTAGAAATCCCTGAAGCAGATAAAGGGAGCAGACAGTACAGCATTCAAGAAGTCTTGGATCTTGCTTTGAGTGGTTATGTTACAGAAACATCCAGATTCCTGTTTGCATGGGTGAACTGATGGAGTTGATACTGGTTTTTATCGGCTTCAGTTCTTACTTGTTTTTAGTTGCTTGTGCAGACAAGAAAAAAATCTTTATCTTGCTTAAGTATTAAAACTTAATGCCATGTCTGTAAGTAACCACTTGTTACAGAATCACAGTATAGGTGAGGTTAGAGGGGACCTCTGGAGTTTATTTAGTCCAAACCTCATCCCACCCTAATGCCCCGCCTCCCCCCCCCACCAGCCACTGCCTTAATCAAGGATTAAGGAGGATGTTATATACAAGGAAAGGCTGAGAGACTCATGGAACAGTCTTCAGGGGAATCTTACCAACAAGTACTCCCTGCTGTCATATATTTAGAAGAAGACAGGCTCTTTTCAGTGCTATCTAGAGGAAGAACAAGAGGTGCAGTGAGCACAAATTAAAATACAGCAAACTCTTATTGGAATAGATGAAAAACCTTTTTGTAGGGAAATATGTTAAACATCAGAATAAGTACCAAAAGGCTTGTGCAGCTTCCATCAATGGAGACACTCAGAACTTGCCCTTAGTATTTGGCCCTGCTTTTAGTAGGGAACTTGGTCTAATCAATCGCTCAGAGTTCCATCCAACCTCAGCTGTTCTGTGATTCTGTGAAATCCTCAGTTGCATTATTGGCCTTTTGCTGGACTCATTCAGATGTGACCATGTCTTTTACTGGGCAACCCAGAACTAAAGAGAACAGTAGTGCAGACATGGTCTCCCCAGTGCTGAGTAGAAGGGATCTTCCTTCATCTGCTCTGTGTGCTTTCCTAATGGGGCCCAGGATACTGCTTATCTTCTTTGCTCCAAGGGAGCATTGCTCGCTTATTTCTGACTTGGTGTCCACCAAGACCCTCCTCGTCCTTCTCATCAAAGCTACTTTCCAGCCAGGTGACCCACAGTCTACCACTGTACATGTGGGTGTTCCTCCTCAGGGGCAGAATGTTGCATTTTCATTTACTGAGCTTTGAAATTCCTGTCTGCACACTTCTCCAGCCTGTCAAGGACCTTCTGAATGGCAGTACAACCCTGTGGTATCCCAAGAGATTCTGTCCCTGTCTGGAAGTTTATGCAGGAATGCTATGGAATCTTGGCTGCATATTGAGACTTGGCATTCTGGATAGACTTGCCACAGTATAGTTAACCTACAGAAGGTGAAAAGCTGGTTGAAGTATTTTGTATTTAAATATGTGTTGATAAATTATATCCTACTTTAATTGTTAAGTTCACATTTACAAGAAACAGTTTGAGACTTTTCTCACCAGCTCTGATGTACCAATTGCTGAACCAGCCCATGCCCTGAAGGAGAAAAGGGCTTTCCAAGCCTGAGGCACAGCCCTTGTGATAAATGTTATGCACCTCTCAACTGTTGAGTTCTATAAACTGTCCTGTAGGTGGGAGGCTTCTTTAAGCAACGTGGTTTGTCACTTTTCTTACTATGAAAAGAACTATAGGCTGCTTAGTACAGGTCAGAGAAACAGCACATCCAAAGAGCCCAACTGTGTAACAGTACTCAGTGTTGTGTTCAGGATTGTCTTCAACTTGTTTTGTTCTAGTTTTCTGATGTTACAGCAAAAGTATGTTGGATCTTTTCTGATTCTACACAACATCTGTTTTTATAGTAATGTTAGGATTTAAGTTGTCCACGGAATTAAGTAGTATCCAGTGTACATGCTGAAGGTATGATCTCCTGCCGCAGTCCGCTGTGGAGATGGGACACGCAGCACCAAAGGGGTCCTTGTCTCTGTGCTAGATCCCCAGGAAAA
>JAYRBT010000177.1:16538376-16557710 GCA_036023395.1 Myiotriccus ornatus
GTTAAAGTATATGTAAAGAAAAATCTTAGTTACCACATGTTTGGTGATGATTTCTTGATTGGTTATTACTGCACATGAAGGTCTTTGAATTACTGTGGACTACTCCATAAAAACACCAGGTAAATAGTCTTTGAAACAGCGCATAGAATGCTTGAAAGCAAACAGCAGCATGATAAAGTTTTAGTGTTTGTTCTCAGTATGAGGCAGTGCTGTGTTTGTAATTCTCCTTGCCCTACTTTAGAAACATTATGGGAGAACTATAGAAGGTAAGGCACAAAGGAGTGGGATTAAGATAATAAGGGATCTGAAACTACATAGCGAAGACATGAAATACGCCATTTTCAGGAGTGATAACAGACGACTCTACATGTATACTATATCTGGTTTCAGTTTTATATTAAACAATATTGCTGATGTAAAACCATTTATTTCATCACAACATAAATACACTGGAACTAAAATACGATGAGGGGGACACAAACCACATCTTTCTGTTTGGCTAGTGATCTGTGCGTAAACCTGGTTAATGCAAGATGCACCGAATTTTTAACAGTACCTGTTGCCATACTCTAGTTTACAATATCTAGAATACAACTTTGGGGAGGCAACCCGTTCCAGAAAAATGTTGTCCAGTTACAACAGTATAGGTATAATCTCTGCAATCTCTTTTTTTTCCCTTCCTCTGGAGTGCATGTTAAAATAAATAAATGCTGAAATTGCTGGGTTGGGATGAGCCATGAGCTCCTCTCCTTCAAAATCCCTGATTTTTATTTTTTTTCCCTCGCTCATGTGTTTTGTGGTTTTTTTTCTTCTCTTTTTAACCTGCAGGGATGCCTGCAGTCTGTAATCCAGGCATGGTACCAATGGCAATACCACCACCTGCAGTCAACCCTCAGCACCTGTGTAATGAAGAGGACCTGAAATCTATCCAGGACATGTTTCCCAACATGGACAGGGAAGTAATCCGCTCAGTGCTAGAAGCTCAGAGGGGGAACAAGGATGCAGCTATCAACTCCTTACTTCAGATGACTGAAGAATCATAGATGCCCACTTCCTGCATAGTCCCCGTCCTTGATGCCACTTATTTTTACTTGCCAAGCCAGGGATTTAGCTAGAGGAAGAATTTCCCAACAGCTTTCTGTTAGCACATCTGGTGTGAAAGATTATACCCCTTTTCTCCTTGGACATTTGGATCATCTTCTCTTTCTTTCTCAGTCTGTACGTACTCAGTTTAGCTTATGTCCTACAATAGAGCAGTGAAGCATTTTTGCTATCAGCTGTGCCCTGTGTGGCTGTAATCTGGTGGGGTGGGGAGTAATGCTGCTTTGTTTCTTTCTCTCCTCTTGTTCATAAACTTGCTCTTACAAAGTAACTCTATGCAGTACAGGGTTGAGTAGTGTTCATTAGTTGGGGAAAAAAATCTTTCCGTGGAAGGTTTGCTCTTTGAACACAACTGATATGTTAAAAGTATTTAGGTTTCAGCAAGCAGCCTACATTTGACAGAAGTTAAAAGAAAGACCCTTTTTGTCCAGTGGAGTTTAGTTGTTACTGTGATGCACTCACCCCTTTCTGATTGAAGATTTTTAATTTAATAAGCTCAGATTTTTAGGTTGCGCTGTTGGTATTTGCAATGAACATCTTTTATTCAATCTAGTTATTGGGCACCAAAGCAATGTATTTTCTGGTGTGCATTTGGGGCTTTGTCCTCCCACACAGTATTTATTGTTATGTATCTGTAAAATCTTACTAGGTAACTTTTAACTCGTACAGTATGTATTGCTGTAGCAGAGAACAGGACTAAGCCCTAATGCACTCCCACAGTTAATTGCACTCTGACTACTACTTCTGCATTCCCATGGCTATTTCAAAGGATAAGTGCAGAAGGAAGGATTTTTATATCTGGAGAATGACTGAAGCCGTAAAGAATTATTGAAGATACTGTCTTACATTAAAAAAAGAAGAAATCTATGATCTGGTTATAAGGCTTCTTTCTTTACACCTGTATTTCAGCAAAATTACTGTTTTACATTAGTGTGAAAACTATTGTATTTTTTCCTGTAATATTAAAATAAGCATGAAAAATAGCTTCAGGACCTTCAGGCGTTATAAATTGCTCAGTGACTTGTTAGACTACATTTGCTGTAGTCAATTTACTATTATGCAGATGGAAATAAAATTCTTTGTGAAAGACAATTTAACATATCTGAGTTACAGTCTGATCCTCAGAGGAAGTTGTTTGTATTTATTGTTAGTATAATTTTTTTTGAATAAGAGTTGATTTAGGAGCTGCAGAATCTTACAGTATGCGCCAGTTATACCTGTTGGATAAATTTCTGCGGTATCTGTTTTTGTAAAGTAATGCACTTTAAATAGTATGCACCAATTAATTTTTCCAGTGATGTGCAATGTTGCTGTTTTATCTCTTAAATGATTGATTTGAAATACTTTCTACAATAGCCATAGACCTTTATATTTTCAAGAGTTGAAATGAATGTACAGTTGAAATCTAGGCTCTTGAGTGATTCACAAGAACATTAAAGCCAGGTTTGGAACAGGGAATAATGACCCAAATTCTCTTCTTCCTCATACTTTATTTCATGTCCCATGCTTCAGATATTTTCTTTACTGTCTGTTTGAAAGCTGACTTTATTTTTTTTCCCTCAAACCTACATTCAAGTAGCCTTTAGGTAGCACTGGCAGTAGAGCATGAATATTTATTTTTTTATCATTAAAGTTAAGTACTGAAACTTTTAAAATACAGCACCGAAAATCACCCCAGTTTCTGACCTTGTAAAGCTGTCTTTTCATAATGTATGGTTTCAAATTTTGTTGTGAATCCCTTGACATCTTAAATTTACCATTGAAAGCCTAAGTGTCTTTAAACATTCTCCAATTGGCTTTTGATATTCAGGGCTATAGTTTAAGTGTGCTGTAGTTGTAGAATCACTACACTCTTGTTTTCTAAAGTAAAATGGATGTTCTTCAAGAAACTAGTCTTGCCCCTTCTCTACAATCATGGTAAATTTGTGATTAAGTAGGTGTAGAGGCATTTGGTCTTCATAGCACAGTGTTTTATGACATCTTGACCCAAAAGGTTAAATGTTGGTAAGGATTTAATGCTTAGATACCTCCGTGAAGAGTCCCTTGCTCTAACTTTTACACAGATAGCATGAATTGCTAGGGATGGAACAATTCAGGGAAAATGTATATATTTAAATTTTTATATTAAAACAGTGGGATTCATAATACAGCTTTTCATAAAAGCAAGTGGTCATGGTTCAACTTAATGGCTGGTAAATTGTACTGCATCCTATTACAGCTCCATTTCAAGCCCGGAATAAACACCTTTCAGTCCTAACTGCCAGGAGGGGTAAGTGCGAGTGTTAGGCCAGGCAGGTTTATTCATGGACTGGGCTCTGAGCCTCTGAGAGAGACTCCTGTTCTTAGATTTACTTTTGGTTTGTGGTTTTTTTCTAGGCAAATGTTGTGCAAAACAGGGTACATGTATGAGTTGAAAATTGGGATATGTTGGAGCAGTGTGGCCAGTAAATGGATTTCAGTATGTTACATCATACTTAAATATTGTTCTGTGAGGTTTTTTTGTCTTTTATTTAATTTAACATTAGAGCTGAAACTCTTATGTCAAGGCATGCTACTTTCTCTTGTTAAAAAGAACAAAAATCATAAGCCTACTCAGCTATTCAGCATACATATCCCTCCAGTCAAGCTGTTTGTTGGCAGGTTTGAATTTGAGAGAGATGAAAAAAATGCAGGGAGTGTTTAGTCATTTTAAGGTCTGTGAAAGTAAGTATTTGAATTGAAAGTCTGTTTCTTTATTTAAATGAATAAATTGTCACTCATGATTGTAGTCTTTGACAAAATGCTAATGGAGTAATGCTCTATTTTGATGCTGCTCCTCTGCTCAACAGCTTCAAGCAGCTTGGAGCCAAAGCCAGCTGTGTAAGACAGGCATCTGCTAAAAGTTAGTGCTCTTAGTACTAGTTTGAGTCCTGCCAAGAGTCTCAGCTTGCTACAGGTAGGAACATTTTTTGTCTAGCTAGATCCTTGCAACCTCTCTACTGCTCTTTGCATCTGCTGATGGTACTGAATGTTCCCCCCCGCCCTCCCCCCTTATAAACGTTATTGCCTGTTTGGTTGATATGTAATACCTTACAGAGGATGTTTTATGCTGTAATTATTCTGAAGACATTGTTTCTCTGTATTGAGGTCCAGTGTCCAGTTTTGTTTCTTGCACTCTAAAGTACATTAACTTTTTCATTCTAATTTAATAAATGTATCATCTAAATGAAAGTGTATTATGTCTCTGTTGGAAAGCACCAGAGTTTGAGTCTTTGTCCATAGACTGATCCAGAATTCAGGTATCAGTTACTGTCTTTTATTCAGTGTTGCACATTAGTTGACAAATTACAGTGGCTCTTAATGTGACCATCTGCTGGGAATATTAACAGTAAATACTTAAAAGTATTTTAAGAGTTCCTCTCCAGGTAGATACATCTCTGAATCTTCTAGGTTTTCCTTTCTCTAGAAAACATGCCACTATTTCAGGTCTAGAGGACAGAACAAGGCAGTAGTGAGATTACATTCTTTGAGGGCAACATTGGAGGCAAAGAGAGGAGGGATGAACAGTGTGTGGGTGTGGAGGAAATGCTGCAGTGTGAAGGACTGAGGACTCTGGATGAGAAGGGTGTCCAAGTGAAGAGTTATGAAATAGACCTTGTGTGCTATTTCAGCTACAAAATGAGCTGTCTTTATCTGCTAGTTCATAATAAGTGAATTTAGAAGATTTGGTTGGCATAGCATCTCTTTCTAATTCTGTGATTGCAAAGGTAATTGAGTCACTCTCACTTAACAGCACTGCTGTGCTCTGATTGTTGATCAGCTGCTAGTGTGAACTATGAGTGTATTATCAATTGTGTTCAAATTCTATCCCAATTTATCTTGTAAAGCTTAGTTTGCTTTCACTTTTCTCCATTGTACTGTGAGAGATAGGAAGAGTGAGAATTAGTTTCCTTTAAACAAATGTTGGCGTTCTTGTGGCTGCTGAAGCATCTGTTTAGCAGTTTATATTTTTATTAGCTTTTTCATTTCAGTGATAATCAACCACTGATGATGTGTGTGGGTGTAAAGATAAATCGGTGTATTTTAAATTATTAAAACATTTCAGAACATCAGTGAGCGCAGAGTCCCTAGGAAGAAATGCAAATGTGTATATAGTAGAATAAATAGGAAAAATGAAACCCCATTTTAGCAATTTTATGTGCAGTTTTAAGTTGTAGCCTGCTGGAGACTTCAGCTTTCTCTTCTAGATCTTCAGGAAGCTTAGTTAGAAATGCAAGTTGAACTATTTTCATACAGCAGTATACTTTAGAAGTATTTACTATTTTGCCAAAAAGCATAATTAATTTTGGAACAACAAATAGACTATACTTGTGTTATACCATAACTTTTGAAGGAAAATTTGCATGTAAATGGGAGATATGAATTTATGGAAAGCAAGTAGATTGATCTTGGCTACGTCTGTATTTCCATGTGTGGGAGAACTATGAAAGTACTGCTGTTTGGAGTATTGGAAGAGTTCACTTAGAACATGTTTTTAAAACAGCAAGTGTACTACTCTGGTATGTGAGGTGGTCTAGATACAAATGGACAACTTTTATAAGTTTAATGCATTTATCATTGAAAGAGAATGCAGGACGATTCAATTTATTTTAAAATTATCTCCAATTACAAAATAGTGGAAAAGTACATTGAGCTTATCTTCCATGTCTGTGCTGTCCATGTTTCTTTATATATTAGATTCAGGAGCTTGACACTGTCACAGGACAATGTTTTTCTGCTTTAAATTCATAATCTCTGTAATAGTAATCCCCTTAATGTGGAGTATTCAGGTTGATTTGAAATGCTTAATGCTATGTTTAAAATTATTCACTAAGTAGTTATAAAAGTTACAAGTTCCTGGCTAGCACACTCTGTGATTACCACACCTTCTTAGGTGCCCTTGTGGGATAGGTACAAGGCTCTGCAAGTGATCAGTGATGAGGACGATGGTTCATCCTTATTGGAAAAGTCGCCGAGGTTAAGTTGCCCTATGCACTGTGTCAAAACTGCTTCCAGAAAGATAAAAAGATGAGTTATTTTCATAGGAGACCTTCTTTTGAGGGGAACAGAAGATCCAATTTGCTGAGCAGGTCCACTTCTTAGAGCTCTCCTGGGGCCTGGGTTAGAGATGTGATGAAGAAACTTTCATCCCTAGTACAGCCTTTGGATTATTATGCATTTTTACTTTTTTATGTAGGAAGTGATGAAGTTGCAGTATGAAGGCCAAAACTGTCAAAAGAGACTTCAGGGCCTTGGGACAACTGGTTACTATGGGATCTGGAGCATGAGTAGTATTCTGCTTTATCCTTGCAGCTTCAGGGAATGATGAGGGAAGAAACAAGATCCACCATCTGGCTCCATGACTGGTGTCACCATAAAATTTTGGGTTTTTTGATCACGGGTCGGTTTACATGATGCAAGACCTCCTGGCAACGGATGGGGTACAGCTGTCTCAGAGGGAGAAAAGGATCTTTGCACAGAGGTGCTAGGCTTATTGATATTAAACTAGATTGAAGGGGGAAAGGAATAAATCTAGGCTTGCTAGAGGTAAGCCTGGTGGCCACACTCCAGTGTTTGAGGGATGGAGTGGTAGCAAAGTCCTTCACACCGCACCATGATGTGTGAGTGCACTGGAGCACATTTGAATTATATGCTAATGTACATAGCATGAGGAACAAACAAAAGGAGCTAGAAGTGTTGGCCCACTCCCAGAGCTATGACATCACTGGCTTAAGCAAAATCTGGTGGGGTGTGTCCTGTACTGTGCCATGATGGACAGTTACAGGCTCCTCAGGAGAGACAGGCAAGGCAGGTAAAGTGGGGAGTGTGCTGTACGTAGAGGAGATTGGATTGTATAATGCTTACGCTTGGTGATGACAAGGGGTTGAGACCCTCTAGTAAGCATGAAGGGGAAAGCAAATAAAGCAAATGTTGTGGGAACCTACTATTGACCACCCAGTCAGGATGATGACATCAGTGAATTGCTCTACAAGGAACTAAGTGGTATCTCTGGATCAACTGTCATTGTCCTTATGGGTGGTTTTAGCTTGTCAGATGTTATCTGATATTCAGTCCAAGGGGGGGCATTGGACTGGACCAGTTGTGATGCCTGCTGCTCTTCAGCAGGATCAGATACACAAGCACACTTGACAAAGTGGAGAAATTTAATGTCATCTCTGTTTCTGTCACCCTTGGACTTGTGCACTGGAATACTGTGCCTGGGGGGCAACTCCCAGCCAACTGAACTTGTTCGAGACTTGCTGCTCCAGCTGCGTCAATCTATGGGACCTGATGGGATTCATCCCAGGGTAGTGAAATGTCTCCTGTTACCATGGAACATCTCTGCATTATTTTTCAGTGGTCTTGGGAATCTGGAAGAGGTCCCAGTTTACTGGAAGCTGGCAAATGTCCCAGATTTCAAGAAAGAAGACCCTGGTAATTACAGACCTGTCAGCCTCACTTTAGTGTTGGTTAAAATTATGGAGAAGGTAATTCAGTGAGTTATTGAAAAATACTTGAGAAACCATGAAGTCATTTGGTCACAACCAACAGGGTTCATGAGGGGAAAGTCTGCTTAACTGGCTTACTTTCCTTTTATGACAAGGTCGCCCATCAGTTGGCCAAGGGAAACCAGTAGATGTCGTAGTTTTCTACTTTCAGACAGTATCAGAAGCTGTGCTAGAGCGTCCTTCAGGGCAAAAAGTCCATCATACAGCTTGACAAATCCGCAATACTATGGGTTATCAGTTGGCTGATGGGTCAAGCTCAACGAGGTACTGCAAACAGGGCCACATCAGGCTGGTGACCAGTCACCGTTGGGGCTCCCCAGGCCTCAGTTTTAAGGTCATTGCACTTAACAGCTTTTATAAATGGTCTGGATACAGGAGTAAAAAGTACATTAAGTAGGTTTGCTGATGATACTAAACTAGGAGGGGCTGTGGACTCTCTTGAGGGTAGAGAGGCCTTACAGAGAATTGGATAGACTAGAGAGCTGGGCAATCACCAAGGGCATGAAATTTTAACAATAGCAAGTTCAGGGATGGAATAATAGCATCTGGGATGGAATAATCCTGGTCATACATACAAGCTGGGGTACAAGAGGCTAGAGAGCCTGAATATTTTTATATTGAGGGTGGTCCCCCCAGTGGGGGGAACAAAGCAGTGAAAGCAGCTGGGAGAATCAGGGAGAATCATGTGTTGCGTATAGTCAGCTGTCAGAAACAACATGTCCATAAGGACTGTGTTGTGACTATGTCTGTATAGGCAGCCACAAAAGTTGCTGCAATATTGCATGATAAAAACACGCTTTTTTCCTTTGATTGTCACTTCTTTGTTTTAAATAAAAATGCTTTTTCTGTGCTATTATGTGAGTTGGGTTGGATGGGGTGAATGAAGCTTATGCTTATTCTTAGTCCTTTTCTACTGAAAGCAGCATCCAATTAAGCATCTTTTACATCTCTAGAAAGCAAAAGGCTGAGGCTTTAGAAAGAAGAATAAGTAAAAGCAGATTGAAAGAATCATTGGTCTTTTAAAGAAGGTCAGCATACCGGGTTTCAATGGTTCCTTCTGACATCTTGTAGAACGGAGTTATTCTTTAATTTGTGGACAGCTCATGATAAAGTTCTAGATGCCCAAAAATCATGAAAATGTCAGAGGTCTGTATGCTCATTGATCAGGCAAGCCCTTTTGCACACACCTCCTTTTCAGGATTATGGTAAGTGAACTTTATAATACTTCAAATATTGCACCAGTAACTAGTAAGTGAGCCTAATAAGCCAAATTGGTGATTTATCATCATGTTGGCAACATAATGTTGGGGCTTAGGAAATGAAGGTGTGAAAACAGGAAATATAAAAGTATCCATAAGAACTTTCTGGTGTAACTCATTGCCAGGAAGCATTGCACGTTAGAGAATAGAATCTCGCTCTCAAGAGGTGGAATTGCACTGTGTGTACTGGTAAAATTAACAATGCAGTAACTCCATATGTGTATTGGGAGACAATTAGGTGACATGAATGAACACCTCAAACTCCTTAGACATAAAGTTATGGGAAGTGCTATCAAATATCATTAGAGGAAAGGAGAAGGAAGAGAGGTCATGGAAGTCAAAAGCCAAAATCAATGAAATATCTCCTTAAATCACTGCCTGGTGGTGCTATTACAAAATAAAGAGGAAACAGGAAAAGTTGCACTAAAGGATGAAGAAGAAAAAGAAACAGTGTAAAGGGAGAAGTATTTTATATTTTTCAGCATTTCTGTATCACGCAAATTTTTCATATGCTTTAGGGAAGGAGCTTATAAATAGGGCCCTACTGTTCATTTTAACCAAAATAATTTGGAGCTATTCTTTCCCAGTTTACAGAGTAATGGATTTAATTTAGTCTTCCAGATTACTTTTAGTCTATTTGGCATATTTCCAGTCCACTACCTGACTGAGTATTGTTGGTGTTTTGTTTGGAAAGGCTAGTCCTCTAGCACAGGTCATAATTTGGATTGAAAGGTAAAGATTATGAATGTACAGATATCTTACCCAGTTTATTTCATTCAGGGATACTAAATTCTGTCTCCAGCTGATGAACTAACGATGTCTGGGTTTATATATTATTGATATTAATTTAAAATTTAACAAACATCTCTCATGTGGTTAAGCACATGTTCCCCAGTTCCACAAATGCACTGACTTTTTACAGAACAGCAGCATAACCTTCATATTTGTCTAGTTCATCAGATGATAAAACCTGTAAATCATTTTATTTGCAATGGGACATTTTAGTCAATGACCAATAATGAACAATTTAATAAGATCCTTAGTACGGTCAACAGATTTGTTTAAGAGGCATTATGTCAACACATCAATAAATCACCACGTGAGTAGTTCCACCATACATATGCATATTGCTACATAACATTCCCTAATGCAGTAGTCCCTGCAATTGTCTACTTAGTGGAATAGAAAAAGGATTGTTTCCTGATAAAGGTAAATACTTTTCTGTGGTAATTTTTAGTGACACATCAGTATATTTGATTATGGTAAATGTAGGATAAAAAGACAGCACTTTCTGATTATTTTGATACCACGTGGAAATGACAGGAGAGCATTCAGGATTCATTTTATATTATATATTGGTTTTTGTTTAAAATATTATTAAGCTGTCATTCTGTAACAAATTTTTCTGACACTATGATTGTATATCTAACATATTTGGAAATTTTCCTATAAAATTAAGACACATGCATTTTATAATTTCAAGTTAAAATAGCTTGATATAGTACACAATAACTAGACATATTTTAATATAAATGGTATCTTCTTGATATCAAACAAATGTATGTTTTCATGTTTTCCTATTTAGCTAATTTCTTTGCTTTCATGTAATACTAGAGATTCCTTGGACTTGTAATTGCTGTATAGCATTTGCTCCAAAGAGAAATGATTGTTTTCTCCTGAATCCTGTTTACTCAAAGTGCGAATCCCTTGTGTTTTCTTCTGTGTAGACTTGAAAGAAAAAAAGTACAAAAATAGATTTTCTTAAAAAATAAAAATTGCAAGCTGTGTTTTGAGAGCAGAGGCATTTCAGTGGTTTCTAGCATTTTGCAGTGAGCTGGTTTTCAAAGCAAAAAGAACCCAACCAAAACAAACAGCCCAACCCCCCAAAATGCCACTAATCAAGATAATTTCTTCTAAATGGTGAGTTATGGTGCTGAATTTTTATTTATTTATTTATTTTTAATGGATGCAGTGATCACTGAGGATTGCAATGGCATCTTCAAATTAAACTCATAGGTAACCAGTCAGCTATCTGGAAATAATGTGGTGGTCAGCCTTGAGAAATAGCTGCTACATCTTCTGTAATTTGGAAATTTAAAATTAAAAAATACTTTCATATACTAATATAATTAATTGATCTCTAATGGCTGATCATGCCCTGCCAGTCTTAATGCAAAACTTACAACCCTATCTACTTCTCCCCACTGGTTAATCCTAATATGGTATCAGATCACACCTGTGAAGGCCAATAAATAGGGCTCTACTGATTTCATTCAGGGATTGAATTTTGCTTCTAAATAAGCGTGTGTAAAATATGCAATTATTTGATCAAAGAGCTCCTCCTCTTTTTTTTCAGCCAAGCCTTCAGAGCGGATTTTGGGCTTTGTATTATAACAGCACCTGATAAGGTAAATGCTCCAAACAGCTCAGGTAAACCTGGTGAACTACTGTGGGAAAAAGGCAGCCAGTTTCCTCCCTAGTGTAAATCCATTCAAAGTCTTTTAGATCATACAGGAAACAAACACACAGTTTAAAAATACATCCTGAACTTGGTTTTGAATATTGTTAAAATTACAGGGAGAAGAATTTCTTCATTTTACTAAGTTCATTGACTTTAGTATGTATATAGATTTGTTTCTTCAGCTGAAGGAGGAAGTGCTGATTTCTACAGTCAAATATCTTTTGATCTAAGCATGCAACGGTAAGTTATGAATGCTGTTTTCCCTTCTGGAACTCTTCATTTATTACTACCCCTGCCTTCTATCCCACCCTCTTGGCAACTAGAACGTGGCAAATGAGAGGGGTTATTTTTCATCTGTGTGCCTTTTATGCCAGTGGAAAGAGCTATATAGACCCGAGAAGTACATTTTATGTCATCCAGGAAAAGGGCTTTGAGAGTGTCTTCATTCCCAAAGGCTGCTAGAGAATATACTCATCTGAGTTAGAAAACTTCGTGATGCCATTGGACTCTCTGTAATTTAGATAATGTAGGTGGGCATTGGAGAGTCACCAAAACTGAAAAATGCTTCAAGTTTTATTGATGAAATAAAAGAAAACAGCTTTGTCCCTGTCACTGTGATGTGTTAGGACCATTACATCTATAAAAATGTTATGCAATAAAGCTTTCACTAGCCACGGGAAATACAATTTTTTATTTTTTAAAGACCCCTTAAACCTTTTTTTTTTCCCCAGAAAATAACAGTTTTGTGGTCAAGTAGAAATGTGTTTGCTTATTTAATTTTCACAAGGTATTTTCCACGGTCATTTGTTACCCTTCAATACTGTATCACTTAAAAAAAAATTCAAACACTACAACGTAATTATTTGACTTTTTTTTTTATTTTTTTTTTACAAGTAAGAAGTGAGAAAAGGTGATAACAGAAGTTGACATAAGATCTGTTAAAGAAGGAGTGCAAGTTACTCTGGGGAAGACATTATTTCAGCTTCCCTAGGGTCTCTGCTTTCTTTTTTCAACGATACATGTTACTACTTCTGCTGATTTGCCATTGGGAACGAAATCCTGCAGCCTGTTGCAATTGGGAGCCATAATCTCCAGATTGTTGTATTTGGGAGCCTTGTGGTGCAGAGGTTTGTGAAGAGCAGCCCTTCGTACACTGGCATTTTTCCACGTATACATAGTTATAATTTATGCTTGTTCCATTTTGGCAAGTCAGGGTCACCTCTCTCGTTTGGGTGCTGAACTCTTGGCAACAGCTACAGTCGTGTTGCATCTGGTTTGCTTCAAGAGAATACCTGTGTTCACCAGGAAAAAAACATCTCCGTAAAAACTGACACACAGAACCCTCTCAGTGACTTTTCTTTTGGGGGTATTTGGTTTGGTTTTGGGCTTTTTTATACATGCTCTTTTCCTCCCTCTCAGACACACTTATGAATGTGATTTTAATTACTTGTCTCTTCAATAGTGAAACTGTTCTTGCTTCCATTGAATCTGATTCAGTTTAATGGAATCATATAAACACATTAACTTTGTTGCTATTCTGTCATCATAGAATCACGTAGGTTGGAACAGACCTTTCAGATCGAGTCCAACCATTAACCCAGTACTGCCAAGTCCACCACTAAATCATGTCCCTAAGTGCCACATCTGCATGTCTTTTAAATATCACTTCCCTGGGCAGCCTGTTCTGATGCTTGACAACACTTTCAGTGCAGGAATTTTTCTTAACATCCAATCTAAAACTCCCCTGGTGCAACTTGAAGCCATTTCCTCTCATCCTTTCACTTGTTACTTAGGAGAACAGATCAATCCTCACCTCACTGCAACCTCCTTTCAGCTAGTTGGGAAGAGTGATGAGGTCTCCCATGAGCCTCCTTGTGAGAGCCCAGTAAAAATGAAGTATAAATGAAGCCATAGAGATGTTAAATTAATTTTTAAAACTTACACTGAGGAGCCAGGACAAGTTCCTTCACAATATGACAGTTCAACAGGTTCAGAAGACTCACAGCCAGCATGCTGGATCACAGTTTTCTTGCTGTAAGGCTTGCATTTTGCAGCTTCGTAAAAAGAACAAGGGAAAGTATATTTCAAATATCTAGTTCAGAACTAAAGGAATGCTAAAACAGTTTCAAAGTGCATGATGTTTGATTATTGAGAATCTGCAGCATGTGATGGGGTGGGGAGTGGGTACTGTGTAAGGTATCTGGAATTTTTAGGTTATTCTTTGATTTAAGCTCTAAAGTGTCTTTGCAAAATAATGCAGAGGCCTGAGCATTGTTGGTTTGATTTGTGATATTAAGTATCAGGAAAACAAATCTGCATTTTTCTTTTGTATAAATAGTGAAGCACAGGGTCTTCATATATAGAATATGTGAAAACGGGAAGGGAAGAATCCTTCCATTCACTAGAAGATAGTTAAAAGTTGAACACAATCCTCTTCAAGTAGAACACATAAAGACAGCATTACTTACGTTTACATATTTTGCAGCAGCCATCGGGCGTAGTCTCTGTTTCATCCTTTGTAAAAGTAAAGGAGGATTTGTATTAGTGCATGGATGACAATCATGAGTAAGAATATGAGTTAGCAGTATTGATACTGGGCAGAAAGCTCCTCTGTGATGAACCCTAAATAAAACAGTGACTTGCTGTCTTCACCATGTAAGTCTTGAATCCCTGTAGCCTCATAAAAAATACCAAGCCTTTCTTATTGCTAATGTTACAACAAGACTAATTTCATTCTTAAGACATTTGTGCAACTTAAGTGAAACTGATTTGTTGTATTCTTCCTTGTCCCTCCTTGCTCTTTTGAACTGCCTTCAGTCAATGAAGAATTGATTAAAACTTACAGGATCGCACTCTCCAGGCTCGTACTCGGGGCATACTCTCTTACTTTGGACTGCAACAAACTGATCTTCGATTTTTTCACATTTGTAATGGCTGCACTGGTCGAGTGGCAGGATCTCATTAACCTAAGATTTTATAAGAAAAGCAAAAGTATTTTTTTCATTGTCATTAAGTATGTCAGAGCTAATTAAGTTCTCATACCTCAGAGGTCCTTAGATGGTTCTGAAGTTTTTTCAAGTGGCAAAAATGAAATTCTGCAAACTGCAGCTAACTTGAAAGCTTAAATCCTGGTTCTGAACTCTCAGACCCCAAATTGGAAATCGTTGCCCCACTAACCACACATATCAAGGATTTGTCGTTCCGAGGAAGTGTTCAATTCAGAAAGCTGGAGTGTTGTTTTCAGGGTAATTTCAGTATTACATTCTTACTGGTAAGGGACATGAATTGAATCTTAGCTGTTATATCAGCTAACAGAGAGATCTGAAATTGAAAGGAATACTTACATTGAGCACGTGAACAGTGTTGTTACTTAGTTTGACTTTGCAAGCCACTTCGATACACTTCCCACAGCACTCTCCTTCCTCAATCATATATTGATAACCCTACTCATAAGGAGATGAAAAAGAAAGCATGTTGAATCGGTGATGGAGAATTCTGGTCTTGCTGTAACTGAGGGCTGACTGGGCAGCCTAGAGAATCTGAACTCACCAGTGGGCAAGATGTTTCACACTGAACCGTTTCACAATGCACAATGTTAGCATTAGTCACTGGATCTTTCTCAGAACTGCAGGTACATTTCTTACATGAATTGACTACTACTGACTTTCCAACCTGGAAGATGGGGGAAAAAAAAAACCAAAAACCCAACATTCAGATGGCAGCAGTTTCCATATAATGTATAGGCAGAGTTGAATGCATTGCTGAGCACCATTAAGGTTGCTGAAATCCAAGTGCTCCCAAGTTCTTCAACTCTCTTTGAATACAGAGTTGTTTGGCTTCAAGCCTTGCAGGAAAGCACACACTAAGAGGAAACTATATGAAGCAATGTGAAAGAGAAGAGTAAATTAATAAAGTGAAGGTAAAACTGGTTTATACTGTCTCATTATTTTACCAGCTTTTCAATGCTCCATTTAAGAATATTTTTTCTCTATAAGTCTTGTTCAGTGGTTGTAAAACAGTTGTAATTTGAAAATGGAGATTAAAATAAGCGTATACATAAGCAGAGATGTAACTTTACACATGGATTTTAGTCTTCTGAAATGTATCCCCAAAGGCTCCAGTGCTAATGCTTCAATTGTGAGTTAATGACCTAAGTACCAATTTCAGCAAAAAGGTTTAGGGTATCAATTAAAGCAAAAATGCTAGCTTCCAGTTAAGGGTGAGAGATTAAAAAAACACATATACTGGGAAAAGAACTTTCTCAAAGACCTATTTTGGTAGAAAGGATGTACTTTTCACTTCCAGCAATATAATATATAATGCCATAACATTCTCACCGTGTACAATGTACCATTAATCACACAGACATCAGGTACTGGTTCTGAAAAACAACAACAAAAAAAATTAATTCCAGGGTAAACTCAAATTGTGAGACTTCATGAGATGTCAAAATGTTATCAAGTTTCGTAAGTAACACAGAGTATGGAAAACTTGAATTCAATCCCCCCAACATGCTTATACCTCATATGTAGTAGAAGTTTAAGTAAAGCTTCATCATTGAAATTAGCTAGAAGAGTTGGTGAGGAATGGCTTCAAACTCAAGCTATGCATGAAAAATCCCTTTTTTGCCCTTTCAGTATCTGGTTCGCTTCAAATTAAATTAGTTGTTTCCTCTTTGAACCTTAGAAGTCCAATAATATTCAAAGATGCTTTAGTTACTGATTCTTTATGACCTCTCAGAACATGGTTGGATGGAATATTGAGTCTATGTCAGAAAAGGTATTCCTATTGTGGTAATATAAATTTGATAACATGGCAGAACCCATTCATGTCTTTCACAGAACTACTTCAAACTTGCCTGTTCCTTTGTTTTGACTTTCCTGTTTCGGGTTTAATTTATGGGTAATTTTTTCCTTCTATTCTTTTGCACACATATATGTATATAAAAATTTATGTATGTAACTAAACTTGTATAACTGTAGGATTTTTAAATTTTCATGAGCATTCAATGACATTGTAAGTATAATTTTTTTTATACATTGGAAATTCTGATAACAATTCACTTTTTATTATTAATTCTTGTTACTTGCTCTTGTAGTTAATTGTTAAGCTTTTTGCTGTCCTAGTCTTATGTTTATGCATCTTAGTTTAGCTGCAGCTGGGCTAATGTTAATGTGCTCCAGCGTTACATTAATAACATCTTAAAAAACCATTGACAACATTTTATGGTTACAGATGCAGAGATAGTTAAGCTATATAGAACTCATGAAGGTTCAAAGTATTATCCTGCTATCCCACCCATTCTTTCATCAGAGTTAATTGAAAATAACATTTTGTTTTTTAAATAAAGATCTAATGCACATTTAGCCAAAAATTGATGTGTGTTCACTGAGACAGAACAACTTAAGGTTTTGCTATTATTGTGATACATGAAGAACTTCCTTAGAAGTGCAAATGTAATTCATTCAAGTGTGTAGTGTGGTATTTATATATGTATTTTTAATACTTACGGCATTTAAATTCAGGACAACATGGGTCTTTTTGTGGTAGTACAGCCATGGAAACAAATCCTAGGTCACAAGTTGTTTCCTGAGTTGTTTGGCATGGGAGCGGCTGGCACTGCACAGTAGCAGTGATGGAGTCACAGACACACTCCTGGCATTCACTTATCCAGTTCTCTCCAGGCTGAAAATATGTAAATGGTTTATTCTTAAATGCTCCTTCTAGCCCTAGTTGTTTTGTTTCAACTTAAGATTGATCTGAACTTCCCACCAATTTTGAGAATCTGAGTTTTCTTAGCATACTATTAAGAGCAGGAATGCTGAGAATGATTTTCCTCTGCATAAAAAGAAGTATATTTTACTTTGCATAGATAGTCTGCTTATTTCTATGACATTTAAATGTCTTTTATTAAAAACAAATGGTCTGCCTTGGTCTTAGTGAGTTTTTCCACCTCTAGATTACTTAAAAGCCTGGCAATGCCAGGTTAAAGAATTGTGTGTTATCGGGTCATTTGTTACACAACCAACTTCCTTATTGACATACATAGAGGTTGATTTGAACTGGCTATTAGAGGACAGAAATTGGGCTGGATTTGCAACAGTGGTATATTAGAAAGTAAGAAGGGGAACCACCTTTCGTGGAGGATTGACATCAGTACAGTTTCTTTCTGCTGAAGTTGTGAGGGATGTTGCTGTGGTTGGTGAGGCAGAAGACAATATGCGATCCGTGGATGAGGTGCCTTGTGTTGCAGTTGTTGAAGGGACAGGAGTTGTCAAAGGACACGGCCCTTGGAATGGCTCAATTTCGCATTCCTTGCTGCAGAGTGCATAAAAATTACAGCCAGCTCTGTCTGTTCTGTTGTATACCACTTCGCCTGTAGATGAAAATTGGAGGAGAAAATACAAGACCGATGAAAACATTGTGAAAATATAATGTGTATTCATCCATAAAAAGTTCTATGTTCAGATTATTTTGAGTGGTTATCTTTAACTGAATCATGTTTTAAGGGTTTATATTGCTTATAACATTTTTTTTAATCAAAAATAAGACACTTACCGGGAGAAAATAAAGTATCAAACACATGACAAAAGCATGGAGTTACTCTGCTGGATGTAACAGGGGTAGTGGCTTCTGTTGTCACAGATGTGCTGGTGGAAGAACTGAATATTGCAGAAGTGCTTGTTGTAATATGACTTGATTGTGATGTACCAGTTGTAGCAACTGTTAAATACAAGTAATAATTAAATTTGCAGCACAGGATTTTTATATAATAATTTTAATACATTCAAGAACTATTTTCAGCATTCAGGCAAATCAACGAAACATTTTGTTGCATTCAAATGCTTGACCTATTCATAAGAGAAGATTGTGAAAATTTTTTAGTTATACACTGAATACTGTGTGGCATTTGGCAAATCTTAGGACATTTAGCTCTAAAGTTTTCAAAGGCTTCAATATTACCTCTTTCTGCCCTGAATTAAGGGTTAGTACTATGAAACTAACTGAGTTGTCTAACACGGATACTAGAGGCAGAGGGGTAGATTGATTAAAAACTGGTTTATGTGTTTGAGGAAATAGAGATGGTCACAGAATCATGCAGTCACAGATTCACTTCAGGGCAGAAGTCACAGAAAAAACTGATATGAATGCTGTTCTAAAGAAAAATCAGAAAATAAACCTTAAAGAGGTAGAAAATTACATACCTGGACTGACAGTGGGACTAAAAGTTGTCGGAAAAACAGTGGTAGCAACACTTTCTACAGTAGAAGAAACAATATCAATAACACCTATGGTGCTTCTGGTTCCAGACTGAGGAACAGTGGTAGTGGGGACAGCCGTGGTGCCAGCGGTGCTTCTTATTTTCCCTTCAGGAGTTGTGGAAGCAGTAGTGGCAGAAGTTGGAGCCTGTGTTCCTGCGGTGGAGGTTTCTCCAGGAGCAGTTGTGCCTCGGGTTGTTGTGGTGGTTCCCTCTGTGGTCCTGGAGGTGCTGGCAGTGCTGGTGGCTGGTGTGGGCACTGTTGGTGAGGGTATGATGATGATGGTGGTTGTGCCTTCAGTCTGAGGGGGAGAGGTCCTGGTGGTGGTCACAATGGCAGTTGTCCCTTCCTTTGTTGGGCGTGTGGTAGTGGGGACAGCTGTGGTACCAGCCGTGCTTCCTATTTTTCCTTCAGGAGTTGTGGAAGCAGTAGTGGCTGAAGTTGGAGCCTGGGTTGCTGCAGTGGAGGATTCTCCTGGAGCAGTTTTGGCTGAAGGTGTTGCAGTGCTTCCCTCTGTTGTCCTGAAGGTGCTGGCCGTGCTGGTGGCTGGGGTGGGCACTGTTGGTGTGGGTGTGATGATGACGGTGGTGCCTTCAGTCTGAGGGGGAGAGGTCCTGGTGGTGGTTGCAATGATGGTCGTTCCTTCTTTCGTCGGGCGTGTGGTAGTGGGGACAGCCGTGGTGCCAGCGGTGCTTCCTATTTTTGCTTCGGGAGTTGTGGAAGCAGT
>JAYRBT010000177.1:16562346-16586856 GCA_036023395.1 Myiotriccus ornatus
TTTGGCTGAAGGTGTTGCAGTGCTTCCCTCTGTGGTCCTGGAGGTGCTGGCAGTGCTGGTGGCTGGTGTGGGCACTGCTGTTGTAGGTGTGATGATGATGGTGGTTGTGCCTTCAGTCTGAGGGGGAGAGGTTCTGGTGGTGGTCATGATGATGGTTGTTCCTTCTTTCGTTGGCCGTGTGGTAGTGGGGACAGCCGTGGTGCCAGCGGTGCTTCTTATTTTTCCTTCAGTAGTTGTGGAAGCAGTAGTGGCAGAAGCTGGAGCCTGGGTTGAAACACTGGAGGTTTCTCTTGCAGTGGACGTGGCTGAGGGTGTTGTGGTTCTTCCTTCTGTGGTCCTGGAGGTGCTGGCAGTGCTGGTGGCTGGTGTGGGCACTGTTGGTGTGGGCGTGACCATGATGGTGGAGCTTTCGGTTTGAGGTGGAGAGGTCCTGGTGGTAGTCGCTATGATGGTTGTGCCTTCTTTCATCTGGCGTGTGGTAGTGGGGACAGCCGTGGTGCCAGCGGTGCTTCCTATTTTTGCTTCGGGAGTAGTGGAAGCAGTAGTGGGTGATACTGTTGTTTGAATAGCAATAGTGGATAATATATTTGGAAGAGTTGCTGCTGTAGGGGTTTCCATGCTGGTGCCAGTGGTGGTTGTAGAGGTGCTGGCGGTGCTAGTGGCTGGTGTGGGCACTGTTGGTGTGGATGTCGGGACAGTCGTGCCTTGTGTTGGCAGGGCAGTAGTACTGGAGACTGCTGTGGTGCCAGCAGTGATTTTTGTTTTTTGTTCAGGGAGAGTAGAGATGGTATTGGGTGGTGTTGGAGCCTGACTTGTCACAGTGGAGGTTTCTGCTAAAGGAGATATGGTTTGGTAACCTGTTGTTGAGACTTGAGATGTCCTTGCTGTAACTGAAGTTTCAGTCAGAGTAGTTGTTCTTCCTCTGTCACTTGGTGATGTTGTAGTTACTTCACTCTTTTGCACTTCAGTTTCTTGTTTTTGTGTTGTTGGTTTTATCTTTGTCTGTACTGTGAATTGTGTTGATTCTACAGCAGTAGTTGTTGTGAATTCTTTTGTGGTTGTTGGTGTTGTAGATTGTACTTCAGAACATGGTACGTATCTGCAGCATGATATTCTGATTTCATAATTATAGCACTGCTTAGATTCTTGGTCCTGGTTATTGCATATTAATCCTCTGCTCTGACTGCACTGTATTGTTTGGTTAAGGTGGTCAATTTCTGTATCTGGGTGTTCTTTAGCTCTGCACTGAACACCATTGGGGTTTGTACACACACTGTATCCTTTTTCCTTGAGACTTTCAAATGTTTCATAATCTCCACTGTCCTCTTTGTTTTCAGGCTGAGTAGAATCATACCATTCTGACCAGGTACACACATTTTTCACACATACAGTTGTCACTGGTGCTGCAGTTGTCATTTCTGTAATTCAAAGGAGGAACAGTAAGTCTTGTCTGCTCTTATTAAAGGAAGTGCCAGGAAAAAATTATTCGTCTTCCATGTATTTTTTGTCGTATATAATTTTTTTATACAATGTACCATTTTAATTTTAAAGCAATAACTTGCTTAGGCAGTCTTGAACCTAATTTCTAAAGTAGTTTTTCACCTTTTGTTACTATTTTATTACTATTATTACAGTGGTACTTTCTGTGACATCTATTAAAAATTGTAGCTAAATAAGGCTAATCTGACATCCTTTGCATGGTACGTTAGTACTTAGATAATATAGTCTCATGATTTCTATGGTACATGTAGAGGAGGTTTATTCTCCTTGCTATTATCTTTGTATTTATTTACTCTTAACTGCATAAAAGTGCATAAGACTTTAAAATATTTTTACAGAATAATGACTTTTCTACTTATTTTAATATTATAACATGTAACATATTTATAAACCTAATCTAAATATTATATATATTTTATATATATGTATTTTGCATATAGTGCGTTATAATAGAGAATACACATATACTATATATGAAATATAAAATCTAGTATTTTCTAGTTATTTTAATACAATTTTTTTCATATTCTTAGCATTATGAAGATGACCATGTGGAATAGATACCACTTTCTTCATATGAATGTTGCTTAACAACATTCATTAACATTAAGAAGACTTAAATTTGAATATTTAGTTCTTCCTGTAGTATAATTTTGGGTGAATATTTCTCAAAATTACTGAGCATTTGTCTCTATAATGAATTAACTGCAGGAATAAAGTAGAAGTGTACTGCAGGAGTAGAAGGAAACTTGATTTGATGGTTAAATACAATTAGGAAAGGTTCTAAACAATGGTTATAAATAATTTGAGCATTTCCTCAAACTAAATTTCTTATTTTCACTTGGTAGCAATGTGCTCAGTAATTTAAGAAATGGCAGCAATTGCCTTTCATGTTTTCAGAAGTTGGTCTGGAACTGCTGGTTTTTATTTGCAAGGAAATGAGAAGATTCTCCAGGATGCAATTATTAATAAGCTCTGTTATTTTTTTTCCCCTGGAAAAACCATGGTGAAACAGCGGAGACTGGGTTTGTAAGAAATGCTGTACTCATTTCTACATCCTTGATTATGGTCTTCTTTGGCACCTGAAGCTGCCACGTGAATTAGTGGCTCCAGCGGAAGTCAACATTTTCAAGTAAAATTATATACCATTAACTGATTAAAAGGTCCCCCCTTTCAGTCACTCACAGAAATTTTTCAGTTATTTTAAAGATTATTCGTGCATACCTGAAGTAGTAGTTGTGGGCTGACTTGTAGAAAATGTAAATGGGGTTGTTGTAAAAATGCCACATTTAAAGATGTTTCTGCTTATTGTTCCGTTGACATCACATGTTGCACTGAAACACCATCCAGTTCCATCTGTGGTGTTATAGATGAGTTCACCATATTTATAGCTATTTCCTTCATAAATGCAGTGGCAGGCTGTAATTCAGAAGAAGTTTATTGTCAGGAATCTATGAAAAGGTAATATTCAATATTTCATTTTCTTAATAATTTTTCTTAGCTATCTTACCTTTATCATCAAACTTGCACTGTAAACCTTCTGATGTGCACTCACTGAAACAGAAAGCATAAAAACCCGTATATTTTTTTAATTGTGATGTACTTTGTTTAGTCATCTTTCTGATAAATACTGACATCAAAAGGCAAGGCACTTTATTTGTGCTTATTCCTTTAGTGTCCAGTTGGTTTTGGCTTCTTTTTGGCCATTATTTTATCAATTCTTTCTTTATATCAAACCCAAACTTATAAATAGAAGTTAAATTTTACACAAAGCTACAGGTAGAAATCTTAAGGAAAACTTTCCTCATTTCCTTCGTATCACTTTCCTTGCACTTACAATGTTTCTGTACTAAAAAGCAGGCTAAAAAGGGAGAGTCTAAATGCTCAAGCGATATAAGTATGTAATAAAATCCTTGGAAGTAGGTCGCTATTAGATATCTTTAGCCCTAGCACAATGTTTTTCCTGCCACAGGAATGTGAAACAGAGAAAGCCTGGTCATAAAGGACTTCTTGTTCTTGATGTATCTTTATGCTGAGGATTTGCAATATAATCATGAACAAAATCAATAGAACATAAAATCATATAAAACCTTCTTACTAATGTAGTAAGAAAACCATCATTAGACAGTAAGGCATTATTTTTACACAGGCAGCATAGCCTAATCCTGTCTTGTAAAAGGAACATGCAATTCCCCACTCTCTTTTGATCATTTTTCCTTGTATATGATGAGGCTGGTATGTTAAGTCTTACCAAATATTACATTCGTCTCGTTTATATATCTTTCCATCTTCATCATCATAACAGTCACAGAGACTAACACACTTCATCTGATCCTCATGGAAATATGGCTTGTCTGGTGGGCAGTTAGGATAACAGCCTGGAGGAAGAAAGGGGGCATGTACAAGATAGAAAAGATAAGAATGAGATACAGTCAGCAGAAGTTTTATTTGTGCAGGATGCATTTGCAGGTCTTTTTTTTAATTGTCATAACATTTTTACTTTGTTTTTTTCCAGTAACTCTAGTAAGTAATGCAGAGTACTAGCATCAGCAGAGCCCATCCACAAGGACTTAGTCTTAGAGATCTTTTTGACTCCAATTTCCATACTCTGCCTCCGTTCATGTGGATGTAATGATATTGAAGAGAGTTGAACTGTGCAAATGCAGCTAATGGGGGAAATACACTCCATTAAAGACAATTAAAAATATAATAATATGTACCCTCTAAAAGGTACTTGCAGCAATTTTTACCTTCTAAACCTGGCAAGTCATTGAGGCATTTTCCACTTGGGTTCCTACAGGTCTTCATACAGGAGGCCCCACAAGGCTTATAGTGCCATTCACATTCTCCTTGTTGATTGTAGTAATCACAAAACAGTGCTAAGGAGAAACAGAAAGTTGGACATGTTCAGAAAAAAAAAAAAGCCCATGCAAATAGTTTAAGCATGAAAAACCGACACAGTGAGATTCTAACCCACCTATGTAAGATACCCAGAGCATGTTTCAAGGACACCAGCAAGACACTGTACATTCAACTACACTTTCAGAAGAAGTGTTTATGACATTTATGACATAAAACTCACGACAAATTGATGGGCTTCTCCAGGCTATGCATACACCAACTTCACTGCATGCTTGGGCATAGGCAGCTACTGCTGTGCAGAAGCAATCACAGTCTCCTCCAGTGTCGCAGGCACAAGCATCTGTCACACATGCTTGGTAATACTTTGCTGGTTCAACCTGTTATTAAACAGAAATGTCATACTACACATCTTGCCTTCTAAATTCTTTCTTAGCTTTGCTAGAGTAATTTTCTTAAAATTGTAGTATCTCAGAAGAAAGGCCTACACCGGTGATTTCTTTTTCCTTTGTAAGACACTGTTGAATGCTAGAGGTGATGCCAAATGATACATTCAAAACATATATTGACAGATTTTTAGACATCTGGACATGGGCCTGGGGGAAGATTAGATTAATTTGCCCAAGAAATATTAGGCAATTGCACAGAGTTATCTGGCACTGTTTGGTGTGTACTTAGTGTCAGATAAAGGCTATGCTGATACTTCATTACTACGCTATTACTATGTTGAGCTTGTGTTCTGTACCTGGTATAAGAGAATTTTTATTCAAGTCAGGCTATAAGGAAATACATAGTAATTATGAAATTATTATTCTTTTGTAATACATTGATAATTCTCATGAATTTAATGTCTATTTCTTACAGGTAGGGACTATAAATCTGTTCCACCGCATGGGATTCAGATTGAAGTTTTCCTGACACTATCTAAAGTGAAACATGCTAGTAAGTGAGGCACGCATGTTAAAACATATGAGGATAGCACCTTCAGTGACATACAGACTTAGTTTTCACACAATAAACTTCTGCCCTGGTCATACCTGAGAGTGACAGGCAGCAAAGACGTTGCTGTTGATGATGCTACACTGCTTCTCTGACCAGGACTTTCGGTAAGGGTTGGTAGAACATGGGTCCTTGATACTGTTAGCATCAGGGCATGTAGAGGATACTTTCCAGCTGTTTCCAAACTCTAGGACATTCTCTACTACAGATTGACTCCTTGTAGTAAAGTCGTTGATGTTGTTGCCATCATAATTTCCACAGAGGCCACAGATCTGGCCCTGCAAAAGGAAGTAAATAAAATAATAATGGATGTGAGAAAACTTGAAACAACACCTGAGACTGAAAGAATACTTGAAATTCAGCTCTTGGAATGGTGCCATTTCGTTCTATCGTTCTGAACATCTTCATGCTCTGTTTCCTCAGCAACAGACCATGACCACTAAGGCTGAAAGGATACCACTCTTGACTTTTCTTCTTTTAAATCTGAACAATAAAACCATCTGTGCCATTTTAGCCTTCTGCTTTGACAAGGAAATGAGGGCTCAGTTAGCTGATTAAGATTTACACTTAAGCCTTGTTTTATACAGTAGATGTACATATAAAAAAAAAGCCTTATAAAGCTGTCATAAGTATTACCAGTTCAGCCACATAATCTACTCATTGTGTCTTTACCACTAAGACTGCTTACAGGTATAAAAAGAAATAACATTTTCCGTGCACATCCAGAAATATCCCTCATTCTAAATGTATGGATCTGTACAACTGTGATAGGCTGCGATAGATGCTATGCTTTCTCTATGAATCTAAGGTGCATACTTTCTGTATTACTACTATTTTTATAAAATGCCCATGGGCGAGACAGCAAAAGAACCTATGGTAATGAAGGAAGTTGGTATATCTAGATCTAAATTACACTTTATTTATATACCTAATTTAAATGTCACTGTGGTATACAATACGATAGCAAATTCCTTATTTACTACAGTTTTTAGTACTTATGTATCATAAGCTACGAAAAGGAGTATGACAATGGAAATGCATTTTATCACCTGTGTAGTTAGAAGCTTGAAAAATATGTGATAGCATACAAGAGGTTTTCACTCAAAATACTCACTCATAAAACACTTCCTTGTTCCTATAGTATGACAATTTGACTTTTGTGTCAATGAGAATAGGAAATAATGGATTACTTTCAAGATGAAGACAACTCAGTTGACTTATACACATGTAGTTATGTAACTTTAACAATGTCTGATAACCTTTACCGAGGTTCAGTGGGTAATTTTAACAAAGTCCAAAATAGCAGTTTGCCAGCTCAAGTTCTGTCAGGCCAAATAGGCATTGAAAGCTGCCCTCAGAGCTCAGAAAAGCAGAAGGACATCATAGCTTCCTGAGTTACCAGAGGAATGAAAAACAACATGGGATGTCCTGCAGGAATGCTAAAGACATCACCTGTTCAGGATCTTGGCAGGGTCTCAACAAAATTCATACCCAGTCAAATCTAGACTGTATATTGCCATTTAAGTGCTAGTTCCACACCTTAAAATCAGGGCTGAGCTTGATGAAGATGCTGGTTTTCTTGTCCCACATGAGGATCAGTCCACTCGTGGTCTCAATTACCAGGTACATACCCATATAGCGGATTGTGTATGGCACCTCATCATTTTGTCCTCTCTTTACTACACTGACATGTTCTTCACCAAGTATCAGTTCATAGCTCTGAAACAGGAGGAAAAGGTAATTAGAAATGAGCTTCGTAGCTGCAGCTGTGCTCTCAAACATGTTTTTCTGCTTTTAAGAGTCCTGTGAATAGTTTATATAAAACTATACTGCTCAGATCTCAGGTTCCTGGAAATGTGGTAAAAGATATTTTAAAGGGCATCGGCCAAAAAAGGGTCTTTTGACCATCATGAAGGAACTACATTGCACAGAATAAAAGAATATTCTGACACGATGGGCTAACTTTCTGCTAAAGACTATTTTTCTGTGGTTTTACCAAGAGTGGTATAAGATAGTGTGGGAAATGGAAAATATAGAAAGCTAGGAAGCTCTACCATTTTTCTTTTCTTGCATCTAATGTAAACGTAACTTAACAGTTGAATTGCTTTTTAAAATATTTTCCAACTTCCTTGAAGCAATGGATACTTAGGCTTCTCCTAAACCTTAACAGATACAAAACAAAACTGGTCTATATGCCCAACTTCTTACCTCTAAGAAGACTTTGATGGATTTTGAGCAAGTTGTCCCAGTGTTGCCACAAGGAATATTTTCAGTGACAACCCTGAAGGTCCCGTTGGCTGGGCCACTCTTCCCACAATGGTCCTGGGTAGAAAATAACATTTAAAAATATATTATTTTTACAGACATGATCAAGATTACCTCACACTTGTTATTGCTAACTATCAGTACCTGGACGAGTGTGTATTCACAATTTCCATTGAAGCTGAATGTTTTGTCATCAAAGGTGTTATAATGACCATCTCCATAAACAGCACAGGTGCCCAGACATTGATTTTTGGTACATTCCCACTTCCTATTCTTGCATACACTAGAAAAGAGAATAAAACATATTAATAACAGAACAACTCATTGTTTTGAGTAGACATATCCCAGCAATCGGTGTTTGTTTGGCAACTCACCCCTGGTATATGTTATATTGATTCTGGAGTTAAAATAGTCTTTTACATTTTTCATGTAAAGAATTAAAGCAAAGTTCTGTTCTGCTACTCTGAATGCATTAACTGCAAAACAACATACTTAATGAACCCTGTAGTCCTAAATGTTTCTTCCCATTCTGTGCTTTGGCCATCTGATATAGATCAGAAGGCAACCTGGTCATACTGTGTAATCCAAAACTAAAAGATCCATCAACTGATTAAAGGTGCAATCCAAGTCTTTCATCACTGTTGTACTATTTTAAGGTCTTTAGAAAGACAAATGAGGGAACCAGGAATGTTACTTCCACAGATGTATTTACCAGGTGTTACAGTCAGAGTTGATCTTTTCCCCAGGCTGATACATGGCTTCATTGTGAATACAGGGACATTCATCTTCAGGAATACAACCACCATTTCCATCTAACACGAGCCCATTTGGGCACATGCAGCCAGATGTACATTGTGAGCTATACTGGAAAAGACAAGAGAAAGACAAAATTTCAGAGTGAAATAATCACATTAAGAAAAGGAAGATTAAATTCTCATAAAATGTCTTAATATGTTCTTTTTGATGCCCAGGTTAAATGGGAGAGAACTATGAAGTACTTCTAGGACAACGGAACAAAATGGAAGTTAATTAGCCATTGATTTAATAGAATATAAATCTGTTAAAAATAAATGTTTTATGTATACCAATCCTGCTTGTTCTGGTGGAATCTGTGAAATTTAAAATGCATCGGATCTTGCACTTTGTATTGGTTGGTTTGTGATTGAATGGACTTTTAAAAAGAAAAGTAAGTAAAAATCTTTTTCTGGTTTGAGTTACATTGAAATCTGTTTGTCTATATGATACTTATTTAAGAAATGGCATGTGGCCACCAAGAACCTAGGTGGAGTCATATTATTAGTTGTGCAAGAAGTTCACAAATGCAGCAGGGTACGAGAAAGAATCATTTCTCCTAGCCAGTTTTTAGCCACTAATTTTCTCCTACAGAAGTCAAATGTGTGATAGAGCCCTAGATTTTTCACTACTAGTACTTGTTCCCTGCAGTAGCTGAAGTAAGGTAGACACTCATCTCAAGATTTAATTTGGATGTTACTTTATTGTATTTTGATCTAAGGGTCCCATTACTGATGCTTCAGAACATTGTGTCAGGCTTTTGCTACAAGAATAAAGTATCTGTGTTGGAGATGTTGAGTAGATCCGATGGATCAATTACTTAAGCAGTAAGAGCACAGACAAAACCTGGAAGCACCATTTCATTCAGCCATGACATACTTACACACTGCATATCCAGAGTCTGGCAACTTTTTTGGCATTCTGCTCCAGTTTTTCCTGCAGTGTTGTTTCTACAGTCAAAGTAGACCATGGGAGATTCACAGACTAGAGGAAGGAAAGAAGTGAGAGTTGTAAAGAAATGGCAGAGAGTTTATTCCACAGCTGTAGCCGTTAAAACCATCTAGAAAGTCTTTGGAAATTCCCTATTTCAGTTAGCAGAGATTGTTGTCCCTGTTCAATCTGTTGATTTGATACACTTCAGAGCACTGAATTCTCAGGAAAAAAAAAACACCACAGTATTTCAGAAAAATGTCTTTATGTAAAAAGAGGTCTTATGATTAATGTAGGTGCACTCCTGCCTTTTATGATAACTATTGCACTTTAACTAAATGAGAAATACTTCTCTTAAAAATCTATTAAGAAGAATCAATTCTATGAACTATTCTCTGCAAAATCTGACAAAGAGAAAAAGTAAGTGTAAGATTATTTTTACCTGGAGTTGGATTCGGTGCTCCAATGCAATTCAGTCTTCCCTGGACACAAGAGCTGTGAGAGAGGGAAAAACATACTTTTTATTTCCCCCTCAAACCGTATATTGAGATGGAGAGCTACTTATCCCTTGTCAAGTCAGAATTTTGAAAGGTATTGCAAAATGCTGGTTTGCAGTCTCAGGAAAAATTTCCCTCAATAACACGACACATGCTGCTTTCATATGATATCCATTATTGCTTAACAGGAAAATTCATAGGTTGTGATGAGTATATGTCTCTGCTTGTTACTTACATTCTCGTAAGATCTCTCCTGGCTGATATTGTCATAAATTTATACTTGAAAAATTATGGAATTAAATAAAAAATGTACATAAATATAATTGCTCTATCAGTTTAGAAATATCATAGAATCATAGAAACATATAGATTGGAAAAGACCTTTAAGATCATCAAGTCCAACCAGAAATGCCAAGTCCACCACTAAAGCATGTCCCTAATTGCCACATCTGCATGTTTTTTAAATACCTCCAGGGATGGTGCCTCAACCACTTCCCTGGGCAGCCTATACCAGTGCTTTACAACTCTTTCAGTGCCGAAATTTTTAACATCCAATCACAAGCTTCCCCGGTGTAACTTGAGATCATTTCCTCATGTCCCCTATCACTTGTTACTTGGGAGAAGAAGCAGAACCCCACCTTGCTACAACCTCTTTTCAGACAGTTGTGCAGAGTGATAAGGTGCGCCAAGTCTCCTTGTTTCCAGGCTAAACTTCCCAGCTCCCTCAGCTGTGCCTTGTAAGACTTGTGCTCCAGACCCTTCACCAGGTTTGTTGCCCTCTCTGGACTTACTCCAGCACCTCAATGTCTTTCTTGCAGTGAGGGGTCAAAACTGAACACAGGATTTTTGGTGCACTCTCACCAGCGCCCAGTACAGATGGACAGTCACTGCCCTAGTATCAAAGTATAGGTAAGCAACATCCACAGCCTTTCCCTCATCAACTAAGCGGGTCACCTGGTCATAGAGGGAGATCAGGTTGGGCAAACAGCACATGCCTTCCCTAAACCTATGTTGGCTGGGCCTGATCCCCAGGTTGTCCTATACGTATCACATGATGGCATTCAAGGTGATCTGTTCCATAATCTTCCTTAGCAGCAAGGTCAGGCTGGCAGGCCTGTAGTTCACCAGATCCTCCATCTGGCCTTTACTGTAGGTGGGCATCACATTTGCCAACCTCCAGTGAACTGGCACCTCACTGGTTAGCCAGGACTGCTGACAAATGATTGCAAGTGGCTCAGTGAGGACTTCCACCAGCTCCCTCAGTAATCTTGGGTGGACCCCACAGGCATAGGCTTGTGTGTTTTTATGTGGAGTAACAGGTCACTAACGATTCCATTTTTCATTGTAGTGGCTTCATTCTGCTTCTGTCCCTATCTTGCAGCTCAGGGGAATATGTACCATTCGTAAAAGTTGAAAATGAAAGAACTTAAAGCTGAAGAAGTTCAAGAGAACAGCACTGTATTGAAATTCAGGAGACAGGATGAAACCATCTTAAATGTAACAGATTTTAATGAGAAACTAGGTATGCTATTGCTTGAATGTTTTTCAAATGATTCACTTACCATACTTGCCCGTTTTCATGGACAACTTCTCCAAATGGTATGGGAGATCCTCTGTAGTAGCAGGGGCATTCATTAGCAGGCACACATTTGCCACTCTCATCCATGTAGGTTCCATTTACACAGGTGCAGCCGTCAACTGGGACAAACTTAATGTTGCATGTGACATCAGGCTCACTCAGAGACCGACAAGTGGGTGGACAGGAAGAGATGGTATAGCTGTAGCTTAGGGATTTGGGACATGAGGTGGTGTATTTTGCTTGAGAGAGGAAAATAAAATAGATTGTTAATTCTAGATGGTAAATTCTCATGGGACAGAAAAACAACATAGGCAGTAGAAATAACATGTAAACTATACTGTGCACATCTGCTTATGTTGCATCTTTCATGTAAATGTATTTCTGAACACTTCCAGAGTTAGATCCGAAAAGCTACTGTACATGTAGAGTAAGTGATGCCTGCAGAGAAGAAAATAATTTTTTCAAATGAAAGTTCAGAAAGTTCAGAAACCTCCATTTGGTGTTGCCATTCATTGCTGAGACTCCTAAACTCCTTGAAGTATGAGACAAGATATCTCCCTGAATGTCTTCTGGTGTGCTGAAAACAGACATGCTGGATGAGCAAAACTCTGCATGCAGCTTCAAAGACCTCTCATTTGCAAGTGGTATTATTAGTACTGTTATTTTAATATGTCACATTTTGTCTACAATAGCTTGTGACAAAGTTGTAGTGAAAGTCAAAGTTCAGAAACAAGTGGAGGCACTTTCATAACAGCAGTCCCTTTCCCAATCAAGCTATGTCTCCCATCTATCCATATTCACTCTTGCTAGCAATGGATTGATTCTAAGGGGACAGCAGAGAATTACTTCCAGCAGTGCACTTAAGAAAATTCCTTCCTTAACAGTTACTAATTTGTCTAGAAATGAGTAGAAAATAATCTCTGATCATCAGTTTTTATTGATGTGTGTTCTTAGGAAATGGGGTAGATAAGAGTACTTACTGCAGACATCAGTCCTCCATCCCTGCAGCTGGATTCCTTTTGCAGCACAAGCTCTCACATAGGAAGACAAGGCTGCACACAGACAGTCCTCACTGTTTTCACAGTTACATGTGTCAAACATGCAGTTCTAAGAATGGAAAGAAAAATAAAGTCTTGGCACTGGTAATATGGTCAATCTAAAAAGGCAATGAACATTATTTTTCTGGTCTTATTTCCTAATCTTTCTTCAGATACGCTTATTCATAGACCCCAGTAACAGAGATTTTATCACTGTCTAACTTTTGTCTAAGTTTCCTGGTAGGGGAGAACGCAGTTAATGGAAGTTCATTGGATGTCTGCAGTTATTACTAGGAAATAGTGGTCTTCAAGTCTGTTATAAATTTTAACGGCTTCATGGTCCTCTGAAACACATTAATGGATATGCTGCACAGTAGCATACAAAGCTCTATTCACAGCATGCAGTTCAGACACATCCTTTCACTGGTGTCTATGCCTGCATGACTACTAATGAGAAGAAAGATTTGCAACACACTGATAGCAGAATGATGAGTATTAGGTAATGGGCATTCCGTGCCAAGTGGCTATTAATGAAGTACCAGGCTGATGAGATGACAGTTCACTGATACTCAAACAGGCATTTGACATGAGTTTACATACGCTTTCTGCTATATGTGTAAAACCTTCCAGGAGTAAATAGCTGCCTTTTCATTTGCAAACAAGTCAGGATCTCGAAGCCAAGACTGACAATTGAAATAAGGTAATGTTACAACACAAACAGAAACACATGTTGGAAGAAGGAAGTGCTGCAGTACAGAAATTAAGATATAAGCATTGCATAAGACAAGTCTGGAACAGTCCTTTTCTGAGCTAGTTGTAATGATTCCATTTCTATTGTTTCTAAAGGGAAAAACAGTCTAACAAAGTACCGTGTGGTAAACAGCGGGATTCACTGCGTAGTGGCAATCAGCAAAAGGTCCTTTGCTGTCAGTCAGCAGTCCACACCAATGCTGAGCATATTTTTCTGTGAAAAGAACAAACCATACAGATGCACATTACTCTTCGTATTTCATTAGTCACAAAACCACAGTGCCCTGGTCTATGAAGCCAGTTCCGACACTTCACTAAATCTCTCCTTCTCTGTCTCTTCTTTATCCTTTTCACTGAGCTTGTGGTCTAAGGTTCCTAATACCAAAGAAGAGGACTTGCTGAAGGGATTGAATAAACGGTTTGACCTTAGTTTCATTCAGCTGCGTTTCTATGACTCTTTCTTTATTTTGTTACTTATCTTCAGTGCTTTCATTTTTGAATATTTGTTTCTGAATTCAGGCGTATGCTTTTACCAAACATGTAAATCTTTAATTTTTATCTTTGCTTTCCAACAGATGTGTTTTCCTTAGGGATGAGCAAAAAGAAGAAAAAAAGTAAACCAGAAAGAATTCTAAGAAGCACGCACCGTTATCAATGCTGAGTGCACAAGGGTTCTCAAAACTCTGCTGGATATTAGGGCATGAAGCCTGAGTTTTCCACGTATTAGCAAATGCTGTTGCTGTTCCTTCAATTATTCCACTTATAACCTTGAAGTCATCAGTTTGGATATTATTGAAGTTTCCACAGAGACCTGTTGAAAAGCAGTGAAAAGTTTATACTGCTCATACTACAAAAAAGGCACTAATCAAGATGTTCTTATATTTCATTCACTTACCACAAGTCTTTTCTTTGAAAATAGGATCCAGTCGCACAAACACTTGCATCATGGGTATGAACTGGATTTCAAGGTGGACGCCAAAGTTTGTCTGCATGATCACGAAGAATGTTGAAGGTCTGAACATGGTGACATTAGCTACACGTGAAAAACAAAATGATCACTCTCAGGGTGAGGTCAAATGCTGAAAACATGGTACTGTTCTTCTTGAATTTCTGTCAAAATTGTTGCAAATTCTGAAGTGAAGTAAAGCCAATCTTTATGAAAATGAATCAGAAATATAAATTGAAATTTATGGTTCAAAATCTGCTTGCAGCTACCAAATTATTAACTTTATTTGCTGACAGAACATAAGCAGTTAGAGATTACTACTTCAAAGACAGTAAGTAGGAAAAACTGTATGGCACTGAGAGTTAAAAAGAATATTTCTATTTTTGTTTCTAAGCTTGTACAGAATACATGGAAGCCCTCACTGCTGGAGGGGGAAAATAAGGAGATCTGGAGGTCAGAGATACTGCATGGAATCATTAGTCAGTGAAACAGAGCAAAATTCAAATTTCTTTCTAAGCAAGTGTGAGCACAGGGGTAGTAGTTAAAAAAAAAGAGATAAGAGAGGTAAAAAGATGTCTTCTGCATTCAATTTTGTGTGATGAGAAGGAAATAAACCTGACAGTGATCAAATCAGGAGACTGTAAATGCTCTTACTACTATTCAGACTCTTGCCTATGCTTGTTCTTTATGACACCAAACATTTCTCTTTATTTCAAAAGCACTTGTATCGTTCACTGTTAGAGAAAAAAATATACCTGCTGACATGGGCAGCTGGGTGTAGATTGAGTTCACAAACACACTACCATCAGGTCTGACCTCAACAACCTATTAAGGAAGAGGAACAAAAGGCAACTGTGTGAATCAGAATGGTTTGTTTGGGAAGGACCTTTAAAAGTCTTCCAGTTCTAACCTCCCTTCTATGGGCAGAGACACCTTCTATTAGACCAGGTTGCTCAAAGCCCCATCCAACCTGGTCTTGAATACTTCCAGGGATGGGACATCCACAACTTTTCTGGGAAACCTGTTCCAGTTTTTCACCACCCCAGTGAGGAATTTCTTCCTTACATCTAATCTAAACCCACCCTCTTTCAGTTTGAAGCCACTCCCAAAAAATCACAAAGGGATTGTTCTATCACTTTGTGCCCTAGGAAGAAGTCTCTCTCCAGCTTTCTTGTAGGCCCCCTTTAGGGATGAGAAGGTGCTCAAAGGTCTCCCAAGAGCCTTCTCCTCCAGGCTGAACAACTCCAGCTCTCTCAGCCTGTCCTCACAGGAGATGGTCTCCAGCCCTCTGATTGTCTCTGTGGCCCTCCTCTCGACTCGTTTTAAAAGTTCCACCTTCTTCTTAGGCTGGGAGCCCCAGAGCTCGATGCACCACCCCAGATGGGGTCTCCTCCTAGTGGAGTCAAGGGGCAGATCACCTTCATTGGCCTGCTGGCCACTCTGCTTTTAATGTAGCCCAGGCTGGCTTTCTGGGCTGCCAACCATGTGTGAAGAATAACTATAATCCAAAAAGTAATAATGGTGATATTAATTAAACAGATATTCAGTAAAAAGGTGATTTCACCTCCTCCCTATTTCTGCCTTGTACACTTTACTAATTTTCCTTGCTGTAAAAGAATTACTTTTAAAGAGACTTTCTCAGGTTTTTAGGGATTGCATCATCTTGTTTTCTTTGAACACATCTTAGTGACGAATTACATCCCTTACTGTTGTAATTGTAGTTACTGACCTTAAAACTCTTGAGTTTTTTTCATCTGATTAGGAGAGAAAATAGTTTTTTTCTGCTTTGTGAGTACAATGTGTTTCTTAATGAAATTCCACAAAGCCAAATTTATGGGTGATCTGATTTTCATAACAAAATCAGATTTTTTTCACTTGATTAAAATTAACATATACTCATCGTATACGTTGAGCATTTGACAAAGAAGTGCAGCTCTCGGAATGATTTTTTTTTTCTCGGATTGACTTTTCTCTCCACATTTTTAACATGCTTATTTTGCATTCTTACAGTTTGTCCGTTATTCATGTTGAGGGTCACTGTCTTTAAGCACGTCTCAGTGTCTGTTAGGCCACATTTGCGTAGGTCTACCAGGATGGTGAATGTTTCATCTTTACAGTCCTGAAAAATAAAGCCAGCAGTTATTTCATGGAAGTCTAATTACAGAAGATTTCCCTATAAAATCTTCTCTCAACTTTGAGAAAATATTTCTGTTTCTGAAGAAGATAACACACTCTCACAAATCCCTGACCCTCTTTGGCTGAAGATTCAATTTTTCCCTCTTGTAATGATTAGGAACAAGAAAACTAGAATCTGTATTTAATTGATTATATCCATACAGATATCAAGATGGTTATCCATATTCATATTGGGTGTTTTTATTCATGCCAGCTTCTAATGTTTGATTCAATTCTACTGTAACTCTCATCTTTCTCTAGCCGCTATGTGTACTAGACAAAAATTTCAGATAAAACATGCCTCAGGTGGACAGTAACAGACAACATTTTATTTCATTTTACTGAATTGTGTAGGTGACAAAAAAGGGAAGCAAAACACAACTGGAAAAAGCCCCCTAAAATATCAAAACATTTCACTTACACATGTCTGTAATTAAATATTTTACTTATCATTAAATTCTAATCTTTCTATTTCCTTTAAAAATGTTCAAAACCAAAGTAAAATGTATCAGGTAACTTGAACTGATCTTCTGTATTTGAATTTCACAGAAATGAAACAAATTTCGGTTTAAAATCTTTTACTGTTAATGTAATTTTTCAGGCTGGTACCATTTGGCCAAATACCATATAATAGGGTAACACGACAAAAATCATGCAACTCAGTAAGAAAGCTGGATTAATCATACTGAAGAATGCTGCATGACATCCTGCTAGTTAAATGATGACTGTGATTTGAATGGCAGCGTAATAAACATCTGGCTAAGTGGCAGGTAATTTAACGTCTGCATGTCAAAAGTGCTAAGTTGCAGAAGTGTTGACTGAGATGCCTTTTGATTGAGGTTTCTTTCTATAAATGCATAAGGCTTTATGACCTAGTAATGTCTGAGTCCCACCTTAGAAAGGACGTAGGTGCAGTCTCCATGGTGATCATAACGTTTTTTATCGTATGTGGAAATGTGTGAACCTCCCTCTACTGAACATGTTCCTGGGCATGACATGTCTTGGCAGCTCCACTGGCCTCCATTGCAGGTGCTGGAAGAATAAAGTTAGCTGAAATCAGTAACAGTGGTCCAGAGTAACAGTGATGTTAGGTTCAGCTGGTTTGTTATTGCTTTCCCCTTCAGGCTGTAGTTTGAGACATAGTGAATCTAGATTTAGGACTTTCCAAAACATTGCGAACTTCTGATTGAATGACTCTGGTAACCATTCACCTTGCTTATTTAATTGTTTTCTATCTTTGGACAGTTGAACTCTCCAAAACAGGTATTGGATAAATAATTGTTTGGGTTTTTTCAGCTAACATAAAGCACAGTGACAACATATCTTTTGTGGGTTTTTTTGGTTTTGTTTTCTTCTTTTTTTAATATTATTGTATCATAAATTAATAAATAAGGAAAAGTAATTTCACATTTACTCCTGAAGCAGGTCGTGCCTGTCTTCTAAGGTGATGTGATAGTGCACAGGTACAAGATTAATAATTGTGAAATGGAGGTTATGTTATGTCATCCCTTCCTTTCTCCAGAGAAAATAAATATTTGCAAATACATTAATGACTGCAACTTCATTGCTCGTAGAGAAATCCAAATGTTTGAACAAAATAAACAAAGAGGAAGCATTTTAATTGACTGATGTGAAATCTAAACATTGTAAATCCTTGCTTTGATCACCATGAGTTAGAGTGCAAAGCAAGTTACGGCTGTTGCTAAATAAAACAAATAATGTTCTTTAGGGGTATTTTGGAACTGTAGCTGTCAGTTAAATACACATGTCAATTACCAGTGATGCAATGGCATATAATAAACTATTAAACTCATTAAATTTATGAGAGGAAACAGTGAGTTAGAAAAGCAACAAAGGTTACCAGGTCTGGCATGGCTCTGAAAAAGAAGTTCCTGTAGCGTAGGTGTTGCCATTGTAAATACAGGAGCACTGCTGCTGGGGAATGCAGCCAGAATTGTTGATGTCATCAAATACAGTCCCTAGATTAAAAAAAAAAAAGACAACAAAACCTTGATGAATTAAAGAGGCATTTCCTATATACCATTTTGGTTTTTAGAAATCCTAAATACCACCTTAGAGGCAGATCTGCAGCTGTTGTGAGTGGACATACCAATGCTGAGGGCAGTATGACTCTGTCAGTTTGCTCAGAGAAGGTTTCAACCTTTGTATTCTTAAATTCCACCTGCTCTGAAAGAGGGACTTATTGTAGCACAGGTGGCTGGTTGAAAGACTGGTCTTGATCTGTTTGCTGTTCTTTTTTCCTGCTTTCTAAATATTGCACATGTATTGGCAATTAATTCAGATATCTTTTCTCAGCTGAGACATGACAAATGCTTTTCACTTGCAGCTGTGAAAAGTGCAAATACATGAGACTTAAAGCCCACATGGAACCTGCCCAAATCCTACAGGTAAGCTATTGTTCTTTGAGATCAGAGATGTGAGTACTTTAGAACTTGCCTGGGGGGCAGAAACAACCATCAATACAATGTTCTTCACAAAACTGAGATCGTTCAGGATTCGAGCATGTATCAGCACAGGGGGAGTTGCACTCCTCGTACTGCATGTTGAAAGGACACTTCTTGGCTGAAATTTAAAAGGAAGGAAGATTGATTTCTTTTCAGTCAAAAGTATTTCTAGTTCACTATACATGTAAATATATAGATCCATATAAGTTTTCCAAGTAGATTAAAAAAGTGCACCAAACTGCAGATTGACTACCAGCTCTCAAAATTTGCAAGTTTAATCACCTACATCCATATTTTACTGCTGAGATGTGCATTCCATGGCTAGTGTAGAACTGGCTCAGTGACTGGATTTCTAGGGACAGCAAGGTAATGACCCCAAAAATCCAGCAAGGTCTGTCTTTCTACTGAAGGTTCCCTTCCCATGAACACCTGTATTGCTAGCGAAATGTAAGACTTAAATTCCTAAAGCTTTAGCATGTTTGCATTTTCTGATACCATCAGAAGGGCAAGTAGTACCTCATGGGCTTCTGTTTTGGAGAAAATACTGGTGACAGTATCAACAGCTACCCCACCATAAGCAAGTATGTGTCTAAATCAGTGCAAACTCCTCAATACCAAGCAAGAGGAGACAAATAAATGCTTATCCAGCCGAACACCTGTGAAGACCCAATCAGTTAATAACAGAGAATAAGAAATGCTGTAGCCACCATGAGAAAAGTAGAGAAACAGGAATACAAGCAAGCAAGCAAGCTTGCCTCATTTTTTCTTCTTGTTTCTCTTTTATTTGCTTCATTTACTGTCCTATTTAATTACATTACACTTCGACTCTCACTAGTATCCATGTCAGTTTTTGTAGTATTTAATCCAGTGTGCATTAGATTTTTTTAAGTCTTCATGCTGGAACTTGTACATCAGAATCCTCTGAAGAACACAATCTTGAATGGCCTGTAACTCCTCAGGCATCCTCAGCATCATTTGAGAGCTTGTTGTGTGTTATTTACTGAGCATAAAGTAAGGCTGTGTGCAGTGATACTTACAGCACAGGTTTGAGGTTCTCCAGTTCAGGGGATGCCCACCAGCATGAGCACACTGCCGGGAGTATTCAGCAAAGGTGTCACAGATACATGAGGAGTTTTTAGATTCTTCAGAGCGGCACAAGTCATCTTGGCAAGCTGTAATGTACTCTCTAACATCAACAAGGTCATTACATTCTGCAAATGCAGAGCTGGTCAATGTTTTCCGGCATATGTCATCCTTTGGAGAAAAAAAAGTAAATAACTAATAACTTCCAGTAAATAGAAAGAAGCTTTTTTTTTTTTTTTTTTGGTATTGTTACTTTGTGTAATTATTATTTAATAGAATTGTATAGCCCTCTTTAAATTAGTTTCAGCTGAGGGCTTTTCCTGTTGACCTCCATGAAGCTGAAGAAGGGAACAGATAAATTTGAAAGATAATAACAGTAATAACAGTAAAAAGATCCTTACAAGATTTTCAGGGCAATTATATGGCAGGGTAGAAGTGGGGTCTTCACAGTGTTCTGTTGGCCCATCCATTTTCTGCATATTTCCGAATTGCAAGGCAGACATCCTAATATCTGTAGAAAAGAAGTTTAATAATGAAGGTTGGGGGGTTTTGTTCAATGCAACTGCCTGTTATTTTTTTCTTCTCTCAAGAATTTGGCTCAAGACTGACCAAGGCAGTTAGTTCCCTTAAGTCTTTTAATGTGATCATCACCCCTTCCAAAGGAAGCACTGACTCAATTTACGTTGCACAGAACCCTAGAAAAAGTAAACATTAAAAAACAGTTCTCAGCCTACTATGTCTAGATGCACACTAAGATTTTTACTAGAAAAATAAACTCTTTCCAGATTATATTAAGCCCATGTAGGGAAGAGAAGAAAAAAAAAAATCTAAATAGAGATTTGAAAAACAGAGACTGCTGTAAGACAAGGTTTAGGAAAATGCTCAAACTGGGGATTGTTTAAAAAGATAAAGATAAGATCTTACAAAGATTATGCAATTCAGCTGGGAAATGTGGATATACAAATTTTAAGACGGAACTGAAACAAGAAATGTATTGTTTACAAAATTCAATTGCCATTTGTTTTATTGAATATATTTCTATATTATTTATCTTATTAGTGAAAATCTGGATCATTTTAATGGAGTTAGCTAATTAGATATACCAAAATGGTGTACAACAACAGTATGCAAGAAATATGGAATCAGTTGTTAGCACCAGTACTTTATTTACACTTAAACTATTAAATCACATTATCTGATCTCTGTACTACATATTTTAAACAGAGATTAAATCATATGTTCTGAGTAAACAATTTAACAGGATAAGAAAGAGGAATGCTGATGATGTCAGAGATTAAAGAATAGCAAAAAAAAGGGATGCTGGAGACCCTGCAAGCCAATATTTTTTATTTAAAACACTTACTGTTTGAAAAAAATTCATTGTAAATTGGAAAGCCATTGAAGTCCCCACAAAGTCCACAAGTCTGATTGGCATATTTCTCATTCAGTTCCAGCTAAAATGAAGGATAGTAAGTTGATAGAAGTTAGTATAAACATTCTAAAATATATTCAAGACTGCAGAAAAGACTTGCACCTGCTGCCTCTGAGTATCTTTGGTCAGATCTGTGGTATTTTATTTAGCAATTTAATTCAAACCTGGAAGACAGAAAAAAGAGCTGGCCTGGATTTGATCTACAAGGCAGGGTCTAAGCTATTGATGCCATTGACGCTATTGACATAGACTTAATTTTTCACTGTAGTATCTATACTGCTCTCAGCCTCTTTCTATTAATTCTTCAGGAAGAAAATCAAATCCACAGCAAAAATGAAGTCCTAGGAAAGTGAAATTCTGCTAGAAATATATATATTTGAAGGGGTAATTAGGCCATATAACAATACCAATAGGTAATTATATAATGAAAGTGATTTTTCCACCCTATTTTACTCAGACACCTGCTATCCACTAGGTATAAATCCATGTAATATTCTTTAGGACTATCTGGATGAAAGCCTATCTTTACTAGGAAAGAATTGATCAACAGTATGAGATAAGATGGCAGTAGTAACCTCCTAAAGAGATATGGGCTGGCCTAATCAAAGGTTAGCTCTACTCTCTGAAGGTGTAGAGAGGTCCAGGAACAGTTCTTACCAGGATGCTGTCATCTTCATTCCATAACAACACAACACCGATTTTGCTGGCAACTTTCACGTAAATGCTGCTTTTCTCTATCGTAATACCAGATTGACTATATGGCAGTTGAACTCTGGGAAAAGGCAGAAAAACTGCTAGTTAATATCTGAGCCAGATGTTTGATAAGTTTGTGGTATCCAGCATCTGTAGGGATTCTACAATAATGCTTTTTCTTTTTTTTTTTTTTTTTAAGAAAAGCAATTAAAAATATGACGGTCCAACATTATCAAATATAGACCTAAATTTGGATCCAAATTCTCAGGATTTTTCATCCAAATTTTATTTTTCAGGTAATATTTCAAGGAAAGATTGATTTTCTGTGATAGGAATTAATAGCATTTTATTTGTTATTTATGTTGGTAAAATTGTCAGATTTATTGAAGAACACATAATTGTTTCTCCCCAAATACACCAAAGTACTTGGCAAGCTTGAAAAAATTTACCAAAACTTGCTAAGTTATGAATAAGCTTACCTATTGCTGTTGATCATGACAGCACCCTTTGTTAGTTCAGCAACTACACCTTCCAGCTTCATGGTGATACGGTTGATTGTTGGAGCATTTGCCACCACTTCACGCCTAATCTGGATGTTGAAGTCCTCATAGGGAGCGTTGCAATGGGAGGCAAAAACATAATTACAGAGCCCAGGGAAGGAGAATATGTCTCCATCAAAGGTCTTGAAGTGGAAGTTGCCCCAGGTGCTGCATACACGGCCATTGTGAGCAGGATTTGAGGCTGTGAATTAAAACTAGATGTTAAAGAATGACTTAAAATTCCCAGCATGGTGAAAATCAACTTTCTCCAAGGCTTCATTTGCATATTAAACAGTTTTTGCCTGCCTACCTCCGTTTATTTTCTATCTATCCATTATAATACTTTGTATTCCTTCATCACTCATTTTACATCTGTCCCTCATATACCCCATAAATGGTTATAGTTATGTTCATCTAGATCTTAATTAGTTATCCACATTTCAGCTAAGACAACAGTTTAGTATTATGTTTCGTAATCACCCTGTTTCTCCCCTTAACTATCGATGGCTTGCTTTACCAGACTTTCCCCCTTTGTATTAGATTCCTCTGTCTAAATCTAAATCTAAACATCCCCTAAAACTGAACACTTACTGAATACATTAATTTCCTTTACTTACGTGTTATTATTAGATTTGTCAGCATTGATGGGATGATGTTCAACTTTGCTGAAACTGTGAGAGAAGCTAGGGAAAAAAAAAAAAGAAAACAAAAACTAGTACAACAATACCAAAATTTGCACCTAGGATAGACCTAGAAAGGACTAGACAGTTAATATACCAGATCCAATGAAACAATGTTTCATGCCTGTTTTATTTTCCACAGGCCATGGGTCAGGTTAAAAGTGCATGCTAAAACTCAGAATAGTTAAATCTTAAGATGTTGCTTTCAACTGTGATGATCTGCATTTTCTACATTTTAATTTTGACCCTTATATGAAACTCAGTGTTGCATTATGAAGGCAGAAATTCACAGCTCTGCATATTGGAGTGCTTCAGACACACTGGACAATACAAAGGGCTAAGCTGTACAAAATTAGCCTCTTACTGGTACAAAAGCATAGTTACCTTCTTATTACACCTCCTCTTTCTAAGGAGGGAACAAAAACCTCAGTTACCACATTTGCTCTCTGTTTTATATTTTTCTGTTGGGGACCAGAAATCGGTTGTACAGGATGGTCACAAATCATTACATGGTGAAAATCAGTGATAATAGACTGACATTTTGATTTTCCAGAATCGGCCACTGACTTTACAGCAGACTACAGTGGTCTCATTTCCTTGTTTATAGTGAATCAAACGTCCTGCACATGTATTCCACTTTGATTTTTATATATACATGTTCATGTACATATGCATACAGCCTCTACAAACACACATCTGTTTTCTTAGTTAACTATGATTATACAAATATAACCATACTCAGTGTGTATGTAGTAGTTGGTGTCTAATAAATCTATTACTATTCTTAGAGAGAGAGAAAGAGAGAGGCTTGTTAATACACATTTCTCTTTATTTGACAATACTGGCAATATGCTAAGGAGGGTTTTTTAGGCATTTTTAGTATTTAGTATAGATGCAGTAAATAAGTAAAAATACGCAGTATAAATAAACGTACCATTTTGTTTTTGTAGAAGACCCCCAGAGAATTTGCTTCCTATTTGGATTCCAATTTGACCTCCTGTGAAAAAATGGTAAAAAGCATATTAAGAGTAATGTCCTGTATCTGAACTTCTAAAGCAAAGCATTTAGATAGTATCAAAGGCCTCAAATACATCTCTGTAAAATCAAGGGGAGAGTCAATTATTACATCAGAAAAAATGAAAGAGGGTCAAAGATGGTTCAAACTCACATGTTCTCTGCAGAAAAGCTTACAGCATCATGCTGTAAGTCTATTTGACCAAGGGTTCTTGCTACCCCAACTGAGGCAAAGACTTCTGAGAAATGACAAACTCTGACCTGAATGCTTTGAA
>JAYRBT010000177.1:16586956-16607901 GCA_036023395.1 Myiotriccus ornatus
ACCCACAACCTGCCAAGTCTAAATCCTCACAGGATTTAAGTGATGAAATGACTAATAACTGAATCCTTATCTGGATTATGTGAATGAGCACTGTAGGTTTCTAGAAAATTTCTCAGTCAAAGCAGAACTGCCTGTGTAATTTAGCCCTAAATTAAGCCTCTTTTCTCCTTACACAATGGGTGAGAAGAGTTGCCTGACTAAGAACTGAATCCATAAGAACCATATCACTGAACTGGAAGCCAAATTGGTGGAAGAGGGGGAAGTTCCATAAACCCCAGTTCCCTTTGGTGCTTATGTTCCTTGTTGAGCATTTTCTTCCCTGAAGGAACTCAGCCCACATACCTCCATGAAAGCTGAACAATTATCTTTGCCTTTAAAAGAACTGGATCAGGAGCACCTTTTTCAAAAAAATTATTTTTCTAATATAACTTCATCAACAACGTAAGCAGATTTAGTGTTTGATCCCAGAGCTGAAGAAGAACGCCTGCTTGAAGAAATTTAAGCCCTCACTCCAACAAAGGACTCCAAGAGACTTCTGGCTTTGCAAGAGAGGGTTCTGGGTAGCCCCACCATAGCTTGAAGTTGCCGCAGTGTCTGCAGTTTCTTTCAGCTCTGGGCTTTTAATTCTTTTCTCTTTATGTGTGACCCTAGTGATGTACAGAGAAGTAACGCAGAACAGAGCTTAACCTTTTTCCATTTCTTCTCATTTTTGTGAATAATAGATAATAACAGTAAGTAAAGGCATTCATCAGATTATAATTGATACTCATCAGGTGAGAGAAATACCTCTTTAAGTCTCAATAATAGGACAAAGTTTGCTCTCACACAACACATCTGTAGGAATCTCAGCAGGCATAGAATCATAGAAGGTTTGTTTATTCTAGCGTGGGAACCTTTGTAACAGAACAAAACAGTATATACATGTATTTTGGTCTGTTAATTTTTCTCAAGGAAAGGCTCTTGTTTACTCAGCAAATACATAATTCCCAAGGAAATTCTAGCTGCATTGGTTTATTCAGAAATTACACAATGCCACGTTGTTGACTATTATAAAAATAAGTATCTCTCAGTTGTAAGAATAGTTAATTTACTATTTGATAATTTGGAAACTAAAGTAATTATTAAGAATATTTGAGTGCATCTTGCTAAACCTATATTCAGCTGCCAATCCATATATGCAATTATTTTTATGATCAATTTATAGAAGTTAATATAAAGGTAGGCACAAAATGTTTGAGGAGATGGCATGGGATAGGACCAGTATTCTTTAGTCAGGACACTGGACAATATTTTCAACAGGTGTGATTCAAATAAAGAGGTGTTTGCTGGGCACTGTCTAACCATCACTCATTTTAGAAAGCAGTTTAGCAGATTAGCACTGCATGGGAGTGCAGGGCTAAGGAGAAATAACTTTCTTGTTCAATGAATGGCTGAAGATGCTTTTGACTGACATTGCATAACCCTAAACATAAGTTTATACTCTACGTGACTGTTGTATTTTCAAGTACAATACAAATCAACTTGCCGGTAATTTAGCGTTTATTGCACAAACTATAAAGCAGCCTAAAATTGTACTTGCACTTCTCAATATTTTGAAAATTATATGCAAGAAAAATTTACATAGGCACTCTGCATACTTAAAAATGTTAGCTGACAGGGCAGAAATTACATGAATAGGACTAACTTATAAAGTTTGTACTCATGCAAGTAATTTCAATTTGAGTGATTCCATTGACTTAACAGGATTACTCATGTTAGTAAAAACTGCCAAGACCAGCCCTGATGGATATAATATTAATAGAAGGAAAAAAACCCATACGAAATGATGGATTGTATGTGTCGGACAAATCTCCCCGTCCTGCTCATACTCAATATCTGTAATTTATATATACGATTAGTTACTAAAAATCCTTACCATATGAATATTTACTCCTAGTCTCTTTTGCAAAAGAAGTTGCAAGAAACCTTGAGGAATTTGGTACTAGCCCCTGGTTCTTGATAAAATATTGGAAAAGATTGACCAGTGGTCTGATCTAGCAACTGGAAAATGCAGTGTTTTAGGTTTAAAAAAACCCATAACATTAATAATGAATCCTAATACAAAATGCAACAGGAATGAAACACTTTTGTAAGGCATAAGCGATACTGAAAACCTGGCATTTTAAGACATGAATAATGGTTCTTTTGGATTTGATCTTCAAGGCTACTTTCCAAACGTAGTTATATACAGAAGTTTGAGGCTATATTAAATTAACTCAGTCCAGGTAATAGACACACATTAAATGTTCAATGAAAATATATAAAGAAATCCTGTTTAAATGCTACCAAGTGAATCAATGTATATAGTTGTTTAAAATATATTACTAGATCTAAACAGAGTATTTTTTCTTTTCCCAATAAAAAAGGCGACTTCTTACCTATCTGATGGACAAAGCACATTGCTAATAGGAAAGCCCATTCTGGTAGCCATATCCCCCTGCCAAACCCCATCTTGAGTGGAGTTTGGCACAAGGATGTTGGGTCTAAAGTTGATCAGGACCAGTAGTTCACCTGTGCTTTCTCACTCTTATATAGTAGGTGACTTTGGCTTCAGTCCCAGATTGATTCAGAGAGTGTAGAAAGGTGGGGTTTGGGGGATTTTAGCAAATGAACAGGTAAACAGAGGATGCTCTTCCTTCCTCAGAAACTGGCCAATGATATTTGCATTTTGGGAGGAGTAAATACATTTACGTGCGTATTCTTTGTTAAGGTTCATTCTAATAAAGAAATATAACATGATTGCAAATAAAACACAACTCCTCCTCCACACATAGCAGGTCCTGGAACAAATTTAATTTGGTGTTGCTTTACAGTTACGTAGATGGCATGCAAGTAACTGTTCTAAGTTTTTCAGCATTATAATTGATGCCAGGGGTCACTGGCAAAAAGCCCCACTGATTTCTGGTCTGAGGAGGTGTGGAGTATTTCATGTGTGGGGACCCAGCATTAAGAAGTCACTCTGTGCTTATTTGGGCAGCTAATCTTGTAAAAAGAACAGAATAATAACCTTGAAGGGTCCTGACTTTCACATAGTCACTCAGAGTGTATGCTATGAAACCCCTTTAAGTGGCACTGACAGGCATTGGACATCCATCTGAGTAAGACTGAGCCAACTTCACCTGTGCTGTAACCTACATTTGTTAGAGATGGGCTTAACCTGGAATTTGCTTCTCAATTCCCTGTGTAATATGATTTTACCTTCTCATAGAAAATATCAGAAGTAATTCTAGACAGACAGACAGCCTTGTACCAGGTTCATAGGTCTAAAAAGATTGACTGTGGCCTGTGATTGTGATCGCATTGTTTCAGTATCATTCCTGCTTAATTCCATTCACATCCGTAGAGTTAGGAGAACTACAAATTAGAGAAATAGGCAATGAATCAAGCCTATAAGGCTTGCCAGTAAAGGTTTAACAGACTTTTTTTGCTGAACATCGGCTTTTAGCAGTTTGACTGGATTATCATTTCAAAGGCAGGAACAAATGCATACTACGATAAACATGGACAGTATTGCTACTTCATGTCACTTTATGCATTTTAGCTTGGCATTGGACATAGGTAGGATGACTTGCTCTGGGAAGATTTCTGTCTCTTTCCAAGGTCAATAGACCTTCCTTTAATACAGTAAAAGATGGACAAAAGTATTCAAAGTTAATGAAACCATTCTTTTAGAACTGCTGGGTTGGCAAAAACGAGGCACAGTCCAGCACTTGATATACACATAACATTTTCCCTCAATTCATCTTCAGCTTAAATCTCCTGCCAGTTTACAGGAATGAAGGTAGCTAATGGATTAAAAAACCATCATCATAAGAAATGGAAAAAACGCTGCTGCTCAGTGGGGGATTTAGGAAGAGGGACCTGGGAGATATAATTGGGATGGGGGACCCACACGAGTAAGGAGCCAAAGGGAAAAAAAAAATATACTGGGATGTGCAGAGAGGATGTGTAGAAAGGACTTTCTTTGGGTAAAATAGGACAGTTTCACCTTCCACGTGTCTGGTAAGATTCAGTTCAGCAGTCTCTGCTGATGTTTATTGTTTCTGCAGGGGAAGGAGACTAAGGCTGGAAGGTGTTCTAATTGTAAAATGTGATCCCAGCCAAATGCCTAACTCCTTTGGCTTCTCATCAAAATCCTCTCCCGCAATTATACATTTTAAAATATTTCCGTAAAAGGATAGGAGAGTATAATACAATATTCCTTTTAGGTGTTACTGAACAGAATGGTGTCATTTTCTTCCAATTTATTTCAGTTCAGCCCCTATTTCCACTTTTGTTTAGCTCTAAATATATCAGATCCTCACTGTATTATAAAACAAAAAAAAATAGTTTCCTTATGAAGTTTTATTCGATTTGATTTCTGAACTGAAATCAGTGGTAGCTTGCTATGGCAATGTTGAGGTACTTAAGTCAACATTTTGGCCTTCTACAGCATGAAACATTTTCTCTGTCAAAATGTCCAGGATGTTTAATGAAGTTACATCTTCATAATCAGTAGTAAGCTGTTTACACACCCTAGATCTGTATCTTTATGCTTCAACAAACGAGGAGAAAAGAAAACACTGCATTTCCTGCCCATAGAACATTGTTTTATTCTGTCCCAGTACTCCTAATGAATATAAATTCATCTGTACATAGAGAAGGCAAATGATTTCTTGTTTACGTTACCAGTTATCAGTATTAAATAAATATACTCTAGTCTCACTTAAACAATTAAATAAGCCACCCAACAAACTAGGCTTTGAGCAACTAATGTGCATATACCTTTAGCAACAGGCTACTTGTGATGGCTAGAAGTAGCAGAGCTTTCTTCCCACGTCAGGTACACCCATCTCTGCATGAAAGGCATAACAGAGAGTCAGGATCTTCTTGTGCTACTTTGTGCTATCTTGTTTTCCATTGGGTGTATTAGAGAAAGGGAATACTGATAAAGCAACGAGCTTTCTGAGGGGGCAGTTAGTGCTTTTTCTACTCATCTGGTAAAGGTGAGAAAGGTATCTATACCTAGGATGATTAGTTGTGTAACTGGGGTCAAGGCTGGTTTTTCCTTTGTCCTGTTTCTTCTACTGGAGTTGTTGCTAAGCAGAGTGTTAATATCAAACACTTTCATTTTCTTCTAACACAGTTTTTTGTTTTCACTCATTATAACTCTTTGTGACTAAAGCAATGCATATCAGACTTGAATATGCTATTTCACTAAGCATTTATCAGTGCTCGGTGGTTGTCCTGAAGGCTGTCCCAGTTGTATTCAAAGGTGTTCTTCAAAAGATGTTGTCCAGATAGCTCTCTCAAACCTTTATGTGTTCTGGAGTTGTTATGATTGCTATTGCTTAGACTGAAATTTTTGATCTCCAGGGAATAGTGACAGTCAAATGATGTTCTAATATTCAGCTTATCCAACCATACAGTCTCTCTCTCTTCTTCCCTCTCCACCACAAGGAGAGGGTGAAATTGTTAATAACTTAACAGGTGCAGAAGAAATTCAAGTCACTAAAGTTAGTTGGCTCATGAAATTTTGAAAACTATCAGGTTATGACATTTTAATGATTGCTGGGGGAATCACATCTGTAGATGAAAATATCACAAAACCCAGAAAGGTTTAAGTAAACATATTCATTGGTCAGACGGATGGTTGCTCCAAGTGGTTATTGTATATTAAAAGAAAGTAATTCAAGTACTTTTGTGTTTCCCAGAGAGTTATCCTACCTACTAAATAGGTAAGGAGGATAAGGCTCTCCTCTTCAGTTGTATGAGGGGAAAGAAATCCCATAAGCAAGTTTTGAAGTATTTTAAAAACAGAAACTGAAGTGGCTGTTTTTATTGTTGATGTACACCAGGAATACACTAAGAGACCACTGTTTTTGGTATTGCCTAGCACTAACACAAAGGACTTTTGTTCCAAGAGGGAAGGTTCAGGGAGATGTTGAAAGAATTATTGATTCTTTTTTGCATTTTTTGCTGGTTTTCTCAGTTTTAATATGTGTGAAACCCAGAAACTTATCTTGATATCTCAGTACCAACTGACACAGATATTAGTTCAGGATAGATCTGTAGAATTGACAGACACCAATTACTGGAAAGTTATTGGAAGTTATCGGAAGTTAACTGCAAAAACCAAGAATGTGGCTGATAAATATTCTACTCTTATTTTGATCTTGTATCAAAAATACATACTAATGGATGAATCACTAAAATATCTCTTGTAACAGTAAATTAAATAATTCTGAGTATGGATATAATATCTCCAATTTTACCTTTTCCTTTTGGTTTCTTGCAAAGAAGTAGGGCTAAACTTGAGACATTGATTATACTAGTTTAATGTAAAATTTCAAATGCCAGATAAAATGTGAATATCATATATACTATAAATACTGTAATAACAACTTGAAAGCAGGTCATATAATATGAGGGTGGCAAAGGTAAGCATTCAGAATTTAGGTAGTGGTAGTATTAAGGCTCTTAATGAAAGCCAAATTCATTGGCTTTCTGTGTTCAAACTACAGTTCCACTAGTGTTAAGAACTTCTACCTCCTTACAAGTGTGAAAAACCAGAGACAGTTGGGACCTGGGTTTTGGTCCCAGGTTGGGTTTGTGTCTGTCCATTGTGCCTCAGATCTGTGAAGTCCTTGCTTGCCTTGTCAACTGGCAAAATGAAATAGTTGAATTGGTCAGAGAAGAGACTATTGTAGTGTGGAAAGTAACATAAAGTAATGACAGCATACAATTAACGTAAACTAAGTTGGTATTAACTTAAGCAGAGCATCCGGCACACCCTCTCAACCTAGCTCTGTAGAGGTTTAGTTGCTGTCCTTGGCTTGTCCTGCTCAAGCTTTTCTCACCTTTCTCTGATAGCCTCAATCATTCTTTCCTTTCATCAGTCTACAGGTGACTGATGCAAGAAAGTAATTGAATACCTCAGCCTTCTTCATATCCCAGTTAACCAGGTCTTCTGTTTTCTTCCAGAGAGGGCCCACAATTTCACTAGTCTTCCTTTTATCACTCACATGCCCTTAGAAGGTTTTCATGTTGCTGTTGAAATCCCTGGCCAGGTTTAATTCTATCAGCTTTCCTAACCTGATACCTGATTGCTCTTACATTCTCTCTGTATTCTTCCCACGCTACCTGTCCTTGCTTCGACTCTCTGTAGACTTCCTTTTTGTGTTTGAGTTTGTCCAGGAGCTCCTTGTTCACCTATGCAGACCTGCAAGTGCTTCTGCCTGATTTCCTCTTTGTTGGGGTACACTGTCCCCGAGCTTGGATGAGGTAATCCTTGAATATCAACCAGCTTTCTTGGGCCCTCTGGGGCTTTATCCCATGGTACTCTACCAATCAGGTTCCTGAATCAGACAAAATCTGCTCTCTTGAAGTCCAAGCTTGCTGTGCACCCTCCTCTCTGCCCTAAGGATCTCGAGCTCCACCATTTCATGGCCACTGCAGCAGGCTCCTAGAAAAGCTGCCCTGTCAGTATGTTTGGGTGCCATTTTTTAAGTTGGGAAAATTCATATATGTATGTACTGAATCATTTTTACCTTGTTTAATGTACTTAGGTTCATTGTTGTATTGGTTTTGTGTCTCAAAGTTTTCATACCAGGGAGACTACAGGGGTGACTTCTGTGAGAAGCTGCCAGAAGTTTTCCCCATGTCTGATAGATCCAGAACCAGAGCCAGATGGCTCCAGGACAGACCCACCACTGGCCAAGGCTAAGCCCATCAGTGATGGTGGTAGCGCTTCTGGGATAACATACTTAAGAATAGGAAAGTTCTGCACAGAACTGCACAGAAGCAATTGCAGCCAGAGGAGTGAGAATATGTGAAACAACTCTGAAAGCACCAAGGTTAGTGAAGAAGTAGGGGTGCAAGTGCTCCAGGTGCCAGAGCTGAGGTACCCCTGCAGCCCGTGGTGCAGACCATGGTGAGACAGCTGTACCCCTGCAGTCCATCGAGGTCCATGTGGAGCAGAGATCCACATGCACTCCACAGAGGACCCCATGACAGAGCAGGTGGGTGCCTGAAAGAGGCTGTGTCCCCATGGGAAGCATGTGGTGGAGCAGGCTCCTAGCAGGACCTGTGGAACCATGTAAAGAGGAGTCCGTGCTGGGGGAGAAATGAGGACCTGGCACTCAGCCATGATCAATCCAGCACAATCGTGCACTTAATTCAGCTGAAAGCATAACTTTTCCATTGTATACACTGTCTGAAAACTCAGCTGGTAGATTTTTCACCTTCAGTACTTACTTGGTTCTCACAGCGTTAGGATGATGTTTATAGCTCTTGTTTGTTTTGTCTGGCTGGATTTTAGATTTGTTTTTTTCTACTACATAATGCTGAGCGTACCTTTCTGGACTAATACCAGGACCAATGCTTTGTTATCTGTTTGGCACTTTGTTATGTGTTTGACACTATTGTGCATTTCCCTTGTCTGTGTATCTTTTATTTATTTCATAAATTGCTTATTCTGTGGGATACTAATAACATATATCAGCCAAATCTGACCTTTTGAATCCTTGATGAGTGACTTAGACATAGTTAATTTTTTTTCTTTTGTTTTTCTGCTCCACAAGCTTGGCATAACTGTTTCTTCTGTCCAAATAATTGTATGTAGTCCCCCTTTTTATTTTTATTTTTTTTCCAAATCACTCTTGGGTTTTTATTTGCATTCTTTGCCTACTTCAGAATCTGCTGTTGAACACATTTTGGTGTATTTTTCCTTGTGAGGCTTTCTCAATGATACTTGAATTTCTACATACGTTCCTTGAAAAACTGTTCAGATTTGAGCATGCTTGTTAGTGCTGCACATGTCCTCAAAGCTTGACAGATAAGTTTATGTCCATATTAGTAGGTGACCTTTAGTTCAGCCTGAATATTGTATGAGGATCCAGGTTCTACGTTTAATTCCCATCTGCAGTGCTGAATGAGTTAAGAGGCTCAGCTAAACTTCTGTCTAAGGAGTCAAGCTTATCATTCCATATCTCCTTCTCTCCTTGTTCCTCAGATCAATGAGGAGACAAACAACAACCTGAGCAGACAAACAACAACCGAACAATTCAGTTTCCAGTTCATGGCTCTTTTGCTTCCCCGTCCTCTTTCTATCATCAGTATAGAGTATGAGACACATCTACATGTTGAGAAGGCTCAACACAAATTAACTCCTGGAACAGCTCAATTTCAAATAAAAGATCAACACAGACAATTTTGTTGTGGGCTACCAAGTGTGAAGCAGAGTCCAGGTGTTTCGAGGCAGCTAATGCTAACTGTCAGTGCAAACGACCACAGCAGCTCCTTCTGCTGCTCTCCTCTGTGACATTCTGTTCTACCACATAAGTTAAAATATGGTTCCCAAGAATTTAAAACCCACCTAAAGCAGAGTTGTTGCTGTCTCCCTTTTCCCTACACTGGCTACATATGGTCATTTCCTCCCTTGCTCCAGCCTTGGCACTCTTATAACCCACAGCGAACCAGGTCAGTGAATGTCCTGACTCCAAAATTTAATTACCTTTTCATGCAAGATTATCAATTATGAGTTTAATTATTTTCTATAGTTTTGAAAAATATAGGAATCAATATGGCTTATGGTTTGTTGTTTCTCCAAATTCTTGGGTACATGAACTGAAAACATACTTTTTAGTGATAACCTATTTGTGGCTTGAAATTTTTTGGAGGGAGCTTCTAGGTCTTCATACAAGCCCTCCTCATCTTTTTGTAAGACATCTGAAAACTTCAGAACCATTTGTCAGCCTTTTCTCCTCCCTACTAATTCTGTTTCCATCTTTCTTTTCCTTACTCATTCCTATTTCAATTTCAGAGCTCTTCTTTAATAGTTAAATTCACCGTAAGATTCTTAAATGTGCTTCTGTCTGTTGAGGGACAGGGAATCAGTGTTCTAGTTTAATTCCTTTTCTTATATATAGTCACGTTTCATCAAATGCTTCCTAAAAGTAGGATTTTCTGAATCCCTAGGCATTGTCCTGTACGTAAGACATCACAAGAGGGAGGTGCCATATCCATGAGGGAGAAGGGCTGGGAGCCTTCTAGCTGTGACTACATTGCTCTGTTACATTGCTCATTACGTCATCTGTCAAAACACTCGTTAACTTCTAGATGCTGAAAACACAGTCCAGCCTGGTGGTGGGTACACCACCTGCTCTCTGAGTATGTTCTTTAGCCAGCAAACAGAATAAGAGAGGCAAAGAAAGGATGTGAATTTGGTACTATTTCTCTTGGACCAGTCTAAGGAGACAAAGAAGATAGGCAGGAATATGGGTAATCAAGCTTCTGCTTCCCACAGATCACAGCATCATCCTTTATTTTCACACCAAGCAAGAATTACTATTCAGCAAGGTGCTGCCTGCCACTGCTGGGGCAGATAAAGCAGCTGAACTGAGTTTCAAATCACTTGCAACTCATTTGAAGTACTTGGGAAACAAAAGCTGGTTGTTTCTGAATATGTTTGAGTATAAACATGGATAGGACACACACAGTAAGAATCTTTGTGTTTCTTTGACTGCACTGCTTGACTAATTCTAGTTGCAGCAAAAGGTTTCAGAGTAATAGATCTGTACTGATTGCTGTTATTATTTTACTGCCGAGGTGAGTTTTAAGTATTGTTCTTTACAAACAGGAAGAACAAGCAAAGCAACTCACACTTTGTTGAAATTAATTGTCATTCTGCATGTGGCATTTAAGGGCCAGTCAAAGCAGAATGTTGATGGATCTCAGGCAATCAGGTCTTGCTCTGGGAGAGGCTGCAAGTCACCCAACTTGTTTATTATTTGCTGATCATAACCTTTGGCGTATGCAGACATACACATGCTGCTCTGCTGCTTTACCATACCGAATATATTGGAACTGTCAAAGGAGATGATCCCGATAGCTGTAAGGGGGTTAGTTTTTTCACTTCTAATTTCAAATTCCAAAGAGAATTTGAAATGAACCAGGCTTCCTTTCTTCTCATTTTTGTGACATACATCTGCAATGAAGGGAGTTTAACAATTTTATTTCACCCAAACTAAACAGTACTTTAGGATCACATTCAATAATGGATGAAATGATTGAATTTGTAGAAAATTTGCAAAGAACAGTAAAAACTATTTTTGCAGCTTTCTGAACATAATGAGCAAGATTCTGATCTCATTTAGATTCTTGCATGTCATAGCCAAAAGTACTGAGGTATTCTGCTTACAAATAAGAAGCTTGAGAATCAGATTAAATGCAGATAGTATGGTATTAAACTGACTCAGTGAAAACAGGAAGTTATACAATGCTGAAGAGGTGGTCTGAGATCCTGGAGGTCATCACCTAAATACCTGCCCATCACAGGTTCTTTATGAAATTCATGTCAATGTACACAGGATCTCCTCACATTTTTGGATTAATGTATAAATTGTTTGGATCCTATGTAGGATAGAGTAGACTTTATTATGAAACCCAATTCCTGGGAATAAAAATCTTGCTGTCATATCATTGCTGAGCTTGGTCATCTGACAGGAAACAGCAGACAAGGGTGTGAAGGTCTACTGCTGTGAATTCACTGCTGTGAATTTTCTCCAACCACTCTCTACTTTTTCTTCACTGATTTATTTCCATGCATCATACTCTACAACAGCCCTCACTCCTGTGCCTAAATCTTCAAACTCAGTTACCCATAGACAGCAAATAGGCTTCTCTGCAACTCCAAGCTGTTTTCACTTACCTAAACGTTCTACTAAACCTTCTTCCAACTTCTTTTTAAGACCAACCTGAGCTGCCTGCAACATCACTGCTTGTACTCTTGTATTCACCCTCCCTATTGCTTTGCAAACCCCACCACACACCAGCATTTCATGCTTCCTGATCCCTCATGGGAATCAGATCCTTGGGCAGATGCTTGCAGTGTACTCCTGAAGCAGCCTCTCTTCTCAATTATTGTTTCTGAATGCAGAAGCAAGTTTTGCTCCTCTGAAAAGAGGGAATAAAGAGGGGTATAATATGAGTATAAAAGAAGTAAATATTAGGAAATATCAGGACAGGAATTGGAGAAGCAGAAGTGCAGTTGTGTTCCATAAAGACATGTCTTCCAGCCCTGATAACAACAATTCCCAATTACAGTTTATTGTAGCTCAAGAAACTACTCAAACCTGTTAACTCTATTCTTTTGTTAGCATCTGAGTCATGAGTAAATATCAAAAAGTAGCATATTAAATCACATTGCATATAGAAGTGCTAGAAATTTCCCATCTCAATGAAAAAAGGAAGATAAAAATATGTTAATTATATTTTTCTTAGGGTATTCCATATCCATACTACATACTATCCATAGCCACAATAAGATAGTGTAAGTCATTGTCCATGTAGAGCATAATATTTAAATTCATATACCCAGTGCTTAGGACTAAGATGAAGTGTTTTAAGCAACTTGTTAAGCTCTCTAAACCCATCTGTTAATGGGGTACGGCAAGCAATGGAACTGTTTCAAACCACTGTCAAGTCATTTTAAGTACTTCGGAAACAAAAACTGGGCATTTCTGCTTATGTCTAAGTATGGACATGGGTAGGACACAATTTACAGTAAGAATCTTGATGTATAATGCAAGAAATGTTCATAGAAGAAGTATAAAAATAAATTTGCTCTACTTCAGAATCAAAGTAGCAGTGTGATCACTAAAAGGAACGTGGTAGGGCTATCATCTCTTACAGAAGTGGTTATAGCAGTCTGCTTAGGAGTCACTGGATTTATCAACTATAGGGTGTCCTTGCAGAACGTCAATGTGCAAAATTTCTTTGTGTGCCTGACTTCTCTGTCTATCCCTGGCTAAATAATTCCTGGCTACATAATTTTTTATAAATATCCCAGGAAGGAATGAACAAATTCTACATTTACACCCCACTCTGATAGGAAATCAATATTTGTTGCTCCTGGAGTAAAAACCCTTAATTTTTGAAAGTTTCTAATTTTAAATGCAAGCCCTTTCCTCCATACTTTCATGTGCTGAGGTTAGGAATGGGCTCCTCTGCCTGCAATGCCTTTGTTATACCTTGCCACTGGGAGCAAATTAAAGTACCTTTCAGGTTGTCCTAATCTGAGCAAAGGAACTAGTCCTCTCTTGCTTCACTCACAGAAGAAGTGTTTCACCTCCCTCTTTGACTGCATTCAGTAATGCTCAGAGGAAGCCAAACATCTGCTCTCCTGTGTCCTTCCATACCTGGGGGCACAGGCAATGCCTTACGTCTGTCCTTTGTGGCTCACAGGTCGGTATCACAGCTGCCCTGTGTTTGGTACAGCGGTTCCATGACATTTCAAACTACAATTTCACAGTAACGTTTAAAGTTTCAAGCCACGAATTTGGTCAACTCAAGGACTTTCCAGGCACATTTTATATATCTGAGAGATAAATTGACTTCTTTTCTGACGCCTTTCAAGTTGATAAGGAGTTTTCCACTGTCTTCAGTTTGAACATGATCATGTCAACTGGGAGGGAAACTTTGGGGACTCTTATGTAATAAAACACACTTTTGTATTAACATATACACACCTTAATTATGAAGGGTAAGGTGGTCTCAATCACAGACCATGCTGTATATACACCTGGACAATCCAGTGTGTTTTTCCATTTTTGCTACTTATTTCCTAACAGAAGCAAAATCCTACATATATCAAGATCAATGACAAGCGAGACTTTGAGAAAGAATTTCCAGTTTGATCAGTCACGAAAGAACTGAATGAGCTCACTCTGTACATAAGAGACATTAGCTGTACCCAAAAAGACATCTGGCTCTAGAATTATTTACTAGGATATTTGTGGATCAAAACCATTTGAAAGTTCTGAATGGAGCCAAACCTTTGGCATGTTGTATTTTGAAACCAAGGAGAACAGAAGAGAACGTCAGGAAACTTACATGGTTGTTCTTTTGGGTGTACCTGCTAATTAGTCACTATTCTAGCTAATATTTGTTCATAAACTGAAAGTAATGTAAGTATATTTATGCATGTGATTTAGTCAGTTCTACACCAAAACTTATTTTAAAAACAATTTTCCTCAGGCCATTTTTTATTCAATGGCCCTTGAATGTTAATGTGGGAAAGTTATTCCTGTGGACTTACAGGCAGGAAGATTATCTGAATTATTTTAGTGAAGAACACCTTGGGAAAAGAACTGTCTTTGGATATTTTTTTCTGTGATCCAGAAATCCAGATAGTGAAAGTCATGGCAAATTTCTATGCACATTCATATTTTTCTTGAATTATGCTAATTTCCTAAAACATAAGAATTTGCACTTGTATTTTAGTGATTAGCCTTCTAGCTCTCTTCTATCCTCTGTTCTTTACATCTGGGTAAGAATTTAATATATGCAGAACATTATTCACCTCCCACTGAAATCAATGACAAGACTTCTACAGAAGCTCATATAAATTTTATTAATCCTTTAATAATGTATACTTTGATAATAATTGTATCCTTTCCCATGTGGGCTTACTAAGTGGGCAAAGTGCTTCCTATTGCAAGGCAATGTATAATGCAGAATCACAGAAGCTGGATGACCGCATATCTACTGATATGAATTATTATCCTGAACAATCCGTTATACATTAGCTTGAACAGAACTGACTCCAGTTTTGATTTGCTCCTGAATCTTCGTTATATCTTTACTTTATAGCACTGCCAGATGTGATTATACAACATTTTCCATGCAAAGACCCTCTTTTCAATTGCTATGATTTTGTCAAGATTTTAATGCCTTCTAATGTCTTAAGTAGAGACTTTATAGACTTTTGATCTACTTGTGCCAAGTATTTTTTGAAAGATGAGGCAGAAATACTTCAATCAGAATGATCCAGCTGTCCAGAATGTGGTAAGAGTATAAATCATTTGATATATCTTTTAAAAAATCAACATATTGCAGCATGATGGGATTTGGTGGGATCTTGCTTCTGTTTGAAAATCATGCCTTGTCAACTACAGTTGAAAACCAAAACACTGTTCATTAGAATTTACCAGAACTCATACAAGTGCTGATGCCATCCCAGGGTGTTATGTTTAGCTCACAGAGATCCTGGTATTTCTATTGTATGGTAAAGCATTTAATGGATGCCAAATCAAACTCTTAACCTTTCTGTAATTCAGCAGAAAAGTAAACTAGATACTGGGAAACAGAATCAAAACCTTCTGATAAACGTTTGCTTTGCTAAAAAGTTTGTGGGTTTTTTCCCCCCCAACACTAATGTAAGACAAGAACAGTGAGCTAATGTTGGTTTTACCCAGATGAGAACTGCTTCCACTCTGTGCATTGAGAATAAAAATGGACACAAGTAGATGAGAGAAAATGTTTACCCAACCCGATACCCTACCTGTGGCAGCGGCCAACATAGTATGTCAAGGAAAGAGCTGAGCAAGCACAAAGCGATAATTTTGACAAATACCCTTGAACGCTCCACAAACATGTGGCTCAGGGGATCTTGTTGTGATTCCTTTGGATCCACTATCTCTATGGCTTTGTCATTGGTTTTGCTGCTGTTATTAAGTTAAAAGGCATATAGATTATGCCTATAATCGGTATGGAGAAGAAGTAAACAAAATGGAAGCTAAAAGACCTTCAACTTTCTTTAAAAGTTCTTTAGGACTACCTGTTTCACAGACTTCAGGACTTTCTGTTGCAGCTCAACTGTTGCCAGCACGTGAGTTTTCTCTTCACTGCCCCTTTTTGTTTGGGCCTTTGCAGTTGCTGCTACCGGACTATGACTGTGACAGCATCCTCTTACAGAAACCAAAGGGAGATGGAAAAAGGACAACAGACTGGGAGACAGGGAAGAGAAAGAAAATGGGACTTGGGGATCATACAGGGAGAATACCTAGAAAGAATGAGTGAGGAGACGGAATGCAGAAATGTGTCAGAAGAAGTGGGTACATATGGATGAGTGAGGAACTTGAGATTGCGTGTGAGGCAGCAAGTGAAAAAAGTGAATGAGATACGTAACTATTTCTACCTGAAGATCCTGGAGCCAAACTAAACCAAACACAACTAAAGATACTGGCTGGCCTTTGTGACTGAAAGAGTTAAACAACTTGGTGTAAAGAATTCCTTTCTGTGCTGTTCTGGGCAAGCCATGAAAAGGGCGTCATGCTTCTGAATTTTATTTGTCTTGGAGGTGGTGCACGGACATCCTTGTATCTCAGTCTCCTTTAAATGACATTGCTTATTGGAGTTTAATAAAAGCTTCTGTCACTAGTCAGCTTTGATCCCTCCCTCTGTTTGATGACTACTGTTCACTCCATGAACACTGTGACTACTGTCTGAAAACCAGCAGAGAAGGGGGCACACTACAAAAATAACCAGCAAAATCTTGGTTTCAAGCAGTTGTCTGTTTCCTTTAAGCTTCATAAACAGCATAAGTAACTTTAGATGCTTATTACTGTTCTCTCTCTGCCCTCTCTTCCGTATCTTTTTGTTACATTTTATCTTTCAGAATTCTTTCATTTCACGTTTGTACTGCAAAGCAGAGAGTAATTCTATGCTCTTCTACTACAAGCCCCACCACGGCTTAATAAAAATCTGGATAAATAATAACAGGAAAATTCACAGAGACATAAACATAATTAAAGTCTAATCTAGTTTGGCAAAGCAAGCATGAGCGTATTTCAAAGAAGTGATTCAGACCATAGGATATTATGGTGCCTAGCACAGGAAAATCCCGGTTCATGAGTGGAGTTCTTGGCTGTTAGGGTAAAACTAATGCCAATGCATGCACTTAGTTTGTTCTGAAATGCCTGTGCTATTAAACTACATATCTGAACAAGCACGTGGAATGGAATTGGGTATTAAGTGGAATCTGACTTTACAGACATCAGTAATCCCAGTTGTTCCAGCGCAGCTATTCATCAGTTTAGAATTTCATAAATTCTTAAGAATGTTGCTGAGTTGACAGCTAAGCAGTACCCCACAGCCCTGAAATGGAAATGTTCTTAATGAAATGCAATCAGAAAACTATTTAAAAAAAACCTGAAAGAAAATGGAGGGGAATAAAAGAGAAAAAAGAGGGAGAGAGAGTAGCCAGAGTAGAATTGCCCTTCCCTTGTTACTCATTCCTTCCTCTAAAGGAATGTTACCCATGCTGCTGCATGATTTTTGCAGAAATACTTCAACTTAAAGTCCCAATCCGTGTTTCTGCAGCCTTCACATGGCTTCCAAACAGACTGTCTTGATTACTTGTATTGACCTTTTCATCAAGGAGTACATTTTTGATGAGGACATATTTTATCTATCAGTAATTATTTTACAAGGCTCTGATTTGGCAGCATGTGCGTTGTGTTGGAGTACAGCCAAAACCATGCCTCAGGGACATTTTTAGGCACCAGGCTGCAGGTAATACAACTCATCCACAATGGCAGTCTCTGACTGTTTGCTCTGTACAGGTTCAATTTGTGTGACGCTGTTAAATATCTAAGCCTTTGTCAAAATGAATAGGAGATTTATTATCAGAGATAACATGACAACTACCCTTAACCTTTGCAGATGTCAAGGGCGAAGCAGTTTTTCCAGTTAGAAGGAGGACTTTGTCCACTACCAGCAACTAATGGCTCCACACACATGGATAAAAGTGGAGGACCCTGAAAAATCAGTGAAAACTGATTCAGGAAAACAAACAACCATCACAGCCCTGAACACACCATTGTTAATTCCAGAGGGACCAATCTTTTCTGCTGGGAACGAACCCTCGAGACCCAAGACTCCTGTTGTTTAAGGGTAAAGTACTGGCTACTTGCTCAGAATTTCACATGCTTGTTACATGTGTGTGTGTCTTATATGCAGTGTCGTGAAATGTGAATGTAACACTCCAATAAGTAAAGAAACACTGTTGTACCAGTACAATGAGTCCCTTTTACATATAACTACATACATAATTCCCAGTAGCACTACTCAGTGTTTAGAGTGTTCATAGTGGAACAGAAAGCCACGGAGAAAGCAAGATTTTGAAAATAATTCTAAAATATCTCAGGACTTTTCTTCAAGTGTCGGTGATGCTAATGCTTTCCTGAAGCTGACTGTGAGCCAAATTTTGTCCTGACTGAGCAAATCCAGTCTTCTGGCTTCAGCTGAATGGACTAGAAGAGTAGAATTTGGCTGGATTTCACCACTTCCTTAGGCAGACGTACCTAAGAAAAAACTCCCTGATGACAAAATATTTAGTCACTTTTTTTTGAAGCTCACTGGAGGGCTCTTGAGCTAAAAAGCTCACTTAATTTTTCGAACTGTGCCAGCAGAGCCAATAAAACATCATCTCTACCTACAAACATTATATTATCTCTGACATTCATTTGAGAAAGAAGGCTGGAGAGACTTCAGAGAAGAAGTGGTACAAGTATCTCCAGTTTGATTACTGATAATAAGAGAAAAAAAGTCGTTTGAAACAGCAAAAAACAATAGACAAAAAAATCTTCACTTTCCCTGTAGATCAGTCCCCTTTTGGGATCCTTGGGCACTAACTGCAGAAAGTACTCTTAATGTAAGAGGTCATATACATATCAATGCAGATTGCCTAACAAAGCTGAAGTATCTGAGTCACATCCTAGATGACACATAGCCTTTTGGGAAAACAAAAGGAACAAAATAACCTGTTGCCTTAGGCAAAACACTGTTTGCTATTGCATTGTATAGAAGTTTAAGGTTAACAAGATAGACCATTGATCTTCTATGCAACTGCTGATAGGTGAATAAATCAATTGCACAGCTGTGAAATTTCCTATGTGCTTCTGAAAGCAGCTCCCGGTATTTCCTGGAGACTAATAACAAAGTTTCTTCAGAAAAGTGAGAGCTTTTTAATTTAACTAAAAATATAAACCTACATTGTAATTTTTAAAAGTAATATGTTTAAAATAGGTATTTCTAAACTTTAAGAAGTTGTATGTCAGTAGTCAGAATGAAAGTTGTAGGCTATATCATGTAACAGAAGAAAGGCAATATAATCATAAGTGCAAATACGCATTAAGATACATGATACAATGGATATTAAGAATGAAACAAGACAATGAAACAAAGAATAAATAATAAGACAGACATAGCCTCAAGAAATATAAGCTGGGATAGAATTGCTCTTTCAGTAAGGTGGAAAACAGGCTGTCCTTGCAAACATTCTGTTGTTTCCTGGTAAGCAACATATTTGATCTTGGCAGTGAGGATACCTGAGTTCATTGCTATGACACATCAGGTTCTCCAGTAGCACCAGAACACACTTCATGGAGAGGACTACGTACAGCTTTGAGCCTTTCCTATATTGTCCTGATTCAGCCCAGTGTCCAAACTAACAGAACCATCAGGTTTGTCTGAAGATCCTGAGAACAGAGCAGAGACATGCTCCCAGCAGAGACCAGGGGAGCATCTGCTAAGGCACAGGTGGCTGTAAAATGCAACCAGGCAAGCAGGGTCAGCCAGAAAAAACTTGCTGATATAAACAAAGAGGTTGGAAAAAGGACATACTTTCAAAAACCATCTGGATAAATTTTTCTCTTTCTTCTCTTTTAACCTCTTAAGAAGATAAAAGTGTACCAAATCCAGTGACGTTAGAAACCGGACTTTATGGAGAATGGACTATGTTCACCTGTGCATAAATACTACGTATATACCACCTGTATAAAAACTGCATGGTGTGTGCTTTGCCACAGATGATATAGGATGGAAGACCAGTGCCGTGGTCTGTCTGCAGAGGCTGAGAAGGGCTGACCCTGGGCTGCAGCAGGGCCAGGGCATCCCTACCGGGATTGAGGGGTGTTGGGAAGCAGTTCGCCAGCATCACTTTTCAACCCTTTACACGTAATCTTGGGCACGAGTTAACAGGTTACCCTGCTGAGGTGGATTAACTTGTGCTCCACTAAGTTGTTTTGGGGTGGAAACCTGGGATTTCATTTGCAGTGCCTGCTTGCATAGGAGAATGGTCTTGTTCCACCCCAAATTTCTGTTGGAAGAAAAAGGAAGGAACAATTAAAAGAAGGGGAAAACAAAGTCCCAGCCCTTTCAGGCACAATCTTGGTTGCTGTCCCAGTAGCAGAAATGCAGCAAACTTGCCAAGTCTTCTCAGAATAGGCTTCCCAAAGAGGCAGGAGTACCATGCTGCAGTACATACCTTGCTGCCTTTCTCCTGAAGAAGTGGTGATGGTGGTGGATCGCCACCCCTGGAGTGGTGAGTGCCCTGTGTGTGTGTCACAGGGCACTGCCACAGTGGTGCCAGTCCCCACTCTGCACAGGGGGTGCACTGAGAGAAATTACACTTGGCAGCCCCTGCAAAGGGCTGTGCTTCCTATGGGAGGCAGGCGACACCTCACATTGGGGTGGACATTATCCCAAGGGCTTTACTGGGTCTTGCTGACAGCCAGGGAGTGTGGCTGGCCACCTTAGGGGCTCAGCTCCCCAGGAGCAAGGATTTTCCTGCTGCTGGCACCCACATCCAGCAGGGCCCCCTTGGGGGTTAGCAGGCTGTACCTGAAAGCAACCTAGGGAAGGGAATCCTCCTCCTGCTGTATTTCTCAACATACATCAGTAATATACTCCTGGAGCTTGGTGACTTTTGGGTTAGGCCCTGGGAAGGACACAACCTCTGTCTTCCTGGCCTCTCACAGCTCCTGTACCGCCAGATGTTTGTGACAGCCATAGGGGGTGTTTTGAATGGGATAAGCTCTCAGAAGGGTAGTTGTTTTCTTCCCTCCCTCCCAAAACGGTCTTACAACATGGATGTGGTACATTCAGATAAATTTGTTTCATCTCATGCTGTTTACTCTGAGCCGTTGTAAAAGGAGTTTTCAAAGAACTGTGTGGGGCAGGATGTGATTAGATTCTTTATTAATTAATGGCGGGAGCCCCTGGTGGCCCCGGGCAGATGGAGCCCGTTAGCCCTATAAGGCAATCCATCTACGTCCTGAGGACCTCACTGCCACCGTCCAAGC
>JAYRBT010000177.1:16608001-16626269 GCA_036023395.1 Myiotriccus ornatus
TAATTAATGGCATTTGTGACTGAATTGTGCATGAGAAATTATTTGTAATGTCTTACATTTATTATATTTTTGATATAAGCTTTTAAAAACCATAGCTGGCAGAATTGAAACAATTTGCTACTGGGCTACTTTATACAGGCATATTTCTGAATGCTTAGCTTGGCCACTTCACCAGCTTAGACTAATCTTAATTAACTTCAAGTGAATAGACAACTGAAAAAATAATCCTGACTTTAGAAAAATAGCCCCCTCTTTATCTTCACTATCACAAATGCAAGAAAGATTGTGATCCTTATGGTCTGCTTTGTGTTTAATTTCCAGCATATGAAGGCCTAATGATTCTGTGATATGTGCTCAAAAAATCATGCAATAGCACCAGTGTGACCACACCAGAATGAGTGAACCAAGACAGGATAAAGTCTCTGTCTCTCTGGTAACTTTTGCCTACTTATTTATTTCTAACCCCTGTATGTTCCTCCAATGTGCTTCCTCAATTGGGTGAGTGAGGTGTGCTTACTGAGGCATTTTGAATTTCAGTGATTTTGTTCAGCTGGGTAGATGAACTGCAAAAAAGAGTCTCTAAGCCATTTTTGTAGTTTCCTGAAAGTCTCAGAGATTAGTCACAGTGCATATTTGTATTTTCCTCTGAGGCAAGCTGAGATCCTGCTAGTATCATGTCCACTGTAGTTACATCAGTGTAATGCTGATAAATTTTTCTGTGTGTCTTGGAGTGCAGGCTTGCTTTGATGGCCTTGTGGCTTAGTATCACTCTTCTGTGTGAAATTCTGCTTCAGAAGTGCAAAGATATCTTCTTTAGTACTCAGACAGAAGAGCTCATGAGCTTTGTGAGGTTTGCAGGAGTTGAGCAGACTTGAACTATTCTTTGCCCTGTCTCTGTGGTGTACTGTAAGCCTGGAGAGCTGAGAAGGGGCAGAGGGGAGTAGATCACATAGTCTTTTAATCAGCCAAAGTCCTCCTTGTGCCAAATAAGTGACCAATAATTTAAATGTATTTTATAGTGCAGTTGTGTTACAGGACAACATAGCCCATTCTGGCATTTTTGAGGAAAATCAACTCTCTCCTAGACAAAACCAGCATACAGTGACTAACAAAGCCCAGGTAATATTGGAAATCTTAAAATTGTTTAGGTTGAAAATTTACTTATGTTGGAATCTCAGCTGGGATTGAAATACTGTTTATTGAAGTGCTGGTCAGTAAAATCCTGTATACTGAGGGATGGATAATATTGATCCCATAGTTTTCTTGCTAAGTGTAAAGGTTAGATCGAGTGCAACATGACAATTTCTTTATTATGAATGTTGTAAAACGACTCCTTGTCATGTGGTATGTGATTCAGTATTGTTTTGTATTATCTTCAGCTGACCCAATTTGGTGCAATTACAATGATCATTTCCTGTAAAATAGCAGATATCCGAATAATGGACCTGAATTCCCATTAGGATAAAGTCATAAAGCACAAAAGCATTCCTAGTAGAGCAAATGATAAAACTACATCAGGTAGAATAATCTCATTCTCCAGAATATAGAGCAACCACCAACTAATGTGAATAAGAAATTTAGTTCTGTTGTGGCAAGAGCTCAATCTCTGATGACGTTTATTATGCCTTTTCTGCAGATTCTTATATTGTGCCTGTGTTGCAGTTGGCAGACATGTGCTTCAGTAGGTGTCACATTGAGTATCAAGATAAAGCCCAGTTTTGGCCCCAAACTTCTCTAGAGATCTGCTAAATTGCAAGGAGAGTTTTTGAGTGACTCCTTGATGAGTGAGGGAACAGATGCAGAGCTGTTCAGGGGTGTATCACATCGGATATTCTCCAAAACTCAGGCCAGTTTCAAATTTGCCTTGGAATCACACCCCTTTCAAATATTTCTGGTTTGTTTTTTTTTAATGTCAGTGAATCCCAGTAACAGCCACAGGCATATCCTTGTAAGCAGACTAGTGCAAGTACAGAAGCAATGATTTAGTTTCAGGATTGGCCACTAGACTAATACAATTGTCTACAGCATTTTGTGAGACTTAGTGCATTAGATATTCATAATTGCTCATATTTAATTGCTCCATTTTTGACTGCGTGGACAGTCTTTGCTTTCTTAAAATGGAGGGAGGCAGAAGTGGGATTTACATACATGATTGTAACAGCAGAAGTTGGAGATAGACAGGGTAAGTTTCTGTCTATTTTTAAAAGCCAAAAAAACTATGTGAATAATTGCTAGTAACAAGAATTATTTTAATAGTGCAAACATATGTTGGTTACTCATAACCAAATTGTAGTTATAAATAAGAGTTATAGTGAATGCCAAAAGAAATCTAAGACTCAAGAAGGAAGATAATTTTTGAAACAGTAAGGCGGAAAGGAAAATTTGATACTCACAATCACCGCATCATTTGCAAAAATGTACTTTCTGTGAAGTTATTTTTGTTTTATTATTACACTGATAATGTTTCAATAGAAGTAGTCTTTTCTATTTTAAAACTCTGTCTTAATCTGCCTGGTTGCAATAGAGCTGCTCATTTTTGCAATAGTAGAACAAAACCTACTGAAGAGGAAGAAAGCTTCCTTCTTTGAGTTGGGTTTTACTATTGTAAAATTTGCTTTCCATTTGTGAGTTGTCTTTTATCAGCCCAGCTCCTGAGTTGTGCCACAAACAATCCCAAGTAGCTGTTTTCAGAACATGATGTGGTTTAAGCACTCTATGACCTGCTTTTAGAGGCAGATGAATTACTTGAAGTGGATTGCTAGCCTGAATCTAAATAGTCATATAATTTAAGGTTATAGTTTATATGTTGCTGATAATCCCAAAGCATAATTGGAAAGTGATTATTAGTAATTTGTTATTTACACTGCAGAGTTCTAATATGTTGTTTGACAAAGGGGAAAAAATAAGCTGGCGATGCAATAGTTGGATTATAAAACAAGAGTCCTGAGGGGGGAGCAAATATATGAATGCCCAAGGAAGAGTTACTGACTGCCAAGACTGAAATTAGACCCCAAACCTTTGAATGTTGGTGTTTTCTTCAGCTGGCATAACTTCTTTCCTAAGTGAATGATTTCTGTGTTGCAACTTATTTGTGTTTCAAAGATGATTAGATAAGAAAAGACAAAAAATTATGTGATGTATAAACAAGTCTTGTTATGTGGAATGGATGCTTGTAGATTCAAGACTTAGTTAAGGGCATGATTTATCTTCTTGATCTGAAAGTATGGAAGAGTTATGTTGCTCACTTCAAAGTGCCTTGAAAGAAACCCTTTTGACAGCAAATCTCTTCTTTCAGGCCTGTAAACTGTGAGCCTGGAGCCCTCTGGTGTTACTGTCCGTGTAACATACATTAACCATCTACACCAGCACAATTCAGGACCACCTTTGTCACTAAAGAGCTACCAAGCCAATCACTTTCTCCCACCTAATCATTTATTGACTCTATTACTTATCTGTGGCTTAAAAAAAAAACCCAGAAATTGAGTTTTGAGAAAGATAACTGATCTCATCCACTTTTTAGAAAGGTTTACTTCGGAGCTATTACCCGGTCTGTGTCAGAAACAGCTCAGAGCAAAGATAGGTCCTGTATAAAGGAGAATTTAGGAAGCCTGTAAGGCTGCTCTACTACATCCATTGCAGCACTCTGGTTTTCATTTACTCCATATCTTGTTTCAAGGAGTCCCTGCAAGATCTTTCATCTGGTCTTTCATGCCCAAAGCATGTTGTCCCTTGTCCTTCTCTTGAATTGAGGGTTCCCATTTGCTCTTTCCTAGCACTGGGACTGCATCTGTGACAGAGATCCTTCCTTCTCCAGGGCAGGGTCTCCCAGTACATCCTCAGCCACAGGTTCTGCATGCCTCCACAATTTGCCTTGGCTTGTATGTCCCTTGCTTCCCATCTCCCCATGCCAGGACCAAAGCCTATCTGTTCTTTTGCTTCTCTTTCTGTTTTTTTTTCTCATGCCACCAAACTCTGGGCTGGTTTTGGCCTCTGCTGTCCCTGTCATTATCACCCCTCAGTCCTCCCACGTGCCACATCTCCTACTCTCCTCTTTCTCACTGTATTGGTTTTTGCTCTTTCAGTGAGTTGTATGAAGTGTCTGGTGGCACAGACTTACTACACACAGACACTTCCAGGGAAGAGGACAGCTTCTGGGATGCTGAGATACAGGCTTTGCACGGAAAACCAACTAATGATCTTGAAGCAATATGCAGGAAATCTGTTATTTCAGTAGGTTAACTGTAGACAAGGAGCTGTTGTGGACCAATGAAGTGCATAACAATTGATTTTCTATTATAGGCAATCTCTTTTCCCTTCTGTAGAAGGAGTAGGAGAATAATAATTTCCTAGCTTGCCTGGTAAGGTCAGAGAATCTGTCACGTGTTGAACTGGTCACGAATTCAGTAGTTGTGCTGCATTGGGAAGTCTGATGGGTTAGGTGGAAAGGAAAGAACAGAGCAGGGCGCCACCTGGAGAGTCACTGGGAAGCAAAAAAAGCCCGAAGACTGGAAAAAACAGACATCGAGGTAACAGTTTGCCAACAGGAAGCTGGGAGGGAGGTAGGGATTTTTGCCAGCAGGAAGTAGGATGTTACTAGCAATTCTCACGGAAAACTCCGTGCTCACCTCTGATGGGGAAATATATGGGTGGTGGTTGTTCTGTGAAAGAAAAACAGGTGTGAACGCAGCCTAAGCTGCGGCAGGGCACCAGCAGAAAGCCTGTGTTCTTACCGTGTGACTCCCTCTACTGAGCTGTCCCAATTTTAAGGTAGGAGAATGGTTATCACCTTTAGTTTTTTCCTGTTCCCCTTAGCAATCCTAGAACACTTATTCATAAGCTGTGTAAAAGATGTTGCTTGGTAGTATACAATCTGCAGTCAGATCTGTGGTGGCTGGTTCAAAGTATACTGTAACTAAAGCTGCAAAGGTGTAGATTTACAGCAGCACAATTTCAGGTTTGAGATTTACAAATTTTGCAGTGGGCTCTAAAATATGAGACTAACTGGTTTGAAATACTTTGGATAGTTTCTGTCAGTCAGGTAAAGAACGTTTGGAGCCACAAAATATGTACAGAGATGTGCTTGCTTACTGAAAGTTCACTAATTCATAGCATCTGAAGTGAAGTGCTTAGAACACTAAGTATTTGTCCCCTCTATAGGGGGTTCAATACCACAGCCTAGATTGACTTTTGACCTGCAGCTGTGCTCTAGGGGACCAGCAACTCTCATGTGAGGGATTCAGTGAAGAGTCAAAGCAGATGTGCTGTAAAATGCTCAAAATTTATTAATAATCATTGCTTTTCCCCCCCCATAAGGAACAAAAATAAAACAATATTCAAAAACAAAATAAAAGAAAACATACCATACCCAGACAACGTGACTGAGACTAAGAAATAGGATAACATTAATTCTGAAAGAAATGACCCAATAAATCGATTTAAAAAAATAATAAATAGCAATAGTTCAACTTTTACAAGCTTCCTAAGAATTTACAATTATTATTATTATTATTATTATTAAACTTCTGTTTTTTAAAAAAATCCTTCATATGCCCCTGTTGGCAAATATATATATATACTTCTTCTGTAAACAGTTAACCACAAACAAAACAAAAAATCCATATTTTCATACAGTTACTATGCTGATGGTGTTATGTAAACAAAAAGTAGTGTGCAGCAGCTTCTCATATTAGGATTTTTTCATTTTACTCACAAAAAATATATAGGGAAATATGTCCATCATAAATTGTCCAAAATATTGATGTTTACAGTTTTGAAAAAAAGTATGGCTTTCTGCAGCCTAGGTTTTCCTCAATGCAAAAAGGAACATATAATAGTAGAGAGGTACAGTTTTCCTTGGTTTTTGTTTGTTTTCTGGATTTATCTTTTGATTCGTCTCAGTGAACTGGAATGAAAATGTTATTAAAAATCCATCTCTCAATCTTATGTTACAGCACTTCTCAGAAGACAAATGAACAGAAAATGACAAGATGACCTTATCCTGTACTTCTCAAGGAGGTAAGAAAGCAAAAATGGGAGATATATTGATAATGGAAACCAAAATTATGTAGACAAGACATATGGGGCTTTATGCAGAAAATATCATCTGTTCATCCAAAATTTTAGCTACTCTTGACACTTTCATATTTTTTCAAAGTTTTTTTATTTTAGTCTTATGTCCAGCCCTTGTTTGGTGACTCTTCTCCAGTTCTAATTTTTGACATTTGCCTGTTCCTGAGAGGTCTTTATCTGGTTTGTCTGCTGTTGGGTGCTGTCTTGGGGAATGCACTGAGCAGTCACACAGCTGCATTTCTCCACATAGGTGTATGAGTGATCCAGGTAGGTTCCGTCACTGCATGTCAGAGTCACCTTTCTTTGGCTGGTCTTGATTTCCTGACAGCATGAGCATTTGTGTTCCATTGTGTTTGTCTTCTGAGAATATCTGATTGAAAAAACAACCAAAGAGAGAGATTCAGAATTTATGTGAGAAATACCACTGCCCCTCCCACCCATTACAAAACATAACCAAGAGTTGTTTACTTGCATGTGGGACTATTGCTCAATATTACCATTCTTACAGTATGGTAGTGAAATATAGGTAAGTTGTTCCTAATTGTAAAAACCAATGGATCTAACTCTTCATTAAGGCATGGAAAAAAATAATGGAGTTAATCCAGATCACATAGTGAGCCAGTTCAGTAAGACGAAAACGAGAAACAAACAACCTCGCTTTTACATGGGAAAAATCTAAACTGACACTGAACAGGCTGATAAACATTGGGAGTCTTGAGGTAATTTAATACAACATCATGTCTATTAAAAATTTTGGTTAATTATCACAATGCAAACAGTTGATGACTGGATGGATGTTGGACACATCAGAAAATCATTTGCAATTCACTTTAGGTAACTGATGTAAAGAGTAGAAGACAAGAGACCACAATTATCTTTTATACCACTCACCGTGAGTAAGCATCACAGCTGCCTTCACAGTATGTCATCTCAACAGGTGCAGGAGATACACATCCATTATACTTGATGACAGCTGTAGTATTGTGCTTCATACAAACTGAAGTCATCACAAACCAAAAGAAAATAGGTTAAGATATATGTGCATATAAATAGATATCTGTGTATGATAGACAGTTGGTAATCAAAAACTAAGATGGATGGAGCTGAAATGGGAAATTAAGTCACAGTACACTTTTTTTTAATAATTACTAAGGGCCAAATGAAGACTCTTGCTGTTTGTGTTATCACATGGATGAATTTTTCCCTTTTTCTTATGCAACTTCGGTGCAGAATGAAGAAATAAAGAGCAGTACAATGGTAACTGCTCAATGCACACCCACCTCCCAAGACTGGCTTCCCTTTCTTCCTTAAAGAGGCTGTATCTGTGGAAATTGGAGAGTATTCATAGTCCTCACCCTCTCACAAAGAAGCTAACATTTAACAGTAGAGGATGGGAAAGTTCACCACCTCTTCGTTTCCCAAGGACCTAAAATGCATGCTGGAGATGTTCTGTTCCTTTCTTTTTCCACCTGTTTTGTTTCTCACCCCAGTGTGAAGCAGTGATCCCAAACTTGGTCTATACAAGATGGACTAATATACTTGATAAGGCACATATTATCATTACTTACTCTTAACAAAATTATCATTACTTACGCTTTGGTGTTCTTTGGCACTCTACACAGCAACCATCGTCAGATAACTTGATGTCATTCTTTAGTGGGAAAACATAGAAAGATAACTCAGGTTTCATATCTGTATACTGAAGCAGACTTTCCTAGTTTCCTAAGTTTCTCTGGCACCAGAGAGTTTTTTTTTTGGTATGGAATTTTTTTGTATGTTTTTTTTTGACATGGAATCTAACTTCAAGCAAGGCTAAATATTAAGGGCACATAGCTACTAAAATATTATTAAGAGTTCTTTGAAAACTGAAAGGGAGGAGGACCAGAACTGCTTTGTTGTCATCCAAGTTCAGTAGTAAAATTTCAGATATAAAGCTTATAGCAAATGTAGGTCAAACTATTGAGTGACCAAAGCCAGTACACGTTAAGGATTATGTCAGACAGGGTAACACAATGAATGAAATAACTGACTTGCCAGAGGTGTGGGGCTGGTTCTAATCTACCCTGAGTATTAATTTTAATGAACTAGCTTATTTTTCCTTCACCTGTCCTTTCATGTAGTGAATTCTAAAAAAACCCCCACCAAATAATTTATGATCTTAAATAATCTAGGAATAAACCTGCAAGTATTTTTGAAAAAATCAATGTGATTTTTGCATCTATGTCACCTGACACTTTTAGAAATCCAAAAAATTATGCTGTACCCTTGTCTCTACTGCCCAATCCTCAGTGAGGATTGATATATGACCATTTTAATTTTGAGTTGGTTTTCTGAAATAAAATGTCATGGCGACCAGATTCAGGGAGGACAAAACGAGAGCTACTTCCTGTATGATACTTCTGCTAGGTATTTTCCTTGGACACCATGATCCTTTTATCACTGGTATTAGCCACTGCAGTCTTTTCAAATATGAGAACTGGTAGAACAGTACTTACTGGATCACACTCATCAGGGTTAAAGGCGGGACAGCTTGTCTGTCTGACGACTTGAATGAACTGGTCAGCATGTTTTTCACATGTATAAACTGTACAGTTATCACCAGGTGGGTTCCAGTATTCTCCTTCCTGAAAGGAGTAAAAATTAAAGTGAATAAAAATCTTCTTAAATACAAATGAAAAAAGCCCACCCAAACCCCAGTGTCTTATCATCGCTGTGTACCGCAGTTTGATTATTCTGAACAATTTCCTTGAATTTCAGCTGATAGTTATTTGCCAGATTATCATACTGCACAAATGTTTTTCATTAACCAAGTGAAGAGGTTCTATTTGTATCTGGATATAGATGAACTTTTCGTGTGAAGAGGGTAAGTATGCGGACTCATTTGGAAGGAGTAATTTGTGTTTTAAGGGTTTTGTCATCAGAATTTATGGGTATGTCCATTCAGATACGTGAAAGAATTTCTGATGGCTTCCCTGACTCATCCTGTCATAAAGCTCTCAGCTAATTTAAGATAGGCTGTTTGGAGCTGAAAACCGCCTCCACAGATAAAATTATTCTTTGAGAAAATGGGTGCTACATTTTCAGAGCTGAAGGCACATAAGGGCCCATTGCTTTCATCCGTGTATTTTCCTATGTTGATTTCTGAAAGCCACTGTTCAGTATCAAAGTTGCTTCTAGAAGTCTTAGAACTGGAGTTTCATGGCATAAGGTACTGTTTAAACTGTGTGAAGGCAGTCCACTCCCTGCCTGAATAAGCATGTGTCTAACATGAGAAAAGATGCAGGAAATAAATGTGACAAATACATGGAGTGGAAAGAATGAAAAGACTAGCAGAGTTCCCCAAAAGTGAATTAAACCAGTGATAATTACATAGACCACGTGTGTAATGTTGTCTCCCACAGTCACCACACAAGCCTCTGCCTTGCATGTGCCGCAGCACTGTCCCGGTTCCTCTGTATACTTATAACCCTGTTTGGAAAGAAATGGGAAAGAAATGACATTGAGTCAGGTCACTGACCTTAACTAGTGGTTATTAGAGCTGAGTGGGGAAGGAATTTCTAATGGCAAAATAGCACTCACCAGTGGGCAGTATGTGTCACAGATAACAGGCTCACACTTGACGGTAGCACGGTGAGGCCTTAAGTAAGAGGATTCAGAGCAGGTACATTCTTCACAGGGGCCTGATGGAATGACAGCTCCAGGCTAGGGGGAGTCAGGAAAAAAGAAGTCATTATTAGTTAGTAAACCCAAGTTGCTCTGTGCGTGCAAGTCACAGACAATACAAAAGGTGTATAGACTAAGCTGTCCATAAATACAATTTTGGTTGTTTTATTTAAGAAGAGTTTCTGTTTTGGTAATAGCGATTTTGGAATTAAATTCTGCTTTTGCAGAAAGGAGAGCAGAAAATGGTTTTGCTTTTACAGGGGGTGTTGATATGCTAACCTTGATTAAATAATTAATAGTATTATATAATGATATCTCAGGCCTTTCTGCAAAATATGGACCATGATAGGGGTCTCAAAACCATTGCATTGTGAGCTATGTGAAAGTGTATTTTGATAGCGATTTACTCTGTGTACTTACCGCGTAGTAAGTTTCATTGACTACACAGCCATGTCCTGTAAAGAAGGAAGAAAGATGGTGTCTCAGAAGTGTAAGTTTTAAGAGACAGAAGTGTGTGAAAAAACTCCTGCTTTGTAGGCCTGTGGTGGCAACCTTAAAACACTCATTTGCAACAAGGCCCAACATGATAACACAGATAATAAGGTTTTTGTATTCACAAACTTAGAAAGATATAAGAGTAAATAACACAAGAAGAAGGTGCACAGTACTTACTGCATTCAAAGGTAGGACAGCATTTTCCAGGCTGCATTATTGTGATTATTTCTTGTCCCTCTAAGCACTGGGGTGTGACCTCAGGGCAGAGGCTGGTGTTGCAGTCTGTTTCATGGAAGAGAATATAGAAAAAAAATGAACTCAGAATTTTTAAATGAAAGTGGTTTTCTTCAACATGAACTTCAGAAGTTTTCCAATGGGGCAAATATGATGTTGTTTGCATAAGACAGTTTAATGACTGTTTCAGTCTATGTGGCTAGGTGTTTTCAGAGTCAATGGGCTTTTCCATAACACTTGTAAAACACAACATTGTCTGAGAACAACAGAGTGGTGATTGCTGGAAAGAGATAATTCTAAAAAGAAATTTGTACCAGTTGGGAAATCTGATTACTGTCAGTGGTTCAGGAACTTTCTTGATCAATTTTTAAATGTTTAAGATGATGTTTTTTTAAAGTTAAGATATCTTTCTAGTACTGGTCTTTGTAACAGAAAATGTTTTGAATAGTTTTTGAATATTGTTTCAGATGGTAGCAGCATTCAAGTTTTTCAATGTTAAATTATAGAAATTTTCAGTTACTTCTGTGTCTAACTGCATAAAATCTTTTAATCTTTTAATTTGGTATCTTCAGGCATTTAGTATACGCTCTGCAAGAAGGCCCTAAAAAGTGGGATGAGGGAGAAAAGCATTATTGCATCCATGCAAAGTATTAAAAAAGTGAGAAATGGTTGCTGTAGTTTCCCAAAATGAATACAGTCTATTCCCCATGATAAAGAATTGAGACTACTTACAGCACTCAGTCCTAGTACAGCATGGATCTTCTGGTATCTGTATCTGAACAGGCATGTAACCTGGCTCATCACAGAAGACTTGCTGTGTCAGGGAACATTTGTGTTTTGTACAGTGCACCTTAAGAGTATTTTTGTCACAGATACATTCCTGGCAATCTTTTGTCCATTTTTCTCCTGGCTATATAAAAATGAAAAATACACACAAAAAGAAGAAAAAATTAAGTAAATTAAACCCAAAACAATTCTGTTTGCTTCTTATTGACGTATTCATGGATACAGCGATACCTGATTACATCAGCCTTTACATATTTTTAGATTTTATAAGAGACACTCAAATTGAAACTTCTCAGGGGAAGATACTGGAGGCCACTGAAGGTTGAGTGTGTTTGCAAAGCTATGACTTTCTATTTGTTAGTGGTATCAGCATGAGTGATACAGGATTTCTATAGAAGTGATTGAGCTTCGCATGCATTTTTGAGTATGAAATGATCATATGACAAACTCATTTGCACATTAGGTTGCAGCTGAGGAACTAAGAATGCAGACTGAACATTATCAGCAACAGGTAAAATTTGTTATCCATCTGTCCCTTCATTTATAGTAACTTTATCAAGACAAACTTCTGTAAATGAAAGAAACTGTATGTGAGGTTATTGAAAGAATACTTCATCACTTATATTTCTGAGGGCTGCTCTAGCACTCATTTTTAAGACTAAAATGGAACAAACATTTGAAAAGACAAAGTCTTTGCCAACCTAAGCAAAGCTTTGTTTTAGTGGAACACTAAATATCATCTTGTTTCACTTGTCTGTGCACTTTAAGCCACATTGATTGTGATACTCACCCATCTGGGTACTCCATTTGGTTCCCTGCAAGCTGGAAAGAAAAAGAAAAAAAAACAGATAATGAAATGAATTGAGATTCACACAACTGAAAATTGACATAAAGGAGTACATATGTGCAGTTGCGAATATAAATACTGTGAAGATAAAGCTAACAAGAAAAGAATATGCAGACTAGTTCTTCTGATATGTAGAGTTCTACCATCTTGGTAGGTCTCACATAAGGAAGGATGATGAGAAAAAGATATTATTATTATTCAGTTTTTAGATGGGGGGACTAAAAGAGCTTAAAGAGGCTGATTTGCTGATGATCTGACTATGTAGAAGACAGCAGTAACACTAAGGCCTCATGACTAACAAACCCGATCTCTATTTATTCCCCAAACTAGCTACAGATTACTTACAACATTCAGGGACACAGATGTTGCTCTCTGCACGCAGGAGTGTTGTTCCTTCAGGACAGAAACAGCCTTCAGTTATTCCATAGCCGGGGTGCTCAACAGAGCTAGAACGAGAGGAATATATGTATTTGAATACAACATTTTTGTGGTGAAGCAGGAGACAGAATAGCATATGCAGAAGGTTGTCATGTCAGATACAAGAGAGACAAAAAATTTAGACTTTCTGACGTGCAACAAGAAGCACGTATTGATAGGGCTGATTGATATTTATAAATCTTGAATAAATCATCCGAATTTGCAACACATTTTGTTATGAAAAAACTTAAATTTCTAAGGAAAGTAGATAGGTAGTAATAGGAAAAAAGAGAAAAATATAAGCAGTTGTTTCAGGATGAGGGTTTTTTGTCTTTCCATACCTTTGATCACAGGTATCAGGATTAATAGGCCCACATGGCTTGTATACCAAGCTTGCTGGACAGTTGAATGCTGTATGGAAAAAGACAAAAAAAGATTAAAAATTGACAGTAGATGTATTTTTGCCACAAAAATGACTACAGCTTTGCCTTCGTCTGCAGCTTCTGTGAGAAAGGACCCCACTGGATTTTTGTCAACAGTAGCCAAGTGTTAGATAGAAGACATGTTTACTGAATAAAAAACTAACTTCTACCATTCATCACACCCATTTTGAGTTCTGCAATACTTACAGCATGTATTGTTGGTCTTTCCTCTCCAGTCAATGCAGACACCCCTAGACGCACACTCTGTAGCATATATCTCCAAACTGGAACACTGCATGGATTCATCATCTATGCGACATCCATCGAAAACACAGCCTTTGAAAAACGGTTCTGGTGGTATCACAGTATGACATTCTGCAAAAATCCTGCAGACAGTAAAGAAAGCCCCTTCTATGTTAGTGAGCCATTATATAAAGTGTTCCTGTGAGACAACACTTTCCATTTAATAGCATGTGACTTTCTGCTTCAGAAAGGAAGGTGTGAAGAAACAAACCCTAGGAATGGCCAATAAGCTGGAAGATAGGTTCAGGAAAGAGTAGGAAATCTAAAGCTTCTTTTATTTTCTGAAGAGGTTAAAGGTCAGTGTTTCTGTATGTGTACACAGCTTTTCATCAGTTTGAGACCATAAATTTAGTGTAAAAGGCAACTGCACCAGGTTGAGAAAAAAGAGATGACAAAGGTAGCCTAGAGAGAGAAAAATTGCACAGAAAATAGCTCAGAACTTATAAGACACTACAGAAAGCACATGTAAGAGGGCCTTTATAAATGACTCAGCTGAAAAAAAAAGCTGTTTTGTATAAAGAATGAAGGATGCTTCTTGTCTGTTTGTGTTTGCTTTCTTAACCTGTTTGATAACCAGGTTCTTTATGATTTGTACTGAACACCCACTTCAAATGTAGAGTTAAGCCTTTGCTTAATACTGTAACTAGGAGTTATTAAGCATCCCCTGGTTGTATTGCAACCAGGGAATATGGATTTTAGTGCTTGCTGCATCCCTTATATTCTGACTTCACCTCTCCTTGCTCAGTTATCTTTGGCTTGCAAGTCATTTAGGCAAAGCTGTTTCTTTTCAAAGGCTTTTTACTATATCTACATACATGTATGTATATATTCTGTCATTAGGCAAACATTTTCAGCTGTTATCACATGCTAGGGCGATAGTTTTTATTCTTTTTCTAAGATACTGGAAGTTTTGTCTAGAAAGAAACAGTTTGTTCAGTTTTTTTTTTCTTACTCGCTCAGGATAAGCTTGCAGAGATGAGGTGTTTCACACTGAGGCTTTGGTGAAGGTGTGGTTATAACTGGTGGTATTGGTACTCCATGACATGTCCTGTTGTCGTCAACAATCCAGTGATGAGCCATTTGGGGACAGGAAGAAATGATCTTACCACTTGGTAAGCGGCATTCATCTGCTTTGTTATTTGTACATGTTCCTGGAAGAGACAAGCTGAGTAAGTCTCATAAGCCACGCCAGAAATGCACAATACATTTCTGTGCCGATATGTCTAGATATGCCTGTGAAATGCATATGGTGCCTTGTTTCATAGGTAGTGATTTCTTTATGGTTATATGAACTTTAATTTAGGTTGCAGAAAAACAAACAAGTCTAAAACCCCAGCCACAAAGGAAAAAAACTTGATTGCTGAAATATCGAGCTTTTGATATCCTGCAGAAGTTGAAGAGCAGAACTGTTTTCATTTCCATTTTACTGCTCTTAAAAAAATTTCTGTCAGTCATGAGACTGCATAACCAGAGTGGGTGAGAACTACCACGGTAGGGTGGGGAAAGAGCACCATCTCCAATGAGTGCATCCATCTTACCACACTGTCCTTCGGTGTTGTTGCCAAATTTGCTGTATGGGAGTTTCACAGAGAAGATTAGACCACTAAAGGTGATAGTTGCACCAATCTCTTTTATTTCAACTATCATATTGATGCCAAGAGTGGAGAAAGAAATGCCATCTTTCTCGAAGCCTGGTTTGACAATCTTCTGGTTGAAGTACATCTGAATGCAGGGTTAAAAGAGAAAAAAGAACAAAACACAACTTCAGAATAAGCACTGCTTCTGCCTGATTGTTTTAAATCATATTTAAGTTTTCCAATCTTCATGATTATTGCATAAGTCCACATAGTTTTGCATCACATCCAATACTCATTGGCATCTCTGTAATAGCATATATTTGCATTGATATCTCAGCTTGAACTGCTATATTGGTAAGATGTGATAATAAACTAAGTGGCTTTTATGTACTCTGTTTGTTCAGATTGTGTGCTAATGCACTGTATTCTATATCCAAGTATTTTCTTTTATCCTCCTAATTTTGTGTATTGCAAATATTTTTCCTATGAAAGTGAGTGGTAGTTTTCTTCAGCTACAGAAATATTTCTGCCATTATGTAATAACTTTGCTGGATAATCACACTGTCCCTATACAACACATTAATTGGCATTGGAGGAGTTATCTGAGTTGAAAATGAAGTCAGATGTTCCTAGTGCCAGTTTTATGTAGTGGTCATATTTATTTGTTAAACTTTTTAGTTTGCAGGCAGTATCTTACACGAGCTAATGAAGGTGAACATATTTGCCTAATAGCTTTTTTTCAGAAGTTGTTCTGCAACTCTCTGCTCAGTGCACTGGAATAAAGTTAGAGTTAAAACTGTCAGTCACTTTTTTCTTTCACGGGGAATCACTAGAACCAGCATGCCTTTCTGACTGAGAATTTGGCATGGCTTTGTAGGGGGAGAGTGCCTATTTAGACAAACCTTTCCTCCCCATCTTTGCATTCTCTAATTAACTAATAAATTCCTCAGTGTAAGAGTGGGATTGACTTTTCATTTTCACTGGGTTGCCAGCACTAGTTCAGGATCACGAAGGTGACACTCCAAGTCACCCCTTTTCTTCAGCTATACCTCTCTTCCCAGTAGGATATTGGAGAGGGAGTCATGTTTGGCATGGAGGGCTCTGTTTGGCACCTGAAGTTTCCTATGCAGAGAAAGCAGTTGCTTATCATCCAGCTGTCAAGTGATACATACCCATATTCACTCTAAGAGAAGAATCACACTTGTGACTTGCATTTGTGATTGTTCATTATCTGTTTGTTTACATAAGTGAATGGCACAATGTACCAATTTTCACGAAATATGAATCAAGCACCAGTGTGAGCATTCTTTGTGCCTATTAGTCTGTTTCCTAGTGTTATTTGCATGCGAAACTGTTTATGACCTTAGAATCCAGTGCAATCTTATGTTTTGCCCCCGTAACAATACCCTCTGCCTTCATCACCTCCACAACATGATATTCTCACAGACTGTATCACAAATGAGCATCAGTAAGGCTTATGGACCTTATTTCTTTTTTGTAAAGATAGAGAAAAAAATGTATTTTACCACATTGGTCATCACACCATTCATGAGTTTCCGAGTCAACACCACTTCTGCAGATTTGTAGAAAATAATAATGGATTTAGGGCAGGAGAGTCCATCTTTTGCATCGCAGTAATAATTGTCAATGTAAACACGGAAGTTGTCATATTTAGGGACAATCTGTTTCACCAGGACATAAGTGCAGTTTTCAAGGAAAGTATAGTAGATTCCATCAAATGTGATGTAATGAGGATCACCCCATCCACTACACACACCTGGTATGGAGGAAATATTTGGAAGATTAAGATGAGAACTAACAAAGAAGAGAGTTTGAGAAACTCAAGTGAATATACTGTAATTTAAAGAGCAACCCTAAGAAAAGAAAATGCCCATGTAGTCCTTGCAAACCTTGGCTTTTTTTCAAAAAAACTCATTCCTTAATCTACTGGTGCTTACATTGACACTCATATCGGTAACAGCAGCCATTTTCATCGGGTACTAGGACTGCAGGATATTTGTTTGCACAGGTAATTTCCTTTACAGGTGGGCAATATGTTGGTACTACGTCTATATCATTGTCTCCTTTACAGATGACTTCTGTACAGTTGGATAATTTGAAACTTTCTCCAGGCTGCAAAAGGAACAAAAAATTCTTGTCACAGAAGATAGCAAATAGGTATAATCTTTAGTAAATCTGAAGCAAAGACTAAAATGAAAATCTTCACTGATAGTAAAAGATGGCCAATATTCTACATGACAAAATTCTTTAATGCTAAAAGAAGGTGGGAGCCTTAATTAGAGCCATTTCTTCTGCAGGAGGAGCTCTTTTGGGGTTTAGGGAGATAAGTCTTAGGTTAAAGGAACTGATGTCCTTTATACTATGTGTAGTGCACTTCACTGTCAGCACAGACCACCGTGAAAGGAAAAAAAAAGTGTATAGAAGTAAGAGGGCAGGAGAAGAGAAGCAGATACAAGCCTCCAGAGTAGCTTCAGTATTTCTATTTAGTGAAACAAGAAGACCCACAAGAAAACTCATTCTATTATGGCAGAGAGGTTTTATTATTGATGCAATGCATCAGTGTTTTACCAGCACTAAAGTAATTAGAAAAGAATAATGTAACGTGCTTTATCAGTATGAAACCTTGAAATAAAAAAAAAAAAAAAAAACCACAAATTTTAAGTCATATTTTGCCCATCACTAGTAAAATAATTACAACAACCTGTACATGGAAGCTTTATGGACTGCAGGCTGTTAATTGTTGTCACCTGAAAAGCTATATTATTTCCAATACCATAAATCAGAAAATACATACCTTTAGGGGAGGGTATGTAGTAGAAACACAACCGTGAAAATGGGGAGTTTTTGTAGTGGTTGGCAGAGGAACTGATGTTGTTGTGCTGGACCACTCAGAGGAAGTAGTGGATGTAGGAGTCGTGACACGACAAGGGACAGTGTGTCGTTCAATACTACATGTTGGGCTACAGATGGCATAAAATCTACATCCATCACTATCCATTCTGTCGTAAATCAAATCACCTGTAAAAACCGAGAAAAGGTAGAAATCAAAAAAGAGGAAAAAAATGAAAAAAAAGTACAGAAAGTAACAAGGCAAAACAATTAAAAAATAAAACAATAAAAGTAAAAAAAATATTAAGGTGATGTAAAATAAAAATAAAGGAGAGACTATGAAACATATGCCTCAAAAAAATGAAAAACGAACCAGGTGAAAAAATAGCATCGCCAATCTTGCAGAAACATGGAGTTGTTAAGATCGGAGATGGAGAGCTGGTTGAGAAAGGTTCACTTCTGGTAATAGTGGTGCTAGGGCTGGTTGAGGGGCTCACGCAGTTGTAGTTGGGGGTGCAGCAGAGGACGCGTATCCTGTAGTTGAGGCACATCTTGAATTTTCCCGTCTGGTCCTCGTTCTTGCACACCAGTCCAAAGTGGACGTC
>JAYRBT010000177.1:16629924-16654372 GCA_036023395.1 Myiotriccus ornatus
AAGTCTCCCTGGTTGGGCCCGGCGGAGGGGAAGTCGACGTCGAACCATTCGCTCCAGGTGCACACTTCGGGTTCGCAAGGGGTTGTTGTTGATGTCTTAGGTGTAGTGTTTGTTGTAGTTGTCATTGTGTAGGTTGTTGTGGGACTCGTAGTTGTTGTTGCTTTCTGCGTTTGTGTTGTTGGTTTTGTTGTAATTCTGGTATGAATATAATCTGTTTGTGGTTGAGCCGTCTCTTCCGTTGTAGTCTTGTGTTTTGTTATTAAGTGCGGTGTCGTCGATATTTCTGTGGATGTTGTACTGAATCGTGTTGAATGAAGTGTGGTTGGTTCTGTTGTTTTCGTAGTACCAGTACCTTCAGTGGTTGTTGTGCAAGATACTGTTATATTTACGCAGCATTTAAATCTTAGTTCATAATTATAGCAAATGGGTGGCAATTGGTCTTTATTGTAACATTTTAAGCCTTCTTCTGTATTGCACAAGATCTTTTGCTCCAGGAGAGGATATGGTGTATTAGGGAACCTTACTGCTCTGCATTCCACATCCCTTCTGTTAGCACAGACTTTGTATCCCTTTTTTTTAATGTTCTCAATGGTGTCAAAATCTCCATCATCATAGCCAGATCCTGGATAACTGACGTCATACCATCTGGACCAGTAACATTCTTCTTTAAAGCAAAGGGGAGGTGTTGAAGGAAAGGTGGTGGCAGGTGGTGTCATGGTGGTTGTTGTCGTTGTTTCTTCAGATGTTGAATGTATCAATGTTGTTCTTTCAGAAGTAGTAGAAACGGGATATATTGAAGTAGAGCATGGTACAAAAACACAACATAGGACTCTGATCTCATAATTGTTGCACATTGTTGAAATTTGGTCTTTGTTGTAACATATAAGCCCAGCTGTTGTACTGCATTCTACTTTTTGGCCAAGGTCTTTCAGTGGTACATCAGGGAATTTTTCTGCTCTGCATTGAACATCCCGTGGAGCTTTACAGACTTCATAGCCTTTAGCTCTCAAATCACTGAAGGTCTCAAAATCTCCGCCATCATAGCCAGGGGTTTGCAGGCTGCCATCATACCATTCTGACCACTCACAGACCTCATGAACACATACTGATGTAGTTGGTGACACTGCAAAGGAGAAAAGAGACCACAAATCTTAAAATAAATTCCTGTAGGTATGATTTTTTTTTTTATTTTGAATCGGCAGAAAGTTTTCCTATTGTCATTTTTCTTGCATTGTGATCCTGTAGGGTTGAGGATACTTGTAAAATGATCAATTTTAATTTAATAGGATGTAATTTAGTATCGTGTTTCAGAAGCATATTTGTTTTCCATGTTTATTTCCTTGTTACTGCTCTATTTTTTGGTGAGGTTGTATTAATTCATTCATGTTGTGAGTGTGGACATGTTTTTGTAGCTAAATTTTACTCACTAATAAACAGGATACACTTATGGTATATGAAGGGTTTACCTGTGGAAGTACTGGCAGGTGGTGTAGTGCTGAAATGAAATGTTGTTGCTGTTGTGGGTGATGTTGAGGTTTGACATTCATAGATAATCCTTTCAAGTGTTCCATTGGGACCACAGGTTGCAACAATACACCCTCCTGTTCCATCTGTAGTGTTGTAAACCACATCTTTGTAGTTATACTTCTGGCCCTCATAGAAGCAGACACATTCTGTAAATCAAAATAGGATGTTATTCCTTGCCATCTGAAACACAGAGCAGAATACCTTAAATGCATCCTAATCATATAAAACCAACTTTGTTAACATACCACGTTCGTCATATCTGCATTCTTTGCCATGAATTGTGCATTCACTGGAAGAAAGAAAAAATGAAATCATGAATGTGAATATATCAGTTAATGACATTATTTTTTTGTTTCACATTTTTTTCTATCAATCTATTCTTTGTCTGTTGAAATGTAGAATGCCCCTATCTTCTCTGAGTTATTCAGTTCTGCTGTACAAATTCAGGCTAGGTATCTTCATGCAGTTCTCTGGCAAGAAGGATAACTCTTCTGTGCCAGCCCATGAAACATGCAGTAACCTTATCAGTGCTTTCGGGAGCTGGGCAAAGGTGTGGACAAGGGTTATCTGAAGTGCTCTCATCACCTTGATAGGTCCACTTATTTTTTGGAAGGGAAAATGCAGTAAATGTATCATTTACATTTGTAAGGATATATACAAAGATCACTCTATCATGGATGTTGAAGTAATTTACACAGCAAATTTCCATCAGACTTCCAAAAGATACAAGAACACATTCTGGTTTTAAATGGAATTTATGTATTGTTTTTTAAGAACTGAATCTTGATGTACTTATTTGCAGTGACTAAGGGCATCCATACACTGAATAAACTTAAATAAATATCAATATGTACTTATTGCTTTAGGTGTAGGGCTGTTAATGGCCTAGATGATGTAGACAAAGCTGTCTATGAACTGAAAAACATGCCAAGAAGTTCGTTAGATCAAATGGGGTTTGTGTTTAAGATTTTTTGCCATTTGCATTGCGCTACTTACCATATTCAAGCGTAGCAACTTTAAAGCTGTCTTAAGACAGTTTTTAACTGCTTAACAACTGGTTCTGCTAACTTTATACTGTTTTATAGAAGGCTTAGCAGCACTTGTCCCAACTTGTCAAGAGTAAAGTGTGGGAATACTTGCTGACAGTTGCAACTATGCAAGTACCAGTGAAATAGCAGAAACAAGCTCAAAACCATGGAGATGAGTTGCCTGCTAACTTCTAAAGAATTTCATATGATGAGTTTAGGGATATCTTAATACAAATTCTAGGACTATTCCCTAACTTTTTTTTTTTTAATTTTCTTTTTATTTGATTTAATAGTGTTCATAATAATTTAAAAGCACTCTAATAAATATGCAGACTACATAGTAAATTAATCTCTCAATGGTAAAATGTTTCGCCATGTTATCATTTAAGTTCCTGGGAAGGGAAGAAAATTAGACATTATTCATCAGCCTCTGACTAGGCTGCTTCTTGTTGGTAAACAAGAAATTTAATGTGTGATGAATTACATTCCACAACTTTAAACTCAATTTTAAAAAATCTTTACTAATCTTACCATGATTCACAATTCTGCTTTGGAGGCATCTCCGTTCCTGGTTTGTAGTTTTTCCCATTTTCGTAACAACCACAATTAGAAACACAGGTCATGGTTTCTTCATCAAAATAAGGCTTATTTTTTGGACAGTGTGGATAGCAGCCTGCAATAAAAGGAGTCAAGTTGAAACTAGGCCTTTCACAAGTAGAAGTAACTCTGCACTCATATCTGCTTTCTCCAAATTGTCCCGACAGGTAGTAAGATACTAAATTAGAAAGTCTCTTCTTACAGTTTTTGGTACAAGCATGTCATACACCGAGTAATCTAAATTTTGTTAATCGTTCTGCATTTTAACCTTTTATAACTGGAATGACACATGCATTATTATGTTTACCTTCCAAACCTCTCATCTCATGAAGGCAGTTCCCACTCGGATTATTGCATGTCTTCATACAAGGGGCTCCACATGGTTTGTAGTGCCACTCACATTCCCCTTGTGGATTGTAGTAATCACAGAACAGAGCTGGAAGAAGGGGAAATGTCAGCAAAATACCTTTGATCTTTCAGCTCTTCAGTCTCTCAGTTTCAATGGGTAAAAATCCCATTGGATCAGCATAATCACATAGGTGGCAAAAAGTATATTGTCTTATTGCTAGTTTAATAAAATTGTTACATTTTTACCACCTTTTGAAATAAAGAAATTTATAAAGCATAGAATAGAATTACACATTAAACATGAAAAATCAGTTGATTGAATCACTGATTTTAGCTAGTATACACTAGTGTTTATTTACATGGAGCCTGCTATAGACAGGTGGGAGTGTAATATAATGCTGTAGTTCACTAGTTGTGTATCATGATTGACAAGTTAAGCAGGCATTAATCATACCACTTGTAAAGTTACTATCCATGGTTTCATTTTAGTAAGATAGATTGTCTTCCAGTTATTTACCCAAATTTCTTTGGAGTTTTTTTGTGGTTTTTTTGTTTGTTTTTTTAAAGAATACAGCAGTACCTCTTACAAATACAATTTTATCTTTTTTTTTTTTCCCTACGTTTTTTTTTCCCCCCTTCTGTTTTCTTTCCCTCTGGACCCCTCCCAAAGGTAGTAGGTTGAAACTTACGACATATGGAAGGGGTTCTCCATGAAATGCAGATGTCCAGCTCATTGCATGCTTGAGCATAAGCAGCTACTGCTGTACAGAAACATTCACAGTCTCCTCCAGTGTCACAGGCACAAGCATCGTCCACACATGCTTGATAATATTCATTTGGTTCAACCTGATGGAGAAAACATTAAAGTTTTCATTCCCTTTTCCTCCTTACACTGTCCTAAAAAAGCTAAATAAAATACCTGAAACTGATAGTTTTCTATGTGAGAAAGCTAAGAAAGGAAGAAACCATGAGAATGCTTTGAAAAAAATCAGGACGAAAATGTAGACTAAAGCTATTGCTACTAACCTGTAATACTAAGAACTGCATGATATTGAAGATACAACTGCAGAATACTGTTAGTTACTACTGCTAGCACACAGTCATACATATCAGATGGCTGATACTTATATTAGTAGAAAATTACGCCATAAGAAAATAAGCCTATCCTGAGATTTATCTATGATTTTTCCTTTTATTAGAAGCAAACAAACCAATCCATATTATCAGTTTCTTTAGTGTACTTGTTCAAGGCTAAAGCTGAGAAAATGAAAGTGAAAATACTTTCGTGAAAATACTTTCCATGCAGTCTTCACGGAACTTGGTCTGAGTTCACTTTGTAAAGCATGACAAAGTGTATTTAGGTGTTTGTGTTTTGTGGTTTTTGTGTGGGTTTTTTTTGTTGTTGTTTTTTGGGGGGGTTTTGTTTGTTTGGTTTTTTGTGGGTTTTTTGTTTGTTTGTTTTCTTTTTTAATCTCACATAAGAATTGATGTAATCTTTTTCTCAAGAGAATTTAAGGCTAAAGTTTTTGTCATACCTGGGAGTGACACTTTGCAAACACTTCACTGGTAATAATGCTGCATTGCTTCTGTGCCCAGGCTTTCCTGTATGGGTTTGCAGTGCATGGATCCTTCGTACGATTGGCATTTGGGCAACTAGAAGACACTTTCCAGCTATTGGCAAACTCCAGCACATTTCCTACCACAGACTGACTGCGAGTAGTGAAGTCGTTATTTCCATTGCCATCATAGTTTCCACAAAGTCCACAAACATGTCCCTGCATCAGGATAAATACAAAAAAAAAAAAAATTACAAAAATAAAGTACAGTTTCCCATATCTGTGAGTAACAGACCTCGGAATGAATCTTATTTAAGATTATCTGTGCCTCTTAAGTAACAGTGTTGGACCTTTTCATAAATTGCCTTTCATAAAGAGATGTCTCTAACTTGTTGTTAGGAAGGATAAGCAAAGGTAGGAAGAAGAGTAGACTCAAGGGTTTTGTTCTGAAGGACTGAGCTATTTAGTTTTAGCTGATCCTGAATATGTCTCTTCTGTGAGGTCTTTTCATGAGGAAAGCTACTGACGTAGTTGTTGTTGTTGTTATGCCATTGCTGAATAATGTAGTTTAAGGAAATGCATAGTACACAGTCTAAGTCAACACAGCAAGGATAATAATATGCAATTGCTGCTCTTGCAGTCTTTCGTGTACAGCCTAAATTTCCACACTTTCTTTGAGAGATAATATGGATATGTTTCAGAATTAATTTTATTCAGATTTTTGATTTTAAAATGTACCTGAAAGCTGGGACTAAGTTTGATGAATATACTGGTCTTCTTGTCCCACATGAGTATCAGACCAGCAGTAGTGTCAACTACCAGGTAGATACCCATGGAACGGATTTGGAATGGCATTTTTCCTCCAGGTGTCCTCTGGATGACATCAGAGTGTCCATCACTGAGTACCAGCTCATAGTTCTAAGACAGGAAAAGAAAAAGTGAGAGGCCAGTTAAAAAAGTATCTATTTTGGTTCAGGTTTATCTGTTGCCAGTAACTTATTGAAATAACTATTATCACCTTCTAGCACAACTTAAAGAAAATACTCACCCCCAAGAAAACTTTAATAGACTTGGAGCAGGTGGTTCCTGTAGTGCCACATGGAATGTTCTCAGTGATGACTCTGAAGGTTCCCTGATTCATAGCTTGTTGACCACAATAGTTCTGAAACAGGGGAATGGTATTCAATGTTAACTATGCTACGTGGTCAGAAGTAAAATGCGAGGTACTTAGTGCAAAAATCTGGAAAGGACTCTGTTACCTGGACCAGAACATATTCACAGTCTCCTTCAAAATCGAAGCGTTTGCCATCAAAGGTGGTATAATGCCCATCTCCATAAACAGAACATGTTTCCAGGCAGGGTTCCTCAGAGCAATGCCATTTTCTGTTTCTACATGTGCTACATAAGACAAAAAGCACTCCAAATGTAAAAGGTATACATACACCCAATATAGGTACATTCCTGCATTTTATACTGTGTTAATACTCTAATGAAAAAAATAAAGTTTGCTTATTCTCAGAAATGCAGCACAGCTCAAGAACTTTTGGGATTTAGCCAATGACTGTTACTTAATGATGTAGTGAATAATTTGGATTAGAAAACATTAATTCTTTCACATTTCTAAATTTTGCTGGATGTATTGAAATGTAAGGATTTCCTGGGAAGAAAAAAGATTTCTTGACTTGAATGAATATGACAGCCTTCAAACTCTTGCTGCAAAACTGCATCTGCTTTCCCAGGCCTAATGTCTGCCAGGTACCCAACACAAACCATAGTGTTCTTCTGACCACTTGCAATGTCTAGGCTGTATACCATCAAGAAAAACAAACAGAGCTTGCTTTTTAGGTACTAAGTGGATCATTTTATGTAGGATTGCTTTTTATAAACCTTGATGCTGTTAGAGTGAAATGCTGTTCACTCATATGTTATTTCCCTAGAGCTTGAAGGAAATGTTATTTTTCATTTTGCTCTTACCAGTTGTTACAGCCAACTCTGATTGATTCTCCTGGACTGTAGAAATTCCCATTGTGAACACATGGACAGTCTTCTGGAGCTATACAGCCTCCTTTGCCATCTGACACTTGATCATGAGGACATACACAGCCAGAGACACAGTGTGTTCTGTACTGTAAGGACCATAGAGAAAACAAATCTTGAAACATTTCCCTCCTGGAAGAGTCCAGTGGCAGCTGGTTATTGTAAAAGGGATCTAGTTTATTATGCTTTCAACTAGTTATCAAGACTCTATACTTACACATTCCATATCTAGAGTCTGGCAGCTCTTCTGGCATCCTGCTCCTACCACATCTGCAGTGGCATTACCACAGTCAATGTAAACCATGGGAGGTACACAGACTGAAAGAGAGAAAAGCCATGAGAAATATGACAGCAACCATGCATTTATATCTTTGTATTTCCTTAATACAGACTGAAGAAAAATGGAAAAAACTCCTTTGTGACACATGTGTACCTTAAAATGATACGTTTGACCAGAAAGAGAAACTGATTGTTTTGAAATCATATTTATCTGGTGTTCGTGCTTATGCTTGGAATACTCCATGAAATTAATGTTTAATTAGCTTCATGAAACACCTTTCAGAAAAACAAACCAAGAAAACAAAGATGCTGGATTACTTTTTGTTTTATTTTTCGCTTTTACTACTTTCAATTAAAATTTGGATGGTTTTCCCCTCACTTTCGGTGAGGTGACCTGGTACTCTTTTCTACTGGGTAACTCATGGGGTTTATAACTTATTTCAGCCATCTGAAAGGTAAGACAATATTTCTTTATATTTTGGGAATATCCTCTACATTACGGAAGTCCTCAGTTAATTTTCTTGATTGATTTCCTACTTTTACAATTTGCATCATTATGACAAAAGGGAGAACTGAAAAGGATGAAGACAGAAAGGGAGAATTAAAGAAAATCACAAGGGATAAAGTGATATGTTACCTGGTTCAGGTTTCTCTCCAATGCAGCTCAGCTTTCCATAGGTGCAAGTGCTATTATAAAAAAAAAAAAAAAAAGTAATGGATGTGCTTTAACTTTTCTTGGTTAATTTTCAGCCTGTTTCCTAGTGAATTTGAAATAATGAAAAATTACTGTGTGATAAAACAAATAATACATGTCCTTTATCAAAACTTTTTTTTTGTTCAAAAATATTTTATATTAGAGCAGAACAAAATACAAGTATATTCTGTATAAAGAAGTGTTTACTCTGTCTATTTGTCTGGTTTTAAACGGTTCTTCAAAATAATTCAGATTCCATTCATCATGAGAATAATCTGTAACATTATCTTTCACCATAGAACAACCCTTTTACAGTCATAGATAAGAAAAGTATGTGTTGAGGGGAACAGGACAGGAAGGGAGGGAGAGAGCGAGGGACTGGGTAGGAGTTTGGCTGTTAGCAAAGGCTAACCTACCCCAATATGTTTTGTTCAATTCCTGTAAAATCTTGCAAACACAGGTAGTCCTAACAATTTTTAAGAATGTGATTTTTTCAATTGAAATTCTTAGGGAAAGAAATGCATTTGATTTGATTTCATGATGTATGTGTGGTTTCATGATTGCTTATATCCAATCTCATTTTTTTTGTTTACAGATCTCTTACCAGACAACACCATTATCGTGAATAACTTCTCCAGAAGACAGAGGCATTCCTTTGTAGTAACAAGGACAGCTAGAAGCAGGCACACATTTGCCAGTTTCATCCATGTATGTTCCATTTAGGCAGGTGCAGCCATCAGCTGGGACAAACTTGATGCTGCATGTGACATCAGGCTCACTCAGAGACCGGCAGGTGGGTTGACAGGTGTCGACATTGTAAGTGTACTTCAGGGATTTCGGACACAAGGTGGTGTATTTTGCTTGAAAGTAAAAAAGGTGAGTTACATTTGTAGCTCATTTAAGAATCAATGTAGATATAAATGAAGTATTTGAGGTAAAATATATATGTTAAACATGGCAGTGTACATACAAATGCTTTACTGATATTCTCAGTAGTGTAAATTGGGTTTTTTTACTGCTAGAGCAGAGTTTTCCCCTATAAATGTGTCACAAATACAAATGTTTTGTCCATATTAAAAAAGGGGCGAAGTTCTACTACATTAATGCATAGTATGTTTCTTCCTCGTTGCCTTTTTTTTTTTTGTGGAAGTAAATTGAGAAACACCTTGCTTATTTTAGTCCTATTGCAAAGGTATGGCTCTCCATGTTACTTCTGCTGGTTCTGAGCAAGTAATCTAACAAAGCCTCTTTTTTCTATTTCTGACTGTTTATCACTTGTCTTTTATGGTATTCCTTTACTCCTCAGCTTCTTGTAAGTCAATACATTTAAAACCCAATTTAACACAATTTACTGTGGGAATCATGAAAGCTGCTCTGTGGGAGCTTCTGCGTGATCATTTTCAAAAGGCAAAGGAATGTAAAACTTACTGCAGGCTTTGCTTCTCCATCCAGGGAGGAGAACTCCTTTAGCAGCACAGGCTCTGACGTAGCTGGAAAGGGCAGCACACATGCAGTCCTCACTCTTCTCACAGTTACATGTGTCAAACATGCAGTTCTAGGAACAGGGGATGACATATGATCAGATTGTCATGTCAAAGCCATGGTGCTCTACAGTTTTTAGAGTGTTACATTCGTTAGAGGTTAAAGTGAGTGTAATCCACAAGTGTAAGTAAACATATGCCTGTTCTTCATTGAGCACTTTCAAAAAAAGATTCTTTGCATGAAGAAATAGTAATTAGAGGTCCTTCGAACTCTTTTTTTTTCTTTTTCTTTTTCAGGTGTTGGTAGGTTTTCCAACTACATAATTTTCCCCCCCCCCTGTGCCATGTATATTTAGAATAAATAGAGGGTATTTGATGCCACCCAGCTATTGAAGCTTAGGCTTAAGAGCCTGGGCTCTCTGCACAACAGGGGCAAAGAAAACAAGTTATTTAATGTGTTTCTATGCAAGGCAGGGATACTATAATATTGTAACTCCAGAAGATGTTTGCTAAACATAATCTTATAAATTTGCAATAACAGGGAGATTTTGTAAAGTACGTGGGGACTCTGTTACAGAGCTTCATCACCTTGAATTCCTGGAATGTTTTTGTTCACGTATTGTCTAAATCTCTTTGCTGCTTCTTACACACATTACTTGCCTTGTCCTTTACATATATGCAAAAGCCTTCTGAGAACAGTTCAGAGAGTCCAAAGTGCCGGTAAAGATTCTGACTAAAGCTTTCCTTCTACCTCAGGAAGGAGTCCCTTTACCTCATAAGGAGTCCAGGGAGTCTAAGCTCCTAGCTTAGTCTTTTAAGTTTGCACCTAAAAATGCAGGAGAAATTTACGCTCCTTGGATAATTTATCCTCCTGGGAATGGAAAGATAGCTCTACAAAGGAGCAAATTTTATGTTGTGTAGATAAGAATGAACCCTTGGCTTGAAAAGAACTATCATGAATGCGTCTCCTCTCAACTGAAAAGTTATTCTCTCAGGTGTTAGTATCAGAAATCTGAGTCTTTTCCTCTTAAATGAGATAAAGTTAAGAGCCAAATACCTTCTGGTAAACTTCTGGATTCACTGTTGAGTGACATTCAGCAAAAGGTCCCATAGGATCAGAGAGCAGTCCACACCAGTGCTGAGCATACTGGTCTGTGAATTGAAAACATGGTAAGAGTTTCTATTGTACTTAATTTTCAAAAGTCTTGTCTCACTTTTACTATACTTCCTGCAGGGAAATTGCAGAAGCTTAACTTTACAATGTAATTTAGCCCCACATTTGCTGAAACAGTCTTTCCTGTAAAGAGAAATATGAACTCTTCGTAAACTGAATGCTCTAGTTCATGGTAATTGTTATAGAATAAGCTAAGACATCCATAACTGAATTTTGAAAAGGAATGTTCGCATTGTAAATTAAAAATATGCTAGTTTTGTCTGAGAAAACAAGGGTAAGCTTGTAAATACTTAATTATGCATTTTATTGGCTGAAATGAAGCTTGAAAACTTTGAAAATCTGAATTTTAAGTCTGCTTCTCAGTTTAACAATGGAAGGACCACACTGAGTCCAACATTCAGTGGGCCTATGCACAGTTTTTTTCCTGTATGACAATCAGCCCTTTCCAGGAATGGATCCTTAATATGCTGTGTAGTTGCTGTCTTGATCCAAAGGTATATTTTTAAAGATCCAAAATATTTTCCTAGCTATTGTTTATTAATTGAAGACTTGCAGTGTCAGCTGAGGAAAATAGTGTATGTGCAAACAGTTCTGTTATTTTGTCTAAATACTTGGTGATTGATCATCTTATTCCCCTTTTGCATCTTAAAAGAGAATAGAAGAAGTTACTATATGTTGAGCTTACCATTTTGTATGCTGACAGTACAGGGGTTCTCAAAGGTATTTTTGGCATCAGGACAATCAGCCCGAGTTTTCCAAGTATTGCCAAAGGCAGCTGAAGTACCCTCTATTACACCACTGGTGGTTTTGAAATCATCTGTCTGCATGTCATTGAAGTTTCCACAGAGACCTAAGAGGAAGCAGATGGTCTGTGAAAGTGCCCTACAGAATGGCACATACTGGTGAAGGCACTTGTTATAAGGTCACTTACCACAGGTCTGCCCTTTATGGGATGGGTCTAAGTCTATAAAGAGTTGCATGAAAGGCACAAGTTGAACCTGTAGCTGAAGACCAAAGGTTGTTTGCAGAATGATGAAGAAAGATGAAGGTCTGAAGATGGTGACATTTGCTAGGGATATAAGAACAAAAGAGTTATAATTTCATATGAGATGAGCATTTGAAATAATTGTTCATTATACAGAGGAATTCTACAGCTGTGTTTGAAATGAACCTAATTTCTGAAGAACTGAGGGGGAAATGATCCATATAGGATTTCAAATCCAACACCTAACCAGGCTAATCTAAACACCTAAACAACAGATGTATACAAACCCTGCACTTTTTATCAGGTGTTTTAAAATAAAGGGAAGAACACACACATTTGTTGCTATTTAAAAGATTGCCTTTCCTTGATGAAAATGATATAGCACTATTTAATGGAAGACTCCAGCCTGATCCTATTCAGTCCTTTCATGTTTTGCTTTGTGTTCAGGTGCAGTAGTATCTGAGAAGAACTGTCATGAGAGAAACTCCAAAGATTAATGTGCTTCAGAGAAAACACAGGGAATTAAATGACTTGAGATACTGGAGTTAGTAGTGAATGTCAGATTTTTTTCTTTCCTCTCTTATGTCAATGTTTGGGTATGGAAGTGTGCAATGACACTATTTCCTTGAACTGAATCTCCATTTCGTTAGATATTAAGACCTTAATTTTGCCAAAATTTTAAGTGTTGAATAGGCAAACCCTATTATATTAGAAGTGGGAGACTATGCTACTTTGGGTTTGCTGAAGTGTAATCAAAGGTAGAATTTGGCTTTATATTAATTAATGTAATGACATTGTAAAGTAAAAAATGAGAAATATTACAGAAGTATTCCAAAGGAACTTACCTGCTGAGAATGGCAGCTGTGTATAGATCATATTCACAAATACACTTCCAGAAGGTTGAATCACAATGTTCTGTCCACAAGAAAAGGCAATGATTATCAAGCATGTTTAGGAGAAGTAAAGTACTTTCAAAGTATTTTCTAATACTGTTCAAGATGGAGGGGGGAAAAAAAGTGGAGGAAGACTATGATGATGTTCTGATTCCTATATTATTTCTTTAATCTTTCATCTATCCACTGACTATCCCAAAAAGCAAAAGCCCAAAGTTACCTAAATAAGAGGATCTTGTCTTGTAATGTACTTATTTTATTCTTGATTTTACTTTGAATAATGTTCAAATTACAAAAAAAGTAAGTGCATATTTCCTGTCTGTGCTGTTATGTGTCATTTGCAAACTACTTGTCTGTTAAGCTTTGAGAACATCCCTGCAGAATGTTAGGTGGCTACATTTGCTACTCACAGTTTGTCCTCCACTCAGGCTGATGGCTATACCCTTGAGGCACGTCTCAGTGTCAGTCAGGCCACACTTGTGGATATCTCCCAGAACTGTAAATTCATTGCTGTCACAGAGCTAGAAGAAGAAAACAAAAGATACCGATAAAAGGATTTGTTGTATTAAAATATTGTTATCTTTAAAAGGTTCACACTTAAGTGGAATTCTTAGTAAAGTGAGTCTTTCAAAATATTGTTTATTTAATTTCTCCTTGCTTATATGGTCCTACGTGTATGTATACAGACGCCAAGTCAGTTGGCATTCCTGAAGTCTGCACACTGGAAGCTATCCATTGTTCCTGACATTCAAGGGTGAGTAAGCTGAACATTAAACTCCCTAATGCTTAGGTAATAGTAGTTCCTAATGTTAAGGTAATACTAGTTTAATATACTAGAGAAGAAGGACACGTGCCTTTCTTGCCCAGTGATTATGAAGTTTACCAGGGAGAGGAAAGAAATTGTTTCCAGTTTTCTGCACTGAATAGATTAATCAGAGACCCTGGTGATTTGAACATTCTTCAAACTGGTAAGAAATAATGCATTTAAATATTCTGTAACAGGAGAAAATTAAGCTAAAATCCTTATTCACTGAATTACTGAATGAAGGCAAAATTCAGTTTTTGTCTTGGTTCTAATTGTCACTGAACTGTGTTCTGTGAGTCACCTTCAAAGGGTGACTAATGGCAAAGATTTAACAGGGCAACACTCAAAGAAGGCTGTGATTCTGAATGCATCTTATCACTTTTTTTGGCAGAATGAAGACTAAATTGAGGATAGCTGATATGCAGAATTACAGCCATCTGGAAATTCAGTATTAAATTTGTGGGCTTTTTGAACTTTTGAGTACAAATTAAGTGATTTTTTTCTCTACCTCCAGAGACCCTGAGAATCTAGTTTTATATGCTGGTGACAAAAAGGAGTTTGAAGTGTAAGTCTGATCTATGCTTCCATTGTGGATCAAGAAGAGTGCTTGTGAATCTCATTGAAAAGTCTCATCAATTTAGTCTAATCTATTTCTAAATTACTCTAGCTCTTCCTTAAGTTTTTATCATTCTCTTACTTGGCAACATTCAGACTGATCTTGTTGATAACAGATTTGATTCAACATGAAGTCCTTATGAAAATAGTTTACATTACTCACCCAATACAAATAAACCATAAAAATAGCTAGGATTATGAAACCTAGGTATTTAGTATATCTATTAAAAACTCAGTGCAGTTCTTAAACAATGATCAAAGAACACAAAATCACTACAGTATTATTTAGTATAACCCTAACAGACAGGCTCCATGTTGACACTCTAAATTTCATGAAGTTGATGTGATTGCCAGTAGTTTTCATCAAACAACATTATATTTAATAACAACACTTTCCTTTAGCAAGTGTGACTCATTTTTACCTTGGTTAGGACATAGCTACAGTCTCCAAAGAAAGAGTAGTATTTCTCATCAAACGTTGAAATGTGGGAGCCTCCTTCAATACTGCAAGTCCCAGGGCACGACTGAGTGACACAAGACCATTCACCTCCAGCACAGGTACTGAAATGAAGAAGGCATTCAACAACCTTGGGTAGTGCAAATGTAAATGAAATAAAAAACAATAGGGGCAGATGATGCCTCAGTTTTCCTCTTGAAACACTGATCATACTGTCAGACAAACCAGTATTGCTACAAAATATCTGAATAAGTATAGGGCAGGCACATTTATATTAGTGATAATTTTATATATATATTGCTGTTCATTTCCAGTCTTTGGATAGAATTCAATCCTGCTGAACCTACCATCCATCCTTCTGTATATGAAGTACCACTCTTCATCTGCGTTAGCTTGGCTCGAGCTTCAAACGTAAGTATTGCATGGAAAATAACATGCATGTTTGTGGTTCTCGTGTTCATACGTAGATAGGAGCATTTGCATACACTTATGCAGTAAGATTCAGTAGTTATAGTGATATTCAAAAAGATATGATATTTGCCAAATATGCCTCTCAAATGTGATCTCCTACTCTAAATACGGCTTGTTCCTAAGTGTCATGCCCTCTATGGTATTTACATGAGCATCCTAATATTACACTAGTGCTGCAAGGAATGTAACACTAATTCACATTTTTAAACACCTCTGTTATTTGTTTGTCTTCTTTAATTGGTAGGTCTTGAAATTAAGGCATCTGTTCAAAAACTTAAATTTTGCTTTCAAGTGTAAGGGGAAAACAGACATGAACTATCTTCTAAAACAGTGTAATCAGGACATTTCAACTGATAAGTAGTTCCTAGGTTTTTTTTAAGGGGAAATGTGTTTTTTCCTGTTTTCAGAACATTCAGATAATGCACCTAAAAGAAAAGAAGTGTGTGAAAGTGTCTTACCATGATCTGCATTTAGATGAGAAGGAGGCACCAGGAGCATAAGTTTCCCCTTCATAGGTACAGTGGCATTCTCTTCGGGGAATGCAGCCAGCACCATTAACGTCATCAAATACCATTCCTAGGAAAAGAAAAGGTCTGTTACTTATTTTGTGCACTACACAACCTTCCTTTGAACACACATCTATCAGATGCCTGAGAATATGTCCTATTTCTTCTGTATTACACAGTACTTTAAAATAACAGGATGCAAGCAATGTAGAGATTGAAAGGTCTACTCCATTGAAGCCTACTTAAAATCCTAGGGTGATCAAAAGAGACCTCTAGGGAAATATGTTTCTGTTATGGACTTCATTAGCATGGAATTAGGATTAAAATTTCTAGATAATGAGGTGGAATAGATGAACCATTTGTAAGACTGCCCAGAGACATATTTGTACAGTAAATATTTTTGTGCCCAGAGACAGAGGACTGTTTAAGAGAAGTCGATGCCATTATACAAACAAATGATGGTGAATTCTGTGAGACATCATGAGAATGGGCAGAAGAGCTGCAAGGGTGAAGATCCTCCCATATAGTCACTCACAACAGCAACAAAAATTTTCAGCGCCAGAAGTGTGCACAAAGAGGACACATTTGCATTGTTTGTCTTGTACTGATACTCAGGTCTCATGCATAATTATCTGAAACACCAAACTGTACACAGTCTGGTGATCGCTCGGCTCCTTGTTGTTTAGACACTCGGCACTTGACAAGAAGGAGTTGGTAATTTGGTGAACCAGATGCAGATTTGCTAAAAGTAGGAGTTATGATTGTGTGCAAAATCTGATTAAAGATTTCATACTTTCTGGGAACTGAATCTGAATGCCATTGTTGTTAGGAACAAATTATCTTATTCTCAGTTCAGTCATTATATACATGTCTGCAGCACGTTCATTGTTTAAAAGGTTATATTTAGTAATCTGAATAGAAATAGAGCATGTGTATGAAGGAAGAAATGTAGCCCTTCTTTTGATGACAATAACACTGGTGTCATGATGAGAATGATACAGAGTGTGAAAGTTGTTAATGTGTACAGGTAAGTATTGTAGCAGGTTTGGCTGTGAGAAAAGGGCAGGAAATAAGCTTGCCTGGAGGACAGACGCAGCCATCGGTACAGTGGTCTTCACAAAGCGCAGATCGCTCCGGGTTGCTGCACGTGTCAGAGCAGGGAGAGCCACACTCGTGGTATTGCATGTTGAATGGACATGATTTGGCTAAAAGTAGAAAGAGTATTATATAGCTGGCTTTTCCCTTGAAAGGTTGAGAAAACAGTATTTGCAATTTAGGACGTTTCCTATCAAAATATGATGGGGAATCCTGATCCAAGTAGACGCTAAAACATTTTAGGTTTTCTGATCTATATTAAAAACTGTTAGTAAGGAAAATTCCCTAAACTTCCATATTCCCAAAGTCTTAAGTATGATCAGGTTAAAGGTGATTTTGTGATAATTGTATGCACCTTTAAGCAACTGTCTTTTTGAGGAAAAACCTCATGTACTTGAAGTTTAATAGATGTGGGTAATAAGCACAGGTGGAAGTCCCTTCCTGAGATACTTACGACACAGTTCTGAGGTTCTCCAGTTCAGAGGCTGTCCTCCTGCATGAGCACACTGACGGGAGTATTCAGCAAAAGTGTTACACATGCAGAAGTCAGCCATAGAACTATCACAGTGACATAGGTCTTGTATGCAAGTTTCGATGTAGTCCTGAACATTGACAAGCATGTTGCAACTTGTAAATGCTTTACTGGTTAATACTGTCTCACAGATGGAAGCCTGGGAAGGAAAACAAAACATTTAGAGAATATGAAACTAGTTATTTAAGGCGCGTAGCACAACAAATCAAAGATCCATCTGGTCCACAAAACTTGTGTAACAGTAGCCATAAGCAAATATTTAGGGAAGAGTATATCAATAGGGCAAGAACATAAAGGAACTCCTTTGGTTAATTCTAGTATCTTCCATATCTTGAGTTACTTTCACCTCAGGTGACTTCCCAAGCATTATACAGTTTCTTTATATTAAGACATCCTCAGTGATTTTCTCTTTTGGGAAAATATACAGTGTTCTCTTAGATTGGGAACTCTTTAACGTTTACTTTGGCATATTTTTTTCCCTTCTGACAAATTTTCTCCAAAGATAGGGAGAATATATTTCACACTGAGAAAACAAATACTGAGAGAGGTTCTTACAAATTCTGCTGAGCAGTTCATCTGAACAGTAGAAGGAATAGGATCATCACACTGCTCTGTGGGTCCATCCATCTTCTGCCTATTACCAAACTGTATGGGAGTTAGTTTGGTCTCTGTAAAAAACAGTTCAAATGTTAGAACAATGTTTACTGGTTTTTTGCATGGAGATATTTTCTTTTGTGATACTACCTGCTATCACATGAACATTGATTACCAAATAATATCACTATAATATGAAAGGTAAAAGAAGAACAAAGAACTCGACCTTAAGTATTGCAAACAAGTAGGAAGTTTTATGTGGCAGGTCTTAAAATATCTAAAAATGATGGAAGCAGTCTAATACATCTCAAAGCCCTGACTGTATGCATAACTGATATCATAGAAACACATTAAAAAGTATCACTAGTTTTGCAGTTAATACAACCCACAAGCTGTGTTACAGTATAATGTAAAAGAAAAAACAAGCACCAATACTTAATATTGCTTTTTATTACTTACTCCCTGAAATAAATTCATCATTTACTGGAATTCCATTGAAGTCCCCACAAAGTCCACAAGTCTGATTGGCGTATTTCTTGTCTAGTTCCACCTAAAAGAAATGAAGAAAGAGGTTCATAGAAATGTCGGTTTGGATGGTTAGGAGCACAGCCTACATCAATATTGCTTTTTTACTCAAAATTTGACATGTTTGCTAGGCAGACTGTGTTGTATGACAACAAGGTAGACACCACTGGAAGGGTCAGTGACAACCAAGAAAAACTTGCTCTTTTTCTAGCCCTGGGTTGTGAACATCAGTACATTGCCAGATCTGAGGACTACTTCACTGTGAGGTGAGAATATTATAATTGGGAGTCTATTGACTCTGAGCTGAGATTGGTGGGGGATAAAAGGGAAATTGGGAGAAGACTGGAAAACAGAACAATACACTAAAAATGGACACAAATCCAAAAGCAACTAACGTCTGCATGACTGATTAATACTGCAAATATGTAAACAAACTATTTTCAAAATACAGACTTTCTACTGTATTTTGATGTTTTCTTACCAGGAGGGCATCCTGTTCATTCCAAAGGAAGGTCAGTCCTAACTTGGCAGAAACTTTCAAATAGTTGTTACTTCTCTCTATGAAGACTCCCATATGGCTGTAGGGCATCTGAACCCTGGGGAAAGATCAGCAGAAGTCAGCACAGGTAGGGACAGAATATTCATTGAATATCCAGACTGCCATTCTTTCTCCTTCTCTTTGAGAATTTTCAACATGCATCAGTGAGGAAATCAGAGCAGTAGCTAAACACAGACAACACAGGTTTGTAATATCTTGTCCGTTTCCTACGCAGTTGCTTCTCATTGTGCAAATGGATCAGCCCTGTTGTTCCTTTTGGCTTTCTCCTCAGGGTGTTTTTCTAGGTAAAATGTTGGCATATGTTTTTAATTGTATGGTTCAAAGAAGTGCAGGGAGACTCTGTTTTGCAAGCAGTATGCTTCAGGCCTTAAGTGTCTGATGATTAAGAGTTGGACTCCAGGCTTTCTGTGACAAGAGTGACATTCAGAAAGCTGTACCCAAGGTAACTTTTATACTAGCTCACTGTACAAAGCTGCTATAACAGACAACTCACAGTGGGATAACTGCCCAAATATTTACCTGTCCTTTTCGACAGGTTTCACACCCTATGCCAAAGTCAGTGCTACAATTGCTACATAGATTCCAAGTTTCCAGAAGAGATAATTTTAAATTAACTCAGGTATAAACGGCAGTCACTGCTTTACTGCACACTGTTTGGTGCAAAGACAAGAGCTGTCAAAAACTCCTCTCAAGAATTCTGTTCTAGTAACATTCATGGAAGGTAGGTTTTGCACCCTTTAAGTTTCTAACAGTTTGACTGAATCCAGCTTATACACTCAGTTGTATATATACATACACAATTGTAGAAGTGGGGTACCATATGGGATATAGTTCATCTGCATAAAATGGACACAGGACAATATGCAGAAGTGGCACTTAGCTCACTGTCAAGCCCTCATTTTTGTTAATACTTCAGGAAAGACCTGAGCCTTCCAGCTGCTTGGGAGCAATGTGGGATCAGACGAGGGAAAGGAATGCTTGCTTAAAGAGCTCACTGGGATCAACAGCAGTGATGACAGTTGCAAGTTATGAACATACAATTTGTTGTCTAGCTTGACAGAGCCACGGGTCAGTTCAATCACTGCTCCTTCCAGCTTCATGATGACATGAGTGATCACAGTAGCGTTTTCCTCCATTGTACGCCTAATCTGGATGTTGAAGTCCTCATAGGAAGACTTGCAGTTGGATGCAAAGATGTAATTGCAGGCTCCAGGGAAGTAAAAGATGTCCCCATCAAAGGTTTTGAAGTGGAAGTTACCCCAGGTGCTGCACACACGGCCATTGTGAAAGGGGTTGCCAGCTGTGGAGTCAAAACAAGCAGTATGAATTTTCTGTAATTTGCTGTGATACCCTCCCTTTAGTTGCCTTTCCCCTTCTAGTTCTTTCACTAGCCTTTGTCCAAAATGCCCATCTTTTCCTCCTTCTCATGCTATTTGCTTATCATAATTTTTTTATTTTGTTCAGTTATTTTGTGTTTAATCTGTTCTGCATAGGGAAGGAGACCTCATGGTTCACTAGATACAATGCTCTGGTTCTGTCAACATCCATATCCTATAAATCCTTTCATAAATGTATCAAGGTCTAAAGTTTCACCATAAAACCAGTTTAAAACTAGTTGATACTCCTACTAGGGAAGGCCACTCATATCTGCAACCTTTGAATGGCTAGAAGACTTTTGCCAACATCTTCCAAACCATATTCGTGTCTCATGTATACCTGCTTGTTCTTGTGCCAAAATTACACTACACCTTGAAGGGGTTCCACCTCCCTACTACTCCCTCCACCAATTATAGAAATCTCTCATCTCTTTTCAGACTTCATTTCCTTACAAGCAGGCTCTCCTATCTCCCTGATTATCTTCACAGTCCCTTCCTGCATTTCTTCCACATTTACACTCACCCTGCTTGAATTGCACCCTATACCCTAGATATCTCCACAGTGTTTTCAGCATGTTGGTATTTTTCTCTCTTTACTGGAAATATTGTGCGTGATTTTTCCCATTATTACATATATAAATATATTTTAATTTTTTTTCTTTACAGCTGCATCATATAAATGCAATGCAGGTCAAGCACTGGATTCACAGTTAGATTATCTGTGTTACCTGATGAACTGACTGCTTTTTTGTTAATTTTTTTGTTTTACAATGCTAAAGGATCTTACACAATCTATTGATCTCTTCAGTCACTCCATGCTCTACTTGTGTGATCAACAAGAACACGTATCTGTGCCATGACATTTGCTTAACTTACCCTTTACTTTCAGTGTGTTTTGAAAAGGTGGAATGATTGTCACTTCTTGGGATTTGAAAGCTGGTAGAAAAGCAAAAAGAGAAAAAATGATCAAGTTTAGTCATATTAGAATCCTGCAAAATGGATAGAGATATCATAGTCCTTTTAATGATGAATATTTCCTACTACTATTTTCACTCTATAGGCAAGTTTCCACTAGGTTTTATTGGTGGTTTTTACAGAATGCTTTGTGATCTGTCTTTCTATAAATTTCACTAACAACTAGATTCCAAAGACTATGCCCTTTGGATGTAGTACTTTCTTTCATTATTTGTTCAAGACTCCCATCTGATCCTGGCCCTGGTTCTAAACTCAAAAGCGACCATATAATCCACAGCTATTGTTAAATAATTTGTGGTGCACTTCTTGCAGGACAGACTTAGTGATCAGTTGTTTCAGCCTACCATCACTAATATACCAGTCAGCCTTGTATCTTTCCATCCTTATTTTACTCTGTACAGTTATGTGTCATGCATGATCTTGTAGTGCTTAATTATGCTAATATTTAACATAATATATTAGGTAGTTACACTTTCCTTATTCTCTGGTGAGTAATGCAGTTATCTTGACACAGGGTAAAAAAAAAAAAAAAAAGTGTCTTTTATTACCTGCTATCAAGTACCCTGGTGATACGTATGTAAACACACACCTCTTCTGAAAATACACTTTTAGATAGAAGGTATGTACTTTTCCTGAAGTTAAAGATTAGATAACTCTAGCATATCAGTAGAGCAGATCCACTGGACCAGATCTCAGAGGAAGTTCTCAAGTTTAGAGCAGTCAGAGATTGGGTATATTCTACAGAGGACTTCTCTTTTCATGTGGGTGGTATATTCTAGCTAGGAATAAAACCATTCTAGTAATCTTATTATTTATCAACTTGATTTGGAACAAAATCTTAGAAATAGATCGGCATAGAAATACTTACGTTTTTGTCGCTGCAGGATAGATGGAGAAATATACTTTGACTTTGTTTGTTGTTCACCATCTTGGGCTTGAACTGCATCAAGAATGGTAGAAATGTTAATGTCTAATTTGCCTGAGCTCCCTCAATTTCTCAATTACGTCTGTTTAAACATGCAATAGTCAGTATATCAAAAAAATTAGCAAAGATATGCTCATTACAGGTCAAATTTGAATCAGGATCTGGGCTGCATGCAACCATGATGGCCAAACACACTCCTTCAGCTTTTCCCTTTTTTTGGTATGTTTTTATTCTTTGACTAATAAATTACTGCAGGGAAGCCATCAAAAACATGCCTGCGGTAATTTGAGCAGATTCTTATTCTGCTGTTGTCACAATGTACCCATGGATTTCCTTATAAGCTTTTCAAATAAAGAACTTAATTTTCTTAGGTTTTATGGTCATTCTGTGCTTTAAGCATCAGTAAAACCTTTTTTTCTAGCCAGAGTGCTTTAAAATTTCCTTTTGTGCAGGAAGAATTCATTTTAGGATTAGAGGGCTGATCTCTGCCCTCTCGGTCACTCTGTATTTTTCAGTTTTGGGCATTCTTGGTGAAAAGCAGCAGTAGGAAAATAAACACAAAAACCACACAGAAAGAAATAGGTCTTTCCAATACATACATTTGTGCCTGTTGATTTTGCCCCAGAGCAAAACTTTTTGTTTCCAGCAAAGAAGCCATTTTTCATTCTATTCTACTGCAGCATCACAACAGGAATACATACATTATCTGCAGGGACCAGAGGGGCTTTTAATACACCACTTAGTGAGAGTTCATCACAGGGCATGTTGCAGTGGAGACTACCGCTGGCCAGAGAAAACCGAAAAGTCAGGCTCACCTCCTGCTGTATCCTGCAAGGGCAGTCTATGGGCAGCACCACTAGAGGGGCTTAGGCTGAAACCAGTTATAGGGAGCTCTGCAAGTCCCTTTTAGCACTACCTGGGGGTCTGCAGCTGGTGTCGGAAGGACATGCTGTGCTTATTTTTGAGGTAGGAACCATTCAGTGCTTCTGGGCTCCTCCTCTGCCCAGCCTCAGAGCTTTTTGCTCCTCTCTCTGTGTACTGTATAGCTCCACTCTGTCTCATGCCATATGCATTGCAGATCCCTGCTTCCACTGCATGGTGTGGTAATGCTACAGCTAGTCTTTTGATGGGCTATTCCTGGACACTACCACTTTTTAACATAAGCTAGTGTGGGAGTAGAAAAAAATATAAAATCATACAATAGAATCTGCACCTGAGATCAAAATAGAAAATTAACATTGTTGTTACCTTGAACTTTAAGGGAAATTATCTGATGAAAAAATTGAAAAAATGTAAAAAGATATTTCAATCCATCTGTGACTATTAATGCCCTTTTAGAATATTTAAAGTAGTTTCATTTGCTTTCAGCCCATTGCAAACCAGTGTGTGCTAAACTTTTATGCAACCTCATGGGCAAGTTTAAAAGAATCTTTAAAACCTATTGTCCAATGATTTTCAAGCAAAACCCTCTCTTTTTTCAATACTGTACCATCAGCTGATAAACAAAATCTTTAATAATGCATGCAGACAATCTCATCCACTGACTTGTCCCTTTCTAGAGGTACTTTTGCACCTTTTGGTTTGTGCATTTAGAAATGCTGTACCATGAAATAAACATCAAAAGCTAAATCTTGAGGCATGTAAGTTCTGAGTGAGTACCACTGATGCAGTGGAGCTGTTCCAGATTTCAACTGGAGAAAACCAGCAGTTTGAAAAGAGGTAATTTCCTCTTTTTAGGAAGGAAAGTATTTGTAACAGAAAAGAAAATTATACATGAATGTAGCAGGTTCATTAACCTCACAAAGCCAAGGAAAAATGTTTCGAACTCCAGAGCAAGCTATAAATTCTTTAAAACAGTAAAAATGCCAAGAAAGTGAATCTTCCTACCTTTGATCTGTATGAAGACAAGTGCTAGTATTGATATCCATAGTGGTATTCGAGTCCCACCACCTCTGCCCATCTTCTGGAAGTCCGGTAGAAGCTACCGAACAACCTGCCTCTGAGGAAATACCTCTCTGTTCCCGAGCCTTATATACTGAGAGAGTAGGTTTTGGCTCAGTTCCCAGATTGTTTCACAAGGTTCTTAAAAGGTGGGGCTTCAGACATTTTAGTTTTCCTTTGCAGGTGCACAGGTAAATAGAGGATGCTCTGACATTCCCTCAGGTATTTACACTCTAGGAGGAGTCTTCTTTCTACAGGTCCTTCTGACAAAATATCAAGAAGTGAGCAGGAAGAATTTTTGCTTAGGCTTAGTCTTTCCAAATTGCTTTATATTATGGGATAAACACAATTTAAGGGACTTTTAAGTGACTTTTGAGCAGGAACTTGAATTACTTCCCTTGGGGGGGGGGGGGGGGGGGGGGGGGGGGGGGGGGGGGGGGGGGGGGGGGGGGGGGGGGGGGGGGGGGGGGGGG
>JAYRBT010000177.1:16654439-16665622 GCA_036023395.1 Myiotriccus ornatus
TTTGAGCAGGAACTTCAATTACTTCCCTTGCCCCCCCCCCCCCCCTCCCCTTATGGTAAATAATGGTAATTAACTTCTCAAAAAAAGCTCAAAGAAGTTCCAGCTGGTACAGATCAGTTTTAATGAGTTTACACCTGCCTACGTAGCTAGTTTGCTTGTGAAAATGGAGAAATTAGGTGCCATCTAAGGTCTACATTTATCCCACGGCCCAGGCACAACACAGGTCTACACAATAAGGATCCTTCAGGATTGGAGAGTCAGTAATATGGACCTCTCCTTGAGAGACTTCTCTTCTCACATGGGCAGTTTTAGTGCTGTTTCAGCTGTTTTGCTTCTGAGTAAACATGATTTCACCATTAAAAATTAGATTGATTCTACCTAAAAGAAAACCCCCCAAAAAACCCAAAACAAAACCAAAAACCCATTGTGATTGCTAACCCTAGAGGCACAAAAATAGAGATTCAAAAAGACTGATTTGCAAGAATATTCCTTATCTTAGGAACAATGAGAGAGTGAACAATGTTTTGTGAGTGCATTAAAATAGTTATTTACAGCTATATTACTCTGGTGAATCAACCTGTTATAGTGTTTTACCCTAGGGTTCAGAGAAACACAATCTTTCAGTAGGAGAACAGATCCCATAATCCCACATGGGTTCAAATATTTCTGGCAAGGAAGAAGTTACTGGAATTGTTTCCATATTCCATGATTTTTTTTTTTTTTTTCTGAAAAATAATCATGGAATCACAGAATCATGGAACTGTTTGGGTTGAAGGGACCCTAAAGATCATCTAATTCCAATCACCCTGTCGTGGACAGAGACAACTTCCACTAGTCCAGGTTGCTCAAAGCAGCCCCATCCAGCCCAGTCTTGAATACTTCCAGGGATGGAGCATCCACAACTTCTCTGGGCTATCTGTTCCTGTGTCTTACCACTCTCACAAAAAGGGAGTTTCTTCCTGATATCTAACTGAAATCTACCTTCTGTTGGAACAGTTAGATTTGAGGAACTAACTTCAAGACTAAAAAAGAAATAAAAGGCACGATTTTTCCCTGAGCAGCAAACAGAAGCAAGAAAATATGCTGGTTGTCCTGAATATTTCTTAAGAATACAACTGGTTATTAATATTTAAATATAGGTGACATAACAAAATGAAATTGGAACTGTTGAGGAAGAGAATTGTTCAGTTTCAGTCACGAGTTATACTTCTGGCAATTTCATTGACGTATAAGTCTGTAGAATTTACCTTAGCATTATTTAACAAGGAAAAGAAGATGTCTACAAGGTACTTGTATATATGGAGATATATGCAGTGAAAATTTAAGGAAATATCATTGTCTGTAATGGTTATTGTCCAAGTTCCAGGATGATGATCTAGAAAAAAATTTAAAAAAATTAACGGATATAAATGGCACATAATTAAAGTAATTATAAAGTAGTATGGTAAACTCAGGTGGGTAACACACATAAGCTTATTAAGAGATTATGTTGGCGAGAAGAAAAATATGCTTTATGAATCATTACATTGCTTAGCACTGAAAAATCAATTCATATCAACTGTTGCTATGCTGTGGTTTCGTATACGTTTCCTCTCTGAGAGATCCCAGTTTGATCATCACAAATTAGGCTGAAACTGGTTTACAATTAAATTTACCCCCTTTAACTGAGCTTTAAGACATCATCAAAAGTTGTTTCCCTATATCTGTGGTTTTTACTTCTGAAATCTCATATATGTCATGAACCATGTTATCCTTTCACTCCTAAGTGGTTAATTCATTTATTAACTCTCTTGCCATAATTTAAGATAACTTCCTTATCTTGTGCTATTTCTTCTAAGAAATTATTATAAAATGTGTCAAAATATACTAGTCTTGCAAAAATAATCTCCAAATATTTATGATACATTAATTTAGTAGTATTACTATTTATTCAAAGATATAATTCCTATTCAAGTTGTATTTCACCTCCATTCACTCAATAGACATGTGATATGGGAGAGTATTTTTCTAAGAGTGGTGAGAGGTAACATGTCCAATTTGTGTAACTGTTTGTGATCAAATCTGTACAACTGACTGCAGAAACAGAAGTATTAATATATTAGAAAAATTTACTGATGTATCTATATTTATTTTTTTTTAACAGAAAAGATAGAACATTTTGAAATCACATTTGATCTTAAAGCCCTGACAATTCTTTCTGTATCTTCTCTGCCTTTTTCGTGGGATCATATTCCTAATCTCTGCATCTACAATATTAAATTGAATTAAAAATTTCAGTAGAATAGTTGCTGGCATTTTCAGAACAATTCTTTTTAGTCTTACATGGTCAAATGCTGCATGGTGATGATATTAGTTCCACATCTTACTCATGATTTCTGAATCTCATTCTTCATAAGAAAAAAAGAGACTATCAAATCTTATTTTCATACATTCTCACTGTAGAATGTAAATAAAATGTCATGGTAAATTTGGTTAACCTTCAGGTGCAATAATGATTGAAATTGGTGTCTCTATTTGTAGTTAAAAAAGACAGAACGATGGACTCAGAGCCATGCAAAAGGTGTCCTCTTGGAGCGGGGACTATTCATTTCAAGAGAAGGATGACAATACCTGTAACTGATAGGAATTACTCTGTGCTAAGGCTAAAATGCAAGTTAACAAGGAGTTGTCTGCTTGGTTTTTCTCTGGTCATTTGGCCACTTCCAAGGCTGCTTTAAGCTCTGAATGGTGCTGGGACATTTGACATTCCATTCAGCTAAAGAACCATTCTGATTGTCCCTAAATTTTGATCTGTGCAAATTCAAACTCATGATTTTTATCTGAAAGTTTCTTTGGAATGGGAGGCAACTGATCAGTTTCTACCTAAAAGAAAACATTGTCCATTAACATTATAGGTGTTCTCATAATTATTGGAAGAGAAATTACATTTTAAACAGTTGCAGTAGGTATTTGGTAGTATGATAGGATACAGTCTATCTAAAGTAAAGCTATAGTTAAAGACTAAAATGGGGATACAACTCCTTTTATTTTCTTTGCTAGATCTTAGTCAAACATAGTGCCATTGATCCATTCCTTTACTTCCAAATGCTTAGATAAAACTCATTGATTGAAAATCAAATCACATTAATATTGAATTTGAAGCCTTTTCATTAACATGAGTAGTTCTCATGCTGTCTTTTAGTGTGTACACTGCAGAGAACCAATACATAATGCATTGACCTCCATTGCAGTCTCTATGTTTCACTGTAAAACAAGCAACATGTAACATGATTTGGATCTGTTTCTTGTTATATTTCTATTATCTATTACTTTTAAAGGTTGATATGTCATTTAGAAGCAAAGCATAACATTTTAAATTAGGCATTGGAGACTGTGTAGCCGCAACATGAGAGGCTGGTTAACACCAATATGACTAGGAAGTAAAAGATACTGAGCATAATACCTCTCATTCTATTTGATATTTATCCTTTGGGAATCAGATCTGTCAGAGAACATTTTAGAGTACTGTATTAAGAAATTCCACCTATGCAAAGATACTGTGCAGTTAATAAAGGAAAAAACAATGTGCATCCTGCATCATGAGAAGTACGAACATGGGAGCCAGAGTAAGGTTTCCATGTTGTCTGAACACGTCCAGGATATCTCTGTGTATAAAGGGGATAAACACTTAAGCCTCTTTACAGTTTGTAAACACAGACACCACAACCGTGCATGCTAATATTTGCAATTGGTATTATAGACTAAAAAATTGATGTACACACAGATACTTGAAGGCATATTTACATTGTGCAGTGGTGCGTGTTGCAGAGATCCCTCTGCTAGCAACAGCCAAGGTAAATTTATAATAGGAAGTAGTGTCACTACATTGATATGAAGTTGCAGCTAAGAGAATTTGCCTTTCTTTGGGTCACTGACACTGCAATATTGTGTTTGGGATTTGAGCTCTGCCTACGGCTATACAATAGCGTCATAGTAGTGCTGTGTAATGCCAGCTGAAAGCCAGGCTCTGTTACGTAGTACCATAGTGCCCAAAATATAAAATCAGTCTTCAGAAGCATTTGGTGTTTGCAGGCTCAGAAAAATAAATGGTACAACTAGTAAAAAAGGGGGTGAAATGGAATGCTAAGCTGTGCAGTGCATATAAGCCCTCAAAGGCACCTCCTAACGATGCACAACCTCAAAAAAATCTACGTGTTAATATACTATGATGGACATAATTCTGCTGGATGACACTTTATTTGTAATAACGTAAACTACAGACTGTATATAAGTGGAGATATATAGATATAGATATACTATTACCACTAGGAAGTTTTGTCAGAAGTTCTATTATTAATGAATGCTGTACAGCTCTTTCTCCAGTGGATTCTTGAATACATACCCTTAACTCAAATCTGTAGCAGACTTTCTTTATCTAAAAAGTGCATGGAAGATATCATAAAATGCATACAGACAAGGACAAACATGGAGAACAAGACAAAATCCTTTGGTCCATGCGTGATTAAAGACTCAGAGAAATTAATAAAATTTATACCTGTGATATAAAAGTTAGCAGACACCTCTTTAGTATTTCAGTTCAAATGTTGCCATTCCTTTTAATAATTAAAGTTTCTGTTATGTCATACTCCTTGAAGGGAGAACAAATTGCATGTGGATATCTGTGTGTATGTATTTAATCTCTGTTGTAAAATAACTTCTAAAAGTTCCTTTTCTGAATGTTGCATTTTAGTTTACAAACATGGATAACGGTACAGCAGAAAAACTTCAGCTTATGGAAGATGTGGAATGAAATACAGAGAGGTACAATTGGCCACATATTAATTTCACTTGGAACTTCGAATAAGGTTTGTAAGTGTCAAAAGACTCCTATAGTTCTTGAAGACCTTATGGCGGTAGAAGGGATCAGGGCCATAAGCACTGTGAAGACAAACCTGATGGTGACTCATGTGATTATTGGTATGAGGCTTTATTGTCTTCACTGTTTGATTTTTATGCAAAGCTTATATTTACTCTTACAAAATTCTATTAAGTTTTCAAAGTCAAAACACCTGGAGGTGTTGGTGTTAAGACCATAAGTGCAGTTCCATGAGATAGTTTTAAATTACATGAGTGAAATACTATGTTTCTTAGAGGGTTCTTGCTTTTTTTAGACAGAGCTTAGGTTATGACTATCTCTTCAGTAATTTGTTCCATTATTTTCACTTGTCCCTAACTTTATTACTGTGTGTCATTCAATATCTTCACTCTGAATATAGACTCATCAATTTCCTTAGTTATTTTTCTGTGGTGTCTGTCACTGGAGTACCTGAGAAGTTCATTGATAGTAATAATGTATTGCTTTTGAAAATATGTTTTTCAATAGTAGGGGTATATTATCTTTTGTTTTACATATTGCTAGGGGAGGCATAGATTTTTTTGGAGGATAAACAGTCTAACACTCTTAGGATTGATTTTTTTCAGCACTGAGGTTTATTTTGGTAGTGTGCATGTTTAGAATGCAGTCTTCAGGTAGAACTGTGAAGGTGTCACAGTTCTGCAGCTGATATGTTGAAGTGTCCAGCACAGTATCTGGAAGAAGAAACAATCACTGAGTGTGAAAATTCCACTTTACACAGATAGGCACAACATAAAAAAATAAGGGAGAATCTGAATCTATTTCAACGTGGTGGCATCTGTGTGCCATTTTCACTCTGCAGCAACCAAATTACCTAGGCAGTGAGAGAGAGGACTGCGGACATCACGCTCACAACACGCTCTCATTCAACCCTGAATCCGGGTTCACTCTCCCTACAGCAGGTGCTTGATGTGCACACAGTCCAGTGAAGAACAGCAGGATCCAATCATATACTTAGATATTGTGTAATACTGCATACGCACAAAGATGGCACATTACGACTTCAGATAGCCTGAACTCTGCTCACTTAAGTCTTCCTTCCTCTTTGAGTCTGAGTAGGCAGAGGAGAACTACTCATGAGAAATTCTCATTTCTCTGGGCCATACAGTGTAAGCTATCATAGACCATGGGTTTTAGATATATTCTCTAAATATGCATCATGGAGGTGACTAATGGAGCTTTCACGGTTTGCTAAGCTGAGCTGTCAGCCTTCTTATCAATTTGCAATGGCAAAAGTATGATATAAAACAAGAATGCTGTCAAACTTGAGCAGCTAGTCCTGTACTGTATTAAACATTCAATACGTCAGTGGATGAGTTGTCTGTTGACCTCTTTAGAGTCCGTTTTTGGTTTTATTGATGTGAAAACTATGAAAATCCTTATCTGCTTTGGTCTGTTGCTGCAAATGGCTGAAAACTGGTGTTGCATGTTCATGCTTTGTGCATAAGAACTGTATTGACTGAAATTTCCTACCTTGACCTGAAACGACTGCCAGAGTTATGAATGAGGAGATGGTTATTCTACTCTTTTCTATTGTCATCATCAGGCAAACTTTATCCTTGGCAATTTGACTGTCAAACAGTCTTCAGTAGGAGTATGATGTTATAAGCTGGTGGTGATTGTTGTAAGCATTCTCTAATTTTGAGAGTGCGTCTTCTAACTCTTCAGCTCCTTCAAGTGCTAACAATATTTCTGAGGGAATGAAGGTAAAGTTTGAATTAATATTAGTAATAAATTGAACAGGGAGAATCGCATGTAGATTTTAGATCTGAAACAGATTTTGGTGAGCTGCTACTTAGGAAAGTAGCACTGTTTATATTCATCCTAGACATCAAAATAATGATATTTCTAGATTACGTGTAGAATGTGAAATTCACTTGGTTTTTGTAAAAAAAATGGTAATCAAACAGTATTCAAACTTCATTTCTAGGGTATATATTTGCCTTTTGTAAGTTTTCACATGCTTGATTTTATTCTGTATCTCATCTGTCTCTTGATACAGTGACTACTATGGTAAGGTGGTATACGTGGATTTTTATGTCAAATCTTCCTGATACTTTCGTCCATCATTATGTTATCTTAAGACTTATTCTGTGTGTGGTTAGTTCTAATACCTGCTTATGTAACTTAAAGAGTAGAATAGAAGAAGAGCAATGATTATTTTTGTATAACAAAAAAGACTGAGTTTTTTTTGAAATTGAAAGTGAAGTAGTCTTTCTTATTGACATGTATCTCAGATTAATATTGACACAAAGGGCTGTTTTCTTTTATTAGCCTTATCAATGCAATAATGTTTTTGATAGAGAAAATATTGTCATGAAATGAGGAGCTATTTTTTCTGTCTTCACAAGAATGAACACATAAATTAGTCTACCACAAACCTTAGAAAGAAATAGAAAAATTTGACATATGTTTCACAGCAGGCAGTGAGCTCTTAAGCATTCTGAAACAAGCAGAAGCCAGAAGGTTGTTCATCTCCATTTTGTGTTTTTGTACAACAAGAAGAGAAACAGGAAAAGTAAGTTTGCTTTTATGGTGTGGATCCTGCAGTTTTGGAACTCCTTTGTATGCTCATTTGTTCTCTCTGAATCATTCTCGCAAACAGGTGGGGAGCGCTTTCTTTTCTTACAGGTTTTGGATTGAATTCAAGACTCCAGGAAACTGAAGTCTCTTATGCTGGTCTACTTTCAAAGTAGTTCAGCATAGCTTAATTGAGCTGCACAGAAGTAAACCTTCATGTGAGTTCTATGCTTTTCAGTGTTATTCCAAACACCACATTTCTTGACTCAAAGATTTAAAGCCATCAGAGGACATTGTGATCATTTTTGTTGAATCACACCTCCTCTATAATCCAGACTACACTCTCATACACTTTTTATCGTGTACTTTTTTTCATGTAATTTATAAATTTACTTTTCATTTAGGGCAAATTATTTCAGCAAACATCCCTTCTTGGCTCAGAAAACCCCAATGACAGAGCGTTGCCTGCATCTGTTGATAATCTGTTCGAGTTGTTATATACTTAACATTGCTAAAGGACAGTCTTATTTTTCTAAGGGAAGAGTCAAGGGGGAACAGCATACATATATCAGCAGCTGAAGAATTGCCCAGCTGAGCACTAAGTCAGTTGGCTGAAAGATTTATGTCAAAATTTGGTTAAAATTGGTTTGACTGCCTTGTTTCTCATGGACAGTTTCAGCTCGCAGGAACTCAGTCCAGTTTTATCCCACACCAAGTGAAGGTGGATCAGATCAAGACAGAATACTGACTGCAGGTGAAAAAAAGGGAGAGAAGCCTTTCACTGTATTGGGAATTGTTTGGGTTGCATGTAACCAGAGGTTTTGACCTCATTGGAGCTGTACAACAGTCACTTCAGGACAGTCTCTAGGCTTTGTGATGTATTTCAACTTTACTGTAATTGCTGCATATTAATCAGCTTAAATGATTTTGTGTTTTCTCTTATGATTTGTATATCACTTACTAATTATTGACCTGTTTATGCACATTATGGCTTGATGCTCCGTCAAGCCAGACCCTTGTTTGAACCAGCTCACATTAATTCGTTGTATTTACACTGATTGTGGTAGCTGAGGAAATACAAGATGTTTCCTTAGTGCAGTCACTTTCCCATCTAGTGATTCCAAGCTGAATTGGTAAGTCTTCCTAAGACTTCATAATACAAATTTTGTACATTTTCTCTCATGTAACAATAAATTATCCTAGATTCATAAGTAGTAGAAAGAGGTTTCAGTGTATCTGACACACATAATCTTGATATTCAACTTCATCCACCGAAGGTTTCCTTTGCAGATATTCACAAAACTTACTACGCTGTTCTCAAAGCAAACCCTTTGTTCAGCTTGTCCTCAACTCTAAAGGAAGTGATGATTACCTCTGTGTTGTACAATCCCCTAAATTCAGTGGTCCTGGGAGAAGATCCACCTTGATAAGCAATCTATTTTGACAATCCACTTTTACACTAGAGAAGTTAGGGGGAAATTCCATGGGCTTAGAATATGCAACTTTTAAACTTCTAAACTGCAAAAGGTAGGTTTGGGGTTTGATTTCTTTTTTTTTTTTTCTTTTTTCATTAGTGTTTTAGGTGAAAATGGGTATGCACAGCTGACTCCTAGCTTAGAGGTTTAAAAATCAGAGAAATTGAAGGGATTATGACTTGTGCTGGTTCCTACACTGGAAAATAAAGCAGTAGGGTAAAAACACCTGAGAAACCTGGTCAGAGCCAGAATTGTAAATGAATAGGTAAATAAATGGGTCTAAGGACACTTTCCCTGTATAAAGAGCAATGACTGTTTTACACTGTGCAGTTGCAACATATAAGATTAGCCACGACAAATCCCATTAAAATCTTAAATACACAACAAACCTAGCCACTGTCTAGGGCAGTGTAGAACAAAGCTCAGCATTTAATAACACAGGATGTCAAGTTAAGTGCTAAGAAAGGGTGGAGGCCAGAGCTATGGCATTGGTGATGATTTTAAGTGCCCACGCTCTGAGTGCACAAGTTCAGTCACTCTTGCCTTTGCCATTCCCTGAAAACAAGGCATTTAAAACTCAGAGCTGCATTTCAAACTGTAAAAACAGTATTTATTGAAACACTGAAAGTCAGAAACAATGTTGGCAGCCTTCTTGATGTGTGCCTATTCAAAACAGGGAAGATATGCTGTGATACACAGTATTGGAGAAACAGCTCCAGATAAGGATCTCCTCAGCATTACTTTTTCACTTCGTTCCGATAATAGTAATGCTAGTAATAGTAAAACTACCCTCAGTGGAAGTGCCACCACAGAGTGTGTCCTGGCAGGTGTGCAGAAAATATTCTTGTTCCCCTCTCATGGGAATGTTGGTAGATAAAGGAGGAAATGTGGAAGAAATTATAATTCTTGGAAGTATCCCGTGCAATGGTAATATTGCATCTGAAACTCTGACCACAATCATGACACAGATTTGCTTACATCACACTGTTTCTTGAAGGTATTGCAGCACTGGTTAAGGTGAGCTAAAAGAGTACCTTCAGGAACAGGTGTTACAGACAGACTGCTTCCTTCATGTGTCACTACCATAATCTGCAAGTAAGATGATTAAGCGTAAAGAGAAGGTTTACCATTACAATTAATAATATATTTAGAGAGTTATGCAGCTCTCTAGCTTACTGGCAATTTCTCCTTATGTCCCCAACACTTGGAGTCTTACTAGTATATCCTTGACTGCCTTATTTGAGGGTAGTCTTTAAGTCTTTTCCTATTGCTAGCAGGAAATGTAATCATTGTAAAAACCACTGGTAGTTACAAATTGGAGTTTGACTTGAGAATCTCTCTCATAAGGGTGAAGCTGCAGTAGAAATTCCTGGCAGCTTGCATACTTAGGATTGTGCAGCAATGCTCTGGAAACCTAAGACTTGCAAGCCTACCTAATGTTAAACAGGAAGTAAAATGATGCAATTTTACTAACATGCTAACTGGAAATTATAGCAAACTGTATGGCATTTGCCTGGCTGGCTTTGGGCATCTAATTCCCTCTGCAATTTCTGAATTCCTTTTGCCAACCCAAAATCAACTACTGAAATAGTGTTTATGTTCTGGTTTTAATTTTAGATATTTTTCCAGTTTATCTGGATAATTTTGATGCCAGTTCTTTTTTTTCCAGAGTACTTATTGTCCATACAAGGTTGGTATCATCAAAAAATGCTACTACCCAAATCATGAAAGAACCACTGAATAGAATTATGTCCAGAACAATGCCAATTTACGTGTTCATGCAAAGAACTAGAATGATTTGTGATAGTAGTATAATATAAAATAATAATTTTCTGTATTGGTTTAATAAACTATTAATTTATAGAATTTCTGTCTTAGCAATTTCCCAGTCCGCTAGGTATTAGTGCAAAATCTGTGCTGTTTGAAAATGTCAGTATTATCTGTTGTAGAGGAGAACAGATTTTTATCATGACAGTAATTTTAAGCAAAATATCTAGCAAGTATGCAGCAATAGTGAATGGACAACATTGCCAAAAAAGTTGTTCTCTCTGGTGCCAAAACACTAAATGAACAACTGTAAACCAAGAATCTATGAAAACAAAGACTATCCTGTTCAAACCATTATCTAGCAGAACAAGAACAATAGCAAAGAATACCATTTGTTATTTGGTTTTCACCCAGAATCATAGAATTAACTGGGTTGGAAGAGACCTTCGGGATCACCAAGTCCAACCCTTGATCCAACCCCACTGTGATTACTAGATCATGGCACTCAGTGCCACATCCAGCCTCAT
>JAYRBT010000177.1:16671771-16747505 GCA_036023395.1 Myiotriccus ornatus
ACAGAGATTGGACGTGGCCCTTAGTGCCATGATATAGTAATTGGAGTTGGATCAGGGGTTGGACTCGATGATCTTGGGCGTCTTTTCCAACCCAATCTATTCTATAATTCTATGATTCTATAAAAATGATATAAAGAAAGTAGAGTACACTTATATGAAATCCATAAATGTTATAATAAAGGGCTTGAGATAAGTATGTGTATATCAGCAAGAAGCTCTTAAAAAGAAGGAGGGACTTACAAGAAAGAGGGGAAAAATAGTTGGCATTAGCTGAGAAAATACCAAGCAGAATGTTGCCGGTTTAAAAATAAATTAGTAAGAGAAATTAATAATTTTAGAGGTAAAATAGAGAGGAAAGAAAAAGAGTAAAAGAAGAATTAATATATTTTAATTTGAATTAAATTCCTTTGGGAAAAACACTAATGGAAATGGCTTGTGAAAGACATTAATATTAACGGGAAACAGAAAAATGCTAAAAGCAAATATATAAAAATAGTGTGCAAGAGTAAAGAAAATTATTACAGTTATGATTATTTTTCTTTTATAGGCTTTCAAAATCCCTCATTTCTCCAAACCTTAGACCTAATTGGTTTTGAAGTTGTTTGAGGATGTTTTTTGGTTTTCCTATATTCAATGCTATCATAATTTAGTGCAAGTACATGAAAATGCTTCTATTAATGCCCACTGCTGGTAGTGGGCTACTAACTGTAGTACTATGTAACACTAAAAATGGACTTCATCATCCACTTGGAACTTAAGTGTCTCAGCCTGCTGTTCATTTCATGTGCCCTGTAATAGTCAAATTCTTTGGCTTTACTTCTGAGTTGGAGCATATGTTGCTCAAGTAAGCATTTAGACTGAGAGCATCTCTGAAAGTCCCCTTTATAGTTTCAAAAGAATAAATATTCACAGCCAAGTACAACTAGAGTTTCCCTCCTCATCAGTGGGATATACTGTTCCTGCACTGGTATATGAATGCAAAAACTTTTGAAGTCAGGAAACCTCACCATTTTCTGTTTGAGGTAAATGCTAAACCAGGAACTGGAACATCCTGATTTAATGATTCAACACAGTCTTAGTTTCCATGGCAGCTTAATAAGGAAGGTGCTATAGGTTATTTCTCAGGTGTGATAGAAAATGTGTAATCCTTTGTTCACCTCTGAGACACTTTCCCCTTTCTTCCCTTTAAACTTGGAACCACTGCTGTAAGAAAATTCTACAGTGAGTGGAAAACCACCTCTCCACCAGAAATGAAGCAGATACGTAAGGGGTGTCAAGTTAAAATCTTCAGTACGTTGTTTCCCCTGACCTTTTAGATGTTTATTAAAATGAGAACGGAAAAAAAGGAAGTAATTTCTCTTGAGTTTTTGCTTTTAATTTCCTTTGCAGTTCTGTTTTTTTGAAGTGCTTTCTTATTTTCTAAAAAAGCCATTTTTATCTTTAAAACTGATTCAGATGAGAAATCTTTTGAGTATGTTATTGCATATTAAACCTAGAAAATGAGAGAAGTAGAATTTTTGCCTAGTCTACAATTATTTTAAGTCTCTTGATCTTGTCTCTGGGCTGTGATGATACTACTATGAAGCCTGTGGTAAAACGCAGGGTGAGAAGGAAGCTTTGAAATTATTGTGGTAAAATTTGTGTTACACCCTCTGTGATCTGATAGCAGCAAATTTAACAGGTAAATCATTGCAGAGACATACACATTCAGGTAATCCACTTATTTGCAGACTTGAACAAATATTGACAGAAGCAACAACATACCCGTGGGTAATGACCCACCACAGTAATGACAGATCACAGCCCTAACTGGAGCTTGTGCATGAAAATCCTGGATGTACAGAGCTTATCTCCATTTCTCCAGCAGTATAATGTGTTTTCTTCTCTTGTGTTAAAAATAGTCAAGTCAAAGGAGTGACACTGATCTCCCTGGATCAGATGTCAGAAGCTACTTCTGAATGCTGCTTTAGTGGTGTTTGCTACAGAACGATGTAACTTCAGCTTAATGTTGTCCTGGGGGTGCCTCTCTCCACTGTTAGTAGAGTAGGACCAAGAAACTTAGTGCTGGATTTCAGACACCCAGTTAAGTGCATTTCACACTCTCGGTTTTTCACCTGCTTGGATTCTGTTTCGGTTAGGATGCTATGGGCTAGGTGTGAGAGGTTTTGTTAGATCACTGTAAACCAGAATGCATGTGAACACCTATCTGTAAACTGCTTTTTGGAGAATAACCCATCCAGTTTTTATAGATGCTAGAAGTTTTGATGTGATGCCTATAGTAGAAATACACTATTTTTGAATTACTGTTATTGTATTTTTGTTATTTAGTGAAGTTCAAAAATGTGTCAGTAATATTTTTGTAATGGTAATCATCTAAAGATATTTTAAAGTAAATTTTTTGGGTAAAGATCTTAAATACAGGCATAAGTATAAAAATTCTTAGGTTTAATTGCTTTCTCTTCAGTTGCTTATAATATCATCCAGTTTCCCATCTGACTTTTCATTCTGGAGCTCCATCCCCAAAAAAGATGTTGAGTCTGAGATGGCCAATATCACTGTAGTTCAACAGTGGAAAAAAAAGGGAAACTCTTCTGTTATTTTTCGAAGAAAAACCACCCTCCTACATGTTCACCAAGTACTCCTTCCTCAGTACAACTTGTATACCTGCTTGACGAGGAGCCACAGGCTTTAGTGTACCTGCTTCTTCAAGGAGTATATTTTGTAGGTGTGATGCCAATGTGCAGCTATGCAGTCAGCACACCACACCTCATAGCATGGGCCTTGTTGGTAGATTCCTATCAATACAGGGGTTCTACTAGAAGAACTGTTCAGGAACATTATGCCAGAATTATTATGCTGAAAAGGTCTTTCTAGCAACCAGTCAGCTCCAAAAAAATATCTCTCCGCTTCTATCCCTTCCTCCCAGCCAACAGATTAAGCTCTCCATCTGCTTGCTTGGAAGGCTCACTTTTGGTCTGCAAAGGACCTTAATTTCAAAACCAGCAAGCAAAGACATTGCAGGTTGATTTCCTCTCCTGTTTTTCTACCCTTTCCTTTTCATCCCAATTTTGGGTGAACATTTCCTTCAAGCACGTTATAGCTTTTTCTTTTCCTTTTTAAAATAGGGAAGATATGTGCAATTTTAATACAACTCTAATTACGTTTCACAGCTTGCTGAAGCAAAGCTAAAACTATAACTTTCCTGATGACAGTGAATCAACTTTTCTGCCTGTTGGGGTGGATATGAAGGCTAGTGTCCTGCTGGTGCCATTGACTCAGGACTCCTAAAGGAAGTCCTGTGTAGGAAAGTCTTCCCTTATCACTTGGCATTTCTGGCTTGCTAATCTGATTTCAAAGAAAAATTGTTTATAGAGTTCCTGGTTCAGATCCTTCTCCTTGCTAAAGTTGATGTCAAAGCATGTGCAACGGTAACTGGATGAGCAAGTCGGGCTTGTTGAGTTCAGATCCAGATATGCTAACAATTTACTGATCTAGCAGCCCTCAGTTAATAACCAGAGAAATAGGAACCCATTCAGAGTTACTGGATCAGACAATCTGACTTCTTCCTGTACTGGTGATGTCCCAACTCAAAAATCTCTGGGTTAATTATTATATTTATTGATGTTCCTAGCTACATTAACTGATTAAAAAAACCAGCCCATGTTTTCTCCTCATTCAAACCCTCTCTTTACTTCCCATTGCTACTTACATGATTTCATTACCCACACGATCTGTCTCTTGCAGCATAGTCTCACCAAGCAAGTGATATTGTGAATGAAGAATGCAACTGAGACTACTTTTTGTGTGCCCATTCAGCGTCTTCCTGATAGGTTGTAGGGGAATATCAGCAGTAACAGTCTATACTCAGACACATCATCCTTGCTTGGGGAAATCATGGGAGTGGGAACATGTTACATGGTACCTTTCACAGGATCAAATGATAGAGAAGGAACTGAACCCACCAGACACTGAACTGGACTGTTAGCATTTTCCAGATGTTTTCCTTGTGCCCTAAATCAAGCTTCCAGTTCAGGTTTTAAAAGTTTGTATTACTGACAACATAAAAAATGTATTACAGGAACTAGACATTGGTGGTCACAAAAAGAAGACAAAAGTTTTCGTGAGGTTTTTTTCATATATATGTTTTTTTAACTATAAAATCATTTCTCTAAAGTATTGACTCAACTTGATCAAGCATTGACTTTGTAAAATCAATAATAAGGTTCTTACTTCTTCTTATTTAGTCCTAACTAGCAAAGGCTTCGCCTTCATGATGCCTTTAGGGACTCTATCCAAGCAGTCAGTAAGAATCTTTATGGTGATAGACTCGGTCATGCCCACCAACAGAAAGCCCCCATCACTCAGGGTTAACAGGGAGGTGGAAACCTTTTGGGAGACTACAAGATTCAATTCTGCATGGCTGTTGTCAGCACTCAGAGCCCATGGGGTTGGTTGGTTGGCTTGTCTGCACTCGTGGCCAGTGACAAACCAATATTTCTCTATGGTAACACTGACTATACATCAGTTCTTCTGCAGAAAAAAGTAAAAAAAATAATGTCCACAGAGGTGGGCCACTTGCATCCTGTTGGCACGGTCCATGTTGATGGTTGTTCCTATTTGGCTCCATTCCCTTGAAGACACGAGGAGCAGCTGTGCAGGAAATAGCCACACCACCCAGTGCTAAATGTACAAACAAGTGGTGAGCTACACAGCCTCGATAAAGGCGTGCATGGTAGTACCAGAGTCAATTCACCTCATCTGCATGACCACACAACACAAAAGAGGGCTGCTACAACTGGTGGGCAGACTGGAGATGTCCCATAGCTGGGATCTGACCTCCACAGCTGCCAATATTGCAGAGACTTGCGAATGACAACTCAAAATATTCACCTCTTAGGCAGCAGCCCTACAGATTAAAAAATAGAAGGGGGCTGTTCTTGTCTGAAAACAGAGGTATTCTAGTTTTCTACTAAAATATTAAAATATTTCAGTTACCTTTATTCCATTATAAAAACTTTTTAATCCCTTTTCCACTGATTATTTTAAAACGAGTCATATGTGAGACTGTTTCTCTATTGCTTTTTCCATTTGCCACTTATCAAAGAATGGAACACTGACTTTTATTAATTTATTGGTATAAGACAAGGTGAAAGGTATTGCTTGTCAGCTTTCTTTTCATGAATGATTGATTATAATTTCATTTTGCAAGCTCTGTTGATGTAGATACAATTCATTTACATTTTCATGGGATAATTATAATAGACCATAGATACTACTGCAGTTCTGGCAGAGGATACAGAAGGAGTTTTCCCAGGCTGTACAAGGAGTGGGCTTGTACTTATGTTGAGAATTAAAGTTCAGCAAGTGAGCCACTGGCATGCCTGCCCAAGTCAAAGGGCATTTCAAAGCCTGTAGAAACTCACTGTTTCATGAACAGATGTCTCACTCATGAGACATGAGTGATTCTCATCTCAGACCCACTGTCACGAACTCACTCATGAACAGATGTTCCTTAGCACTTTGTTATCTTCTTCCATCTGAAAGCACTGAGGACTCCAAGGCACAGCCTCATTTTGGACATTTTTCTTTAGACCCCAGAAGTAGGATTTAGTTGCCTGAACACAGAATCAGTGAAAAAGCCTTGTACCCCTTTAAGTACCCAAGATTCTCTAAAGTCACAAAAAGAGAATTTGTGCCGTTCTACCTCTGCAACCAGAGACAATGCCAGATACTTGTGAAGGACTTGGCATGCCTGTGTTCTTGTAGCTGTATCCCACCTCCTCCACTGCTAGGGGAGAATAGCAGGATGCCAGGTTTGATACTGTAAATATTCCCCAGGAAGAACTTGATTACCTCCATTGACTTCAAAGGGAATATGGTCTTCCACTTCAGGTGTCTGTGTTGCAACCCTGAAACTGAGTTTTGTGACTATTTACTGCTGCTGTAAAGTGGACCAGTTGGGAGAAGGCAGCAAACCTAGAACCTGGTGATGGCTACAGCTGTGCATCTGAGCCAGCCACATCACTGCTGAGGCCTTCAGCAATGGCTTCCTTTGTCCCACTGATGGTGGGAGAAGGATTCAAGCCTGTGGAATAAGGAGGTGAAACAGAGATTGAAAGGGTTGTTTGCTCTTGTCTTACCTTGGTATCTAACCTGTGTTATTTGCAGCTGCAAGGGTTATTATCGCAGGCTTCCAGTCAGCTCAAAATCTGCCTGAAATTCTCCAAAAACAGACCTAGTGCTTTTCTGCTGGCATAAAGATGCTGGCACAAAAATCTGTGGGTTTACCTCTCTCAGTGTAATCTTCTGCATAGAGCTTGAGCAGTTTACCTAAAAAGCCTAGCTGCATTTACCTCCTTGGAAACTTAGCAATTAGGTCATTCTACATGACACCGTAAAAAGCTGCCTTTCTGGAAAGCTGTTAGCAATGTTGTTTTTTGATGGCAGCTCTCCTCATAAGAACCCACTGAACTACAGCATAGGTTGAACGGTACTATGTAAAAGTTAGGAGATGATGAATTTTAGTCAATGGAGCTAAGGCTTAGAATTGTCTCATGTTGGTAGAAATAAAACTTTACTTTTCAGTATTAATTTCTCTAAGCAATTCAGTATCTGCCCTTCGTTACCAGAATAGACCTGTGTAACCAGAGATTATCCAAGTCTCATTTGGAAAACATACTCTGTATTTTTTATCTCATATACCCCAACTAAGTAAACTAATCTTCTTTAAAATTTATTCCTGAACTAGTCTTTAGTGTAAAGTACTTACTCTGATACAAAGAACTCCTGTGCATATGCATACATCATGAAACACAGAATTGATTTCCAGCTTTGCTGAAGTGCCTTTGTTAGGACAATGGAGCTTTCAAACTTAGGAAGCAACATTCAAATTAAACTTTCAGTTTCTTGGCTGAATGATCCCCTTATTGCACACAATCTTTTCAGTCAATAATGTCAATGCTCATTTAAGCAGTGCTCTACCACCTGATCTCTTAAGGACACCATGGGCAGGAGGGGTCTAACGATGGTAAGGTGATAGGATTTTTTTTTCTGTCTAGAAGGGTAGAAATTTGTTCAGCATAACCTTAAGCTGTTCAAAGTCAGTGTCAGGAAGTTCTTTGCTTAGGGTTTTTCATTCCCCTAAGACAATTCAGATTCTCTGATAATACAATTATAGATCTGAGGCACCTATGTTAACTGTGAATGCTTCCTTTGAAGCGTGTTGGCTTCAGCAGAGTGTGGCATGGTCTTTTAGCATTTTTTTCATCTTATTTGAAGCTAAAGCTTCACACAGTTTTGTAGGGTACACTGGAAGGAATTTTTTCCTTGCAAAGTTATAATGGATGTAATTAGTTTGATCCTTAAGCCTCATTAATTTTCCACATCAGCTGATACTTTCGGTTCTTCTGGTCATTCTTGCTGCATTACTGCTCAGAAACACTTCCCTGCTACTGTTGCTCCTTTGTTGCTCCAAACAGAATGAGGTTATTTATCCATCGGACATGATGTTTAACACCATTTCTGACATGAGACAATACATTGCACTTGATGAGGCTGACCAGACTATTGTGCTAAGTAATTAAGCGGGAAGAAAAGTGGAAGGAGTCATAGTCTCAGTGTGCCTGGTAAACCAGCTGCTGATGGTGTTCATAACAGGACAGTGGAGTTGCGTCGCTTTGCGCTCTATGTGCTAGGGATGCTGTATGACAAAACCCGGCACACCACCACAACAAGTTTGGCACTTCTGCCCTGCAGGTTGAAATTCATTCCTGAAAGATGAGCATCTAACAACCAGTGCCACCAATGCATTACACACCAATAAGTTGGACTTGATGATCCTTATGGGCCCCTTCCAATTCTAGATATTTTTTCTGTAAGAAAAATACCCTTTCTGCCTTCTATGTTTAAAAGCATTATTAGGGACTTGAAAATGAAACAAAATATTTCTAACATATGCACAAGATGCTTTAATCAACTTAAAAATTTTTTGTTTGGTTTAAAAAATAATTTCAGAAAGAAAATTATTTCCACGCTGATCTTATGACTGGCTCTTTTGACACTGCATTGCTTTCTCTGACATAAAGCATTAGCAACAAGATGATGGTACTAATATGGAAGTATTTTTTATGAATGGACTTCTAAGAGTTCATTGAGTGTGTTGGTTTTGTTTATGGACTCATTTCCTCTTAATTTATAGGAAAAGAATAAAAAAAGGAAGTTAAGAAGGTCCTGTTTCTCCTGCAAGAGTACAAGATTAAGGTATCTAAGTGTGGAAGAAAACCAAAGCCAAAGGCTTACCAAAAGTCATACAAGAACTCAGGTATGAAACCTGGAGCCATCACAGAGATCTGCAAGGTAAGAAATACAGTTCTGACTGGCAGCTATTCTTAAGGTAAAATTTTAGTGAAACTTCAAAATACTTACTTTGAAATGTTCCTTTTTCTTTACTTAATATGAGTTTGTTGCCAGTTTAACCACACAAAGCTCAGTCTTCAGAGAATTCATTTTGCTTAGCTAAATCAAAATCTCAGCCAAGTGGCAACTGAAAATGAGAAATTAGGCCCTGGGTTCAAAATATCACACAGCATTGCCAAGGCAACAATATCAAATCACGATAAGCAAAATTATGCTGAACAGTAGACATAGCTTAAAATGAGCTTAAAACAGCTTTTTCTGGAAGTTGAAGAGCCACAACACTCACCAGTTGCCTGTAAGTAAACAGCACCTACAATACCTGCAATATCTTTAGCCTCTATAGTGCATAGCATCGCCTTTGTGCTAGATATCCTATTGACTCTGTGTGACTCATGTTTTATGACCTCACCAAGGAGATAACACCCTCATTTGATAAAAGACTATATCAATTAAGAAAAGCCCTGATAACCTGATGCCTGATAACCTGATTAACAGCTGAGTACTCAGGGTGGTGTTGTGAGACCTTTCATTTCTAATCAAGTCTGCCTTCTTGTTCAGCAGCTTTATGGAATTCTCCAGCCTTTGGCAAACTTGTGTATGATGCTTACTGCATCTAAAGATAAATTACCCTTTATTTGTTCAATTTTTTCAATTTTTATTGCTGCAAGGTGGGGCCCATCTGCTTGTAGGGATCCATTCTCTAAAGACTTGGTATGAGAAGGGTCATTTTCTGGATAAGTGTCCTTGGGGCTTTTGTATTTTGCCATTTTTAGAAGTCAAAAAATGAAAAAGAAAAAAAAAAAATCAGTTTAGAAATTTCAGTTTTAAGGTCAGAGATGTACATACCGATTTGTAAGTTCTCTGACCAGAAACGGGAGTGATTTATATTGAATTTGAGAAAAATCCCCAAATCCAAAACTGGAGGAAAGGTTTTCCTTGTCTGTATAGTCCAGCAACCATAGATCATAAAATACATTCAGTATTACCACATTGTGGCCAAACCCTTCCCTCTGTGAAAGTGTTGTCACACATCACTATCACAAGGTAATGGAAAATTTGATACGTACTGTGAGACATACTATAAGGGCTTATGTTCCCTTTTCCAAGGGTGGAAACACCTATGGGAACATGCCATATAGTTTACTTCAAAGTTTGTTTCTCCTTTTGCTGCTCCCTTTTGGATTCTAATCTTTTACTAACGTGGCTGTTAACAAAGCACCTGTGTAGGAAGGAGATGTGTCCCTTTTTTCTGTTTTAGTTTAAATAAGAAAAACTTCTGATAGCACTGATGTAGATAGAGTGAGGTTTTGCTACTTGGTGACCAACAATGTTTTCTGGTGGCAGCAGAAGCTCCAGGCGGTGCTGGAAGCTGTTGGTGGAGCACCAGGGCTCAGGATAAGCCTTCCTCCACCCTGTCTAACATGCTGACAAACCAGAAAGCACTGTACTACTCTCTTTCATTTGTTTGTTTTGGTGGTTTATTTTTTGAAGATTCAAGCCCTTCAGTTTAAAAACCTGTCACTCAGCTGTTACTCAGCTGACTTTTGCCACTAGTATGACCACAGTTTTACTTTGTGAGCTGAGACGCTGTACAGAGACTCTTTTCTCTGACAGCAACCTTTCACAACTACTTGAGAAGCTAGGTGATTCATGCCCTCCACTCTGCCCATGTGAGACCCTACCTGGAGTGTTCTGTCCAAGTCTGGGCTCCTCAGCACAAGAAAGACACGGACCTGCTGGAACGAGTCCAGAGCAGAACTGTTAAGTTGATCAGAGGGCTGGAACACCTCTCCTACGCAGACAGATTGAGAGAGATGGGGCTGTTCAGCCTGGAGAAGAGAACCCTTCAGGAAGAACTTAGGGCAGTCTTCCAGTACCTAAAGGGGGCTTACGAGAAAGCTGGAGAGGGACCTTTTATACAAGCAGATATTGGTAGGACGAGGAGCAATGGTTTTAAATGAAAAAAAGGCAGGTTTAGATTACGTGTTAGGAAGAAAATTCTTTACCCAGGGGGTGATGAGGCACTGGAACAGGCTGCCCAGGGAAGTTGTGGATGCCCCATCCCTGGAAGTGTTCAAGGCCAGGTTGAACGGGACCCTGAGCAACCTGATCTAGTGAGTGGCTGGGAACTGGAACTTGATGATATTCAGGATCCCTTCCAATCCAAACTATTTTATGATTCTTTGATATATTATTCCTCTGGGATATCTCAGCCATGCCTTACAATCAGCATCTTAGAAACTTGCCGGAGTATGAAAAACAGCAAGAAAATAAATCATCAGATATTTATGCACAAAAATATGCATAAGACCTAGGGCGAGAATACCATAACGATGTGCCCTGCCCAGGACTGTACCAGGATGCAAGGACATATGGCAAGGGGACAATCTCGTGAAGTTAGGACCAGGCACCCTTGAGATTATACTAATCATGTCACATTATACCATATCATATCTTATAGATACATGTAATTATATACACATATATGTACAAACAAAGGCATGGAGGAATGTTCTGCAAATCTATAAAGAGGAAGACTTCTCCAGTTGGCATGGTCACACTGGTGAATTTATAGTCTGGTAGTGGTGGGAAATCCTTCAGGTATATCACAAGCCTGCATGAATCACAAACTGCTTAATAGTGCATTGAAAAGCAGTCATTAGCCATGACTGGTAGAAGATGCACAATCTGATTTATCCTGGGCAAAATGTCCAGAGGGGGTGGTAGCACATTAAGTTAGATGAGCCATCCATAGCATACCTTTCACTTGTTATCAGCTGTGGGTGATAAACTGACCCCAGAGACATTCCAGTGTGAACTGAACTAGAATTATTTCAGACATAAAGACTTCCTATTTGCAAGAAGTAAATTTCAGGGAAGAGTCTGTTAGGAACCTGTTAGCAAGCAATGAAGGTCAATATACATTTATAGTGAAAGCAGCAAATGGAAATCATAGAGAATGGAGACTATTTTATTGGCTCTGGAATTAAGCAGTAAGGAAATGCTAATTAAAAGTAGAGGGCTGCAGTCCAGAAGTTGTGGAGATCACTACAAATTTATACACACTCCATTCTTATCCTGCAGTTTTGTTTTTCCTACAAATGCTTTCACTTTTTTTTTGCTCCCTCTGAAGTAATATGCCAGCTATGCAAATGTTTGACCCTGTGAACATTCAAAAATTGATTGTGTTTTCTGGCCTTGCTGAATACAAGCCAACCCATGTCTGCAGAAAGGGTTTCCCAGAAGTAGCGGTGAGTACACACAGACATGTGCTCTGTACTAAGGGCACTTGCCAAAGCCTTGTGAATGTGCCCAGGAAAGAAATACTCCTGGTCAGTCAAATCACTAAAACCTTTACCATCAGGAGTTAGTAGAAAAGATCCTTTCTTTAAATAATTACTTTTTATTTATGCAATATGTGTTACAAAATAATAATATGTTCCCTAGTGTAAACATCTATCTGTTCTCCAGAATATTTTCGGGATCTTTGACCAACTTCAATAAAAATTGGCAGATGGCTAGATGTCTCAAATTTATGTAAGTTTCTGTAAAGCTAGAGAAATTAGTTAGCCAGGTAAAAGAAATAAACTTTATTGGGATAACTCTGCTAAAGACCTTCAATTTCAGGAAAAGCTTCAATATTAATTAGTGTAATTCAGTTAAAGTTTCGGTGGACCAAGAAGAGAGAACCCTCTTGGAAATGAGATTTTAGTAGGTCCAATCCTGTGAAACTACAGTTCAAGAGGTTTTTTTGCCCTGGAACTGAATGAATCCACTATGGTCATCCCTCATAGTATATTACCGATCTGAGAAGGATGAGTGACTCCCCTTTTATCTGTAAAAATAGATCTATTTTTTAGAGAATCATAGACTTTTTATGGCTGGAAAAAACCTCTAACATCAGCAAGTCCAACTGTCAGCCCAGCACCACCACCATGTTCACCAGTAAACCATGTCCTCAAGTGCCGTATTCAGAAGTTTTTTGAACACTCACAGAGTTGGTGACTCTACCACGTCCCTGGGCAGCCTGTTCCTATGCTTGACAACCCTTGCCATGAAGAAACTTTTCCTAATATCTAATCTAATCATCCCCTGGCACAACCTGAGGCCATTTCCTCTCCTCCTTTTATGTAATCATGTACTTTCCAATCTGTGTGAGTCACAAAAGCATTTTCAGCTCTACTGCCCTTTCTTCCCCATTCTTTGTTACCTCTGAGCCTGAGAGCATCCTGGTTGTCTGAACTGGCTCTTTTGCTCTGTTTTGCCATCTGTGCACACCAGGATAATGCTTTTGCTTGTCTAACTTTGAGAGCTTCCTACTTCCAGGTCTTTTATTGAACTGCTGTTCTTCCTTTGCAAATTCAGTCTGAACTTCAATTTTTTCTCTTGTTTGACAAACTGTTGTTAATTCCTAATTATTAATTTCAAACTTTTTTCTTTATTATTTAGTAAGTTCTTCTGCAGTTTTCTCTTTGGGTCACAAGGTTATTTTGAGAAATACCAAACCTGAGGAGAAAAAAAAAAAAAAAAAGTAATACCATTTTAGAGCCAGCTTCCTCTACCTGCATTCAAGAACAGGATTATAACCCACACAGTGCATCAGAACTTGACACTATCAGGTATAAGCCTGCTTTCTCATTGTCTTGCTCTCCACTGTCACTATGGAGAGAGCTATGTCAGCTATAGAGAGAAATACTACTGAAATATCTTTATTTTTTCTGGACAGTCTTACCATTCCATTTCCCCAGTGGGGTCACTTTCTTTTGTTTTTATTTAATTTTCATTATGCATCTTATTTGGGAAACTGTTCAGACCCAAATACAGACAAATTCAGCGTGGCTCTTGACATCTGAATAAAGGCATCTCCCATTCCCCTTCTCAGCTTTTTTGTTTCTTAAGCCATGTGTTGAAGGGTGCATTTCTCAAAAATACCATAGAAGGTTCTCTTCATAACAAATAAGCAATTATTTGCTCAAAATCACAAGATTTGGCTTCAAAGGGATATACTGAGGATCAAAATCCAATGCATTACAGTGAGGATGAAAACTGGTAGGAAAAATAATGATGGACCTAATTCAGGCATGAGGATGCTCCCTCAGGCCTGTCTTTGGGAGATGATGAGCACTATTTCCTCTCACAGACGTGTACTGAGACAGAGGACTCACCATAGCTGCTCTCTCACACAAGATAAGTTCATAGCAAACCTGGTCCAAAGCCTCTTTTCATGTACTTGGGACCTTTGCACGTAAGCTTGGTGTTTAATTGGTCAAGTTTTGATTCTTGTGGTAGAGGGGGAACTGTGGGAACAGCATAGAGGTTCTTGCAGCCTCTGCCAATCTCCCAGACAGCTTTTCCCAGGTAAATCCATGATCTTACCTACCATGACATTCATCCAAACAAAAACCTGCACAACACAGGTTCACAAAGGTTCTTCATAAGCCCTTCTTGTTTCCCTGCAAACTGGGGTCTCCCTTCCTTGATGGAGCTGGCCACAGACATATTCCAGACAGTATTTTCTCTATGTCACATGCTCAAGGCCCAATCCCATACATCATCTCCTGTAAGTCTTTAGCCTTGTACAAGAAATAGCCCCCTTCGACATGCTGCTACCTGAAAGTTAAGTCATATTGACCAACATTTTCAGGAAACAGGAACTGCTCTGTCTTCCCCATAGTGTACAGGAAATTACATTACTCTCTGTCTGGAATTTAGGCTTGAATGCCTGGAGGCAAAGAGGATCTATTTCCTCAGTCAAATTCTTGATGGAGAGTGGCAGGATGCAAGCATTTCTGACCACATATCAGGTGGAATAGCCAGCAAACATACACACCTTCTCAAATGCACACATAACTCTTGGATAAATTGGGAAATCAGGCTGGGGAATTTTAGCTCTTCGTGCAAAAGTATTTTCATTTGTGCTGTTCCTGGTATGACATCTACATTTTCCATTTTGCTCTCCTCTCTTTAATCCTCATGCAAAGGTGAAAGAAAATCTGTTCACGAATGATTTATCAAAGTGCTACGTGAGGGTCAGTCCTTCTGGTGCATTTGTCAAGCGATGTGACATGTTGTATGACACCACATGAGTTATTGGCCTTTGTCATGCTGCTGAGGGTGGTAGGGAGGGGTGTTGGGTTGTGCTACCAGCAGTGTAAATTTTACTATACAGTGTGTGTGACATGGGGATTCAGAGTTTCTTCCTGGTTCTGCAAAGTTATGCAACTGTAAGGGGCACCTCACTACGTTCTTCAGCAGCCAAGAAGGAAGCCTCTAGTTGTGTTACATTCAAAACAAAAAGGGAAAATACAATGCAGGAAATAATACAACTGACTTGTTTTCATTTACCTTGGGGATTATTTTAACTCTATACCTTCAACATGGGTGATATTCAGCTCTATCTCCTTCAGTTCTCAGTCTCCAGTAAACTTACTAACGTTTCAGGAGATATTTCCAGATCTGATGTCCTGATTTTCTTTTAAAAGCAGTAGTGGAGTATATGGTCTGACAGACTGTGGCATTAGGAGGTCGGAAAGGGCAAATGGGGAATGAAGAAAGGTTGTTGTTCTTCCTGAATTAGGGAAATACAGGCAAGGAGCAAAGCATGTCGGGAACTAGAAAACTGAGAACAAATGGGAAAAATTCAGAGGCATTTTAAAAAATTAAGAAATCTGTTTCAAAATTGATTTGAATAAGAAGAAGAGACTAAAACCTGTACTAAATGGATTGTGTATTTCCCTTCCCATACCAGCTTCAAAGAATGAGTCACAGGTCTCTCTATGTACTTGACTTACAAAAATCTATCATGTTTCTTTCCATTTTCCCTATTTTAGATTTTTTATAAGCTATGGCCTTTGTGAGGAAGGTTTTTTTCCAAAAACAGGATTGAGAAAGGTAATTGAAAGACTTAGTCTGGTTTTCCAAAAAAAGACCTTCTGCTTATCAAAAAAATAGGCAATCTAATAGTGAAAAGAGTTTTACTTTGATATGAAATAACGTCTTTCCGTTTCTGGTAGGAGGGAGGTGACTAATGCTATTTTTCTTCTTAGTGTAGTGAAGCCCAAGCTGGTATTTGCCTTACTCACTTATACATAGCTGATGCCTCCCTGTTTCTATATTGCATGTAACTGTGACTCACTTATTAAATAATAATAACCTTATTTGTATTATTCCTCTCAACCTTTTATTTATCTGGAAGTTCAACTAAGTGGGCAACTCATGCAAGTTACTAAGCAGAAAATAGAGATTGCAAAAATTACATTACAGAAGTAAACACAAAAAACAAGATATATTAAATGGGTTAATCTCCAGCATGCCTACATGGATACAATGCAACAACCTTTATCCAGTTGTCCTCTGACTTTTTTTTTTTTTTGCCACAATGAAATAAAGTTATTTGGTACATAGGAATCCTTGAGGTCCCTCCTGGGTCACATGGCCTCCCTGCCTCACTTCTGTCTAAAAGGTAAATGGAAATGGACATGCCTTGAAGAAGGCACTTGAACAGGATGTATCTGCAATTGTCAGCAACCTCCGCTCCTTCATTTTCACTAGGCCAACCTTGACACTGAGCTAATGGAGGATATGGCCTATTAGCTCTCCAACTTTAAATGTTTCATGGAGATATGCTCCATGTCAAAGTTTAACTCCCCACTGAGAGGTTTTGTCAGGTTTTGCTACTGATGGGGAAGCTATGCAACAGAAAAGTACAACTTCTTTCCTGGTTCTGCTTTCGCATTTGTGTGCCTGTTAAGTCTTAACGATGGCTGTAGGAGGAAGATATGTACAGTGTCTAGTAAACATTAAATGTGTCTTAGAAATTGTACTGAATAAGGAGGAAGTCTGCAACACTGAGACAAATAGGGGAGTAACTCTGTCATCTACCTCTGTGGTCAAATTTCAGTGCTGATAAACTGAAAAGCATGTTAAAATACTACTGCACTATGTCTAGATGGGCAGAAAAAGATCAGTTATTTATATTTGAACTTGGGAATATAAGCATCCCTGAAAAAATAGTAGGGAGGTGGGGATTAAGGTAAATATAGGGGAAACAAGAGAAATCTAAATAAGCTAATCTAAAATATGAAGATTTCAATAGATTGGAATTTGTTAGCTGGATTAATTTTTCATTTTCTCATGTTTTGTTTTTTTTTTTTAATCTCAGTGTCTTGATAGACGTGGATCTGTGTAATGAATTGTATGCACAGTAAAAGCTTCTATGTGTCAGTTTGCATACCACATTAATTTCAGTCCATATGCCTTTTATCTGCATATTTTTAAGGCAATAGCTTATGAAAGAGAATATTTTTTATCATTCAGCTCTCTAAATTAGACATTGTTCAGATTTAAAGAAAACTGCTAGCGTCTCAAGGAGAAAGGAACCCTAATCTGAACCCAAAGTCAACTTCAGAGCTCGAAGAGCAAGATGTTCTTCTTGAAAGAGATTCAGTCTTCCACTGGCTGAAAGTGCCTGTCTCTCCTACCAACACTCTCACCTCCCAGGACCTTCTGCCCTCTTAACACAGTTTGTGTCTCTGGCCTTTCTTTCTTGGAATAAGAGGAATTGGTGCTGGCAGACTCCATGGATGGTTTTCTCGAGTACTGGCAATTCCGGAAGCCCTTCTGTGATTTTTTGGGAATCGTTGTGAAGCAGTCATGGTAGGAAAACACTAAGAAGATATTTACAAAGAGATGCATCAATTCTGGCAGCCAAGCATTTGGCAACAACTGGCCAAGTAGTGCCTTCCAAGGAAAATGCATGAAACCTCACAACAAGCAGCAAAAGGAATATCTCACCATAGTGAAGATGTAACTTGCACATGGCTGACCTACATAAAGGAGCCTCAGTGATTTTCCAAAGAGAGGAAAATACATGGATTTGAAGGAAATCCAAATGAACAGTAGAGACACAGGGGTGACAAGCTTACAGCAGGTGTTGGTGATTCTGGTGAAGGTCAGAATGATGAGTAAGGAAGGATGAAGTTGCAGCAGTCTCTTTGTAAATCTCTGTACCTCAGATGAATCAAGGGAATCCCTGATATTTTACTCTGGGGCTAGAATGAGCTAGCTTTGTCAATCTCAGAAATAATTCTCTACTGCAGTGAACAAAACCTCTAGACTGAGGCTAATACTCAAGCTGTGAGTAAACATTTTGGGTCAAAAGCATAGATGTGCTACTGTTCACGTAAATGATGTTTTATCAGCTTGCTTAAGTGCTGACTCTTAGGTTATAAAACACTTGAATTTACTGTATAATATGGTCAACTTTGAGAAACAGCTTGTAAATAAATGTTTCTGATGAAGACTGATAAGTCACAGAGCCACAAAACCATTTTTGTTTGCCAGTTAAGGTTCAGTGGCCTGAAGAAAAAGTAGATAAGGAAAGGTATTTGTTCTCTACAAATAGCTTCTTTTTACTTTTGGTAGTTCACACATGTTTGAGATAAATGTCAGATAAACAGGGATAGTTTCTATTTCTTTCTACACAGTGCCCATGGAAGGGAAAAAATGCCTTTGAGATTTTGTGCTGCCTTTTGAACTATACTACTTTTTAAGAGAATATTAGTGATGTGCAAAAACCAGATTTATCTTTTTTTTAAAACGCAAGTTCTGAGAATTTCAGAAAGAACCTTGAACATGATGATTTTCATAACGTAGTATCTGATTTGTTCAAGGCCTTATTTTCAGTTGCTCTTATTACTTTGAAAGAACATTATAAATGAGAAAACAAGTAGTACACTGAAGCAGTACTGAACAGTGTACGCCCAGGAGTACCCAGCCTACAATCAGCACGTTCATTGTCAAGGCTTCAGGGCTCTAAATGCCTTGCATGAATCACCGGATAAACTGACATCCGGTTTCCTAAAGGCATGTCTACCCTGCCGTCACTCCAGCAGCAGCAAAGTGCAGACATACCACAAAACCGATGTAAAATGGATCTAAAACAGCCTGTGATGCAGCAGCTGATTTATAAAAGTATCTGTATTATTTTTTACATAAGCTAAAATCCCCAAGGATACGTGCTGTTGTGTTTGGGAAGACTCCTTTCACTTAACCTGAGCCATCTGCAGACAGCTCTCTGGTCTTAGGGGTTCATATAGATCTCCATTAGTCCAGAGAGAGATGGCCACTTCTCGAAAATGATTCCTCTCTCTTGGGGTGAGTAGAACAGAGAAAGTGAGGTATTTATGTAGTCTTTTGTGCCCAAACTTCAGATCCCCAAAGTTAGGTGAAAAGAGCCTTCTGCAGTGTGGTTGCTCTGTGTTTCTATCCAGTTACTATGCACTCACATATCCCTCCAAATCGAGACTCAATTGGTTTTTCATGTGACCTGACCCTCCAGTAAGGCCCCCTTTGGTGTCCTCACTGAAGGTCCTAACCCAGTTCTGGGAACAATAAATTCTGATGCAATGTTGAAGACATGCACATACAAAATGAGAGCTGTGTCAGGCTCTAATACATAAATACATGAATGTAGAAGGCAGTCAGCCAGTCATGGAGAGGTATTTATTCACCATATTAAACTTCTAACTCTAATGACCATAGAGTTGTGCAAACAGAAACCAGTAAGTGTTTGAGAGGCCTTGCTAAAAGCAGGACAATTGGTCTAACAGACAAAAGAAGGTGTGAGAACTGAACGTGAGAATAAAATAAGTATATTGTGGTTTACTTTAATATCAGAACAGTCACATGGCTGCCTTTCAAGGAATAATACAAGAAATTAATCTTGCAGTACATTCATGTGGTAAGATTGAAATCTTTATAAATTGCACAACAAAGAAATTTTAGGATCAAATATCCTTTTAAGTCCAGCAGTATTTTTCAAGACATTCACAAAGTTAACATTTGACGTTGTTTCCAGTTGTATTAGTAATATGAGTGATGTAACTATAATGGCAACCAATAAAATAAGGGGTATAAAATACAGAACCAATGCAAACCCCTACAAAACAACTAATCAAATAACTCTTCCTTTCCAGTACCTGCTATTCTTGCTTCTCTTAAGCAGAAAACTTTGTGAGTATGAGAAGAAAAATGGTTCTTTGTGAGTATGAGAAGAAAAATGGTTGTGATATAAGCTTACTACTTAAAGCTTTTAGGGTATTAGAGCTGCTTAAGATAGTTCCTATTACACTGTAATAAATATTGTTATTGTATTGAAACATGATACTGATTTTTAAAGTGCTCTTTAACTAACCTGTTGTTATCTAACATTTTATGCATGTATTTATATGTAATTGATTTTAAATACTTTGAATAGTTTGAAAGCCTTATTTAAATGTGTAGCTTTTACTCCATATTTTCCATGTTGATAATCTCTGATTTTTGTCAAGCATTCCTGATATCCCTAATATGCAATATGTATTGACACTGTGACCTTTGGTATTCACTTTAACATATGCTTTTGTGGGCTTTCATGACTATTGTTATTTTACATGTGCAGGTAAAATATTTAACTTGGAAAGTTTAACATTCAACTTTAAGTCTGTTTTTTAAAAAGCCCATGATCAAGAACTTCAATCCAGAAACACACTGTGAACTATTTTAGACCAAACAGTGTTGTATATTGTTTTCATGTAAACCTGAAACCCTTTGGAAAGATTCGTCACTGGTAGGGTAGTAGCTAGGGGAATCCTACTCCAGGCTTATAAGCCCAAAAGTTGCTAAGTGAAAATGGCACTCTTGGATGTAATTTTTAGTTACTGTGGCATCCCAGAAGCAGGCTAGTGTTTTTAAAACATCATGTGCTAGCTCATGAACTAAAGTTTTCTTTCCATTTCTAACTTTTTTCTTTTGATCAATTTGGTCAAAAACTTTCCTTTTGTTCTTTATCAACATTAGCAGCTGCACTGCAGTCACTGGATTGATGATGAATTGTATTTTCTCAGTATTTGGAGGTCTTAAATCTGTAACTAGGTATATACAGTACATACCAATTTGAAGTATTTGTGGTCTGGTGACAGACGAAGGCAAATATTCCTAGTTTAGTTATATTTGCTGAAAGCAGATAGCAAAGTAGTAAAGCTGTGAACAATATTATTGTAAGTTATTATGTAGAGTACCTACACTTGAAAGAAAATATAAAACTGGTACAGTCATGTTCAATCAGTCTATAAACTGATCCTTTCTCTGCAGACCTATTTTTTCATATAATTTTTTACTTGGATCATATAAGAAATAAACCCATGCTGTCCATGTCACCATTTCCTTCCTTTTTATTTGTCACTGGATGGAAGTCCCAGCAAAAATTCTATTGGTGTTTCAGTAGTGACCATCAGTTCCCAGTGAGATGTCTTGTTAATGTCAGCAAGGTGGCCACTTATAATCTTCAAAATGTTTTCACAGAAATAGGGGAAAAAAAGTCATTTGTCAATTGCACAAGGATTTTTTCATATCTTAGTAGAAAGGTTGTTACGTATTGACCAGAAAAACTTATTACTCCCTTTCTATTAATTGTAAACTAACACCCCAGCAATAAACACAGCCTTAGTCAATAGGTTCAGCACCTCTGCAGTGCTTCATCCTTCAGATCTGCTCCAATTCTTCTTCTTCAAAATCCCAAATTAAGGTAACGTTAACAGACTTTAAAAATAATATTTCCATCTCCACCTTTTCTGTGCTAAGCTGGTCATTGACAGTCCTCAAATCCAATTGGAGCAGTTGCAGACCATTCCTCAGCAAGGTGTAAGATACTGAGGCAATCACTCAACAACGGAGTGCTGTAAGATGGTAAGACCTAGTCAAGATCTTTTGAGTTTATATCTCTTTTGGATATGAAAGGGCTCTTTCAGCAAAGCCAGCTTCAGTAGCTTGTATTCTGTGTCCCTTCTTAAAGCACCTGGACAACGACTGAGAGTTTTTGCTCTAGAACTGACATCAGATACATACTTGCTACTTCTGTACTCTAGAGATATGAAATGTTGGCAGGCTGAAGTCGTAACTTTTATTTAAACAACCTAAATACTTCTAATTGATTTGCAATTGAAACAGTCCCAGATGGCAGAACACGAAATGGCATCATCTTGCATCTCCCCCATGGAAGATGGTGTGCCTTCTACAGATTGAAAACAAATGAGGAACTGAAGGTATTTGTTGAGGAAGGGCTGTAAAGAGAGGGTCTCATTGGATTGTGTTTGTGTCACACAGGGTTGAAGCAGATGCTGGGAGGGAAATGTCTTATTACAGACAACATATACCAGTTAATCATTGTCAGTGTGGGTCAAGGTGCTGTCTAGAAATGAAGAGAGTTTGGAAGAGATGCACCCACCAGGTGTGCAAAGCACATGGCACTAGAGCTGACTGTGGTCATCCTTTGCTGAGAAGTCTCTCAGGTAAAGGTTTCCTTCCCTCTCCAGGAAGAGTTTTTGTATCATTCCTTTGTGCTACAAGGCAGTTGGTCCCGAGGGAATAGGGAAGCTTACTGAGTGATCTTCCAGGTAAAAGGACTCTTTGTATAGGTCAGTGAAACTCATTGCCCAAGAGTGTACAACGAGCTGGTGTGGGAGGAAAGCTTGGGATCCCATCTTACACAGGAAAAGCAACAAACTTTTCATTGCTATCTTGCTTCACTGCTCCTCAAATAACTCCAGGCTCTTCGCCCCTGCTGCTCTGTATGACAGCCTTTAGGCTTGCTGAGAAAGCTGTTTATCAGCATCACACCTCACTGCTCAGCAGTGGTCACCCCTTCCTTGTTTTTACTGCAGAATCTGTCAGAAAACATGAATTGCTGAAAGCCAGGGAGCCTTTCTTGAGATTCAGCTGTACCAAGAGCATTTTTGCTTCTTTAACTTAAGGCCATTTTCTTACCCCAGGCTAGTCTTGATAACAGAAGGAGAAACAGAAAAACAGAATATTGAACAAATGTACATTTAAGTGAGTAAAACCCCACTGCTTCCATTTGTGTGCTGTATTGAATAAATCCTTCTTTTCTTATTGCTTCAGGTTTTTATGTGTCAGTTAAGGTCATTCAATATGCAGCTTGGGTCTGTCCACCTATTCACCTGCTGTTCCCAGACAACACCTGGAGTCGGTGGATGATTTCAGTGGAACCTGATAGAGGTATGTGATCCCAGAGGCCCTAGATTCTTGCAAACTCCATGAAAATAGGGCGTAAAGCAAAAGAAAAACTCTTACTATTAAAAGAAAGCTATAAGTGTAACCCTTGTTATCTATCAGAGAAGCCATGAATTATCAATAATGTAGATTTGCATGAAACCGTGTTGCTCATGCAATATGTTGGGGTTTTTTTCTCTAACCTTGCTTATTTTGCTAAATTTTAAATGTTTGTATTTTACATGGATTTGATTGGTTGTTTTTGCTTCAGGTTTGCTGTGTATATACATAGAAGTCACACACTTTTACCCGAACAGAAAACATAGCATGGCTACAATTTGAGTGGTATGTATGTGGTGTGTTCATGGTGTTTATTTCTGCACTAAGAGGACCTACTTACAACAGAGTGTAACACCACTATACACCTACAATCATGGTCACACTGTGGACTGTACTAGTGTAGGAAAGACAAACCATGCCAGAGGACAGTATGGCCCATTAGTTTTCTTAACTGAAGTGATGGGTATTTCTCAACACAAACTTGCCCACAAGCCAGATGAAGTGATTGTTTATAAGAAAGGCAAATTATTCCACATAGTTATGAATAATGAATTTTCACTTATCTAGAGGTTGCAGACTTTCACTTGGACAGTCACCCATCTGAGATATCTTTACTCCTCACTGTACAACCCTTGAGCTGGGCACCGGATTTTTATCTTTACTGTATCTTTATTATTTACTTTTTAGTGAATGAATGTATTTCACATAATTCAAGAAACTCCTGAAAATTTGTTCTGTACCACACCACAATGTAGCCCACGTTTCAGCTTCTATGAGATGAAGCAATGTGCGAATCACAGGCTTTCAGATATTCATCAAAGATTCTTCCTAGTGGAGTGATTTAATATGGGGCTTTACAAATTACTCTGTGCTGTTGGAAACTAGATCAGCCATATTCAGATCTGGTGATCCCCTGAGCTCGCAGTGTGGATGGGAAATAGAGCTTCTCCCTTGCTTTTCTGGCTGTGCATGACATTTAAAGATAGTCATGTTAATGACCATTTTCCCTTTGGCATAGTGTTTACCCCATTGACTCACTAGTACCAAGAGGCACTGTACCCATTCGTGGAGGAACAAGACTGTGAGGCTAAAGTTGCCTTAAAAAGGCAGGGGGTGAATGTGTAGATCTTTATCTCTAGTAACCATAACGAACCTCACTACATTGTATTGCATATTTTTACTGTAACAATATTGAATGAAAGGGTATGACGTAAAGGAGAACCTCCCAAAAGATCTGTAACAACGATAACAATTTATGGATATGGCTACTATTTCTAGAATGTAATTAATGAGACAGAAGAAAAATGGTGGACTTCATCTTATGCCTGCTGGCTATCTGCAGTGTTTGTATCAGATACTTATGCCTCCGCTTGCAATGCCAGGTCAGAAACAGGCTCTTTTAGAGCATTATTCACACAACATGATTCATAACATAGGACTGAAAGTAAGTTGGATGAACTTTATCAAAGACGTTCTCAGGGCTCATGGAAAAAAGGTTGTGTGAGGAGTGTAGTACTGCTAGACCCTCTCAGAGATTGTACAATCTCGTTAGACCTTTTTCCTGTTTCCATATAATCCAGGAAACTGGAATTAGCTGAAAATGCTGTTAAAGAAAAAAACTGATATAATTTCTTCACAATTATCTAGTTTGTTTTGAGAATTATTTCTTTCTCTTTTTGGATGATTAACAATCTACACAATCTACAGGAAAATTTATTTTTTTTTTACGAGAGGTAGACTCAGGCTTCCTCAGTGTTTGTGAACATACTCATACCTGCTTAAATCTTTGACTAATTGCATAAAATGTTTATCATACTTTTGAGATTATCTGCAAATGGGTTAAACTGCTACTTCCTCAGACAAAACTATCAGCAATTAACCTGAAAATTCATTGTGAAAATAGATCAACATAGTTGCAAAGGAGGTTGCATCCAATTAATTCTCTGACAGGTTACTTTTGTTTGAGAAATAAAAACAAACAAACAAACAAATCTCCCCAAGCAATAAAGTATCAATAAGGAATCTTCCAAGTTGTTCTAAACACTATGTACTGCATGTGATAGGTCAGATATAGATAGATAGATAGATAAAATAATTATGGGAGCAATTTGCTGAGGCAAAGTAGAAACTGATTGTGGTAAGAAGTTTCCAAACCAATAAAAGATTGCCTTCTGAATGTAAATCTGATGGGATGTCCCCATAAAGCACTTACAAGTGTACTAGGCACGTATCAAAACCTGTTGAGCCACTACAGTACAGTCACGTAAAGCTCGTTTACAGTATCTTTATCTTGTCTGTGATTAGATTATGATACGTGAATGTTTCCATGAATCTTGTTGTCTAGGTAAGAACAGTGAACCAGCAGCAAGGCCTAAGTAAATATTCATAGAGATTATATGGCAGTGTGTGCTGGTCAAAATGAATGCCAGTAGTAGAGATTAGGAAAAGGTCTTTAGAAGGAAGTTTTGACCACAGTGCTCTTTCTTGTTCCGGGGTCTCCTGGTTTAATCACTTAATATAGTGGGGTACACCTCTTATCTTCAAGATTATCTTTACATTCCTAGGTATACCTTTGCAATGCCAATTGTACTTAAAAAATTTGAAACAGTACTCCAAACTCTAGAGCAATTTGCCACATAGGTGTGGGTGTTTTCTTTGTCTTGTAAAGCAGCAGCTAAAAATACCAGGAATTTTGGTATTTAGACTATCAAAAATTGGACAAGCAAGGCAGAAGTGGCCATTGGCTCATATCCATTGAAAATTCAGTAATGTACATACAAAATCACATACTTTCTCAAATGTTTCACTGGAAAATACAGCAAAATCTTAGGCATGCTGATCTCGATGAAAACGTAAACAAAATCCGTGGAAATACTCCACTTCACTTCTCTGGGTTTTAAACCAGAGTCACAATGCTAACTTTAAAACTGCAAGGTTTTTCAAGGAACTCTACAAGAACAGAGACCTGAGAAATATGTTCAGATATTGATTGTTAAGACCAGCCTCTAAGAGCTTTGTTTTGGATATATTTTTGTCCATACTTGTATTTATGAGTTTCTCAGTGTCATGAAGGACATGAAGTTTTAATAAACACATTACTAAAGGAGAAGTAATTGTATGTTCAGGAAAGTAACTGCCAGAGAACATATCTGAATTTAGATTTCTGATATTTCCCTTCTTTAGTTTTCAGTGACAGTAAGTGAGTATGACATGTGTGATTCCTGTAATTACTTTTGCTGGATACAGTCAAATAGCCATTTTGCATTTGAATGGCACCGTTCAGAGACCCTTAATGTGTGGCATAAACAATTCAGTAGGTGATTCATTCACCTTTTATCCCAGCATTAGACCATTTTTTCCATCCATCACCCATACACGTCGAATATATTTTTCTGAAAGAACAATTGTACAGATTAAAAATTGATGATCAGAGGTAAATTCAGGAATGGAGAAGGTACTAGTCCTGTAGCGGTCTGATTCCAGTTTGGGGGATTTTTCATGGCTAGAAATCTGCCTTATATTTTCAACTAAGCTTAATAGAACTATTATCCTTTGTTCTGCAGTGTTTCTCTATGCTCTGCATAGCCTATAAATGGAAATCACCTATCCACACTGTATTCTTGAAACAGCCTGTGAAGCCATAGCACATGAAAGGCCCTGAATTAATGTGAGATAGTGTTCTTACTGGGGGTGTGTCTGTGCTGGAAGTGCAGAGAATGATGCTGGTTAAACAGCAGATAATTTTATTTCAGTAGTTTTCATTCTCCTTCTGGGTAATTTTTGTCCTAACTGTCTAGCATTACAAACTAACAGGATTAAGGGTAGTGAAAAAGAGCATTTTTTTTCTCCACTGACGTCAACACTACAGGTTATTACCTACAAAAACTTTTCTGGAGGAAGTCAGCACCTTGCTGCTTTGCCTAAAGCTTAACCACTGCAAATAGCAGGGTGATCCAGTGCAAGCATTCAGAGAAGAATCTGTGTACGTGTGTTCTTACAGTTTTGCATAATTCTGTTATGCCGGTAAAGTTGTAGCTGTAATCAAAATTACATAGTCCTTAATGTTGGCCTTGGGCCCCTATCTGCCTTCATCTCAACCCCAGGTTTTTTTTACTCGACCCCAAACAGCAGTGCAGCCTGACCATGATGGGAGATCTGGTCACCTCTGGGCAGCAGACTGACCTGTCTGCTGCTGACCTTCCAGCCAGTGTCTGTGTAGTTGGTCAGCCTATGTGCATGTCTTAACACAGAAAGCCGATGGACAAGAATTGCACAATTCCTTGTTTGTGGCTTCTGACCTGTCAGCATACTGTGCCTCACATTCCATATGGAGCAGAAAGATGTATGGAGGAGAAGCAAGTGTCTGCAGAGATGTTCCTCACAGGAATGGATATGGCATTTCAAAGTGATGCTCCTTTAGCATCAGCTAGGCCTTGGCAGGAATCTTTAGTGCTGACTGAAGAAATGCACATGGTATGTGCATTTCAGTGCAGGATAAAGAATACAGGATACAGGACCTTATGTAAATGCAGAAGGGTGCCTAGTAGAGGGCAAAACAAACCAGCTCTGAACATCAGCAGAGACAACTTCTAAGTGATCTTTATTCTTCTGCAATTGCAAAAAGGATGGGCATTGAAGTCAGGTTCTAATTTACTTCCAAAATGAGACCAACAAGTTTAGGCACACAGATTGCTTGGAGTCTTCAGTTTATAAATCAATGTATGCACCCTTAAAAAACATAGTAAAAATGACTCAACTCTTAGGGACGTTTTAAAACATGTAGCAGGTCTTTTTAAACATGTAGCAGATGCAGGAGCATACTATTCTCAGTGGGGCAAAATGAGTGAATTTGGTGAGCAGCAGCTCCTAGGGTTGATGAAAATGGGAACTGCTGGAAGGAATCTTACCGAGAAAGCTGTGGAGTATCTGGAAAATTTAAAACTGTAAACAAAACTGATGAAGGTAATGGCAAGACTCCTTGGGGATGTGATAGGCTTTAAATGAAACCAACAATGAGTTTCTTTGATGATGCCTCTTTTTTTTTTTTTTCCAAAAAAATGAGAAGTAAGCAGGTGGGGACACTCACAAACCTTGCCTGTGTTTTACAGTATTCCTTGTTTTTAACTCCTGGCTTCCCTGAATTCTTATTGTTCCAGACTCAAACCAGGCAGGCAACAGCATTAGCTTTTGCCCTCCTGATTTTCAAAAAGAAGTAGCCAGGCTTTTCAAACATCTGTCATATAATTCCTAGCCCAAAGTTAAAAGTGATGTTGCTAAAAGTTAAAATTTACATTTGGATAATGCCTTTCATCCAAAAGGATTTCTAAGTGAATTCACTAGTAGATGCATGCCAGAAACATCATCATTCAAACAGCAACATGAGACCAGAGACACACATCAGATAATTTCTCATTCCTTGGGCAGAAATATGCAGAGATTTAAATCGCATGCCACAGACCTCCCAGGAATTCACATCTATCTAAAATTTCATAGCAGGGGAGATATCATAGCCAAAATTGTATGTAGAGGGAAATAAAAGCTTAAAGGATATACTGATGGCTCATGTCTTCATCAAGATTAACCATCAGTATTAAGCCACTGTTAACTGCTGCAAATAAGTTTGTGCCTTATCAGCTTGACCGCAAAGGTTAATTAAACTTCTTTCTGGACTTGGTATCTTTCCAAGAACATGTAGAAAATGATTTGTAGAGGCTAGCCAGTTTGCTACAGGTAATGGTAATATACATAAAAGAAAGAAAAATCAATCAGAACACAGTGTACCTATTAGAAATATATGTAGAAAACGGGGACTATGTTCCACTTGCATAAAATTTCCTCATGTCAAAGAGACTATATGCTTAAAGTCAGGCTTGACATCACTCGCTACATCATGACAAGCCTCAGAGTCCTCTGGTGCCTGTCTTAAAGTAAACATAGATGATGATGAAAGATCACATGAAAATCCCAGCTTTCCATTCAAGGCAGTGATAACGGGATAAAGCTCTAAAGTCAGCATGGAGCTGTCAATAAAATAAACAGTCCTATGTGGGCAGAAGACCTTGTGGAAATGTTGGGGCAGATGTCTGCTTGTCACTCCTGCTGTATAAATTTCAAATGTCACTGTGCCCTACTTTATTTTATTTCTTAAAAACATTTGCCTTGCCTTTTGGAGAGATATCACATTAAAGACACAAATTTGAAATACTGCTTTCCCAGAGGAAACTCACCTGCAGGTCATAAATCAGAAAAGCAGAAACAAAACAGCCTAGACAAAACCTATCTCTTTAAAGACATCTTATAATGAGGAACAGAGCAAAAAATACAGAAAAGAATGGGGTTTAAGTTTTGCTATGTACATTGACTGTGCTGAATCACACCCATAGCCAAGAAAAGAGAAGTAACACCCCAAACCCAGCAATCCCATCCAGTATACTTCAGAGGCATGAAAAATTCTCTCTACTCAAGATCTGGTTTGACTCTCTGCGTGCAAACAGATTACAGGAGTTGGGTACCTTATGAGGGGAATGCTGCATAAGCTTTGCTACACCCTCTTAGTTCTGTTCAATTTTCAGGCCAGCGGAGTCTAAGAATCACACCTGAAAGCCAAATCAGGTTATCAAAAGACATGTTTCCTATTCTTTCCTTCAACAGTCTCACAGTCCTTAGAGTTTTTGAGAGGTTAGGGAAATGGCAAGATACCACAACTCTAAAGTCTATTTCCAGGATTTCTCCTCCAAACTTACCTCAGTCCTTCCGTAGGTATTGAGCTCCATCTTCAAGTTATTTTATTTTCTGATAGCCTTTTGGAAGACCAGTGCCAAATCTGGTATGCTTCAAAGTTCATGACCAGTTTATCATAAATTTTGTGATATTTTATATGATTATGATATTTTGCCTACTTCAGTTTCCAGTTTGCATCCGTTTCTTTTCATCATTCTTCTCCCCACTTCAGATTCAAACCTTTTCTGCGTATACAAAGAAACGTTATAACTCCCCCCAAATCTTTGGTTAAATAGGTTATCCTCTTTTAACTTTAATAAACTACTTCACAGCTCTTACTGCTTTTAGTAACAGAGACTCAGAAAAAGAGAAAGATCGAGCAGATCAGACAAGTCAAAGACTAGGGAAAAGACATGAAGCCACCTGTATTTATATTCATGTACATATATGTACAAGTGCATTTATGTACAAATTTTTTTTCTTTTCATATAAACAGATATTTTACACAATTAACTGTCTCAGTCTCTTATTATACAGAAAAGCTATGAACATGATGTCTTAGTACAAGAAGGAGTTATGTACATTTAAAATGTTAGAAGATAATCAAAATCACTTCCTAATTCTTCATTACCCTTCAGTAATTTTTGTCCAGACAGGAGCAGCAAGACAAGATATTTCTGATTTCATGTGCAGTTAGAAAACACCTACATTGAGGCAATCCAATTTTTTTTGTTTCCAGATACTGAAAATCAGAAATTTTGTGGGGCATCTTCACAGGAATGGCATTAGCTGAGAGCAGTTGAGAGCACTTGGGAATTTATTTTGGATGGGTTTTTGTTGTTTGTTTGTTTCTGTCTTAACCTACCTCACAGCCAGGAGTGTTAAATCTGGGTTTTGGCTCCGGGTAGTTTTCGTGTGTTTATTTGTTTTGTTCGTGGACCCCATCAATGCAATAAGCCAAATGAAACTAAACACTTCCCCTTCCAAAGTGATTGAAATCCAGATCTGATTTATCTTGTGATTTGAGTTCTTCCTTATCCTCTTGCAGCCAGTAGCTGGATAGTTAGCTCTCTGATGAGATGCTGCAGTGAACATTCAGTGTTTGATTTTGATCCTCTGACTTATCCTCTGGTTTCCATGGAAATCTATATAGTCACTATAGTGACTGCTCAGTGCTTATACAGTGATCTATATAAGCTATCAAGTCATTTTCTGTAGGATAAAGCTACAAGTTAACACACACAAGTTTTATCTATTCAATTGCATACATATTAGGGAGAATTAAACAAATCAAGACACAATACCAATATTAACTTAAAAGATTTGTACTTTTTGAATGATGATGTCCACACAGTTGGCTTCCTCTTAATGAAGGGACAGCAAGGACAGAATACCATAAAGCTTTATTGCTCACTCTGATGTGCCTGCACTATCAGACGAGTTACCCATTTATCCAACAGGAAAAGTTAATATGTTCTCTTGTTAAGTTAAAAGAACGCATTTTTAAGATAAAAGCCATCTATTTTTCACTCTGGGAATTATAATCTATTCTGGTTTTTACCAGTTCCTTTTTCAGAAGATCCCATAGAAGTTCAGAGCAACTGTGGTATTTAGTAGCAGAACACAATAACTTTAACACAAACTGAGTAAATAAAGAATACTAAAGGCATAGTCACTCAAAGGTAATAAACTGAGCTAACCTGAAAAACAATAATGAAAATACCATTGAAGCACTTTGGTCTTGAAACAAAAGAAAAAGGGAAATACATTGCAAGACCATGTTAAAGAAAATGACATTTTGAATCAAGAAAAAGATGTCTCAGCAAGGTTAAAAACCTTGCCAAAACTTTTTAAAATATAATATTTATATTTTAATTATTACATTTATATCTTAATTATTACAATTAATGTAAGTATAATAGCACTCTGTGGCTCTGTCGTGCATTAATTTTTTCTTATGTTTTGTGTTATGGGAAATTATTTATACAAAATACATGAACTATATTTAATACTAAGAGAAATGTATATGTAGCTTTGTATGCTTGCATTTGAGGGCATTTAAATAAATTGAGACTATAATACTGTAACACATAAACTGAAAACGGAGCAAAAAAAAAAAACTTTTTTCCTTTTTACCACATCAAAGAACTTACTTTAAACCAACCTGAATGTTGGGTATCTTATCTGGTTTGTTGGTTTTTTTTTTATTGAAGTCCCAGCAGCTACACTTTTCAGCTGTGTTGCTTATAAACTTTCATTGTTTAGAAGGTGTTGACAAAAGACAAATTGCTAAAGCGTGGCTCTGTCCATATGTCAAGGAAAACTGAGGGATGAAGATACAAGTCTTCTTTATCTGAAACCATGTGGATAATATTCTGCACAGACATCTGTGTTAGTGATTTGATTTTATGGCAAGCAAACAGTGCTTACTTAAATGGGATTTATTAGAATAAATAAGACAGCCTACCTTCTGCTTCTCTGGAAGTGTCAATATTGCTAGACTAATATTCTGTAGACTTTATTGCACTCTTAACTCGCAATTTTCCGATCTTTGGTATTCGCATAACCTGATAAGGCACGACTGAGGCACGTAATTTGCTATAAATGCTTTATGGTTTTTCTCTTGTAATCTGGTTATGCTTGAGATAGATAGATTTTTTGCTAGCTCTTTAACATGAATTTATTGCTTAGGTTTTGTCTGTTCCATTCTCCCCCACTTCAAAGTGCAGACACACACAGACACACACACATAGATTGGCCTTACTACTCAGGGAAACTACACTGCTCTTCAGCCAAATTAACATCCCCTTCATATTTCTGAATTAAATCTGCAAAATACAATATCATACTGAAATTTAACCTTTTAAGATTTTGTGCAATTCTATGCACTCCTTAGTACCTGCAGGACTTGAACTTTTAACCCAGTCATTTCAACCCCTTCATTAACCCATTCACTTCCCATAGCCTTAGGGTAACAGCTGTTCCAACAGTTCTTAGGGTACTTTTTCTTTTGGACTGCTACCTTCTGTTAAGTTTAATACAAAATAGGATTGTGCCTCTCAGATAAAGAGAGATGCTTTGGGTAAAAGTTTCAGCTGCTCTGTAATCAGGGTTTTACTGTTTTGCCTTCCCCATCTTTCTGGACTTGCCAGTCCTGCTCTGTAGTGGTGCTATGACAGCTCCAGCACAAATTGAGACTGGTTTGAGGTAAGATACAATTTAGCCTTTAGGTTAATGGTTTTATACAAATATTTGGAAAAATAATTTGGAATAAAATGGGTATTATTACTATGAGGAATGAGGACCTCAGTTCTCTTTAGCTAGCTCATCTGTCCCTGTTAAGCCACTGAATTGGCTTTCATCGTTTGAAATTGCTCCCATGACAACTCGCATTTAGCTGTAAATTGCATTGCTTTGACTCTGAGGAAGAGAAGCTGTAAACATACAAAATCAATGACTTCTCGCCATTCCAGTGGTGTAACATTTTTGTCAGGAGCCTGTTTATATCAGATTTTTAAGCATCCTGACAAAAAAAAAGTATGATTTATGGTACTTTAACCCTGAGAGCTGTCACGTAAGTAGCGACTATGAAGCAAACAATATGTTTTGCATTTTAACTGCTTGGGCTTTGGGGAATGGTTTCCTCAGGCAAAAAAACAGCCTCCTCAACCCACAACAGATTACATTTTCTTCACTCCAGTTTTTCTTGAACACGTCTGATGGATTTTGGCATAACAGCTGACCATTGTCCCTATTCTTACTCATCTCCAGCCCTTCCTACTCTGAAGTCATTCCTGCAGTAGAAGACGAGGATTTCTTCCTGGCAGAACTGTTCCACAGTGAGCTCCATATTCCTCTTTGCTGATACTACTAAAGCCTTTGCAATCTGTTCTGTATCAGTAGACCCATTGCTGTCAGGGTCCTGGTATTAAACATCCATCCAGTGAATGTTGCTCTGCTCTCTACTGGCAGCACAAATGTGATCTTAAAAATTAAGGAGACCTGCTAGGAAAAGAATGCTGAATAGAGACATTCACTGCTAAGAGAAACCTGGTGCTTACAACTCAGCAACTTCTCTCTTTCATTCCTCATCAATCCTTATGCGAAAGCAGCATGGGGGATAGGAGGGGCTGTATCTTCATGACGATTAAGGAAGGTAGTATAGGGAAGAGACTCAAAGTGGTAGAACAGACCTTATTAAACATCTACCTCACTGGCCAGTTATAAGAACTGATGAGGTCTAAACTGAGTAACCCAGATCATCCCTTTAGGATTACCTCTGGATTTGCTTCATCCAGTTATTCAGAGCAAACTGTTTAGCCTAGACTTAAACAAGTTTATCTTTAAATAGGTAGCAGTGTCTCAACAAAGGAAATCTTCTTGTCTGAGCGCAGCTATGTAAACGTACAACCACTGTTCATCACTGTGGAAATGTTATCTAACTATTCCCTTTTATTTAGCTATTACTTCATCTCACCCCAAAAGAAATTGATTTTTATTCCCCAATGCACATTTAATTTTGTGTAACAATTTGGTGATCATATAAAACTATGGTAGCATTTTCCTAAGTTCTACTTAATCAGGCTGGTTTGATCTGAAAAATAAACAAAGTCAAGGAAAGAAGTGCTCTTCTGAAATGGTGGCTGAAAAAAACCCAACAAAATCCTAACAGGTAAAGATGGTGGGTTATAATACTGTTGTAGAAGTCAACAATTAAACAGTACGCTATACTAGTATTTCCCAGAGTTGATAACAACTCTAATCCATAAAGAATGGTTTCATTTTCCTGGGTCTTGAAATACTTAAAGGCTTTGTGAAAGACTGGTAAACATGTAGAGGGTACAAAAAGTAGGCTAAAAGTCCAGCAGATGAATTTAGTGAGTGGGTCATATATTTTAGAAAAGGATTGGCCTTCATTAATAGAGTAGCATGAAATAGAGTGTGAAGATAGTCAGTGTCCTGGTAACGCCAACAAACTAACCTAGGAAGTGTAAGCTTTCGGTGATGGATGGGATGAAGAAAAAGAGCTGGGAGGGAAATTCACAGTTCCAAGTTCTTCATGGGATACAAGGATGCCAGATGAGCTGATGCTAATAAAGATGAAGACCCCTAACATTTTGTGAAAAATCAATATTCTTTATCATTAATATTTAGTCATATTATGGGAAGTTCCTACTTGTTTACAACCACTTTCACTGTTTGCCAGTTATGGACATTAAGTGCAGACATGGAGGCATTTGGCCTTTATCATATTGACTAATGGGTGACTCTCTGCTGCTGAGTTATTCCTGCAGTTCTGCTGAAGAAGGTCCTTTGATTTCCTATTGTCCCTGAACAGGGCTTCTCTCCTGGCACCCTGTATTACATGTAGCTACAACACTATTTTGGAGTCACCTAATAAACAAAACCACCAAAAGCAGTGAAATCAAGATGACAGATGGCATCCAAAGCCAGCTGTAGTCAGTAAGGATCTTCCCCTTGACTTCTCTCCCCTTGAAATCTGATGCTTTGCATTAAATGGACTGTTTCACTCAGGATGCTGAAACCATCCTCAGATAGTGAAATATGGTCCTTCCTGGAAGCTCACACGTCTGCTGGTTTGAGCTGTCTTCCATGAAATGCCACTGATCCCAAGAGCACCCATGACAAGGGTGATGTTAACAGTGGGCAGCTTTGAAGGCCTAACAGATGGAATCAATTACTGCCTTCAGAAATCCAAGTAATATTTAACCTCACATTTGATGACAGCACAACTGAACTCTGCTTCCCCAAGGTTATGGAAAGGCACGAAGTTACTACCATTTTTATGCTGTCATTGCAGTCATCACTGAGAGTCTGTAATCTCCAAGCAGACCAATATCAGGATTTGTCATGTATTTGCAGGTTGTACTGTACATTTGCAGAATGTAATTGCAGGTTAGACTGTGAGTTTTGTGGACAAGAGGGTTTACAAAGCATTCAGATCCTCCAAGGAGCACACAGAAGGACTTGCAAAATATCTGGATAATAAATTGCACGATAAAGACTGTTCGAATCTGGACCATATTCCTGATGGGATCTCTCTTCATATCAGACCATAGGTAATTTGATAGATTACAGACAGGGATGCTGAGAAACACTTTGTGCTCAATAAGTCAAGGAGCCTTGATAGGTTTCTTTAGTATTCACAGCAGATTCTCATTTTGATGTATGTCAAAAGATTACCTACCTATAAAATATGAGGGCCCTAAATACACTCAATCTGATGTGGTCACCCAAGTGAGATATTTAAATTAGGACCCAAATCAGTGGAGAATAACACAAGGAGATTTGTATTTCTAACTGGCTGAACTGCCTTGGTGGGGTATTGACTTGGTGGGCAAGTCCTTAGCTCACTAATGCACTTAAATGGATGAAATCAGATAGTATAAGCTCAAGGTGGCATTTGGGGTATTCGGGGTCTGACCTCATCTATACAGACTAAGACTTTAAGAGGATCTTGGGAAGCAAAATCTAATTTGATTACTCCCTGACACTCCGTCATAATACAATACTGCTTCACCAAGCCAGCTCATGCCCCAGCTCTTCCTCTCAGGCACCTGTAAACATAGGAACAAATGGAGCAAGGATCTACATGTTAGTGCACACCTGGCTCCACAAAATTTGTGACCAATGTTGATATTATGTCAACCTACAATATGCAAGGTAGATCAAGCAGCAGGTTGTATTTTCTTATTAAATGAACTTAAACCAGTGTTCCTATGGAACTGAACTGCTGAGCACCTTCATGAAGAATGCAAATACTTAGAAATCATCTTAGTTACCTTCCGGAAGAAGCAGTCATCTAAGAAAAGACAAGGCATGATGTGGGAAAGAAAAGAGGCTGAAAATGAGATCTACTAGTCCACCAGTAAGTGAAGACACTATCTTGTATTGTTTCATATTGGGAATCTGTGTAACACTTTCACTTTTCACTTCTTTAGCACTCATTTCTTCTTCTAGAGATTAAGTTGTTTTTACAGATAATTCTGCATAGCAGCTAATGTTATATTCACCAACTGGATAACATCTTCGTTAGAAGGGGGATTTAAGATACAGTGAATAGCCATTTTTAGTGACTCACTCTTAAGACTGGTTTTTCTATGTGTTACTCAAGCTGCTTTGTTACCTCTCTTACCACTCACCCCTTCCAGCTTTGATCAGTCACTACCTACTGTCCTCCATAGTTAGCCGAGCAGGAAGATTCAGGCTTACATACATCCATCCAGCACACTTCTCCCTTCCCATTGCTACAACTCCAGTCTCAGGTGCTAAATACTACAACTCTGATCACAAGTGTTAAGTCTTCACTGAATGATACGTCAGGAGGAAGACTAAGTAACCTGGAAAGTTTCAGTTTACTTGGAATTGTTTGGAGTAAATTGCTAAGATTCTTTTTTCTAAAGGTGTGACCAGATTCTACCAATCCCAACTGCCTATAACAGGAAAAGTTTTGACTTTCCCTTCTATGTACGAACCATTAATCCAGAAAACAATACCTCAATTCTTAACATCTCTCCCTCCTCTCAGGTTGCCTGTTGCCGTTTACTCTTCATTAACTCTTCCAGCTCTACAAATGCCATAATCTTGGGGCTATAACATTTCTGCTGTAAGCGTGGACTGTGAGGCCACGTGCTGTTCCTGCAATTGCATCACAAGCACATGATATAGGAAAGAATGAGTAGAGGAATGAAGATAAGCAGTGGGAGAGGCAATTCAAAAGGAGTTTAGCTTCTGCAATGCAAATGCATCACATCCTTCTATTTTCTCTTTTAGAGTTGTGAAATAGGGAAAGGTCCCATACAGAAAATCAGAATGCAGAATTTGAAAACCCTAAAGTTTGGCCGGTTTCAGTTCCAGCATCTGGTTTGAAAAACACCTGAAATCCTTCTGGTTTGCTTGGGAGAACAAGCTCTGGCCTTAGGTGTAAAAGAACTGTGTGTGTACACATAGGGCCTCTGTTTATTCAGTAACTGAAGATGGTGTGTAGTGAAAGCTGTGCTAATTACTCTTACCTTGAACTTCATGAGTTTTAAATCTTCTCCTTCACTTCCCTAGAGATAAATCTCAGATGATACAAAGGATATATCTGTCTCACTCCAGCCTCCTTATTCTTCTGCGAAGTTGGAAGTGACCAAAACAACAACAGGAATAGCCATTGGAGAATAGTAATCTTGGGGGTGTGGGTGTGTCTTATAAGGGTAACAGCCATGCATGAAGTTAGTTGGGAAGGGCACTGGACCCTAACAAGCCTTTCACTTACAGAATAGTTCTGAACATCCTTGAATGGGCCTAATTACACCAAAGGCAGCAGGTCCCAACCAGGGCAGGGTCTTTATTCAAGAAGCAAATTTTAGCATCTGTTTCAATTTAGGCCTAAATTCCACTAACATCTCAAAAAGTCTCATCCAATTGAGGACCAAAAAAGTGGTGGTTTAAACTTCTTGTTTTCTCCAGTTATATTATATTTCAGTGGTTCTGTTCTTTTTGCTCTGGTTTTCCTTTTAAAAGAATGTTGCAGACCAATGGCAACCCTGATTATCAGCCTTGCTGATGCTGTTCTTGGCAGCGAACACAGGGAGACTGGAAAATGATTTTGTTGATGGAATTTCCTCAATACCTTTGGCATTAGACACAATGGAGTGAACATGACTTTGACGTAATAAAGTCATTGGGATATTTGTTTAAGACCAACCCTCTATGACTCCTGAAAAAACCTCAATCAAGAGGGGATGGGCTAGAAGCTCAGTAATCAACTTTTTAGAGGAGAAATATAATTTTTTTTCTGAAATTTACTTGGCTTTAAGATCTATAAAGACAACAAGTTGACAAACTAGGGATTTTTCATTATTAGGACAGACATGATCCATCCAACATGCAATACTTCTGATATGGTAACAGCAAAAATTTAATTAATTTCCTGGTACTGAGTATGTTTTGAAGTCACAGAACTGCATGCTGTGACTCTTTAAGAAACAGAGAAATTCTTCTGTAAATGCAACATGAGGGTTTGGTATTTTTTTACTTAAAACTGTCTCTACCTTCTCTTACCTCCTGCTACTTGCACTAAGCAGCAAAGGAGTGTCAGCTACAACTCTGGTTTCAAAAGAGACCAGCATAAAAAACTATTGATTAGCAATTGGTCCAAGATTAGAACAAACAATGACTAAAATTTAACAATGATTAGTTTTCACTTACTTGCCTTTTCCTGAAAATGGCTAGGGTTTGGAGCAGTGGAATTTTCCGAAAGCAGAACAAAAATTTCCATATGTGTGTGAGAGGTCTTATTATACTGAATGTCTGAGAACAGCAAGAGGAGAAAGAGCAAGTAAATTTTGGTCATGCAGAAGCCTGTTTCTGACTACGAACTCAATTAAGGTCAAATAACATTTATTTGGGGTGCAGTGTGACAATGATTAAAAGATCAGCTGCAGGTAAAGATCCTGTATATGCTATGGTGAAGAGGCACAACTTGAAGTCCTACATGAAGCTAGACTTTGATGACACTCCAGAAGGACTGGCCAGACCTGTCCAGGGTCACACAGGGCCCACAATGTCCCACCACACACGTGCCTTCTCAAACTGGAGTACCATCTCCCTGCATCTCCATTCTTCTACTCCTCATGTTGTCTGACCCACACCTCTCTAGGGAAGAAGACACCAGCTTAGAAATAAGAAATTTCCCCAGTTTCCCAGTGGACACAAGTCCCACAATATGTGAGTCAGTGTACAGGCCCTTATCTGTAGCTTCAGCTGTTTCACAGCAATTTCTATCTGCAGGCACCCAGGATGGGGGCCATACAAAGTACCAAAAAGAAGCGGGGAGAGGAGTCTCTATCCATGTGGTGAAGTTGGTAGCCAGATGTAATTTGGAGAGGGATAGAGATACTCTATAGGGCTTCCAGAAGGTCAGCACTCCAGGTAGTGGCTTGTATTGCTTATACCTGGAGTTGCCAGAAATTAATCCACGATGTGGAAGAAGGTCCTTGGAAAATATTTAACAGTTTGCAGCTGCACTTCTTTACCTCCCTCTCTCACCCCACTAAACACTCCTACCACATGCAAACAAGGTAGCTGGGATGCAGGAATTGTTCTCAGAGTGCTCCCAAATGGTGAGGGGAAGGAGAATAGGCAATTCATGCAAGCTTTTGCAAAATCAGCCAAGATGAACACCCCTCCCCTTCTCCCCACTGTGTAGATTTTTGTGCTATTTAAAGAGAAAATGTGTTGACAAGTCTTAGCAAAATCTGACTGGGATTGCTGTAAATCCAGAGCACCCACTGGGCTGGAGATTGTGCAGAACAGATGGTGATGCCGGGGGTGGTAATGAAAAAGCAGTGGTGGAGTTCTTTCATTCCTTCTGAAAGAGAAGCCATGCCAAGAATGTGTAATTGAGGGACAAAGGATAAAGCTATCACTAATATCCCCATCTACCTGGGAAGTTTAGAGGCAAATGGGCTCAGTGTAGGGCCCAAATGCATCAGACTGGGTACCATCTACTTCTGTGATGTGCTCTCATTGAAAACACTGGGCTGCTTTTTTTTTTCACTTGCAGCGAGTTAAAAAATTAACCACATGCAGTAGAAAAAAAAATGCTTTAAAAGGCTGTACAACATGGAATAAAGGGGGTTTCCCCTTGGCTCACATGTGTTAGGAGCATTAAGTAACCTTGTTTTGTAAGAAGAACACTGATCTCCTCATTCTGAAAAAAAAAAACAACCCAGCATATGTTGACTGCAAAAATGGGAGAGCCAGGAATGTATTATACAGGAACGGGACTTGCCAAGGTAAGCAAAGTGCAAACATCCCACACTTCCCAAATGATCTTTCTTTCCTGCTTAATGCACAGTAAATGAAATTCAGTTGGACTTTGACATTATTGTGGACTGGATTCAATCCCATTTCTCTTGTACATAGATAGGAACTGATGATAAAATGATATTGTTTGAACAAATAGCTCACTTCCTTTGAAATAATTCTTACAATTGTTAACATATTAATAATTATAATAATGTGTTGCTTTTATAATAGAGCCTTTCTTCACCAAGAATCCTAATGTTCTTATGAAATAAAGTGATTGTACTGTGTGTATGATATCTTACCTGAAAACATACCCGACACCACAGCTCTGCTGTAAATCATGCTTTAAAACATTAGGAGATTAACTTTCCTACCAGTCAATTGCATTTTCAATGCCTTTTTATTTTTAAACATGGCTCTGCTAATTCCTCCACAGACCTTATAAAATGCTTTCCACCAAAATGAATGTGTGATAAATCTACAGCATTAGGCAACCTTCCTAGGGGAACTCTGTGTTTGTTTTCAACATTGCAGGTATTCTGGTTAAGTTCCCTTGATTTTCAAAATAACAAGTAAAAAACCAGTGGCGGAAGAGAAACTAATTAATAAACAAAACTGGTATTTCAATGGTTCCATTCAGCCATTACTGTTGACAATCTGGGTGTGCAGAAAATATGAGGTAAGGCCTCATTGCCCAGTCTTGAGTGAAGCAGGAAGGTGCATGCTGTTTTTAGTCAAGAAAGGTATGTGAAGTCAACTCTGGGAAAAACACTCTTAAAAGTAGCTCTTGCTGCTTAATATCATTAGACTATACATCCTAGAAATTTAGGCCACCTGTCTCAATTACAAATAAACATAGGTAATTATGTATTCATGTAGATGAACTCTTAATAAACTCAGACAGGCTTGCAAGGCTGGTGTCATTTTGTTTAGGTCCATGGGGACATTCACATCAGAAACTGACACATGGAGAAGTATTTAAGGGAACTGGGTATTTCTTTAAATCCAAAAATAAAAGCCTTCCAATAAAAACCTAATTTGAATGATTCCTCTTTCTCTTACTGCTGAAGTGTCAAACACAGGTGCTTTGGAGGAATTTCTGGGGTACTGGACAGTGAAATGCTTTCCATCACGTATGGTATATAGCCACTGTAAATGGAGTGTGTCCTTTCACTCCCTTCATTGTTTCAGCATTTCTGAGCAATGGGGATAAGAACAGAGAATCTGTACTATCCTGAGAATGCTGAGAAATCATTCATTTTTTTCCCCTCTTAGGAGCTTTGAGTTTATTATTATTATGTTTAGCCAATGTACATAGTAAAAGTAGTCAATATTGGCACTGCTCACAAGCCCAGTGTCAAGATTAAATCAATTTCTATTCTTATTAGTATAGATTTTTATTTCTGATCTAAGAGTTAGTATGCTGGTTGTACTTACTGGCCCTTTTAATCATATGTAAAAATTAGAAAATGGGAAAAAAAAAAGTCACTGATTCATAACAAAAGAAAAGAAGTCAGATGAAGTAGTCAAACTACATTTCTAAAAAAAAAAAAAAAAAAAAAAAAAAAAAAAGTCGGGAAACTGTTTTTCCAGTAAAAATAAAACAAACAAAACCAACCCCAAATCTCTTGTTGGCCAAGAATGGAAAATGACCATTCCTTAGGTAAATGTTTAAATAGTTAAAAGAATGAGGGAAAGATGGTGACAGCTAAAATGTTTTGTTCATGTGTGATATAACAAGCTTTCTTTACAAGACAGGTGTAATAACAATGCAAGCCATAGGAACGCCCTGCCCTGTGAGTCAACAGACTGACAACATGGCAATTATTTGCCTGTTTAGAACAAGCAGCAGCAAATGGTTTGGCTACAGGAGATGGAACTACAGGGCTAACATGGGTAAACAAACTGGAAGTATGCATGCTGGAATATATCCAGGATGCCAGGTTGTTAGCGCTTCTAGCTCTATGATAAATACTATAAATACTGTATTGGCCACAAATAAGGCAGAATTTTATGTTTTCCAAGATTCCAAATTAATCACAGAAGGCATTATAGAGACCTAACAGCAGTAAATACTGTTTCACCTGTCATCAGCTCTTGTGGATTATGGGAAAGGTGGTGGGTTTGTGATTGATGCTCTACAGAGCCAATAGCACATTCCTGAGCCAACAGCACATTCCTAGCCTTGCAACCCTTCCTGCCTCTTTTGAACGTCTCATTCTAGCACTTACTCCCTGTCTGACCCTGTTATCCCAGTAGTTTGTAGATGAAGGCAATTGAGAAAAAAAAATCTTTCTGAAGCTGTAAAGAGTGTCTTACTCTGCACTGGCTTTATGCAAAGACCACTCTTCCCAGATAAGAGCAATCACCCAGAAAGCCAATCAGTGACAAGCAGCACAGTTTAAATTCATACACACACCCTTAATCCAAATTCACTTCCATAAGGAGATAAGCTTTCAGTGAGTTCACTAATCAACCAGTATAAATGGAGAAGGTGGAATGAGAGGTGTAGTTTCACTACTTAGTTTATTTTCCAGGATTTATATTTAATTTAAATCAAAGGTAAAACAAGAGAAGTCCTCCCATGCTAATTTACATCAGAAACATTTCTTTTTTAACAGATCGGCATTTGCTGATAAGCTCAGTCAAAAAAAAAAAAAACCAAACCAAACCAAACCAAAAATCCCAAAAAACTAAGAACTAAGACATAAAATGGCTGAAAAATTATGATATACTTGAACCACACAGGACATACGGTGATTTGCAATATATTTGATATGCTTTGACCAAAACCTTGCAGCAACTATGCTAACACCTGCCTCTGCAGAGACTCACACTTGGAGAGTTTTCCTACTGATGGTACTAAAGGTCCCTTATTTTGTCAGAATAAAACCTGAATGCTGCTAGTTTTAAACTATTTCTTAAGAAGTTTGTTGCACAGGAGCATTTCTGGATTGTGAACCTGAGTTACAGTTTAAGAGGGAGGATATGGGTCCATTGTCTCTGCAACAAACTTGCTTCTTTAAGTCTGGGTCATTTTTACAGGAAAACAGTCCTTGTATAGTAGACCTGGTTTTGTATCATTGCTGTTTTATCACCTCCAGTGAACACACTGAAAGCCTTTTGCGTCAATACCTTTTTGCGGTGTTGGCCCTTATGATCTTCCACTGTAAGTGTTTTGAGCAACAGGCTGCAGGGCTTCTCCAGATCCCATGTAGATCATCTGCTTCTTCCCTAGGTCACTCCTGTCACTTACACTGACACGGCAAACTTACCAAATGCATCAATTTTTTCACATTTGACTTGAAGGTCACTGGTATGTGATGAAGAAGACTCAGGGCTGGACATGTATAGGAAGAATGAAGACTCTAGCGCCTTAAAAGCTGTTCGAAAGCTCTTGATCAGTTACAGAACATATAAGTTTTGTCTGGTAGTGCTTTGTCCTGTTTTCAGAAATGCAGTGACTTTAATTTGTAGCTGCTTCCTTGTAATTAACTAAGTACAAAAGCTGAACCCATGGAAATTGTACAGTAAACACTGCTGCTTACTGGTATACGGGAAAGAACAATGAGAGCACAGACTCCCATGCTAAAACCTAAGAGCAGCACGATATATTGTATTTTGGGGTGATTCCATTGTGCTGGCATTTGATTTAGGGAGAAATAGTTGCTTTTGCCAACACAGAAACAAATTTTCTCCTGCCATTATGTTTGGGCCCCTTTTCACCTCTCCTGCGTAGAGTGTTTGCTGAAGTCTGTCTGGCCAGTTAAGCAGGAGGTTAGCTGGGCTGCAGCAGACATGTGGAAAGCAATTTAATGATTTATTACCTCTATTGAACATGGGTTTTGAAAAGCAAACATTGTCCAGTGCAATATCACCACTAGTGACACACAGCAGTTTGCTTCTCTAATGTTTTCCTTTAGGACCTCACGAAACATGGCAGAATACCAGTGGAGTAACACTTGGTCCCACAGGACGTGTAATCCTGAAAATAAAATATGGCTAAGCTAGGATGAAGAAGATGGGGTCAAATTTTCTGCAGTATGAGCACCGAAGAGAGTCTGAATTTCTGACAGTGAATTTCAAACAACATGTGATTTCATGAAACAGAGAGAGTCTTACAAACCTCCACAGCTCCCTGCCAGGCACAGCAAAAAAAGCCAGATTACTTGATTTAATTTCAGGCTTTGAGATCGGCACATTCATGGTAAAGAAAGAGTCACACATAAGTTAAGGGGGCACTCAGTGTCATTACTGTAATTATAATAGAAATTATAAAGCTAGTGCTAAAAATCCAGTGTGGGAGGTGGGTAAGGAACACTAGTTCAGGATAAAAGCTACGTTAAACACTCAATCTGGCAAAGGTCCTGGACATGCCACTGTAGTCATGATTTATTTCAAATCAGGTACTGAAAGCAAGAGGATGAAGTTTAATTTGGCTCTCTGGACAGAAACACGCCAACAGTTCAGAACATGTCGTTCAAACAGGCAACATGGACTTTAATGTGCACTGAAAGTATCAACATGGCTCTCTTGACTTGTGCCACTAAAACTCATGCAGTTGGTTTGCCCAAGAAATTTACTGTGAACCTCAAAATGGAAGAGAGTTCTGAGGTCAGCAGATTCCCTTCTTGTATCTAGAAAGAATTATATCAGGTAATCTCTCATAAGTGTATCTCTACCTTAAACCAAATAGGTTTTTTGGTGTTCCCTAAGAAAAATTATTACAGGGCCTTATATGTTTGATGGCTTACAAAACATATCTTATTTCAAATTAAGGAAATAAAAACAAATACCTCTGTAAAACCTGTTGATTGTTCCACCCTTCTTGTATTGACTTTCTGGATACAGATGGTGCATGCATCAAAATATGCAAATGGACTCTTTATCTTTCACCTGAGAAAGCTGTTAGCATCAGATCTATTTGGTTCTTTACAAACATTTGTATTTACAGACATTTTACAGAAGAACTATGGTTGTATGCAAGATTAAGGAGAAATATAATGCAGAACACATAAAACAACAGGATCGTTATACAATCAAATGGATGTAGAACTAATACATCTAATGTTTCACTATAAACAAAAGAATAACTCTCTCTTCCCACCATTTCTTTATTGTCTGAGTTCTGTTGACTTCAGTGAATTTTGTTCTGGCTTATATTGGCCTAAGTAAAAGCAGCAACACCCACAATAACAACAGGATGGTTTCAAATAGACTTAAAGGGTAACACAATCAGCAGTACTTAATATTTTATCACTATTTATATATGTTATGCTAAAAGTGATGCAAAGTTATCCACATTAAAATGTTCAACAAGTGATGATGTAAATATATGGAGAGAATACCATTAGTAATATGAGGGTACTAGACTCTGATGCAAGCAAAAGGAAAAAAATACAAATACAAAAATAAAATAAAAAAAATACATTTAGGAAATCATAAATTATACCTACTAAAATAATAGACCATTTTAGAATAGTTAAATCTACCCATAAGAAGTATAAATAAAATTCTCATCATGCTAAATATTCTGCTATTTTATGAAATGGAAGACCATCAAGACTTCACTTTCAAAACTGGCTTAAAAAATATTTTTTCTCCACATTTCTCTTAAATCCAAAATGATTCTCATTATATCAAGACAGTGTTAACCTAGGTTTGACATATGGTCAAACTGCGCTGCTCTTTTTCTTAAAATGTCACCTTTGTGGATGCAGTTTAGTCAAATTATCAAAATATGAGAAAGCATCTCAGTACCTTTAGATGTAACATAGACTTCTGACTTATAATCTGTTTATAGCTTCACTGTATTAATTCTGCTCTCTAGATGTTGTAAAGCAAAGATCAAGACTTACCAGAGCAAATGAACTGGCACTTTATAAAGCTTCATTTCTGGAATGCCTGCAGTACTCCAGGCTATTCTTCAAAAGCCAGAACACAAATAATATTTTTAATATAGCAGTATAGTAATCTAAGTCAAAGAGTTTTGTTTTGTTTTTTTTAAATCACTTTGGGAGTTTTTTATCTTGACAGTTTGTCACATTTAAAAATACCGCAACAGTTTCAGACCAAGGTTATTTTCTGACACAACGATTCAAAACTATGCTCAAAGAAAAGCAGGATTTGTGTAAACAAATAGGATGACATTCTGAACGTTTGTAGTGAGCCCAGGAGTAACAATGTCACTGAAGGGGAAAGGCAGATTTGCAAGAGGTTTCTCCTCCAGTGATGTAATTATGCACAAATTGCTGTAACTTGCAGTTACTTGGCTAATATTTTGTAGCACAAAAGCCTGGGGTATGGTTCTTCAAAATGGTAGAGACCAGCTGTGAGTTATACAAATACAAAACCAATTGGTATTCCTTGGCAGGTTAGAGACAAGAGGCCCAGAAAACAAGCAAGGAGGGATTTTTGATAATGGCCCTGGAGGTACTGGAGTAGCTTTCTTTTCCTAAAAGGGATGCAGAACACTGCCATGTTTTTCACTTTTATTAAACATAAAATCCCCCAAAGTAACTATTAGTGATTTTCAGCTTGGTGAAAGTAATTGCTGTTTGTGGCATGTTCTGATAAAGAGCGTGTCTCTGTAGAGAAGAACAACACATAGAGTCACAGATTCATAGAGTGTTTTGGGTTGGAAGGGACCTTCAAAGATTATCTAGTCGAATCCCCCTGCAGGGGCATCTTTTGCTACACCAAGTTGCTCAGAGTGCCATCTAACCTGACTTTGAACACTGCCGGTGATTGGCCATCCACAACTTCCATGGGCAAACTGTTCCAGTGCTATTATAAAAACCATTTTTCCTTATCTCCAGTTTAAACCTAACCTCTTTAAATTTAAAACTGCTGTCCCTTGTCATGTCACTACAGGTCCCGGTAAAAAGTCTTTCTACATCTTTCTTATCAGCCCCCTTAATATATTGAAATGTCGCTTTCTCTTCTCTAGGTTGAACAAACCCAACTGTCAGCCTCTCTTCATAGGAGAGGTGCTCCAGAACTCTGATCATCTTCATGGCCCTCTGGAACTAATAGCTCCATTCTTTCTTGTGTTCAGGACTCCTGTGCTGGATGCAGCACTCCAGGTGGGGTCTCGCCGGAGCAGAGTAGAGGGGGAGAATCACCTCCCTCAACATGCTGGTCACACCTCTTTGGAGGCAGCCCAGGATGCTGTGGCTGTCTGGGCTGCGAGTGCACACTGCTGGCTCATTTCCAGTTTTACATCCTCCAGTAGCCTTAAGTCCTTCTCTGCAGGGCTACTCACCATTAATTAATCACCCAGTCTGCACTGATACCAGGAATTGCCCAATACATCTTGCAGCCTGGAGTACAACTCTCAAGGAAGCAGGAATGGCTTGTAGTTGTAGTAGGTGTAGCTTAGAGAAGGTTTGGGAGGGCAAGCGGATTCAGAGAGGGTACGAAAGATAGGGGTTGAGCCTGCAACAGGAATGCAGGGAGGGAGAGAAGGAGCAGGGGCTTCCTGCAGCCAAGAGCAGACCCAAGGCCAAATCTGAGAGGTGAGGGAGAGAATAAGGCTTCCTAGGGACCCTGAAGAGACCTGGCAACTCAGAGGTGCTGACAGGGGCTGGACTGGGGGAAAGCACTTACTCTTCATGAACACAGCTGACAGGGGACCTATTTAACTGAACCTTTTAAAATCAGATTCGCCCAACAGCTCTGCAGTCCCTCTCAGGGTCATCCTATTGCAGATGATTATTTTGTACTCTAGTAAAATCCAGCTATAAGTATCTGGTGGGTTTTGGTGGGGTTTTTTTTGGTTTGGTTTGTTTTGTTTGCTTGTTTTGTTTTGGTTTTGGTTTGGTTTGGGGGAGTTTTTTATGTTTTTGTGATTTCCCCCCCCCCAGGGGAGAGCCCTTTTTACTTTAAAAACATTTCACTTCTGTGAACCAGCTGCCTAGGGATCCTGTCACACCACGCTACTGCCACATCATAATACCACTTTCAACGTCCGTTTGTATCAAATGACAGGTTGGGGTTTTCAGAGAAAGCAAAGGCTTTTCTCACTTTCAGATTCTGCTGGTGTAAGCATATATTTCACTCTCAAGGACAGTACTGACCCATCTCATGTCTCCAGCTGTAGTGCAGACTGAATACATAATTGATTTGGTTTTCCCTCAAAGAAAACCATGCAGACAAAGCAGGATCTGCCAGTCCAGTCAGAATCCATTAGCAACAAAGATTACATATTTCAATGTTTGCTCTGTTGTTTTGACTGCAGGAACAAGGAGAAACAGTTCTAAATTACTAATAATCCCTTGCATGCATTATTAACAGACTATTTTGTTCAAATAGTTGGAGCCTGCAGTGTTTTACAAGTTCCATGTACAAAGTAATTTATCTTTGCTGATGATAATGAAAAATTTTGCTATTTATTAGTTTGTTGGGAAAATCTTTCTCAGGCAAGGCGGCCCACCTTATGAGGGAAATTAAAGGTATAGTTCGGTTTTAAAGTTGCAATCAAAAGGTTGATTAAAAAAAAATAAAGATTCCTGAATTATCACAGAATATGCTGAGTTGGAAAGTACCCACAAAGATCATCGAGTCCAACTCTTAGCTCTGTACAGGACTGTCCCCAAGAGTCACATATTTATAAAATAGAAAGTAGAAGAGAATCAGGCCCAAAGCTATTAGAAACCAGGGAATTCAAAGTGATACACTACCCTTGAAATAGAACTATATTATGGAATCCCCCAGTACCTGTGAGCAAGGGTGATACTACACAGTGAAGCAGAATTGTTCATCAAATAAAATAACTCATTTTTATAGAACAGACAATTTTGCTACCAGAAGTGCCATGCTATTCCAGGACAAATATCAGCCAGGTAGCCCCAAGACAGAGTGGTAACCCTCATGTCCAGGATGAAAAGAAACTCCTTTCACCAAGTCATATTCTGAAGTGAAAAATCAACATCAAAAGCAAGCAGCTTAAGTTATAAATAAAAACACATTAGGGAAGTCGAGCACACTCATAAGCATTGCTGTGAAAACAAAATATGAGACTGATGGGAAACCTTTGGGTTTTTTTTAACTTGGCTGCTGTTTGGTTTTTTTTTCTGATGTTTTTCGAGTCACTGAGTTTGAGGGAAAGGTGAATTAATAGGAATAGCTTCTGTTTCTGCCAGAAATTTTTGCATGACTGGTAACTGCATACCTAATTATTCCATTATGAAAGTATGGTTGTAGGATGAGAATGTGCTTGAAACTGCTTTGCCTTTTACAAAGGCTCTAAGGGTCATTATTATCATCTAGTATGAACAGCACAACATAGGATACAAAAATGTCACCCAGTTAACTACTTGCTCCTGGAAGGGCACAGGTGTCTCTAGGAAGATGTGCAGTGCGATTGATTTGATGAGGGACAAGAACAAACTTTCCCACTGGTGCTACAAGGGCTGTTCTGGTTCTCAGGCACAGACTCCAGACAGACATTTCCCCATAGAGAGCAGCACTGCAGGCTATAAAAATGCTTTGAAGGATTTTACAAAGCAATTATTTAAGAAAAAGTGTGATGATTTGTAACACTTCCTGAAAATTTTCCCGGGGTAACAGTGAAGAAAGATGGATTTATAGCATAGTTCACATACCCAGGAAATCATTTCCATGCCTAACCTGAAATTTGAGAACAACAGAGAACATCATCAAGAGCAAGCAGAAAGTTTAAGCAACAAGGTACAACTAAGTCAGGGTGCTTGGGGATGTTAAGGTGTGTGCACTGGTCCTTGAGAGAAATAGCTATTGGGGAAAAGCTAATTCCAGGCCATAAAGTAGCAGCTGGTATGGCTACACTGCACTTTAGTAGCCTTTTGTTTATAGAACAATGCTCACTGCAGGTCAGATTAAACTCCGGGTTTAAGCCAAGTTTTTATGGCATTACAGGAAATAGATCAGTCAATATAGAATAATGTCTGGATATGTAAAGAAGTGAAGTCAAGATGCTGTAAAGGAGTGGTAATGGAACTTGCCTCATGATTCTCTTTGAACAGCAGTGTAGGGAGAGATTAGGACATAAACCATTTCAGAGCTGGAACATGAAAGTGTTTATGCAGTTCTTCAATGGCCTTCAGATATTGACGCTGACTATAACTTGCTTATAAACACATAGGAATGACACCAAACTCACTGCTAATTTAGCCCAGTTTTAAGCTCTCTTTGATTTGCTGGTGTCATGCTAAAGGACACCGATGTAGGTCAAGATATGACTCATCCTGTGTCAGGGTTTAGAATGAGATCAGTTACTAAGGGCTATACTTAAAACACCAAAAAAAGAGTACAGGGAAAATTCAGAAGACAACTACAAATGTTACAAACAAGATGAAGCCCTCTACAAAGAACATCAAAAATAATGAAAGTGTTCTTAGCATTACTCTTATTAAAAATCAGGGTGAAAGGTCTTTCACTGAAAGTGATGATAGTTGAGATGTTCAAGGTAGGATACAGAGTTGACAGAATTTGCAGTAAATATCTAATGCTTCCTATTACTAATATATAACATTGGCATTTGGGATCAACTTCTTACATTGCTTTAAAAGATTGAGGTGAAGGAGGGCTGTACTCAGACTGCCAAGAAAGTCAAAAGAAAGAGGGATGGAGGCATTTCCAGATGATAGTTGAGCTGAGGTGAGGTGCATAGCAATTTTCAGTAAGTACACAGAGAGATTACAGTGCCTCAAGTCCTGATTTACACATAAAATTTTTTTTTTTTTTTTTTTTTTTAGGTAAATGGGATGAACCAGAGCCTTCCTACTCAGTTTTCCTTGATTTCTTCACTCATATCACTGGAGACCCCACTGGACCAGATCCTCTGGAGAATCAGTAGTTAAGTAATTTATTTTTTTGGAACAAGGAGGATAGTTTAAAAACAGGCCTTCACACAAATCAAGCTCAAGTGAAACGGAGATATCTATGACCAGAAGTGTCAACTCACAGTTACATAAATCCACTGCACAGATTCCCATTGAATTAAAATATATATATGTATATACTAAATCCACCGAGTATCAATTAAACTGCCTTACAAACTACTGATGACACCTGGACACACCTTTTAGAGAAAAGTTAAGTGTGTAAGAAATTACGACCTTTCTGTAGTTCCATGATGAAACTCTGGTCTATTCTGACAACAAGCCAATTATCTGGGCACATCTCTGATGGGGTTACTTTCCTAAGAGAGGGATTTCGATTGTCAAAGGTTTAAATGGATGTGAGAATGGCCTTGTACACGGCAAACTGAGACTCTACTGTGGCCCTAAAGATACTGACTAATCAGATCCTTTGAAGTGTAAAAACAAGAAAGATTTTCACAACTGCTACCTTTGTCTCGGTGTCTTTGGAAAATTGTCACAGTTCTTTCTGCTAAAGGATGTTTGGGATGCCAGACAAAAGTGTGTAGCCCTGGGATTGCAAATACTATGTTGTATATCCCTGCAAAAAGGCTTTATGAATTTTAACGTAGCACTCACATGCAAGAAACAAAGGCCTACCTTTATTCTTATATTAGATCAGGAGGAAAATATAACCAAGACCAAGAACATGTCTTTGAACACACGAACCTGTAGAAGCATCAGTCCTTAGTCTCCCCCTTAGGCAGACCACTCAGTGCTTAGTCTCCCCCCTACCTGAGAATCCATCGAATTTGCCAGATTACTTTCTTTTCGGGTTCCTTACTAATCAGACAACTTTCCTGAGTGATATTTAGACAAATTTTTTCATGTTTACCTTGCAACTTTCTAATTGTTAAGCTAGTACGCTGAAACAAAATGGGCGCAGCATTCTTTTAAACAATCCCTTCTGTATTAGAGGGCATTTTCAGTTCACAGTCTTTGTTTTCAGCTCGAGATTCTAGATATCAGAATAGATTGTTATCGATACAGTACGCTGTAGATAACACTACAGGTCCTATTCCACCGCCAGGGGATCTGCTCAGTGGAAAACTAGGTCAAAGAACAGTGCCTCTCCCCAAATAAAAATCCAGAGCACACCTTGACCTTTCCAAACCTCAAACCAATAGGTAAGTCAGAGTTCATGTCATAATGACAACCCAGACTCAGAGCACACCAGTAAAATGATAGTGTCTTAGGACTTTTCACCTGACATGAGGCAGTATCTCCAACAAATATTTATTTTAGCAATATGGGACAGTACTTCCTGGTGTGTTGCCTCAGAACTGCTCAGTGACTTGGGAGTACCATCCTTGCATGATAAGAAAAGAATGGCTACAGGCTGAAACCAGCTGAGCCCTGGCCCAACTGGCTCAGCTGAGCACTGGTTCTCCTGGGGTTACCCTATTGAAGTTTATGCTGGTGTAAAGAATTCACGCAAAAGGAAGAAACAGTACTTGGAGCAGTGCCACTGATTTTTCTTGAGTTACGCCAGGGAAATATTTGACTTCCAGAGACCAGTCAGTAACAGGAAGAGATGGCTTTGGGCTACAGATGCAGGCTTGACTGTGCACACGTGAGAAGCAGCCACACAGCAACAGCAGCTGGATCATGGTCAAATCAAGCTCTTACAGGCAAGTTCTCCTGGAAGAGCCACCTGCATTTAACTTTGCCCATTCTGGTGGGGAGCTTGTGGCAACAACCTAAAGAAGGACACAGAATTTAGTTACAGTCCAGCTTGGTCTGTGCAAGCAGCAGTGATGCTGTTGCATGCAGAGGCAGTCACTGAGCAAGAAGGGCCAGCTTGTCAATGGGGTTGGTCAAACAGCCTTCAGGCCGATTTGTTTCTCTGCATTTGGGGTGTGGCAGGTGGGAAGTGGGGGGTGGGAAAACGTCTGACCCATTGACTGTCTCTCAGATGAAGAAGCTGAAAGTTCTCATTAAAAAGACTTTACCTTGCTTGTAGCTAAGTAGGACTCTGCACCTGCAAACAGAGGACCAGTGAGTTCTCTCTAATACCCAGTCATCAGAGCTCTAGGTAGTATTGCACAGGACAGTTAGATGCTGGACTGAGTGAGTACATGAAGTGTCAGGTGTAACTGGGAATGAAGAAGTAGCATGTGAAATTTCATATGATCAAAAGCATCCTGGAGATGGAAATACACCTTTGCTTCCAGCATTTCACTTGCCTGAAAAGCAAAATGCCTGCCGAAAATTAACACGAAAGTGTGCCTTTAAATCAATGCCATTCTCAGGTTCTGTGTAAAACCTCATCATCACTTAAACAGGCAGGAGAATAGAAATCTATTTTGGTAAGATGAGGTTGTGGTTTATTCCCTCCTCCCACTTCAAAATAAGGGAGAGATGCGAAAGGTTCCTGATCATGTTCTTGCTAAGTCATCTTGCTGAGAATGATTGATTTGTGGGGTTGGTTTGCAGGTCAATTTGCATGAGTATGTATATGACTACTTACAGAGTCTGTTTCCTAATCTGATGACAAAATGACTCAAGAGTGACCCCTTCTCCCTTAGGGAAAGGCAAGGAGGAATGAAAGGAATACCTTTTTTTTTTGTTTTGCTGCTATTCTTTGCATTGTAATAACATGCATGTACTTAATTTGTATCAATAAAAACAGTTTTCTGGACTAATGTGAAATTTATGCATGAGCCTCAGTGTCAAGCAATTGTAACGTGTGCCTTCCAAGAGAGTTGCATTGCACTGACAGTAAACCAAATTATTTGGACATTCCTGTAATTTATAATCAAGCAAACTGACCGGTGCAAGGGCTGGGAATGGGAGAATTAGGTTCAAGTTGGTTATCTGTATGGGTCCCTTACTACTTCAGATATTTTATGATTCTATAATTCAAACTTTATCACAAACACCTGTTTGTCAGATTTTGTGGTACATCCCTCTCAAAGATACCTGCGGTGCACCTATTTACACTGTGATCGTTAGGTACACACAGCCTCTCTTTTATTGTTTATAAGGAAACAGAATAAAAGCAAAGGGTGAAATTCACCTCCTGTGACTTCAGCTGTCTAACCTGGCTACCCTGGCTCTCAGAACCTCTAGTGCTGAGAAACTGATACCTTCCCAAGGGCTCTTATACCAGTGTTAGGCTGAGACAAATCATTCCATAAAGAGGCTGGACTCCCATGCCTGTTCAAAGTTAAGGATTCCCACCATTTTAAGATCAGTAAACAACAGTACACCTCAAAGTAACCTGACGTCAGCTGAAATAATTTATTATGAAAAAGAAGCAAACGAAATATTTGTTGGGGCTCAAGAGCTGCAACATTTTAAAAGAGAAAGCTCAAGTTTAATGTATTTCATATCTACTTTGTCAGTTCATATGCATTCGCTTCAAAACAATTCTGAAGACCCCTGCACAGCAGGTTCCAGGACACTATCTAGGAAAGTCACAGTCTTCAATTCTCTTTCAGGTCACAGAAGACCAAATTACTCAAGTAACAGAAGCATCTGCCTTCCTTGAGTACACTGAAGGTATTGTCGGAATATTCTTGTCACTGTCCACATCAGATACTGCCACCAGTTGCATTGGACATGCCAGCTAGGAGTCAATTATTTATAACACAAATCACAGTCGTGTAACCAGTAGTGAGACTGAAGTAACAATTCAGAGTTTGATGCTGGCAAATAATAAAAAACCCCCAGTGAGATAAGGACTCCCAATAAGGATGTATATATTCGTTTTGTAGTGTGTATGCAAAAAACATGGTTTTACACTGATATAGTGTATGATATAGTGCTCACTGTGCTGAAGGAAAACAAAAAAGCACCTTGATTTCCTCCTGTGAGCCATTCACAGTCAAAGTAGGTTCAGGACCACTGGGGAGAACACAAATGTGGCCCTGAGCCGAGTCCTGCCTCTGTCTGAACTGCAGCTGTGGAAGTGATTGCTGTTTCCCTTCTAAGGGAAATGAAGTGATACATGTGGTCATGGTTTTACAATGTGCACTTTCTTCAGGCAGGACTTTTGAAAGGCATCACTGTCTTGAGAGTGTCTGGCAATAACCTTAGTTTATACACCAGTGTGGGATTAAAGACATTAGCCACTTTGCCCCATTAGCAGCAACACTGAAACAGGAGAACAAGTCCTCTTTGAAATGCAGTTTATTCTACAAACATTTAGAGTAAAATCTTAGCTAATTTCCGTAACTCCATATAATACCAGAAAGGAAAGCGCTAGTATGGTCATTTGAAGGTTACTCACAGCAGTTTTCTAAACTACTCACTTGCTAGGGAAGGAGTAAATGAGAGGCAAAATGTTTCCTTTAGTTTACATTCATGTTATCCTCTTTGGGCATTTTGTTTCCACGCATCCGCATTCATCTACATACACATATGTGAACTGGACCGTCTTATGCTTAGAGCAAACCAGTTCCACCTTCACTTTGTGACTTCTTTTTTCATGGCAGCAAATGCATTTGTGTTCCATTTCATTGGTCTCCAAGGAATACCTATAGAAATTAGGTTTTTCACATCAGTATGCTGCCTGTTATCTTCCCAAACTGATCCATATTTGCTGCTCGAAATAGAAGCACTTTTAAGGAGCTGAAGAGCAAACTTTTCCATCTATTTTTCTGCTTATTCATAACAGTTTTTCCTCAGGATGCCATTGGCTATTCAGGGCCAGATCCTCTGACACCAATGGGGAAAATCCCAGTAACTTTAATGGATTTAGGAGTAGGCCTATTTTGGCAAGACAGAAAAGAACAACTCATGCAGAGAACACAGGGCAGAAAAAAACTTCAGTAAACAACATGGCTGTTCAAAAACCACATAAGGACATATTTAAGAGCATATTTAATAAATTTAGCTGATGTCTTTCCAGAAGGACCTGTTTTCCTAGCTAAGACCGTCCTATCACACTAAAGACATTGCTAATGGCTGCTGTTCTGCACTCTCAGTTTCCCAAACAAGTCCTTTTAAAAAGCAGGAAGCTGCAGCCCACTGGTGACAAGAACCCAGGAAGACCAGCCATGGGGGAGGATATAGAAAGGTTTCCTACTTACACAGAATAGGTACTGCACATCCCTTCACAGAAGGGCACTGGGACTGGAGCAGCTGATTTACAGTTGTCATGCACGATATACTGCTCTTTCACGTTGCGTTTGCATTTGTGCGGCAGGTCGATACCTGAGCAGAAGAACACTTCTGTTAGACCTTTTCAGACTGGGGAATAAATGTTTTGAAAGGTATCTGCTAGTAAACCAGGGGTAGATCATCCTAGTAAAACTTTTTACAGTTCAAATGCATAACTGAAACCACAACTGAGAGTGCAAAGAGGCAGGAATTGAGTAAAACAACTTCCTGCTGGTCCAGGTATTTTTCCACTTGTGGACTAGCTTTATCAAGCAAAGATACTGTTGAACCAAGATCTAAAGGAGACATGAAGCGTTCAGGTTTTACTAAAATTGCTATAAATTACATTTGTGACTCTATTACAACCTAAGATTTCTGAATGGATGCTACAGAAAAAAAAAGACCTTCCTTTCTATGCAGTTATCCAATGGAAAAACACAAAGAATATTTTCTACAAATTTTTGTATCAAGAGGATTTTTCAAAGGAGATTAAAAAAAATTATTGTCCCTATTGAAAGAATGTGGCAGATTTTTAGTCATCTGTGAGGTAAAAAACAATTCTGGTGCTGTAAAATTGTCTTCCAGTCTATGGAAACTGCAGACTCTCAGAGCATGCAGAAACAGGACTACAAGCAGGAAGAACCAAACAGTATTGGAATAGAGAATCAGTGATGTAATGCACTCACATGTCTTACAGCAGCCATCTGAAGTCACATCAACTGTCCCCTGTATTGAAAGTAACCAGAACAGTTAGGTAAGATGCAGGTATTGCTAAGGAGAGAGTACAATTATGAGAGTTCCATTATATTCCCTTATCTCTAATCAATGCAGATCTCTCATCAGACCTATTTGTGTACCAATTATATATAAAACTGCTTAAAAAAACCTAAACCAAACCAAACCATCCAGCAAGGAAGATTTTCTTAAATTTTCTTAAAACTGTATACCCTCCTACAAGCCAGGTTAGATGTCCTGGCCTGACCTTATGCAGGTCTTATTGAAGCCAGCCTAAGAACCCCAGCCCCAGAGAATGACAGCTGCTCCTTGATTGAACAGCCTGGCCTACGCAGAGCCTACACCAAAGCTAATTCAAGTACATGGCTGTCCTTGTCCCTGCTTTGATTTTCAGATCTGCTGTGAAGTCCCAAAAAGCTTCTGAAAGTTACTGGAAGCAACTAATAGATGAAAACCAGGGTGTGAATGATACCCCTTGCTCATTCATATTCCAATTCTTTGCTTAATGATACACTACGTATCAGAAGACACCATGTTCATCAGACCCCCAAGGATCTATGGTGAATTACCATTTGTTCAATTGCATTTTGTAACACTGATGTTTCTCAAGTGATGAAAAATGCCACCTTGCTATTGCCCTAATACCCTTCGCTTTCAAGTTCCAGTGCTTATCCCACAGCAGTGTGAACTGTGTGGGTTTGTTTGCTTTACTGCCATGGCACACTTCATTCAGGCTGAAAGAGCACATTTCCTTCAAACAAGGATGATCAGCTCAGAAAGATCAAGAAATACTAAAGCGACTCATGCAAAACAGTAAAGATAACTCCCAGGCCAGCAGCATTATGGCTCACTCCTGAAGTCTTTTTCTGGCTGTAAAATACTTACTGGCACACAGTTTGCTTCTTCAAATGGTAGGCAGACTTTTACTGTACTAGTCAAGGAAAACTGGCCCGCTGATTCAGTGCATGTGTAGTGAGTACAGTTATCATATGGATCTTTATAACTCTTTCCAACCTGATAAAAACAGGAAAAAAACCTCCAAGCCAATATAATAAAGCGATAGAAATAGAATACTGCAACAGTAATACAACCAATGAACTGGCAGAGGGACTGGGTTGTTCATATTACTCTGAAAGGGCTGAGATGTCTGCAACTCACATCTTCAAGTTCTGTACCAAGCTCTCCCACCACCAGCCTATGAAAAATCCCTTCTGTAGCCACCCAGGGGAAAAGAATGAGAAGGTGGTAGCAGTACGAGCATAGAGGTATAAGGAGAAATGCCAGAAGGTAGGTGTCTTAATGTTTGTGGGCTAAAATATACACAAAAAGAAAAATAACTCTTTTAAAAGGTTTGAACAGTTTTTTAGTAGATGGAAGAAAACAAAAACGTGTGAAAAAGGACAAAAGTCTTTGCAACAGAGGCAAATGGGTAACAGCAAAGCCTCCTTATGGAAAGATAAAAATTGTATATTGGAACAGGAGAATCTAGCTTGCAAGATTAATTATCAAACAATAAAAGGCTGAAATAGAAAATATGAAGAAGAGCTACCAGAGAAGCAATAGCATGCAAGACAATAATCACTGGTTGAAAAAAGATCATTAACCATTCACAGGAGGAGCAGACTGTAATAAAACCAAAGAGCTGGAATCATGGAATCATAGAATCATTAAGGGTGGAAAAGACCACCAGGATCAGCAAGTCCATCCTTTAAAGTCTTGGTTCATGACTACACAACTCTACACTCACAAGACATGGTGTATTACCTCAGGGTGATACCAAGTCACACTACCCCACAGCAGCAATGTCACTTAATTTCTGCCTCAGCAAATTCAGAACTAGTGGTACTAGAGCCATATGAGCTTGCTCACACTATTCACCCTTGTATGTTCATGGAAAGAAAATAAAACTGTTTCCAGATTGGAGCACTATCATTTGAAGCCTGTTCATGTATCTCTGCAAGAGCACTATTGCACAATGTCATCATTCCTTCCAAATTCTTTCTTGCTATTCCATGTCAATATAAAGGGGGTGGGGAGGGGAGGAACATGATTTCCATTCCTACCCAAGATACATAATTTTCAACACACTAGTGCCTGTGAGATGCACACAGCGGAAAGCAGCTGCATAAACAGCTACTTTTACTTTGGAAACATATTTTTACATCTCCTAGAGATCCTCCCAGCCTTAAATGCATGACACTGGGTAAAAGAATGCTGAGATCTTTTTGGTAATTCAGTCTTGTGTGCAGAGCAAGGGAGTGCTTACCTCAATGGTCACATTGCCAAATGGAAAATTTGCCACACATGCCACTTGCTGGCACTGGCTGCAGCACTGACCCTTCTCTTCCACATAGCGAAAGCCCTGTGAAAGTTTCCATTTATCCATGTTAACTGATGTCATAGTCATAGTCATGAAGCATCAGAGCTACACTGAAGATGCCAGAGGAAATGAGCCAACCTCCTGGTTTTATCTTTGTTGTCTTTAGAAAACTGTTGGAACCACTTTAAGCCTGACAAGCAAAGCTGGTAATTTTTCTCCCTTATGTAACAGTGACTACTGGACACTTCAGTTGCCATGAAGACCCTGTCATTGGGTATTCTTCTTCAGGCTAACACACAAGACAGGCGAGATATATTAATTCAGCATATGATTACTTAAACATTAATTCAGTGCATGATTACTCTGCCACCAGTGCTTGGTCTGATATCATTAGCCACAGGAACTATTGCTGTCAGACATGTTAAGATTCCCTCCCCTGTTTTTTAGGTATCCATTGGTCTCTGAGTAGATGTGGGTGTGGCTGGCTTCAGGGTAAAGGACAGTGAAAGGTTTTGTCCATTTTTAACACTGGTAGTGGGTCTGGCCTTACCTGGGCATGAATGAAAAAGCAACCACTCTGTTTATATTCAGTAACAGACTGAACTGGTTTTGTGCTGATTCTCACAAATACTGAGAAGCAGCAGAGTACTCTCAGCTCACAAGTACTGAGAACTGTCTGGAAAAATACAGACCTCTGCACAGTTTCTTCACAATCTTAATTTTTGATCTGACAATGGTCAATGCCAACAGAATGGCACAAACATCTTTCAGCAGTCAGATTTTAATGGGTTTGAAATAATTTTCACCTTAGGGCATCTTTCCAGAGGTGACCTCTTAAATTTGCTAAAGCAAAAAAAGGACTTTAAAAAAAAAAAAAAAATCTATCCTGCTATCTTGCAATGAGAAAGCAGCTACACTATGCCGGTTTCAGAGTATATCCCCTCTACAGCCATTGTTTTTGGTCAAGGAGGTGCTGACCTGCTGGCAGGTGGTTTGGCATTTCACTGGAAGACACTGGATGAGGTTGGTCTGTGTCTCAAGATCCTGCTCATCTGTGCACACACAGTTCTCACAGGAGTTTTTAGGCACCGTTGCTCCCGGCTGGAAGTATAGGGCGAGAGAGAAGGCAGGCCATGAAAAGAATTCAGAGGGTTCTAGAATAAACATTCCCTTGGACTATCAAAAAATTAATGCTTATGAAGTTTATTTTTGGAAGAACTTCCTGAAATGAATATTTCCAGATCTCTAAAACCTCACAATCAGTATCACAAAATGAACACAAGGCTGACACTTCCAAGTGCATCAATTATGTCAAATGAGTTATTTCATAAATTTCATTCATCTACTTTTGCTCAGTTTGACATAGAAATTAATCTTTCAACATTTAGTGAAGTTTAAAATTTGTATTCAATCATAATTCTGACCTATTGACTCTAAAACATGGGTAAGATCTCATTTAGTAAGCAAGTTACTGGTCTCTAGCATTACCTATTCAGTAACCTATCACAGAATCACAGATTGCTCGGGGTTGCAAAGGAGTTCTGCAGGTTATCTGGTCCAGTACCCATTTCCAATAGTACATAAGACTAATGGCAGGGGAAAATTACAGGCCATAATCCTGCTTTTTGTATAAGTATTGGCAATAGCAATTTCAGAACATTCTCACTCAGGCAGCATTAACTTGTGGAAAGAAGTGTCTGGAAGAAGACCTACCTTAAATTCAACCCCTTCAGAAACACATACACCTTTTGGTACTGTAAGAAAAAACAAAATGAAAAGGATGTGCTAGGAATGATGCAAATAGTTACTGTAGTCATCTTTGACTTGCAAGTGATTCAGAGAAGTCAAAGAGTAGAACTCAATAGCCCGCACAAAAGGGGAAAAAAAGTATATAATACATGGTCCTAATTGTTATTCAGAAGCCTACATATTATTCAGAAGTCCACATCTGCTGAGATGTTACACATGAAGTGGAAGGTAATTCTATATCCTGGAATTTTCCATAAGGTAAAATCTATTTACCTCATGTTTTTTTTACCCACACTTGAAAGTACTTGACCTTTTCTTCATTGTTAACCACCTTGCTGGTAACAAAGCCAGTGGGAAGCTGGCTTATGTGTGAATCCAGAAATACAACTTGGCATCAGAGCTTCTGGATGGGTTCAATTTAAACATCATTCATTATCTGATCAACAGCTTACACTCACTGAATACTGGCTGCAGAGAACCTACACCAGTTACTCCAACTCCAAAGGAAAAAAGAAAAAAAAAAAAAGCACCATTTGTAAAGGCTGATATGGAAGGGAAGAGGCTACCGCTTATGACTTTACCTCATTCAGCAAAAAATTAAATAATTCAAGGGATAAATAAAAAACACCTTCAAGAAACAAGGTACTTACTACAGGAGAAGATAGGACAACAACCATCCTCAGATATAGCAACCACTGGTTGGAAACCTAAGTCACATCCTGTTTTGTTGATAATGCAGGTTTTTATATCACATTCTGCAATAGATAATAGATAAACTAAGCCAAAACATCCCATCCAGTAGCGTTACTTGCAGACAAAGCTTGAACATCCAAGCAGTTGTGTAGAAATAGATGATTCTTGTATCACATGTTTTTGGAGTTTGGGACATGTTCAGGTGAAGTATCTCTAATTTTTCTCCACTGTAAAGCTCTTCCTGGGATATATATTTATGGCCCTTGTTCCTGCTTCTCTTCCCCCACTGGATGTCACCTCTAAGAAAACTAAACACACTTAGACAAGTGACAGGGAAACAAATTGAAGTAAAGACAAATGAGTCCAAGAGTGAAAAAATGAAGAGGCAGTGAGTGAGAGCCAAAGACGCAAAGGTTGGGACATGCAAGGCAAAGGACCTTGGCAATGTCCACTGCTCCCATAAGGCATCCAAGGAGCCTAATGGACCTCTTCCTAGTAGTCTGAAGGGATGAGGAACAGAAAAAACATCCCACTACCATTGCCGGGATCCCGGCCTGCATCTTGGTATGGTGACGGGAATGGCCAGCGTTAGGAGCAGACTAGTCCTGTGTTGTGGTGGGCATTTGGGACTGGGAGGATGCAAATGCAAAGGTGAGGGCAAGCACATGTCAGAAACGTCCACAGGAAGCCTTAGGGGAGCCTGAAAGAAGATCCTATCTTCCCTTACTGGAGGGGTCTCTGTGAAAGGATCACCCTCTCATCTCAGAAGGACAAGAGCCAGGGGATCCTGTGAAGCAGGTGATCCAAATGATCCATGGGTGATATTCCAATGTAAGTATCTGTCAGGTCATGGCACTAATGTAGAGTACAAGTTGGACTAGAGGAGTTCTGTTCTGATAGCAAGAGCTCCTGGCACATAGATAGAAGAAATGACCACTTCAGTGTGTTTATTTGAATCTGGTATCCCTGAGATACCAGATCTCAGTCAAGGATGACTGCTGAAGGCATGATGCCACATTATGACATGTGAATTATCTACTCACCACAGACAGTCTCTGTGCAGCATGGGTCATCCAGACGTGGTTTTATTTTGCGTACAAAGCCCTCTTTTGTGCAGTTGATGGGTGGAGATTTAGCACAAGGGCGGGGGAAGCAAGAGATATTCAAGGTTGCTTCATCACAAGTACAGTACTGACAGTCATGCTCCCAAGCCTCTCTAGGCTATGAAAACAATAAGGATAGCAGTTCAGAGAGCAAAAACTGGAAATATCATATCAATGAATGCCTGCTGCAAGACAGTGTAGGGCTGAGTTCAAATTCCAGAGGGAGGAGAAAGGAACAGTAAGAAAAAATGCTATTACTTGCCATCTTCCTTTGCTAGTTTATGTGTTTCCAGAAGGGAAGCCTGGTAGTTCTACCAAGAAACCAATTCCCACAAACTGCTATTTCTCCTTCTGTACCTCAAATGATTAAAAAACTTCTGCAATTAATAAAATCTGCTGGTTTTGTTCCCAGTGTCTTTGCAGTTCACGTTTTTAAGCTTAGAATTAAAAGAAACAACTCATGCAGCCATTTTTACAGGAGGTCACAGAACCCAGATATAGTATAAAGACAGTGTTTTCCTTTCTCTTACCTGTTTCACTGACCCATCTTGTGCAGGGCAGCCTATAAAATGAATTACATGTTACTTCAATGGCAACTGAACCGGGGAAAACAAGAGAAGCAGGAAGACAGGAATAGAAGGAAAGTCTTGAAATCTGAGAAACAACCACAAAGAGAAAGAGGAATCCAGAGTGCAAAGTCACAGGCTGTATACCCAAAAAAGTCTTCCCAAAAAAACATTCTCCCCTTTGTTCTTTTGAAAGTTGCACCTTCTGCATAAGAACAGGCAGAAACTATAAATCTGAAATGCTTCCAGCCTAACTAGAAAGAGTCAGTATCAAGGTCTCCCCAGTTTCCTCTGTATCCAAAATATCCCCCTTAATGTGCACTTCTAGTCAGGCTCTTACCCAACCCCCAAACCCTCCTTCCTCTTTCCCATCACACCATTTAAATTATTGCTTACCACAAACAGAAGCACAAATGCCATCATGATCATTCAGCAGAGTTTTCCCATCAGGACAGTAGCATCCCTCAACAAACACTGATGTGCTATTTTGGGAGGGGACGGTGTCCATAACGACTTCTCTGCACAATTAGAATATAAACAGGAATGAATGAGAGGCAGAAATGTAGCCCAGGGCAATCAGACACCTAAATCCCATGGGAATGTGAACTTCAAATTTCCCCGGCAGTTTTCACATCATGGACTTGAAAAATGCCTTAGGAAATGACCCACCTGCTGAAGCAAGTTTTTCTTCTTGCTTCACCGCATGGCTTGTACACCTGATCCCGAGGACAGATGGCCTCTGTGGAGCATTGCAACACACAAGTTAGGAAGTCCAGACCCACGTGTACCCTTCAATGCACAGCGGGCAAAGCACCCACGCTATCACAGCCCGCATCTCGTGGGTCTGCACAGCCCAGGTTGCTGCCCAGGGAGGCAGTCCCTGCACCTTCAGCAAGAGGGCCAATGGATTCAGCAAGGTCTAGTGACAGTACTGACAGTGCTCACCCCTGAATCGCGGGGCCCTCTGAGCAGGGCAAAGCACGCAGAGAGAAGAGGTGTGTTGCCATCTAGTGCCGAAGCTTTAGGAAACACACCGGACTCAGCTGAGATACTCGGGAGAGAACAAGGGCTTGTTTCCCCATTGTTTTGCATCAGTTCTGGACTGGAACAACCTTTTTATTTGTTCCCGCTTTTTTTTTTCCCCAGGTCCAGAGCAGCTCAGAAAAGATTGAAGCCCGATGATGTGGAGGAATATAAACAAGCATGTAGGTGAGAAACAGACCAGACTTGCTTCACCATCCAGCCTTACCACACTGGCCATTCGCCTGCCTCCTCCAGTCCACGCAGACCCCATGGAGCCCGCACAAGGCTGCGTACGTCTGCATGCTCTGGCACTCGGTGCTGGGGTGCTCTTCTGAGCACCCACTGGCCACACACGCCTCATAGTAGGGCTGTGGGGGGACCACGCCGTGGCACTCAGTCAGGGTCCTTCACAAAGCAACGACACAGACCTTGGGTGACTTTCAAGAAAGAATTCAAGAAGCAAACCATCCACACCCAGACAAAGCCTCAAGGTAAAGATACAACTACAAATGGCTCTCGTAGGCAATGTGCCCACACAGCTTAAATAAGAATGAGCTTTACCTCCCATTCTTTACAATGCTTTGAAAGCAAGCAATTTTATGTTAGACTGCAACCTGCAAAGGTTCCTGCACAGCCCATAGCTATAAAACTATATGCTGACATTTTCATATTAGCATGTTTATACATCCTGTTTTAAAGCACAAAATTATTTTAAAAACAGACACACAAGCTTACTATATTTTGACTCTGTTCTGTAAAATTCAGAGCTAACTCCTTGTTGGCTTCTCCAGAACTGACAGGCAGAGGGAGTGCCAAGTGGCAGACACTATTAAGGGAGGACTGATTTTGATGATGCAGCTGAAAAATGCCAGACTCAGAAACACTCACACATCAGTTCACTGCTCAGTTTCACATGGTATGCAAGGCTTCATATTTTCATCATATCCTATTATCAGTTCACCCAAGCTATGTAGCAAAACACTAAATTATCTTGTGGACTTATTCTTCTGATACTTTCAGGAGCTGTCTTACCAGATGATTTTACACAGATTAGAAGGCTCACAGCGCTGGTGATATTCAATCTCAGTTGGTTCTGAGACACCTGGATTGCAGTATCTGTTGGTAGGATATGGTACTTTCCAATCTAATGCCATGTCTTTGAAGGACTTGATAACCTTACCATTCCTCTTCATAGCATCATCAGACTTCTGGTTGGTGCAAGTACCTGGTAGCAATATCAAAGCAAAGTGAAAATTCAAGGTCAGCTGATGCCGATGAAGCTGTTTTAAGAGAACGTTTTGGAGGGAAGTTCATCTCCTTGGGGTCCTGGATAAGTTCACAAAAACTTTTCTCAGGAAGAGAAGGCTAGAAAAAACAGTTTGCCAGTTACTCATGAAAACCAGAACTGAGATGTTGGTTGATATATTTTTCTGGGTGGCCAAATCAGCTGAGATGGCTCTGTCTAGGAAAGGCCTGTCCAGACTTTTTTATGTTCCCATATGGAATATATATGTTCAAGAGCGAGGGCTTAGAAAAAGTCTGCCTCCATTCACCAACAGACTGCAAACAGAATGAAAGGATGTGATTCAAAACTCCATCTCCTGACAGTGTCTTTCCACTAAATAGTGATAAATTTATTACAATTTGTGAAAAATAGAAATCAATGGAGTTGCAAGCATTTATAGATGTTTACAAGGGGATGAGTGAAAGAAGGAGGGAAATTTATTGCATTGATTATTGTCAGCTGATGAGGACACTCACCACATAGTCCCCTGGTATTATTATAAAACTTTCCAAAAGGGAGTTTTATGTAAAATGCAAGTTGACTGTAGGAGACATAAACCTCTAATTCAGGTATTTCGATTATGGCATAAAGTCCAGAACTGCTTATCCTGATACCATTCTTGGAAATGTCTGGAACAACTTTTTTATTGTTAAACAAAATCTAAAAAGAAGAGAAACAAAAGGTCTCTATGAATACTCTTCTGTTAAGTAAGGTAAATGATCTGTGCAACTTGAAAGCAGAGCAGTACAAATTTGGACCTTAGGTGCACCAAAGTAAGTCTTTCAAAGACAGTAATTTAAGCAGTTTCTAAGATTCTTTTTAATGTCATAATTCATATTTGAATGCTCGTATCAGGATAAAACCCACAAGTTTGAGTTATGTCTTAATTTCCTGCATTTTTAGAATATAAAAATTCTTGTTGATACAAAGCAAAAAAGAGAGAGAGAAAACAATGCAATTACATTTCCTACCCATTCCATATTTTACAAGCTTCATCCTTTGTCATGGCAGGACATTTGGCAGTACAGTAAACTACAGCAACTACAGCAAAATAATATTGAAAATTCATTTTAATACAATACTTTACCAAGTTTGTTATTTTTCCATGCTCCATTGCTTGTGTCAGAATAACAGTAGAGTTGGAGTAAAAAATGATAAGGGACATTGAACAAATTGCTCCATCAATGGCACCACAGTAGTAGTTGTCTATGTGAATCCAGAAATTGTGAGAGTCAGGATGAATTGACTTCACAAGGACATAGGTGCAGTTTTCTTTAAAATGATAATATGTTCCATCAAAAGTCACATAATGCTCATTTCCCCATCCACTGCAAATACCTGGAAGACAGAGTGACAGTCTTCAAGTTTGGCTTATAAGCTTCCTGCAAGTACAAGCTGGGTTTAACTCTTTTACTCGCTTCCAGTGAGAGCCAAAATAACCAGTTTCATAAAGAAAAACTAGCCTAACAAGTGCACTCCTATCCACTTTTAACGGCCGATGTTTTAGATGGCATTTCTGTTCCATTGTAACCTACTGAAATAATATGAATATAATACAGATGTTGACCACATAGACTTATCCTTCTTGGATACATAACATCAGTTTCAGGAATTCTTCTGCCACTTACACTGACACTCAAAGACTTCACAGCAACCGGTTCCATCGTAGTGTTTCGTGAACGGGAAACCATTGACGCAGAGTTTCAGTTGCTGAGGAGGGCAAGTCATGCTGGACAGTTTGATATTGTTTCCTTCTCCCAGGCAAGTGGCAGTCTGGCAGTGTCCAAAATTCCATGTTTCATTAAACTATAGATGGATTGGAAAAAAAAAAAAAAAAAAGAGGAGAGTCATATAACAAAGTAATGTAACAAAACTGTTAAAATCTCACACAGCAACTGTGTTCTATTCAGTTAATTGTCTAGAATGGCAAGACTTGGTGTCTACTCTGTGTCTCGAAACCAGGCAATATGAAACATAAGCAATCAACAGAGTCTTGATATCTACTTTTTGTAAAGGACTAAATATTAAGGTCCTGACCACTTCTGATCATGGGATATGGGCAGATGTGATCTCCTAGTCTTTGTTCAGCTTGGGAAGCTCTGCCCATAGAAAATCATTTAGATGTTTCAGATGAACAGAAAAATCTTCAACTTATTCTCTCAGTGGGGGTTTCTGGTATAATTCTAAATCATCTAATTCAGCCACACGTATAGTCCAGCAGTAGTGGTGGATACCAGCGTCCGAGGAGAACACCAAATCTTGGCCGGAGACAATGCATGTATGATGAATGATGAAACACTTGGACTTCTTCCAAGTCTCTCACCTTTCTGGGAGGAATGAGGGCAAGACAGTCGCTCACAGGAGCCCTTGTGGAAGCAGGAACTTGGTTTGTTGCACTGGGAGTAGATGCCGGTGGACAGGTTTCAGAATCTGGATCACAGCTCTTGAGGATCTCAGCATGACCAGTTTTACACTCTGCCCAAATTAATTCAATCTGACACAATTTATTGCAGACAGAATAAGCACAACGATCCGATTTATTCATTGGTAGAGAAACATTTTCTCCTGCAAGGCCAAAACCCAACTATTAGCACCAGACTGTACATGAAACGTCTAATTCCCAAGGCCTATGCATCACAGATCAGCTATATACTTCGCCCTGCATTTAACTATCTGAGTCTGCCTCTACCCAACAGCCATGTTCAGGTGTGACTGTCTGTCTGCAGCACCTTGAATTTAATGACTAAACTGGAGCTCAATTCATCCAAATGGCAAAGACTGAGGGAGGGCCACAAATGGCTAATCTGAAATTCTGCTCTTTAGTATATTAGCAGAGTAGAAAATGCATACAAGAGGAGAGAATACTCAACACATCACTGAGTGCACCTGGGTCTTCATAAACAGAAATCAGAAGGTGAGTGGATCAGGAGCTACTAATAGATGAAGAACAGTCTTTCCTTCCCTGTTTTTGGAATATTACTGTGAGTTACAAGCTTGTGTTCAGCAGTTTGGGATTCAGGTCTCTGCTGACATTAGCATCTGCTGTAAGTTTCCTTACACCAGGGTTACTCAAACCACAACGAAGTTACTGAATGTGAGAGAGTTGTAGTTCTGAAGCTGTTAGTTACAGTTTAAAGACGCAACAACTTCTGGTAATGTCTGACTGCAACAGGCAGAGTGAGCCCCTGCTGAAGCATCTTTATCTAACAGTACATCTTTCCACATCAATGGTGCAGAACAAAAATTTGCATGGTTTCTTACCCATCTGTATCAACTGCCCATTGTCATTGCAGAAGCAGGGAGTGGTTACGACTGGCAGTGGAGGTGCAGATGTTACAGTCTGCATATGTGGTTCTGCAGGAAATGAAATCAACTAATATTCAAATGCTCTGATACTCTACTTTCAATCCCTAAGACATCTATTACATTCTTTACAACCACACAAAAAAAGGAAAATATAATATTTTTTTATCCCACTACTTTCTGTACATGTACACACTAAAACCATCCTCTCTGTATTTATATACACTCTATTACACAGTGTGGTGCTCTAATAATACAAACACACTCCCTCTTGTAGGGAGTTTTTTATACATATATATACATATATATACACATACATAAAATACAATAACCCCCCCTTCTACTGTCACTTATTCATTCCAGTTTAAGGTTTCTAATCCTGCAGTACTTCACCTGACTTTGCAGAGGTGCTTTCCAGTGGCACTCCATTTGGCATTTCTAAGCCTTGTTGCAAAGAAACTGTTGGTTTAAATACAGACAGATCATATAGACATTTCACTATGCCACCTACACCTACACTGTGCTTTCAATAATCCTTTCCTACCTACTACTTCATTATACTTCTTATTCCACTTGTTAACCCTTTGCAAATAGCAAACACACAGGGTCACTATCAAGTCTTTAGCCCTTCCACTCATGTGAGTGGAGATGCTAACTTCTAATTTTCCTTGTAGTCTTTGCATAACTTGCTCCCAGGATAATAAACCTTTTTTTTTTTGGTCACTTATTTTTATTTGCCATAATCACGTGACAAAATTCCCACTTTTCTTTCTCTCTTTTTACTTCCTATTTTCTGTTCTTTCACATTCTCTTCACTCTGCAACTTATCTTTTGGAAGGGGAGATAACTGCCAGCTAGCTTTATTTTCATGTTCCAGTGACCCATTTGAGACTCACTTATTCCAATGAAGGAAACAGTGCAATAAGAACCATACTGTGATATAGGTGATAAGAGGGAGAAAAACAATGTTTAGGTGTACAAAATATTGAAACTAACCAGTGTCAACTATGATATGCTCAAAATTATTGTAAAAGCTGTACAGAAAAACGGCTGAATCTCTCTACTCTCTCTTCACCTCACTGACAGTAAGGTTAGTAGAAATCTATAAAAATTACACTTTTGCTCCTCACTACAAGATCCACAAGCTCTGATCCCTCATTCTTGAAACTTCAATAGTCTTAAATTCTTAGCTTATCCTAGACATGCAGTAGGAGTCTTTTCCCAAGATGGACAGATCTTACTACCATTGCAGACTTCCACAGAATCAGCACCAAACCTCTTAGAGATCCAGTACCTTGTGCTGGTGTAGATGGTGTTCTGCATGTGGTAAGTGTTTTAATGATCTCTCCATTAGGGCCACAGACAGCTTCACTGCACTCCGTCCCATACACGTAGCTGTACACAGTTTCATTTAACATGTAGGTCTTTCCATTGTAACAGCAAAGGCAAACTGAGGCACCAAAAGAGCAAATACCACGGTAATAGAGGACACTTGTGATATAAATACAAATGAAAAGAAAACCAAACTCTGCGTTTATACTTCTGAAATTCACAACATCAAACATGAGTTACCTGGCTGGAAAACTTCTCAGTTTCTACTTAAGAAGCTGCACTGATAATTTGTCTCATTTATTTTAAAGTGGATTGAATTTTTATGGTTGCTGGTGTTTTTTGGAGTCATCTTGCATAGAGGAATAACTGGTCGCTGAAAGAATCAGAACTGGTATTGCCCTAACCCCACAGGGAACACAGGTGAATTCCCTTTTGGCAGGGAATGTGAGTGGGATTACTGTCTTGCTGAGTGGCAAACACTGGCTCGGAAGGTGTTGCACAGCTGTTTCCACCCACTTATGAGAAGCATGCAGTGATAAACAATTTCATTTAAATACATGAGAAGCTCTCCAGATTTTGGAGAACGTATATTCAGGAACCAAAATAAATATATCTATTACTGCAAAACTGAAAAGGTGTTGTTTGCTGCGTCACACTGCATTTTGGAATGTGATTTCTCACAGATATGGGAATAAACTGATATCATACTTCAAGCATGTCCTGTAGGCACACAAATGTATCTGTCATAAGCTAGCTGTCTTAGCTCATTTTATGAAATTAATGGACAGGACTTCTACGAGATATGTCCTGTTCTAAAAGTACTCATTTAAACAGGTACCATGAATGGCCTGCTACAGACTAGTGTCTGTTTTCACTGACTACCAAGGAGGTGTAAAAGTGGAAAAAGTGTTATTTACCTGGATAGAATGAACCCCACGTGTCATACCTCTCTCCTTCCTCCCTGTGACTATCCTTTAGACAGTTCTTGAGGTCAAAATATATCTTTCTGTATCAAAGTATATCTGTACTGCTGTGCAACCACCTATTGAACTACCTATCTGGATTCCTATTACCAATATGCTTGCAGTAATATATGATATTGGGTGTTTCAGTCCTATCATCACTCAATGGATGGTAAACGTGGTGAAAAGTTACCTTTGGCGTCTTCAGTACATAGTTTCTCTACAGGATCACTAAAGATAAAGAGAAAACAAGACTTGTTTTATTGACTTGAATCAGTATATGGTACAGCAATGTCTGCAACAGTACCTACTTGTACATAAAAACCTGCTCCTGGAGGATTTAATAATAATTGCCCCACCTATGATCAGTCACAAAACATTGCCTAGCTTGTCCTTTCCAGTCCTATTCTACCTTTCTCTCCATCAACTGACCTACCATGAAGTGCAGTTGGGGAGGGAGACACACTCCCTGCTCTCCTCATCAAAATATGGCTTGTCAGGACTACATTCTGGGTAACAACCTGTAAAATGAAAGTAAGCAAAGCATTCTTAGTCTGCCTTACACAGACACAGGAAAAAACCATAAATACCTCTATCACATGGGCATTTTATTCCAAAATGAATGGGATTCCAGTATGAATGTTCTTTTTACTACCAGTTATCTTTCCGTTCCTCCTTCTTCCTCTCTCCCAAAAGTTTCAATTAACTCTGTCAACAGATAATTATTCTTTGCAAATTTGTATTGAATGGCTTCTTATTCCTCCCCATATTTAAAGGCAACAGGCAAATTATGCTATGAATGGTACCATCACATGGAGAATTAGCCTAGGTAAGGCATGATCAATGAGCTTCTGGGGCAAATGGGATAACATTTCAGTCACCTGATGCTTAAGACATTTAAAAGCAGACTAATAGCTGTTAAAAACTGCATTAAAGGAAGAATTACCTTCTAGACTATACAGCAAGTTCCCACATTTCCCTTGCGGGTTCCTGCAGGTCCTTAGACAAGGGGCTCCACAGGGTTTATAGAACCATTCATGTTTGTCAGGTGGATTGTAATAATCACAGAACACAGCTGGAACAGAAGAATATCACACTTGTAGGTCTCAGTCACTGGACAGGGGTTAAAAAGATTTAAATAAGATAAACAAGATTAAAAAACTTGTTTAGTCACACACGCACGGCAGTGTCACTGTTCTGCTCTTCTTTATCTCCCATGCTCCTAAGCACATGCACTGCTTTTCTGTGTGCATTTTCAGTGCAATACTTACGGCAAATGGCAGGTGTTCTCCAGTTTATACAGACACCAGCTCTGCTACAGCTTCTTGAATAAGCAGCAACTGAGGTACAGAAGCACTCACAGTCTCCCACACTGTCACAGCCACAGAAGTCAGAAACACAAGATTCATAATATGGTATTGGGTTCACCTATCAAAAGAGCAACAGATCTGTCACCACAGGTGTATTGGCTGCACTGTGTTTTAATAAGGGAAAAGGTTCTGAATTTCTGTCATCCACTGCAAGTTTGTGACAGACTGGGATTGTCATGAAGGAGCTATGATATTTTACAACAGGTAGTTTTCTATTTTCACCTCCCTGGTGGAATTGGACTGTAATTCTTCTCATTCTCATGTGTGCAATACTGTCACTTATCCTCAAAATGTCTTTCCAGTGTGATTTCTGTGGGACTGAACTACCTTGCTTCGGCTTAGCACAACCATATAGTGTGCTTTCTCTAACTGATAGTGATTAAGTGACTATAAAAGGAAATTTCATGTCTCTTTTGTTTTAACCTGTGCTAACATAAACTAGCCAAGGAAATTAAGCCCAGTTTGTTTTTAAAATGGCTTATTAAAGTGCACTGAAGCTTTGTATACACATTCTAATTAGTAATTCGTACCTTTGTTTCTGTTTAGATTAATTCCATTTGTGTCTGAAATAAACCAAATAATTAATCACTTTAGATAATTTGAATGAAATTTCTCAAGTACAGTATGCAGTTTTGGGCACCACAAAGTAAAAAAGACATTAAGCTAGCAGAGAGCATCCAAAGGAGGGCCACAAGGATGGTGAAAGGTCTGGAGGGGAAGCCTTATGAGGAGCTCCTGAGGTCCCTTGGTTTGTTCAGACTGAAGAGGAGACTGAGGGGAGACCTCATTGCAGTTTTCAACTTCCTTGTGAGGGGCAGTGGAGGGGCAGGTACTGATCTCTTCACCCTCGTGGTCAGTGACAGGGTTCGAAGAAGCAGCATGAAGCTGAATGGGGGGAGGTTTAGGTTGGATATCAGGAAAAGATTTTTCACCCAGAGGGTGGTTGAGCACTGAAACAGGCTCCCCAGAGGGGTGGTCACAGCACCAAGTACCAAGTTCAAGAAGCATTTGGACAACGCACTCAGGCATGTGGTGTGATTTTTGGGGTGTCCTGGGCAGGGCCAGGAGTTGGACTTGATGATCCTGATGGGTCCTTTCCAACTCAGAATATTCTATGGTTCTATAAGGATCACCACACAAACAGGCATACAACAACTTATGCCTAGGTTTTACAAACAGCTACCTAACTTTTTAATTCTGGTGGCCAAGTATAATCCTCTTTATCTTCAGTTACTCAAAACAGGTACTGCTGTTTCCTTGTAATATATATAAATATATATAAAATACTGTGCTACAGGATTTAACTGGCATAGCTGTAAAAGCGAGGGTCTGAGTGAGGTAGCCCTTGTACTCGAGGATTCTGTGTAGTAGCCCTTTATAGTAAAAATATTCATGCAAATGTACTGCCAAATAGCAACAAATACCTAGTGGGAAACTACTGAGGATGACAGAACAGGATTACCTTACTGTGACAGGCTTCAAAGATGTTACTCTTAATGATGCTACAGTGCTTCTGCCCCAAGGCAGACTTGAAAGGCTGATCAGCACACAAGTCTGTCATGTTTATATTTGAGCAGGTGCTTGTTATTTTCCAGCTGTTTCCAAATTCCTGGATGCTCATCTCCATGGACTGCCCTCTGGTTGTGAAGTCATTCCTGGAGCGGCCATCAAAATCCCCACAAAGACCACAGACTTTTCCCTGGGAAGTTTGTGTAGGCATAGTAAATGGCTTGGTTATTTTGAATGCAACCCACTTTTTGACAGAAATAAACTATAGAACAGGTCAAGGCAAAATAGCTGCAAGTTTCTAAACAGACATCAAAAACAGCCCAGAAAAAGCTGGACTTAAATAACAAGAACAGTGTTAGTGTGTTGGCAATACTGCAAAGTGTTTGGCTTTACTTTTACCACCAAATATTTTGAGTGTTTCATACTGACTGAACAATGAAATAAAACATAAATTATGACCTGCTTGCTGCTTCTTCTGGAACACTAAACCAAACTCTTTTCCAAACACTGCTTTTCAAAACTGGGACTCCAGCTCTGGATGTGTAACTTTGAGTTTGAGATCATAACTGTCGGTCCATCCCATACCTACCTGGAAAGATGGTGCGACATGCACAACAACAGTAGTCTTCTGGTCCCACATGAAGTTCATCCCTTGATTTGTTTCAATCACAATATAACCTCCTCTGAGGTCCACTTTGTAATTTTTCTCAGCTCCTGGATCAGTAGCTATCTCCTGAATTCTTCCTTCCGAGAGCCTTATTTCACTGCTCTACAAATGAACACATACATTCCATGGAAGGAAATACAGTAAAAACTTAGTGTAAGAGCACTGATATTCTGCCCCTTGTTCTTTGCCTTATTTTTCTGTAGTCTTTGCACCATGTTGTGGTTTGCTGGCAGACATGTGAGCCACAGACAAGACCCACTGAGTTTGAAGGGAAACATCTGCCCATGCATGACAACTCTTTACCTCAGGGACACATGAAGTGTCCTCATTCTAGAAGAAATCTATTCTGCTGGCACAGCAGCTCCTGAGCACATGGGCAACTGGGCATGCCAGAACACCCCTTGCCACACTGCTCTGTTTCACTGCTTTACTTCACCATCCCCTTACTCCCCACTATGGGAGAAATCTCTTCAGTGTACACTTTGAGGAAATGCTAAGCCTGAGCTGGAGGGAAGAAACTCTGCCCTGTGCTCAAACCATGGTACAGAAATATGCTCCTCTAAAAACTTCACCATCACTCCTATACCACTAATATCACAGATACAAATACACGCACACAAATGCACACACATAGAGTCCTGTGGACTCCTTGTATCACTCCCCTCACCTGCAGAAGTGTTCAGTGTCCCTGTTAACACCAAACATCTAAACCTTTCCCAGCTTGCCTGCCTCTGCTTTCTGGCTGTTTGACTTCCATAGGTACTCTCTAGAGGCAACTATGAAGGAATATAAGGGGATGATACACTAATTGCTACAAAATCAAGACTACAACTCTTTAGTTACAATCTATTCTAGACAAACCTCAAAAATCAATGTGATCTTTAGGGAGCAGATGGAGCGTGACTTTCCACAGGCGTTGTTCTGAATTACAATCCGGAAGGTGCCAGCATCCATGTTATTGGGGCAAAAATCCTTAGAAAAATAGATAACGTTCTATTAGATCTTTTCAGGCAACTACTCCAGTCATAAACATTTTCAGGAGCCCTAA